>JAHHFK020001273.1:0-600000 GCA_024533555.2 Aedes koreicus | reverse complement strand
TGCAATAGAACTCATTGTCTTTATCCACAGCAGTTATTTTGCTATTCAGGCAATTGGTATTTTTTGCAAGTAGCGCAAAAAAGTCGCCAAAAACCTTGAAAAGCGATGCACAAACAACTCACAGCTGCATGCAGTTCATTGTTTTCGAAAGTTTATTTTAAAAACATGTGCAAAATGAAGTTGCGATGTCGAATAAAGTAGTTGCCAACCTAGCAGGGATGCCACTTGTTCGGACTCTTGGTCACTCACTAGATATATTTGTATTTGAATACTTTCTTTATTTATGGCGAAGTAATAAACGAACGCTTCGCCAACTCTCATGCTTATATCTCATACTTTCGTTCTCAAGGGTAACAGATCAAACAGCAGTGGAAGTTGATATTCGTGCGTGCTTTTCTTGAGGTTGATTTTATTGAGACCCTGCTGAGAGAAAATACAATATTTGCCTGTGAAACTAAACAAATTGTTGACAGGAATGGTCTCACCAAATTATGCTATTGAGTATAAACTCGATCTAAACTAATCATCCAACCAACAGTTCTTTGAACAGATTTCTATTTATAACTAAAGCCTGATTCAAAATAAATTTGGACGCATTCAAGTGATCATAACTCAAAAATTAAACAAAACGATCAAAACGTCAAACAAATTTAATCGGAGATGTATAACAAGTTATTACATTTCAACGTTTCAAACGAACTGTCGCACTTTACTTGTGATCGATGCCATCATGATCTGCACAGTCGCTGGTGACCCTGTACCGGCGAACTTATTGCACTTTAAACGCATTTGTTGTGCCTTTGTCACTTCTTTACTGCATCCTCGAAGTTTTCGCTTGACAATTGCCCAATATTTGTCGATCGGTCTAAAATCAGGGCAATTCGGAGGATTAATCTCTTTGGCGACGAAATTAACATTGTTTGCAGCATACCATTCTAGTACTTTCTTAGAGTAGGGGCAGCTGGCTAGATCCGGCCAAAACATAACGTTGGTCTTGTGTTGCCGAATGAAGGGTAAACTCCGCTTTTTCAGACACTCTTTAATGTAAACCTTCGACGTCATTGTGTGAGATGTGATGAAAACCTTGGTTTTAAGGCCACAACTGCAGATTCCTTGCCAAATCATTAGTTTCCGAGCAAACTTATCAGCAAAAACAAATTTATACCTGGAAGGGACATTCCCACGACCAATTGCCAGGTAAAATTTTCGTCCGGAGATTTGTTTATAATCCATTTTGACATATGTTTCGTCATCCATTAAAATACAGCCATCAAATTTCGTCAAAACTCGTTCGTATATCGTAATCGTGCTCGCTCTTTGGCCACTAAATCTTGTTTCAAGGAGCAATTCGGATGTTTACTGGCACAAAAAGACTTATATCCTTCTCTTGAAAGGATGTTACGCACGCTGGAAAAGTTGGAATCGTATATTTTTTTTTTTTTTGCCAAATCACGTATGGAGACACCGGGGTTGCCTTTCACGTACCTCAACACCTTTCTCCGCAGCTCTTTGTCCCTAGTGCCACTTTTATGATAGATGCGCTGTGCTCTATCCACACTCAGAGTATCCTTGTAACGTTTGATTACAAGACACACTGTTGACTTTGGGAATTTTAACACTTTTGCTATTTTTTAAGCAGACCACGAAGGATTCTCTGGATGTTTGTGCACAATAAATTTTCTTTTCTCAAGTTCCATGATCCGTAATTTCGAGATGCGTCGATCAATCGAGAAAAACTTTTCACCAATTTGTACGTTAATGGGACATGCCTGTCAAACGTTTTTTGTTCCAACCACCGGGGACGCTTCTTCTTATTTAGCATTTCAAGTTTATTGCTTTCACAATTAGCTTATTGCTTGCTCTCAACTAAGTGCACTTCCACAGTTACTACTTGAGAGCTTTCGATGCCAAGTACCATTTTTGCATTAGTATGATTGTGTGGTAAGTACAATCATATGCTATGCCCAGGGAGTCGAGAAATTTTCCTTGACGAAAAATTCCTAGACCAGACCGGGAATCGAACCCAGCCACCTCCAGCATGGTGTTGCTTTATAGTTGCGCCTTTACCGACTGAGCTAAGGGAGGACCAGGGACGCGGTGGTGTATTAAACCGTGCGTCCAGATTTACTTTGAATCGAGCTTTATTCATGAACGATGACTGACCGGTCCCCTTCAATTCAACGTTGTTTTAAATTAAAAGCAAAAATACATCGACTGCGTAATGCTAATTAGATTGAGCCTAAATACAGAAGAGCGTACTCTTATTAGCCTACCGGCTAAGCGCGCAGTCCATTCGAAAATAGAAGTCGTTCAACATGTTGAACTAGTGGTCACGAGATGGCGCTAAAACAAGATCTCTGATTTTCTTTTGATAACGCATAAAGCACTTCAGGAAAAGGCTTAGCTTTTTTCGGGTAGATTGTGCATTATTAGTTTTGTGCCCCCCGATGCTATCTCATTCTTTAGGGGTGCTTCTGAAGATTGATAAGAGGAAAAATTTATTCGCTTTGTCATACAAGATGTAAAAAAAAGTATATCCTCCCTTGACGCTAGTTCAGTATCTAATTTTAAAAAAAATCTCATATAATAGTATTTTCTTTCTTTTGAACTAATAGGCCGAATGGATACAAATTGACTTTAAATTTTTGTTTTTGTCTATTGATACTTGATGCTGGGTCGAAAAATATACTATTGTTTCTAATTTTTATTTACTATACTTTACACCTTTCTGTCGAGTTTTTCTCCATCAATTCTCAATTTCTATACATTTCTCTTTTTCTTCATTTGCATTTTATGTTTCTCTCAGCTATTCTTCTTCCGCTTCACTTCGGTTTTTCTTCTTCTACGCTTCATTTCTGCCGCATCGCTTCTTCCGCTTTTCTGCTGCCGTTTCTCTTCTGCCTCCTTTTTGACGTAGGACTACGTCGTTGTTTTCTATACTGGGGTACAATTTAAAAAAAAAATCGAATTACGACCGTCACGAAAAGTGACCAGGTTTTGAGCGTTAATATCTCAGTCGTTTCTCCAAAAAAATTTGCAAGAATCGATCAGAAATATTTCTACGCATCGATTCCGATAAAGGCCATTGTTGATACTATTAAAAAATTCATAAATGTTAAGCCTTGTCTTAAAAAGCCACCAAAAATACACTAAGGTCTTGTTTTAGAGTTTATCAATTCACATGCATAAACATTTAAATTTGATTTTGTTTGCACGTGTTACCTTTTCATTAACGCGATCGGGTAAAAATACAATTGAGTTCTTACACCAAAAATTGTGATTTTTTAGAAGAAAAAAAATGCCACATGATTACTTGTTGCCCAAAACAAAAATGTGATTCTAATCTGGTCGATAAGTTGTTCCGTTCTGGAGTTATCGCCGGAAACAAACCGTGTAAAAAAAGACCTTAATTTCAAGGATATTGCATTGTGCAATCAAAATGGCTTACATTTAGTAATGTAGTCCTACATAATCATTTAGAACAACCCAATGGGGCTGTACCTTGTTGTTTTTCCTTCGCTTCTTTTCTTGCACTTCTCGCCTTCCGTTTATCTTCTTCAGCTCCTATTCCTTCGCTTATATTGCTCCGCTTCTTTCTTCCGCTTCTTTTATTCTGCTTTTCTTCTTCCGCTTCTCTTCTTTCGCTTCTCTTCTTTCACTCTTCTATTTCGTTTCATTCTTCCGCTTCTCTCTTTCTATTTTTATTTTTCAGCTTCAGCTTCTTCCACTTATTTTCTTCAGTTTCTCGTCGTCCGCTTCTTTTCTTCCACTTCTCTTTTTCCGCTTCTGTTCTTTCGATTCTCATTTTCCGTTACTTTTTTCCGCTAATATACTTCCGTGTCCCTTCTATCGCTTCTTACCTTCTGCTTCTCCTTTTCTATTTCTCTTCTTTCACTTCTCTTCTTCTATTTGTCTTCTTTCGCTTCTCTTCTTACGCTTATTTTCTTCCGTTTCTCTCCTACCGCTTCTATTCTTCCGCTTTCTTTCTTCTGGTTAAATTCTTCCGCTTCTCTTCTTCCGCCTCTCTTTTTTCGCTTCTCTTATTCTTCTTTACCAATGACGTTTTGATTGCTCTAACTAATTTTCACTGTATTCTCTTCTTTCTTCCAACTTTCATTTTTTTTATTTTACTTATTCGTCATCTTGATTCCACATAAGACCCTTCAGCCATATTTCCATTCACTTCTTCGCATTTATGCAGTTTTATGTGAAATTTTCCGCTTCGCTTTACTAGATCCTGTAAATCATCTTCTCTTTTTCCACTTTATCGTTTGTTTCATCAGCTTCCGTTTCTCCATCCTCTTCATGTGTTACTTTTCGCCTCCCTTCATCTGCATCCTCTTAATAATCTTCTCTGATTCGCTTTCACTGTCTCTTCTTTCATTCATTTCTTCTCCTCTTCGACGTATTTTTATTCTTTCGCTTCTTCGACGCTCCCAATTCCAGTGCACCTCCTTCGTTCACTTTTTTCTTCAAGGCGTTCTTCCTTCCCACTTTCTTTGCAAATTTCTGAATTAACTGTTTGCACCAACCGCTTCCGTTTTTTTTTTATTCTCTTCATCTTCTTCACAATCTTCGCTCTCATTTATTCAACTTCACTTGCATTTTCTACGTTTTCCACTTTTTCTACGGAATATGCATCAACATCTAATTTACCTCTGACATTTACTATTACTTCTTCTTCTCAACCGCTTCTCACTTTTCTGCTGTTCAGCACCAGTCGAGCACTCGACACTGAAGAAGTCTGTAAGTCGCTGACGAAATAGGCCTATCTGTCGAAGAGAAGCTTTCTGTAGATGAATTTAACGGAATTTGATCGCGTTTACTAGTGATAGTTTAAAAAAGTGTTTCATTTTTTTATTTTCTATTTTTTTAAGAAGTGATCAGTTAATTTAAATTTCCCTAGTTTTCCAATAAAAATTATAATGTTGGGACTACTAAGCCTTGTAACATCAGACATTACTAAAACTGGTAGAATTCAAATATCTCGACGACATAAAGACAACTAATTTTGATTCGAGAAAATTGATTCAAAAGACTCTCAGTGCACATAAATGACACACCAACAAAGTCAACTACGAAAGACTGAAAAAATTACAAAGAAATTACGAAGATAAGAAAATCGCCTCTTTAAACTTCTAAACGTAACACTAATAAACTAAATAACAAAAAGACGAAACGACACCATACAAAACAGTGGACATGAACATGACTAAGAAAAAGGGAAAACAAAGTTGAAAATGTAACACCTTTTGAGGCAGTTACAACAGCGTCTCTATGGACGACATGATCCTTGCCCGGCTGGTGAACTACTTCAAAAGCAGTTTAGTTATATCATTCTACCCCACAAGGAACAATACAATGACTTCTTATTTTTAGTTCGAGAAAACTGCTTCGGAAAACTCTCAGAGCACATCAACTAAACTACAAAAGGCTGAAGAAATGACCAAATACCTTATTAAACTTATAAACGTAACACTGGCTAACAATATTACAAACAGACAATTGAAGAAACAGACGAAAGTATTCAAAATTCTCGAACGTGGCTCCTTGTGAATCATTTGCAACAGCGTCTTCTTGGACGACATGTTCCGCGTAAGGCTGGCAAAATGATTCGAAAGAATTAACGCAACTATATCATCAAAGGCCTGGCGTAGAAGTTTGTATTCTATTCAGAGTCCCGCCAGTAAAGAAAAAAAAATCCCAAAAGTCAAAAAGACGCAACTCTACAAAGGGTGTGTTCAGTTTGAATTGATTTAGTCGTATCTTTTGACTGATATTTATGAGTCTCAGATCTCCAAACTTTACATGACTTTTAAGTAGTTGTCCGTCGGTACCGGGAGACGGGCTCGGCCAAGGACCGTGCGAGATCCGGGCGGCCCTGTTCGGCGAAGACGCCAGCAGCCATCAAGGTGGTGAGGGAAATGGTTCGTCGAAAAATCAACCGCTCGATCCGGAAGACCGCTATTGACCTCGATGTGTCGATCGGGACACCAGTAAAAAGAAAAACCTTGGATACAAGCCGTACAAGAAACGCAAGGTTCACGGGAAAACGGAGGCTACAACGGAGAAGAGACTGGACTGATCCAAACTGATACTTTTGCGGCACGCATGTCAGGAGTTCGTTTTCCAAAATGATGGGCTGAGGGCGCGGACGTTGGCCAGCATCCCCCTGTCCCACATAAACATTCCGTGGTTCCAGAGCGCCGCGTCGGTGATGGTTTGGGGGGCCGTATCCAGGCGTGGAAAGCTCCCACTGGGTTAAAGAGAAAAACGTGAACATCAACGCCGCGTACTATAAGACAGATGTTCTGGAGAAGTTTGTGGCCCCGGAACTTCGGGACCTCCACGAGAAGGATCATTACCTCTTTCTACAGGACGGCGCACCGGGCCACACGACGAATGTCGTCTAAGCGTGGTGTCGGGAGAATTTGACTGATTTTCTCGATAAGACTTTGTGGCCTCGCAGCTCCCCGGACCATAATCCCCTGGACTTTTATGTATGGTCGTACATGCTGGCCAAGCAGAGCGAACATCAAGTGAGCACTATGGACCAATTTAAGAAGCTCATTTCCATGATCTGGGACTAGATGCCGATGGACCAGGTGCGAGTCTCGTGCGATTATTTTGAGAAACGTTTCAAGCTTGTCACACAGCACAAATGGGGGGGTTAGTAGAGAATAAGAGAAAGAAAACCAGGTCCAGCTGACCCAAAATAGGATCGGAAGGCAGTTAACCTCATCCTGCGGAACAGATCGATGTCGATCCGTGAAAGGCTAGTACCTCCGTCGGAATGCTGTAAAGAATCAAGAAGCGCTACAAGCTAAACACGTTTAATAAGCGGAAAATAGCTAAATAAATTGCGGAGGAATGATCTAGGGCGAAAACCATAGCCAAAAAGTTATACAACGGACTTACGCATCGACCGTCTGCCTGCGTTTTGATCGATGGCGAAACATGTGTGAAAGAAGACTCCAGAACGCTTCCAGGATCGCATTTTTACACCAAGGTAATGGAAAAATTTGGCCAGAAGGTTCTCGTTTGGCAGGAAATTTGTTCCTGCGGCTCCAAGTCATCGATTCGCTACACTAAAGGTGCGATCAATGTCGAAGTTTTCCGTACTGAGTGTTTGCAGAAAAGGATGCTTCCGTTCTACAAGCAGTACAAGGTCCCTCCTTTGTTTTGGCCTGTTTTTTTCGTCAGCCCATTACGCTAAAACTATAGTACACAATGGGTACAAGACAATTGTGTAGATTTCGTTAAGAAAGAAACTTCAAGAAGAGTGCAAAACCATGGAAGAGTTAAAAAAGAATTGCTCTGCGGCTTCCAGAAAATGCGACTAAACTCCTGTCCAAAATCTCATGAGTGAAGTAAAATACAAAATCAGAAAATTCTGAAGATAAAGTTGCTTGCATTCATTTTTTGGTTTAAACTAAGAAAGCAAGATTTGAATTAAATGATGCAGTTGTTTTTCATTTTTATTTAAATTTCATGCCACGAGAAAAATGGGTTGCTAGTTTGTTTTCGATACAGTCCTTATTTTGCAACAGACACATGTTTTCATCGGAAAAAAGAATATCAAAATCAGCGTGCCACCGCAGCAACTCCTTACTTCGAATCACACGAGCCTTCTTTTGTTCTTCTGTTAATCCATGAATTCACTGATTTTTATACGCTTTGAGTTTCAAATCATGGGTGATGATATTTTGGATCGACGCATGAGAAATATTCACATCCTTGGCCATCGCTCGCCCTGATTGTGTCAGGTTTCGGCGAATCGCATCCCTTACGCGTTTCACCATAATTTTGTTCCTAACCGTTGAATGAGGTCCATGCCTTTGGTTGAGTTTGTACGTACCCGTTGCGTAGTATCTTTTTATGGTGCGGAAGAAAAATCTCTCGTTCACACCGATTTGTTTTAGCCGTCTCAAGATCTCACACGGTCTTAATTTCCTTAAATATAAATCTACTACGTTTTGCGTCCATGACCAAAAAAACAAAACAAAAAAAAAAAAAAAACCCCAAAAAACCCAGGCGGCCAACCGCAAGTGGGAAACACCCCGCACGGGGCAACAAAAAATTAAAAAGGAAAAACCGGAAAAAAAAAAAAACACTGACAGGTAACCTTTGCCACCCTGTACAATCCAATGAAAATACACTAAGGTATTTTTTACACGGTTTGTTTTCGGCGATAACTCCAGAATAGAACAACTTATCAACCATTTTTCGTGTTGGGCAAATCACATTTTTCGCTTTTTTCAAAAAATTCACAATTTTTCAAAAAAATCACAATTTTTGGTGTAAATACACAAAATTTTAAAAACTGTATTTTGACCATTGCACGACAAGGTAACACATGCAAACAAAATCGAAGTAATTTAAAATGTTTATGCAAGTGAATGCAACTCTATTTAGTTTTATTTTACGCGGTTTCATAGTAAAAGTGGAACGTATCCCCCGTGTAAAAAAAATACCTTAGTGTATAGTCCCAAACACAATCTTAATCCATGCCAAATTCACCTCAAATCAAATTGAGATCCAGTCAGTACCTATTCCAAAATCAACTCAAGTTTAATAAAACTTCTATCGAAAGCCAATTCAAATTCAATCCACATTGAACTTCACTACATCCAAAAATTACAAAAGTCTACCAACTACAATCCAATCCGGATCCTGTTCTATATCGTTCCAATTCCTATCTCAGTATAATCTAAACTCGACCCAACTCCATTTTGAATCTAGTTCAAACTTTATTCAAATCCAACTAAATTTAACTTAAATCCAACATAAACTCAATTAAAATCCTATCCATATCCAACATCAATAGATTTTCCTGAGTACAACCATCAAAATTAATTCCAAACCATCAAAATTAATTCCAAATCAAATTCTAGTAGTTCAAATGCAATCTAAATAAAATGCAAACTAATCCAAAACGTGCGGCACTAAATCAACAAATTTTCAAAAATAATTCAAATTCGGCCCAGACATCCGCTTAATGCAATCCTAACTCAACCTAATGCAAACGCCTCAAAAGTGAACTGAAAAAAATGCCTTCTGTCGCTTGGCGCATTAGTATGCATTTTAAGTTGAACTGTTGATCACTAGACGCCTCTGCTTATGCACAAAGTCTAGACCTCCAGAAGCACTTTGATATTTCCAGCAGCTTCATCATAAAACGCTATGGATTTGTCGGTTGATTGCTCTTGGCATAATTAGCATCGGTCCCATCAGTAGAACCACTTCCCCTTCACTTAACGCCTGTCCACGATAAATTTCGGACACCTTTCATTCAGTGTAGATTTTGAATTATTTCACGGATCGCTGAAACGTTTCACTTATATGACAGCTCCACTTTATTTCGTGATACAACATGTTTACATTCTTGTTACATTCAGTAAAGCAAACGCATTTTGTACGAACGGCAGCAAAATCTGAATTTATCGGTACGTGATCTTCCCAAGAAACTAAAACTACCGAAAAGCACCGTGTTTTGTGTTTGCATATCATTAGACCAGCGCTTGACTGTGGATCGGAAGATTGGAAGTGGAACAAATCGAAAAGGTATGCTCCCGACAAATGGACAAGAAGGTGGTAGCCATTATTGAGAAAAATCCCAATCTTTCCGTGCGAAATGTGGCTCGCAAAGTTGGGAAGTCAAGATCATACGTACAAAAAGTGAAGCAGAGGCAAGGACTGAAGGCGTACAAGGTGCCCAACAGTGATGACAAGCAAAATTTCACTGCAAAAAGTCGAGCTAAGGAGCTTTTTTGCAAACATTTTCTTGTATCATAATGGACGACGAAACATACACTGCCGGTCAAAAAAACTTGACCGGTGATGAAAAAAAAAATGTTTAGCCTTTTCACTTCTATTTTATGTACAATTTAAGGTTTTTTAATACATTCGAGGTGAATTATAAGAGAATATATTTTCTTGAATTTACAGATTTTCGGCTATTATCAAGTTTTCTCGGCCGCAATTGCATCGGCTCGAGAAAACGCGGCCGAACGCACCCGATCACGCATAATTGTTTGGTGATTGTCAAAAATCGCCAGCTACGTGAGAACACCTTTCACCATTTATTTATTTGTTATTATCACGAGCGACATATTCAGAGTGAATCGTTAAGATCGTTTATTAATAATACACCTTCAATAACTACAAATCTGGAAATAATGATACATTTTTGACTACTAATCATATGATAAATTTTCAAAACAAAAAGTTGATTTAATATTTTTGAAAGCAGGTGCCCTACGTGTCATTTATTATCATATATCAATAATGGCAAGCAAAAAACAATTGTCAGTCAAAAAGCTGGCCCAAATTGTCATTTTGAGAAAAAAGTGGCAAATCGTCCGGGGAGATATCAAAATTTATGCACTTTTCGAAAAGCACAGCCATGTTTACTTGCAAGCGCTCAGCTGAAACAGGATAAAATTTAAATCGAAAGGGTTCTGGGAGGCCGAGAAAAACATCAAAAGTAACTGACGACAAAATTGATATACTCAGCAAGAGAAACAGATTCAGCACAGCGCCGGATACTGCAGCTGAAACTAACCGAAGTCAAGACAGTTCAATTTAGATGTCAACGGTTTAATGACGACTGAGAGAAAAAGGTATGTTCGGTCGTGTTGCAGTAAGGAAGCCGTACATTCGTGAAGTCAATCGTAGGAAAAGGTTGGCATATGCGCAAACATATAAAGATTGGAAATCTGTCATGTGGTTTGACGAATCTTGGTTTGAACTATTTGGTTCAAGACGTCGACAGTTCGAACGCCGAAAGGTAAATGAACATTGGGATTCAGCCTGTAACGTTTGCACTTAAAAAAATGGACAAAAATTGCCGATTTTTCATGGGTTTATCTTCACCAGCACTGACGAAACTGCCCATCCAGCATTAATCATAGTAACCCATGAGTCAGCAGACAAAATTTGACAGCTCTATCAGTCGAACTCTAACCGTGATGGCAAAAACAGTGAAGCAACTCCGTTCAGAAGTGTGCGCGTTCAAAGAACGGCACCCCGCCGCGTCGAAAACGGACATCGTGCGGCACTTTGTGGACGCCGGATACGCCCGTTCCGGCATCTACAACATCTTGGCACTATTAGACAACAATCAGAGCATCGAAAGAAAGCCCGGTTCCGGACGGCCGACGACCCTGAGCGACAAGAAGCTCCAAAGGATGCTGAAGAGGAAGACCGAGGGAAAAGTGGCTACATCGCTGCGTCCGCTTGGCCGGGAGGTCGTTTCAACCGGCCAAACAGTGTAAAAGTACCTGGCGAAAATGAACATACATGTCAGGAAGTCGCGTCTACTGGTTTCGGAGCTGCGGGCAATGACGCAGCGGCAGCGGCTGAATAAGATGGTCAACTCGATTTTTGTGATGGACCACGAGACCTATCTCACCCTGGATGGCAACGACTGGCAGGGCACTTCGTATTTTACTTCCCACACGAAGGAAGTGAGCTCCGAGGTGAAGATCATTCCACACACCAAGTTCCCCTAGAAGGTGCTGCTGTGGCTGACAATCAGCGAGAAGGGGATGTCAAAGCCGCTCTTCTTTCGCTCCGGACTGGCTGTGAACGGGGAAATTTATAGCACGAAATGCCTGCCGGAAGTTGCGTCGTTCATCAAGAAATACCTTAAGGGCGAAGACGCGGTGCTCTGGCCGGATCTGGCGTCGGCCCACTACTCGAAGCGATCGTTGGAGGAGATGGAGCGGCTGAATATTGATATGATACCCAAGTTGGTGAACCCGCCCAACGCCCCCCAGCTGCGTCCCATCGAGAATTTCTGGGCCAACCTGAAGCGTAAGATCTACTCCAACCATTTTGTCGCGAAAACTGAGGAGGAAGTGACAAATAAAACGAAGAAAGAACTCAAAAACATGCCTACACGCATGTTTTCGTCCGTCATGGCGAATGTTCCGGTTAAGTGCCGGAAGGCCGCTCGCAAGGGCGTAGACATTTTTTGCAAGTAAGCTTAAATAATTACCTTCCATGGGAAATTTACCAAAAGCAATTATCTGTCTTAGCTTTTTTTTTTATCAACATCCAAAAAATGTCCATTTTTTAATGCAAACGTTATTGCACCTACACTCAAACACGACGGCGTTTCAGTCATGGTGTGGGGTTGTTTTGCTTACAATCGCGTGGACTCATTGTTCAAAGTCGATGGAATCATGCGAGTAGAACAACATCACAACATACTGCATCGCCAAGATATTCCTTCTTGTGTCCGTTTGATTGTTCCTGGGTTTACGTTTCAACAAGGTCCCGTAGTCCGTGGTCCGCAATAAAAATCGTAAAAACGTTGAAAATCGCCAAATCAACCGTGTATGATGTGCTCAAACGTTTCAGGAAGCGAAAGAGCGTGGATAGAGTGCATCAAGGTAAGCGTCGTAGTGGAACAAGCTGAACCAGAAGGTGTTGAGAACCGTTAGAGTAAACCCTTCGTGACGAATAAGACGATGGACTCGAAGCTGTACAAGGAAGAATGCCTCAAAAACCGCGTACTACCTTTCATTAAAGCCCATAAAGGTCCCGTGAAGTTTTGGCCAGATTTGACGAGTTGCCACTACAGCCGGGAAGTCATCCAGTGGTACCGCGATAATAACGTAGATTTCATCGATAAAAACATCCAGATTCTAAATGGATATAGCTTTAGAGAAACTTCATGTAAAGTTCTGAGAAGTTGTAAGCATACTTCAGATAAGTTCAAGGTAATTTCTAAGAAGCTTTAAGAAAACTTCAAATCAGTTTTAAACGATCTTCAGAGTAGTTATACAAAATAAAAGAGAAATTCTAGTTAAGCTTCATAGAACTTTGAGGCGAATTCTCGAAAACTTTTCAGCTAAATTTGGAGATGTTTCAAGCAGACTTCAGTGAAGTGTCAAGAAAACTTCTAAAATGTTCTGATCAAATTTCAGAAAAAGCTGGAGAGAACTTTAAATAAGTTATCATCAAACTTCAGAGAAGATTCAAGATTAGTTTAGAGATGTTTCATGCAAAGTTGAGCAAACTTTTGAGCAAAATTCAAAGATGTTTCGAGTAAACTCCAGAGAAGTTTCGCGTAAACTTCGAGTAAGTTTCAAGCAATCTTCAGAAAAGTTTGGAGAAAACTTCAGACAAGTTTTGGGCAATGGTTTGATAGCTTTTAAATAAAGTTAAGAAAATTTCGCAGTACACCTCAGAGCAGTTCCATGTCTTCAAAGAATTTTCAAGCCAACTTCAGAAAAGTTCCAAGCAAATTTTCGGGAAGAATTTCAGAAAAGTTTCGAGCAAACTCCAGATAATTTTTGAACTTCAAAGAAGTTCCAAGCAACCATCAGAAATGTTTTGAACAAACTTCAAATATGTTTCAAGCAACCTTGAAATAAATTACGGGCAAACTTCAGAGCAGTTTCGTTCAATTTTCAGAAAATGTTCGCGCAATGTTCAATGAAGTTTCAAGCAAGCTTCAGAGGAGTTTTAAGTGAACTTCTGAGATGTTTAAAGCAAACTTTAGAAAAGTTTCATGTTTGTTTCGGAGAAGCTTTGAGAATACTTCAAATTAGTTTTAAGCGATCTTCAGAGTAGTTTCAACAAAATATCACCGAACTTTCAATTAAGCTTCAGAGATCTTTTAAGGGAACTCTGAAACACGTGAAGTTTCAAGCAAGCAGTCTTTACCGAAGTTTCATGCAAATTACAAAGAATAATCAAGCATACTCTAAAGTAGAACATGTCAGTGAAGTTTCAGAGAACTTAAAAGAAAACTTCAAAGAAGATTTAAGCTAACTTCCAAGAAGTTTCGAGCAATCACTAGAGATGGTTCAAGCAAGCTTCAATGATGTTTTAGGTAATCTTTAGATAAGTATAAGGCAAATTTCAGAGATGTTTTGTGCAAATTTCAGAGAAGTTTTAAGCAAATTTTAGATAACATTCAATCAAATATCAAAACAGCTTGAAGAAAACTTCAAATTAGTTTTCAGAAATCTTTAATGAAGATATAAGTTAGCTTAAGAATAGTTTAGCAGACATCCGAGAATATTCGAGCAAATTTCGAGCTCCAGTGAACTTTTGAGCAAATTTCAGAGAAGTTCAGAGCAAACTTCAGAGAAGCTTCGAGCAAACTTCAGAGCAGTTTTGGGAAAATTTTACAAAATTTTGAGCAAAGTTCAGAGATGTTTCACGTAAACTTCGGAGAAGTTTTAAGCAAACTTCAGAGGAGTTTAAAGCAAACTTCAGAGAAGTCCATGTTTATTTCAGGAAAGCTTTTAGAAAACTTCAAAGCGATCATCAGAGTGGTTTCGTTAAAATATCAGAAAAGTTTCAAGTAAGCTTAAGAAAAAAATTAGTTTCAAGTAGATTTCAGTGAAGTTTCAAGCAAGCAAACTTCATCAAAGTATCATGTAAATTACAAAAAAAAGTCAAGCAAACTTTAAAGAAGTTTCAAGAAAAAATCGTTGAAGTTTCGTGGGATCTTTAGAGAACTTAACAGAAATCATCAAAGACGATTTAAACAAACTTCTAGAGAAGTTTCTAGTCAATTTTAAAGAAGGAAGTTTCAAGCATGCATCAACGATGTTTCAGGTAATCTTTAGGCAAATTTCAGTGAAATCTAGGGTTAACTTCAGAGAACTTTTAAGCAAATCTCAGATTAGAAACAAGCGAATTTCAGAAATGCTCTAAATTTATGTCAAAAGTTTTCTAGAGTTCGCTTAAAAGTTCTTTGAAGCTTACTTGAACTTTCTCTGATATTTTGTCGAAACAACCCTGATGATCGCTTGAAACTAGTTTGATGTTTTTGTGATGCTTCCTTGAAATTAGCTGAAAACTTCTCTGAAGTTTATTTGAAACATCTTCGAACTTTGCTCGATGCTTTTCTGAAGTTTGCACGAAACTGCTCTGAAGTTTGCTGGGAAATTCCCCGAAATTTGCCTTAAATTTATCTAAAGAATACTTTAAATATCGTTGATGCTTGCTTGAAACTTCTCTTGAATAGAAACTTCTCGGAAGATTGCCTAAACCTCTTTAGAAGTTTTTTTTAAGTTCTCTGAGATCCTTTGAAGCTTCCCTGAAATTTCGTTCTCTAAAGTATGCTTCATTTATTTTTAGTACTTTGTATAAAATTTTGATGAGGTGGTTTTTAAAAAAAAAACTTATAAGAAAATTCAAGTTAGCTCACGAATAGTTCAGCAACCATTCGAATGATTTTCAAGTAAATTTCAGAGAAGCATTGAGACAACTTCAAACTAGTTCAACACAAGCTTCAGTGAACTTTTGGGCAAACTTCAGTGAAGTTCCGAGCAAACTTCAGAATATTTTCGAACAAAGTTCAAAGAAGTTTCAAGCAAACTTTGGAGAACTTTTAAGAAAACTTCTAAGAATTTTTAAGAAAACTTCAGAGAAGTTTAAAAAAAACTTCAAATTAGTTTCCCAACGATCATCAGAGTAGAGTAGTTTCGACAACATGTCAGAGAAGTTTTCAAGGAGCTTGAGGTCTTGAAGTCTTGAAAACTTTTGAGCAACATTTTGAGATCTTTAAGCAGCCTTCAGTTTCAAGTCCATGCAAATTATGATCCCTAACACACTTCGAAACATTTTATTAATTAGTTGAGGGAAGAAGAAGAAGAAGGAGTGCTTAAAATACTTGATCATCCCCCACAATCACCCGATTTGAACCCAATTGAATTGCTTCGGGAAGAGCTCGATCGAGAAGTCAGAAAACTTCGACCAAAACATCAAACCGATCTCTGGAACTGTCTTCAGTCAGCGTGGAACAATATTAAACTTGAGACGTTGCAAAAACTTGTCGAAAGAATGCCGAGACTTTGTGCGGCTGTCATTAAAGCTGAGGGTGGTCACTTCGGTGAAAAATGCGTTTAAATGTATTTATCAGTTTTTTTTTAATCTTTTATCATTTACACGAAATAAGTATTTCAAAATGGTGAATAAACTTCAGGTTATTCACATTCTCTCGGAAAACGTACAATTAGAACTTTTTTAATACATAAAACAGGAGTGAAAAGTCAAAAAATTGGTTTTTCCATCATCGGTCAAGTTTCTTTTTACCGGCAGTGTCTGTACTCAAAGACATAAAACAGCTTCCGGGTCTGGCATTTTGTACCGCAATGCAAAGGAACGCCGTCGCCGAGCATTTCCCGAAGAAGTATTTAATTTGGTAGGCCATGTGTAGTTGTGGTCGAAAATCTAAAAGTTTCGTCTCTACCGGCACTATCAATAGGGCTGTGTACGAGAAAGAATGTCTGCAAAAGCGGTTGCTACCGTTCATCAGAAGCCACGACTCTCCAGCTCTGTTTTGGCCTGATTTGGCCTCTTATCACTATGCGAAATCCGTCCTGGAATGGTATAAGGTACAAGAGGTCAAATGCGTGCCAAAAACAGCCAATCCACCAAACTGTCCAGAACTTCGCCCAATAGAGAAGTACTGGGCTCTAGTTAAGCGGAAACTCTTCGAAACTAAGAATAAAGCAAATGGTACCGATGATTTCAAGAGAAGATGGAGAATCGTCACGGCGGGCTAACTTGAGGGCGGGTGTACCACAGAAAGTTCGAGAATTTTACAGAAAGAAGGATTAACACCTTTATCAACTGTTTCTAATGTAGATATAACTCTATTATTGTGAAATAAACAATCGGTTTTGTTGAGTTATGTGTAATTTTTTTATTTTGCTGCTATTATTTTGGTGTCCGAAATTTAACGTGGACAGGCTTTACATCAATAATTAGTGAGAAATAAGGACAAACCAATTCTGCACTGCGATCAGCGGATAAACGCTAAAACGTTAGCGTGAGCGGGCTAGAATGGCAAAGCAGGTGATAAATTAGATGTTTAATTTGAACCTGGCTCACGTTTCTAAAGGTTAACCGACTGGCTAGCGGTCAGACGATTTAGCACGCGGAAAAGAAGCCATTTCGAAACGGAGAGGAGCTGGTTCTTCAATGGAAACGAGTTGTTCGTCCAATTTGGGCATTTCATGAGTAATTTCTGGATAGTTACTATAATGAACCTACTAGGGAAGCAAAAATTAACACCACTAAACGGTGGAAGGCCAAATGACATGGGGGTGGGGGAGCGAACCGGTTTTGCTTGCACTTTTTAAATAAATTGATTTTCGATTTCAAATTAACGTTCTTTCATTTATAGCAACAAGTGGTTTATCACAATTCGAACCATCGTATGTCAAAATTAAATTCAGATCCAACACAACATTCGGAATTAACAACGTGACACAATTATATAATTTCATCTATGATTTAAAAACATTCTAACCGCCATTTTCCCCCTACCATTCTCCTCCATTCCAGATGATGATCCACGCCTGGGACAACTACAAACTGTACGCGTGGGGCAAAAACGAGCTGAAACCGCTGACCAAGCGGGGACATTCGGGCAGCATATTCGGGGCGTTCGATCTCGGTGCCACCATCGTCGACGGGCTGGACACCCTCTATCTGATGGGTCTGCACAAGGAGTACGACGAGGGCCGCGATTGGGTGGAGCGGAAGTTCACGCTTGAGAACGTGGGCAATGACCTGTCGGTGTTCGAGACCAACATCCGGTTCATCGGTGGATTCCTGACGTGCTACGCCTTTACCGGCGATCGGCTGTTCCTGGAGAAGGCCAAGTATGTGGCGGACAAGCTCCTGCCGGCGTTCCAGACACCAACCGGTATTCCGTACGCGCTTGTGAATCCGACGAACGGGGTGAGTAGTCCTGGACGGAAAGCATATTTCCTTTTTCGATCATTAAGTTTTCAATTCAACATCCTGTACATATATCCGATAGCGGATCGATAATCATCCTCCAATGGGGATGGGATTCGAGATGGTTGTAGTTGCTTAAATCTGTTGTGTGTAGGTCAATGTTAACAATGGCTGAACTCCTCCTGTTCAAATTGGACTTTAAATGGTTACATCGTAGGATCAAACTGAATCCCATTCCTAGTCGTCGCATTTTGACTTACATATTTCGCTTCACACAAATCCATGATTAGTGCACCCAATTTTAGATAGACTTCTTCGCAGAACGGAGGCTGTACATAACGACACAAGGTGCATGTTTCGCAAACAAACCATCAATAGATCTATCTAGAGTAGTTTGTAGGAAACCCTTTTTCCGCAAACTTCCTTTTTAACGAGCACCGACTTGTAAACATAACCAAGCAAACGAACCTTTCAATGTGATATCTTCTCTTTTCTCCCCCTCTGTCTGGATATAATTCATGGAAATGTGCGTGTGTTTGTGTGCAATTGTAATTGTAACTGTAATTGGTTGTTGCCTATTCGTTGGGTCGATGTTATTGCTAAATTTCTCACAAAATAAAACAAAACTACAATAAAATATGTGCAGCCCAAGACCATGCTCGAGCGGGTCGTCAATCATATAGAAATCTTTTTTGTCAATCTGTTCTACAAGGTTAGTAAAAGCGCTCTCTATCTCTATCCGTTTCCTTCTTTTTCAAATAGAGTTTTAATAGTCTTGTTACTGATTTTTATTTTTATTTTTCTAAAGCTTCCTATCTGTCCTTGATAAAAGCAAATCATTCATATGCAGCACACCCACGAATAGCGCTCGCTATCTTCAGTGTTGTTCTCCTGTAGTACCTAGAATCATCATCGTCTCTCTCTCTATCTCTCAAACCAGCTGGCTCAAGTGGAACGAAGAAATCGATCCTGATTGCATTGCTGCAGCACAAGTAGATAGCAGTTACACAGAAAACAGATAGGATTACAATCATCTCGAATCTCATCACTATTGCATCCCTCTAGCTCCATTATAAATGTACTTTTCGCTTTGATTTCCTATCATTTTTATGTTTTGTTTTGAAACGACGACAGGGGTATTGTAGTTAAAACATAATTTCTACTGGAGAAAAAAAAGTATGGACATGGTTGGTCCGAATCAGAACTGGTCTAAACTGGTTCAACAATTGAGAAGTTCATCTCTCTCGCCGACATAATTAAGGAGTGTATCGAAAAGTAGTTATAAACATTATATACGTAATTGATGGTGATAATGATTGGTGTACCACTCGTTGTAGCACGGAAGTTAAGTCAGATTGCTGTGGGCTCTCCTCCCTATTAGATTTGATTTTAACAAACTCTGATTGCCCTCACATGTCTCTGTATGAAAGATCAAAAACGGATTGGATAGACGATAGGCAAAGTCACCTAAACATCTCCACGGGGTAGAAAAGAATCTCCTTCCAATAACATGATCAAACAATTGGTCAACAAGCAAGCCGTACACAGAAAAAAATAATGAATTTTAACAGGCGCGTAAAATTTCCCCTCGTTTAATTTTAAGCCAAAGGAAGCGTAGACAACGAAATTGTTTGCAATCTTTCATGCGCCATTCAACAAGGTAGACCATCTTTCATACAACAGACTAGATTAAGGCGTTATCTGGCTTAAATGTACATGGAATATCCCATTAATTTCTGACAAATCTAGCGTTCCCTTTATGTGCATTAGAAACGCAGAAAATTACAAGTTTTTTTTTTAAACAGTGTATAATAGGAGGATGCCTCAAAGAGCCCGTCGTTCATATCCACGAAATGTTAATAATAGGGAGTTGGCAATCCCACCCAGGTAACCAATAAGCATTGAAGTATGCACTATTTCTGCATCATACTTGCATTTACGATTCTTCTTGCTGTACATTGGCAGCCTGAATGAATAGCTGTTGTATGATCTGCATTTTTTAGGCATGTTACATTATTAGAATAACGAACTGGAAATGCATGATTAAAGTTGTTTACAAATCGATAATTGTCCGAATTTTCGAAGCATTCCATCATCTTTGCTGACTCCTATATCAGGACTATAATAATCCTCACTTTGGTGATTGTATCATCTTCATCCAAATTCTGCAGGCCATCTGAAAACATTTGTAAACAACTTTAACTAAGCATTTTCAGTGCGTTATTCTAATAATATATCAAGCATAAAAAATGCAGATACATATCAGACAGCTAACATTACGGCAGCTTTGCGTATGCTACTTTACAACAGCTATGCATTCAGACAACCAATGTACAACAAGAAGAATCGTAAATGCAAGTATGATGCAGAATTAGTGCATATTTCAATGCTTGGTTACCTGGGGACATTGAAATTTATATTGGGTAAATATTAAAACCGTTCCCATACGCTCCATATAGGTTAGAGGATAAAGACGCGGTATAAAAACACGTCGACCACGAAGCAGCGAGTTCGAATCCCATCCTAGGAAAAACTGCAGCGAATTTGAACCCTTTCATAAGAAAAAAAAGGGGGTCTAAAAAGAAAGCAAACGTCCATCATCATCAGTACAGGAGAAGAAGAAAAATATAAGAGGCAAAACAGGAAAATGAATAAAATCTTTAATTGAAAATAGGTCTTATTTTTTTTTTGCTTAGCATTTTCAATTAAGCATTTAATCAGCATTCAAAAAGATAAACTCCCCAGCAGCAGAACAACATTTCAACTGCTGTCATCTAGCTGTCATTTGCAAACGCTACCAATGAATGACATATTGTCGACATAGGCGTCTTCTTTTGGTGGAGTCCAGCATTAAATTAGCTGTATAGCGGGTCAAAACCTGCTTTTGAATAGCTTTTAAGGTGAACACAATGCTCATATACATTATATCGCTTGTCGTTAAGACGCATATAGGGCTACTTACGTGCTTTATTTAATGCGTATTGGTTACCTGGGTACTCTCCCCAACCAAATCGTTTCATTCGGGTGCCCTGATGGTCCCTCCCAATTTAAAAAAAAATTAAAGAAGTTCAGCTTGCTACTTCAAAAAGGTTGCTGATAACTTAACAGAAGTTTTCTTGATATTGACAGAACAGATTTCCATAAGAATTTTGCAGAAATTTGCTAAAAATTTTCATGGAATTATAAATCACTCAGCACTTCTACAAAATTTCCTGGGATTTGTTATGTAGCTCCCAAAAATTTTAAAGCTTTTTTTTTTTTTTTTTTAACTCTTTATTTATTCCCAAATTTTTACATTATTTTACATTCATATATTAACCTAGGTGATCCTGCTAAGTAATAAACATTTCAACCTTATATGCTATCATTTATATCTAATTGTGTTAATATTATTTTTACTTTGTCTATTCAGTATTTTTAACAAACAGGGTTCGTTTTGCCTGCGTGTAAGAATAATTATTGATTTCTTAAAACTAGTTCTTATCTATAGAGAGAATTGATCATTGCAATTGAAGACTGCAATGATTTTTGTCTAAAATTATGAATTATTTTGTTGGACATTTCTTCTAGAGTCTCAACGTTTGAAATTCTATGTAATTCAATAGTACTGAACCAGGGTGGCAGCTTCAAAATCATTTTCAGAACTTTGTTCTGAATCCTTTGAAGTGCTTTTTTCCTAGTAGCACAACAACTAGACCATATTGGCACAGCATAAAGCATGGCCGGTCTAAAGATTTGTTTGAATATTAGAAGTTTGTTCTTCAAACAAAGTTTGGATTTTCTGTTTATAAGAGGATATAAACATTTTATATATTTATTACATTTGGCTTGAATGCCCTCAATGTGATTTTTAAAAGTTAATTTTTGATCAAGTATCAGTCCAAGATATTTTACTTGATTTGACCAAGAAATTGGAACTCCGTTCATAGTGACCATATGACTATTACTTGGTTTCAAAAATGCAGCTCTAGGCTTGTGTGGGAATATTATAAGTTGAGTTTTGGAAGCATTAGGAGAAATCTTCCATTTTTGAAAATAATCTGTAAAAATGTCCAAGCTTTTTTGTAGCCTCCTGGATATAACACGAAGACTTTTTCCTTTAGCGGAAATGCCTGTGTCATCAGCAAAGCAAGATTTTTGACAGCCCTGAGGTAAATCAGGGAGATCTGAAGTGAAAATGTTATAAAGTATTGGCCCAAGAATGCTACCTTGAGGAACACCAGCTCTGACAGGTAATTGATCAGATTTAGAATTCTGATAATTTACTTGCAAAGTTCTATCAGTTAAGTAGTTTTGAACTAATTTCATGATATAAAGCGGAAAATTGAACTTTTTCAGTTTCGCAATCAAACCTTCATGCCAAACACTGTCGAATGCTTTTTCTATGTCTAGAAGAGCAACTCCAGTGGAGCAGCCTTCAGCTTTGTTTGAACGAATTAAATTTGTAACTCTCAAAAGTTGATGCGTAGTTGAATGCCCATGGCGAAATCCAAACTGTTCATCAGCAAAAATTGAGTTTGTATTGATGTGAAGCATCATTCTGTTCAAAATTATTTTTTCAAAAAGCTTACTTATTGAAGAAAGCAAACTGATTGGTCGGTAGCTAGAAGCTTCAGCCGGATTTTTGTCTGGCTTCAAAATAGGTACGACTTTTGCATTTTTCCATTTATCTGGAAAGTATGCCAGATGAAAACATCTGTTAAATAGTTTTACCAAGAAAGACAAAGTACTCTCAGGGAGTTTTTTGATGAGGATATAGAAAATTCCATCATCACCTGGTGCTTTCATATTTTGAAATTTTTTAGTTATAGTTTTTACTTCATCCAAATCAGTTCCCCAAGAATCATCAAAAATATTTTCTTGTGAGAAAATATTCAGATACTCCCTGGAAACTTGATCCTCAATAGGACTTGTAAGACCCAAACTGAAATTATGGGAGCTCTCAAACTGCTTAACAAGTTTTTGAGTTTTTTCCGCATTTGTGAGCAAAATTTTATCACCTTCCTTAAGCGCTGGTATAGGCTTTTGAGGTTTTTTCAAGATTTTAGAGAGCTTCCAGAAAGGTTTGGAACTCGGATCTAATTTTGACACATTATTTTCAAAATGTTTGTTCCTCAGGGCAGAGAAGCGTTTTTTAATTTGTTTTTGTAAATCTCGCCATATGACTTTCATAGCGGGATCACGTGTTCTTTGATATTGACGCCTACGTACATTTTTCAGACGAATCAAGAGCTGAAGATCGTCATCAATTATAACTGAATCGAATTTAACCTCGCATTTTGGCACTGAAGCAGCTCTTGCTCTATTTATTGAGAAAGCCAGAGATTCAAGAGCATTATTAATTTCATTTTTTGTTTGCAATGGAACATTAGGATCAAAGTTGTGTTCCATAGATGTTCGATATTGATCCCAATTAGCTCTATGGTAGTTGAAAGTAGAACTGATGGAATTAGAAATGATTTCTTGAGATATTTCAAATGTAACTGGAAGGTGATCAGAACCAAAGTCAGCATGGGTAATCAATTGACTACAAAGTTGACATGAATCAGTTAGGACCAAATCAATAGTTGAGGGATTTCTGGCTGAAGAAAAGCAAGTTGGACTGTTTGGGTATTGAATAGTGTAGTAGCCTGCGGAACAATGATCAAAAAGTGTATTACCATTGGCATTGCTTTGCGAATTATTCCATGAGCGGTGTTTTGCATTGAAATCACCAATAACGAAGAATTTAGACCTATGACGGGTAAGTTTCTGGAGGTCACCCTTGAGCCAGTTCTTTTGCTGACCAGTGCATTGGAAAGGCAAGTAGGCAGCTATAAAAGTAAATTGGCCAAATTTTGTTTCAACTGAAACCCCCAAAGTTTCAAAAACTTTGGTTTCAAATGAAGAAAGAATGTGATGTTTGATACGCCTATGGACAATGATGGCAACGCCACCACCAGCTCCATTGAGACGATCATTTCGATAAACAAAATAATTTGGATCTCTTTTGACCTTATGGGCAGGTTTGAGATAAGTCTCAGTTATAACAGCAATATGCACGTTATGAACTCTTAAAAAATTAAATAGCTCATCCTCGTTATCTCTGATGGATCGAGCATTCCAATTCAAAATATTTAATGACTTAAAATCCATTACTGAACTTCAATGTCATGACAATATTATTGGCAAATTTAATACCAGTTTGGATAGCTTCAAACATGGAATTAGTTTTTAGCATATCGGTTATCATGTCGATTAACGATTGCTGTAAAAATTCTAATTTAGGAGCGGATATGTTACCTAAATCAAATTCATCAGAAGTCCCGTGGGAATTTTGGTTTTGGTTTCTACCCGCTGCAACGGCAGCGTAGGTAGGTCCATTTACATGTTGAACATTGTTAACAACACGGTTGGGTAGGAATGTAGGGTTTGAAGATTGAACCCTGTTGGTACCTGCAGGTATCGAAATAGTATTTACTCCTCGTTGAGCGTTTGAAGTTACAGTTGCGGATGGAAAAACCTGTCCGCTGTTTCTACCGACGGTTTGGTAGGAATTAGTTCTTTGCTGATCGTTGTTAACAGCAGCAGAATGGGTAGTAGCTGGTCGGGAACGTATATTGTTTCCTACCTGGCGTTTAGAGCGTGACTGCAAAATTGCTTTGCGAGTCTTGCACTCCCAAAAATTTGATTTATGGTTTTCACCACAATTTGAACATTTGAATTTTTGAGGATCTTCCTTCACAGGACAGTCGTCCTTAGTGTGTGAGGAATCACCACAATTCATGCATTTACCAACCATATGGCAATGCTTTGTTCCGTGACCCCAACCCTGGCACTTACGGCATTGGGTGAGGCTTTGGAAATTGGCTCCAGTCTTCCTGAAATGTTCCCACTTCACTCTGACATGGAGCAAAAGGCTTGCTTTTTCTAAAGCCTTAAGGTTGTTAAGTTCACTTGCCTTGAAGTGAACTAAGTAGAGATCGTTTGAAATCCCTTTGCGAGAATCGCCAGGCCGGGATTTCATTTTCATCTTAATTACTTGGACTGGGCTAATTCCAAGTAATTTTATTAACTCGTTTTTAATTTCATCGAGAGATTCACCACTGGGCAGTCCTTTCAAGACCACCTTGAAAAGACGCTCAGCTTTGGTGTCGTATGTGAAGAAATTGTAGTTCTTCTGAGTAAGATACTCAAGAAGGCGTTTGAATCCGTCCAAGGTTTCAGCATGCAAACGGCATTCACCTCGTCTGGAGATTTGAAGGGAATATTTCACACCTTCAACAAATGTTAAAATTTCCTTGCGAAAAGCATGGAAATCCGAAATTGCCACCACAATAGGGGGAACTTTTTCCTTTCTCAATCGAGAAAGTTTGTTCAAATTTTGATTAGATGATGGATCACTCTCATCATCTGTGAGCATATCAAATTGATTACTCACATTTATTTGATTTGCAGGCAAATCAATAGATTGCCCTTTTCGTTTGCGCTTATTTGCCATAGTGGCAGAGTAATTTGCTCCAAATCGACGTCCAAGCAGATAACTATAAGAATCCGAGGGACCGAAGAGGAATTTTCCAATGCGATATCCAAGCCGGGTTACCCGAAGGGCCTAACAAGGATCGAAAAGGAATAAGAGGAAATCTAAAAATTGTAGGTATTATTAGCACTGAAAAGTGCTGTTTAAGATTTGGTGTAGCGTTAGGTAGCAATAGCACTTCCTTCAGCAAATAGAAAATAGAACCGCACGGCATGAGAGCACAATGCAGACTGTACTTGACCATTTACAGTTGAAGTTGTCACGAAAGGCTTGATCCGTTCACCACACGAACAAATCCCCTGCCAAATCATGAATTTCTTGGGGAAGTCTGACACTTGCTGTTTCCTGAGAGACTCTGGAACATCGAACTTGTCTTTCGCAGTCAAATACTGGTTGCCGGGAATTTGTTTAAAGTCCGCTTTTACGTGTGTTTCATCGTCCATGATGCAGCAGTGAGGTTTCGTCAACATTTGTCTGTACAGCTTTCGCGCACGTGTTTTAGCTGTTCTATTCTGTTTTTCATTGCGGTTTGGTGCTTTCTGAACTTTGAATAAACGGAGCCCGGCTCGTTTCTTGGCTTTCTGCACGAAACTTTTAGTCGAGTGCAGCTTTTTCGCGACATCCCGAACGGAATAGTTGGGTTTGCGTTTAAAGGCAGCAATCACTCGCTTGTGATCCTTCACACAGTACGGAACACTTTTTTCTACCACTCACCTTCTTCCGATCGACAGTTAAACGTTCCCCGAAACGTTTTATGACACGAGACACTGTAGACTGGTGAATTTTCAACATCTTTCCGATGGCTCGGTGCGAAAGAAGTGGGTTGACGAGGTGCGTGTGCAAAATGTTCTCGCGCACTTGCTGTTAATTCGACTCCATTTCCGAAACTACGACACATTTCACAATGAAACTCACGCAGTGCAAACAATACACGCTGAGGTCATTTCACCCAAAATTTCGTTGAAATCAACCCAAAGGGCGAAATGAAAAAATGTTGAAAGTGATGCAATTTAACTGTGGACACCCGTTAATGCTTTGCAGAATGCTGAATTACCGCAGAAATTCATATGCTTTGTTAGCCACCATGAGCAGTTCTTAGTGGAAGGGAACTAGATGGGGCTCATTTCAGAATGACTTCAATCACCATCAACGAATTTAATGTTCTCTCACGAATTGATGATCGATCGTCGGTAGGAACCTTACCGACGATCGATCATCAATTTGTGAGAGAACATTAAATTCGTTGATGGTGATTGAAGTCATTCTGAAATGAGCCCCATCTAGTTCCCATCCACAAAGAACTGCTCATGGTGGCTAACAAAGCATGTGCTAATTATAAGCAACATTTGGAACATCAAAAACTGAAAAAGAAAGAAGAGGAGTTAAAGACTCTTTACAAGGAAGAGAAAGAAAAAACGTGAAATGCTGATAAGTACGTTCTAATAAATGTGTTAATCATAGTACCCGATTTTTTATAATGTCAGATTATTTATGGAAGCAAACACGCGCCTCAAAAAATCCATTAGGAACCATAATATGGCGGAAGAGGAGCTGGCTCAAGCAATGCTTGAGGGAGTGTCAACTGTGCGAAAGCAACAGTTTTCACAAAAAACTAGTCACCGATCATGTTCAAGAAGGCGAGGAAAAAAGGCGAGTCTTTTCACAGATTTCTTTGCTAGGAAACCAAACAAATAGCAAAAACTCAATAAAGTCACTTCTAATTCATTTTTTAGTATGCCAAAGTCACTATTTGGTCACTTTTTTATTGCTTCTAAGTCACTATTTGGTCACTATTTTCGACATTTTGGTCACTAAAGTCACTATTATTACATCAGATAACCGCTACCAGCCCTGGAATTGCTATTAACTTCTCAAAAGTTGCGTTGAAGTTTCGCAATAGATTTTTTCAATTCTTTTCTAACTTCTTGGAGCATCCTAGAATCGGAACATTAACGAACATCCTTTTATAAAGTTGTGATCATAACCCTTCAAAATTTCTATGGAACCTTCAAGAAATTCGCAAAGAACTTAAACAGTTGTATTGAAACTATGAAAAAAAAATATTTCCAGAAGTTTCATCAGAAGATTCTAAAAACTCTCAATAACTTATGCATCGAAAAGCTCCTTTAAAACTTTCCAGAATTTCTTTTGGAACTGCAAATTTTTTTTTAAAGGAGTTCCTCTGGCTAATTCAAGGATGTTTCAGTTTACTGAACAGAAGTCTATCAAGATTCACAAATTTTCGGAAAGCACTTTCCAGAAGTATGCTATGGAGTTTCCAAGTATGTTTGTGAAACTCCAAATTACTTATAAGGAGAAAAGTTTCCACAAAATTTCCCAGAAGTCATGAAAAAGGTTTGAAAAAGTTCCGCTTACTTCTGCCTACATACAAGGTGAGATGAAAAAACTGCAACCAACTTCAGACGGCTGTCATTTCTAAACCGCTCGTCCCACAGCTGTCAGATTTATTCCAGTGACAGCTCATTATTCAGAAAAAAAAGTTATTCGTGATGGAATTCAAGCGTGATAGTGTGATTGCTTTGCATTTAACTGGAAAACCACAAGTGGCTATCGTAAGAGCCCTCCAGCATTTAAAAGTGAATAAATCTTTTGTGTCTCGTACCATCGCTCGTTACCGTGATACTGGTAGCGTAGCCCGACGTCAAGGAAGTGGTCGAAAAAAAAAACAGCAACATCGGTAGAAATGGTTCGAAAAGTGAAGAAGCGACTTAAACGAAATCCGCGTCGCAGTGGCCGAAAAATGGCTCGTAAGCTGAACATATCGCAATCTGCCATTCAGCAAATATTGAAAAATGAGCTTGGACTAAAGCCATTGAAGTTCCAAAAAGTGAAGTTCGGTAAGCCGATGCACAGAAAAAAGTTAGACTCGAGAGAGCTAAAGAGTTGCTTTGCTTGGCCGAAAGTGGTGAACTGCCGAATTTGGTTTTCTCCGATGAGACACCATTCGTTATCCAGCAGTTTGTAAACAAACAAAATGATCGTGTTTACTTGCCAGAGAGGTCAGCTGAAAATTTACATCTTCGGTTGGCCACCAGAACTCAAAAGCCGGCCATGGTGATGGTGTGGGCCGCCATAACAGCCGATGGTCGCTCGCCGCTCGTATTCATCGACCGTGGGGTCAAAATAAATGCGCAAATCTATCGCGAAAATATTTTGGAGGGAGCTCTGAAGCCCTGGGCATGCAAACATTTCGGCCGCAGACCTTGGACATTCCAACAGGACTCAGCACCATCGCACCTTAGCACGCGCCACCCAAGATTAAGAAATGAAGTTCCTCGCTTTATTTCCACCGCACAATGGCCACCAAAATCTTCGGATGCCAATCTGTTGGACTATTGTGCCTGGGGTATTTTGGAAAGCAAGGTTGGCACTAAAAATACCAAAGTGTCGATCACCTCAAGCAAGTGCTTCGCCGAGAATGGGACAAAATACCGCAGAGCCACTTTCGGGCAGCGTGTGACGGTTTCATTCGCCGTTCGAAGGCCATAATTCGTGTCAAAGGTGGCCAATTCGAACAAATCTAAACTGATTCTAAAATTTGATGTTATTTCCGACATTTTTTGCTTTCATTCAATAAAATTTAAAAAAAAAGGTGAAAAAATTATGGCGTTTTACTTTGTTGCAGTTTTTTCATCTCACCTTGTATTGCACAAAAATTCCATCGCTTACATCAAAACTCCACTGTAGTTCCCTGGACACAGCAGATTTCTCGGAGCATTGTAGAAGTTAAACTATGGAGAAAGTCTTTCTACAGATTTTTGCTCATAATTTCCCAAAAGCTCTTAAGTAAAGATTGTACTCGGAAAAAATGCGACACTTTGTTTTGGGTGTAACTTTTTATCGCGTGGGTAAAAATTAATGAAATTTTGAGTAACACTAGTTTAAAATTTTATTGCGATTTGTCAAGTAATTTTCAAGATGCATTCGAAACAAGAAGAGCTACGCCAGCAAATCTTGGGCGCGGTGATCGATAATCCTGGTCAGTCCCACAGATGGATCGGCAAAAGGCTTGGAATCCACCATTCCACCGTGTCCTGCGTTGTGAAGATGTTCCAGGAGACGAAGACCATCGAGCGGCGCGCTGGAAGCGGCCGAACCCCGAAAACGGAATACCCAGAGAAGGCGCGGAAGGTAAGGCAGTACTTTAAGAATAACCCGAACCTTTCCACCCGAGACGTGGCCAAAAAGGTCAATTCGTCGAAACACGGTGGCCAAATTGCGTGCGCGGAAGCTGTACCGTAAGTGGCTGGTCAAGCCAGGCTGTCTCGTCATGGACGACGAGACATATATCAAGGCGGACACCAAACAAATCCCCGGTCTCAAGTTTTTTGTCGATACGTCCCGCATGGAGGTTCCGGAAAAGTTCCGAAAGAGAAAGAGGACAAATTTGCGAAGAAGTACCTGTTGTGGCAGGCGATCTGCGAGTGCGGACGGTACAGCAAACCGTTTGTTACAACCGACACCATAAACAGGAAGATTTATCGGCTTGCTGCCCTTCCTCCACTCTTACCGTGGTCCCACGCTGTTCTGGCCGGATCTCGCTTCGTGCTATTACGCCAAGCCTGTAATGGATTGGTACGAAGCGAAGAGCGTTAATGTGTTCCCGAAGGAGGCGAACCCGTCAAATACACCAGAACTTCGTCCGATCGAAAAGTTTTGTGCGATAATGAAAAAGAAGTTGAAGAAAAGCGGAAAAACATTCAAAACCGATGAAGCTTTGAAGAAAAACTGGGAGAAATTGTGTAAGGAAGATGGACAAAGCCTCGCCCAAGATCTCATGAGCAGTGTTAAGAGAAATGTACGAGCATTCATCTTATGAGAGGAAATTCAATAAATAAATTATGCCAAAACATAGTTAATATATAGTTATTTAATCCCTGAAATTTGAGAAGTATCCGATTAAAAATGTATTTTTGGTGATCATTTTTGTGTGTCTCATTTTTTCCGAGTCCAGTCTTTATATCTAAAAAAACGCTAGGAACTTTCCAGGCGTTTCGTTGACATTAGCAGAACTTTGCGAAAAACTTCCAAAAAGTAACTTCGGCAGCTCCTAATAATTTACGATTAGTTCCAAAATCTTGCTTAAAATTTCCTTTTTTCCTCTTGTTTTTGAGATCCCGAAAACTTATGAATAGAAAAATTCCCAAAAAAATTCCTACAATTTTATTTGTTACATGGAAATACAAATCACTTGCCTCAAAAACAAATTCTACAGGATTTCCAAAGATTTGCTACCTCAAAAGCCTTGCTAAGAAATTGCATTGAAGTTTCACAGTAGTTCCTTAGAAATATCTTAGTAAATTCCTTGGTGCTTTCTAGAATGGGAACTTTAAAGAACATCCATTTATCTAAGCTCTGCTCATGAATCTCTAAAAAATTCGCTAACAACTTCAAACAGTTATGTTGAAACTATAAAAATTTCCAAGGCGTTCCCAACAATGTTCGTTGAACTCCAAATTACTTACCTGAAGCAAATTTTTCACAAAATTTTCCAGGATTTCTTTTGGGACTCATCAAAATGTTTGAAAAAGTTCTGCTTGCCCCTGCCGAAATATTGCACAAAAATCCCAGAGATCACATTGAAATTTTACGGCCCCGCAAATTTCTTGGAGCATTGTAGAATTTAAATTATGAAGGTATCCTCGAAATCAGAAAGGAAGAAAGAAATAAAGGTTTGCTCATAATGTCTCCAAAGCTCTTAAGAATATTCAAAAAAGGCTAGGAACTTTCCATAAGCTTCGTTGAAACTAGCAGAATTTGGCGAAGAACTTTAAAGAAGTCCCTAATAAATTTCGTATGGTTATTTTTCTTAACGACCTATTTGTGGTATTATACAAACCATTTAAGAAATGGTTGGAGGATTTGTGATATCGTTCGTTTAAGGTCATTTTTTATCAGGGGTTGCTTTGGGAGATCCTCAAAATTCCAGATTTTTTTTTTTGTTAAATTCTGCTTGACCGTTCCAAAATTTTGCCCAGAATTTCGAAGAAGTTCTTGAAACCTGTAGAAAAAAAACCGGGAACTAGCTCTCAAAATTTACCTTTTAACATTTCCAAAAATCTTTGTTGAGCCTCGAAACTTCCGATAAATTCTTTTGGAACTTACAATATTTTCAAATTTTCGGGAAAAGCTTTTCAGAAGGTGCTATGGCGTTCTCAAAATGTTTTGTGGAACTCCAAATTACTTACCAGCAGAAGTATTTCCATAAATAGAGCTTATTATAGAGCTCACATTTAAACTCCACTGTAGTTTCCTTGATAAGGCTACACAGATTTCTTGGAGCTTTGTAGAAGTTAAATTATGGGGAAAATCCTTCAAATGAGTTTTGCTAACAATTTCTCCAAAGCTCTTAGAAATATTTAAATAACGCTAGTGTTGTATTCTAATCAAGATTATAGCGTTAGTATGATTTGACAGATTTTGAATTCTACTTTCGATATGTTTATTTTATGTATAAGCTATTTTGAGTTATTGACAGCGAATGCTGTCTTTTACTGGAACGATCTGAAACTGAACCAAAGGTACACAAAAACGAAAATATACGAGGCAACGGTCTCTTTTCTGATTTCAGCCTCAGTTCGGTCAACAAGTGCGATTCAATCACGGTTATCGCGGTATTCTAGAAATAACTAGTGGATAGTAAACTAGGAACATATTTTTAGAAGTTGATAATTTAAAAATCTTGCTTAGAACTTCCCAGAAATCGTCGAAGTTTGCAGAACTTTTAGAAGAACCCGGGAGTTTGCTCCCGCAAAGTTCTCGAAACATTCCCAAAATTCTTTTAGTTAGTTCCTTGATTATCGAGATTTTCTGCCCTGGGCTGGATCATCTCTCGTCGTAGTCACTCAAAAACATTTTTGGGTATTTTCGTAACTTGTCCGGGGGTGAGATTCGAACTCGTGACTTTGGCGTGAGAGATATAGATGGGCAGCAGGGTAAATGCACCCTTCTTTTTGGGGAAATGCTCCTTATATGCGTTTACCCGGTATAATGCAATCGGAGGTATTTACCTTCTGTTTAGCGCTTGCCGGTTGTTTTGACGGGTCTTAAGTTTCTTCAAGGTTGTATAGCAGAGCTTCGCTCCGCAATCTTCCAGGTAGTTTTGACGGGTTTAAATTTCATTTTGACGAGTCTTCGTCATTTCGACGAATCTTAATTTCATTTTGACGAGTCTTAATTTCGTTTTGACGACTCTTAAATTCAGAAACTTAAAACCCGTCAAAACTATACAATCTTGGAATAACTGAAGACCCTTCAAAACACCCGACAAGCGTTAACCAGGTTAATACCTCCGATTGCATTATACCGGGCAAACGCATCTAAGGAGCATTTTTCCAAAGTTTAAGGAGCATTTCCCCAAAAAGAAGGGTGCATTTACCCCTTTGCCGATATAGATGTCAACCACTACGCTTGGGTCGCCCCCGATTTTGCAACTTCTTTTACTTCTTCCGAAGACTAAAGTAAATCTTAAGTACTAAAATCTTCCAAGCTTCCCATAATTTTCTTTGTAATAACGGAAACATCCCGAATTTCTCTGAGGCAAACTAATGTGTTTTAAAACAGCCATAAATGTCATTCGAGGAGCATTGTCTTCTCATTATAAGAGTACCGTTGATTTTGCTCAGAAAATTCCAATGAAATTGTTGGAAGTCCACACCATAGCCTTTCTCACCACATCTCCCTAAACATTTTTCGAGACTTCTCATATGTTCCTAGGGCTAATTTAAAGGGAAAAAACACATTTCATTTGGTCTATGACTTCAGCCCATTTACACCATATCAATCTCCTTCAGTGGTTTCGCCACTGAAAACGATTTCATCCAAGTCGCGTAACCGCACCACTGCTGCATTGTTACCATAGGATCTATCTCCATTGGATAGGATTATAAATCCTGCCTCATTCGATACTGACTCCGATCACCATCTCGGAAGATTCAACATCCCTACATTACCACTCGTACCATTCCTTAAATCGCGATCTACTTCTTAATCTCAACATTCAAAATGACTCCTTATCCAACCCGTTCAAATAACCAACAATAATCGCACCCTTCCCCACCCACCCCCGGCACAGATCAGCAAAAACTACGGCTGGGCCAGCGGTGGCAGCAGCATCCTGTCCGAGTTCGGCACCCTCCATCTGGAGTTCGCCTACCTGAGCGACATCACCGGCGATTCGGTGTACCGCGAGCGAGTCCAAGCCATCCGGACCGTGCTGAAGGAAATCGAAAAGCCGAAAGGCCTCTATCCGAACTACCTGAACCCCAAGACGGGCAAGTGGGGCCAGCAGCACATGTCGCTCGGAGCGCTGGGCGACAGCTTCTACGAGTATCTGCTGAAGGCGTGGATCCAGTCGGGCCACGAGGACGACGAAGCCCGGGAGATGTACGACGACGCGATGCAGGCCATCATCCAGCACATGATCCGGACCAGCCCCGGGGGGCTGACGTACGTGTCGGATTTGAAGTTTGAACGGCTGGAGCACAAGATGGACCATTTGGCGTGCTTTGCGGGTAAGGACTGTGGATTTCGGGGGTTAGTTGGATGATTCATTCATTTTTTTCTAAACTCAGGAGGATTGTTTGGTCTCGGTGGTACCACGTTGAACAATCAGTACTCGGAACGATACATGGAAATCGGAGAGGGCCTTACGAGTACCTGTCATGAGAGTTACGTTCGGACGTACACCCGACTGGGACCGGAAGCGTTCCGCTTTAACGATGGTGTCGAAGCCAAGGCGCTCAAATCGCAAGAGAAGTATTACATTTTACGACCGGAGACGTTCGAGAGCTACTTTGTCATGTGGAGACTGACGCACGATCAAAAGTATCGTGACTGGGCATGGGACGCCGTGCAGGTGAGTTCTGTCCGCTAAGAATGCATAAGACTAATTCTCAATTGGGGAAACTTTTATTTTGCAGGCACTGGAAAAACACTGTCGAACCCCGAACGGGTTCAGCGGCCTAAAGAACGTCTACCTCACTGATCCGCAGAAGGATGACGTACAGCAAAGTTTCTTCCTGGCGGAGACGCTTAAGGTAATGGAACCCCCGAGTTCCCCCAGGTGGTCAAACAGATCAATAATGACAACATTTTCTTTTCCCCAGTACCTCTATCTAATCTTTTCGGACGACTCGCTAGTCCGGTTAGAGGATTGGGTGTTCAACACCGAAGCGCATCCACTTCCGGTGAAGGGACGAAATTTGCTCTATCGTGCCGCGGCTACCTCCAATGCTCCCTGAACATCCAGCACCCAACACCATAGGTCGACCCGTGGAGATTTACCATTCCCACGATGGTATAGAGGACAAACCCTCCACTCAACCACTACCATACCACTAACACACGGACAGCGGTTGGCGAGATAAGGTCAACTTCCACTTTCCCCGTCGCCCCAATCACCGAACCAACTCCCGGAGAGTGGGAATCAGCAAGTGGGGAATCATTAGTTGAGTCGTGTTCATGTATGCGAGTAAAAGTTGTGGATGTTAAGCATGTGCGTGTGTAAATTTTAGTAGAAAAAAGAAGTCTCTTCCTCGATTGTTCGGAGGAAGCAATTCCTTACTTTAATGAAGAAAAAAAAAAACTAGCCAGTCTATTTGTGCGCGAGATGTGGATTAGGCAACCGAGTCAATGGGGGCGTGTATATTGATAAAATGTAGGCAGTAAGAAGAGAATTAGGAAAGGTTAAAACAGGATTAACAAAACAAAAACAAAAAAAACGCGCGCGCGAGCGAGATAGAGAAAGAGTGATTCTTAACTTAATTCTTGAATGATTGTAGTTAATTATATAGGGAAAGATATATATATGAAAAGAATTTGTGATGATACAAAGGAAACCTATTAATTTATCGATGACGACAATTGTTCTAACTAGAATTTGTTGATATTAGTGAAAATAATAAAAAAAAAATCTGCAAATAATCGGAGAAGAACGTTACAACTGAGAAAAATATGAGAACCAAGTAAGCTCTGATAAGAATAGTTCAACACATGCTTTTCTTAGATCTTCCACACCCACACGAATGCACCTTCTCAGAACAGCAATGTTTTCCCCCTGAAACTGCACATTGGACTTGTTTAGAAGTGAGAGAGGTACATTTCGGACGCACTTTGTAAACTGAAAGCCCACCAAAAGCAAACATCCCATCATTAGTAGTAGACGTATTGTTTGAAGAGTTCCGATGAACCGTTCAAGATTAGAAACAGAGAAATCAGCAGCCAACGCTTATCAAATGCGAATCGAAGAAGATGCTGCAAAATGCAACGATACCTACGTGCATGGGCGTTGTTGGAAATATTATGCATTTGATAGCATTTCTCGGTAGCTACAATAACAGTAGTAATCTCATGATTTTGTTGTCTGGGCCCAACAGTATGGGCCACATTGCGAGTTACGACTAGACCGACCAATTCGATTCGAGCGCGTTCAACCAAATACTCGAAGCGAAAGAATTTTATCGATTCGAAATCTGAAACGTGGCTCTTCTTCGGGCATGCTAATGTTAGAAAGCTCACTCTTATGACCAATTGTTCAATCTTGTTTCCCATGGTAGCACAGCCCGAGTTGAGTCTGAGATCAAATAGAAAACTAAATATGATGTTGTGATGTTGCCGATAATGAGTACTCAGGTTGCTATCATTTTGGTCGTTTTAACGGTTGAAAGATCAAAATTTGAAGCAAACATTTATTCCCGTGACATCAAATTTAAAACTGATCCCGATATCTGTGAGAGCAAATTGAAAAGTCAATTTGATGTACATTTTTTACCGTTGAGATCAAAATGAGTATTGCACTTGATGATCTGTCAATACAATGAAAACAAAAATACTTTGCTCATAGAAAAGTGAACGCACGATGAGAGCAAGGTGAAAACTAAATTTGATATTAAGTTTGACAATTGTGAAGTGAAATCTAATTTTGATTTCAATTTGATGTTTATATCAAAAACAGGTTTTCGAATAGCTATCTTTATGATTTTGAACTTTACTCGGGAGGTGATCCACCACTTATCAGTCTACCTCATTTGAAATTGGCCTAATATGTATTGTTGAAAATTCCTTTAAGTAACTGTTGAGTCACAGTTGACCATATGTTGATTTTAAACAAAAACTTTTTTTTCGATGGATTTCATAACTTTAGGTTGTAACAACTTTTGTCCTGAGATTCGAAGATGAACATTTGCCTCTCAAAGTAACCGAACTTCTAAAGAAAAGGGTTGAAGGTTTGAAAATGTACAAATCACAAAATTTTAGAATTGCTATGCGACAAAAGTCTGGAGAAAATGCTAGAAAATGTTTGAATTATCTTAAGGGGCTGCGGCATAGGACTAGGAGAATCAAGCTAGACAATCTAAGCCGAGTCCTCCCTTTAATGAGTATTCTGCAGCATCGTGCACACATCTGACATCTTGTTTTTTTTCGCATTTAGGGCATCTTCAACGGCGGTCCAAATCGTGGATTGGATTTATTTTTTGAGACCAAACGCAAAAACATCACTGCACCGGTGTTGTAAATTTTGTTTTATACTGGATCTATTTTCAGGGTGGCCACAGACTCGGGAAAAAGTCGGGAATTTCAAAATCCATCGGGAATTTTTGTCATATGGAAGAAACTATACTCACACCGTTTTCAAACGATTCGAGTAGTGTTTTTGTCATCTACTTGGCCCAACGATCTCATTCACGGAATGAAACAGTTTGTTTGACATTGGCATGTGGATCATTTTCTGCTGGCTTTGTTCAGTCTGTTCAAAAATGTACCGCTTAGAAAATCTAGCTACACGGCTGTGAAAGGTGAGGTTAAGCCTGGGGGTGCGACACATCTAAATCCAGATTCAAGATGATCGAAAAATCTCACGCTAGCGAATCAATCTGTGAAAAATCTTGTTTCAGCTTGTGAATCTTAATCCATCTACTTGCATCGTGCTACATCTTTTTGCAGTAAATCATTAAAATCTTCATCAAAATCTTTAAAATCTTCTTTCTATCTACTAAGCGTGCGCACATCGCACAAAAGCATAACAAAAAATATCCTACATCTGAGATAGAGTCGCACCCCCTGGGTTAAGCACATGACTTACTTTTGTTTTTATTTTACTTGACTGGAACTCCTTAGGTGATTCTTTTGACTGAATCATCGCTATTGTTTGCATTGCTGAAATTTTAGGGTTAGTAATACTGCTGTCATTTTTAAAATACCATAAAGTTTCAGTCCATTTGTATAATAGATAAATATTTGTCTTTGCAGTGGACAGAAACCTATTGTGCCAGTCAACTTACAGCACTAACAAAGACACCAAATGCATCAGATTTTTTTATAAACGAATTTAAATGTTTGTTTACAAAGGCAGATTCGCCCATTTCGCAAATTTCTCCAGAAATATAAAATGTCGACCAATTGATGCATGACGATATTTTTTATGACTAGAATTACCTACCTTTTGATAAAAATGATGTAAAATTGTTTTTCAACTGAAATTCTGCGAAGTTCGTTAAGTGGAAAAAGAACAAGTTGCTAGAAGAGCACTACAAATGTTGCCCCATTTGAGAAGATTTTTAGACGAAGTCAGGAAGCAGGAAGAAATAAAGCTGAAGAAAAGTCATCCGAAGTTATTCCGATCAAAAGTCTTCGCTGTTGTGGTTGATGCGGTAGACGATAAAATGCTGGGACCATAGTTGAATTTTGTCATCATGTCTGCAGCAATGGTCGAGTCGTTTCGCGGACCGAATCTCCAAAGGCTTCGTTTCTTTTTGACGATTTGAAAATTGTTAAGCCCGAGCGTCAAAGCAAAATCATAAATTGAAATAGAAATGACGGAGAGCAATCTTCTGCCAGCCCTTAGTATGGAAATCGCATTTGCCTATAAACCGGCAATCAAGAAAGCGAGAGAATATGTAAAAAAAAATCGACAAATACGTTTTGGCATTCCGCAACGACCATCGATCTTTTTACTGTCGTTTTTTAAAGTAGCTACTCAACAAATCTCCATTAACATACCCTTTCACGCGTTACGTCATCTGTATTAACCCTGATGTAATAACTCGCATCAAGGACATTGCTAAAAAGTGTCTGGAGCTCTGTCCAGAAACGTTCGTAAATGAAGACTGTCTCAGCGCTGCAGTTGCTCACAAAGTGAAAGAACTGATTGGTTATTCCAAGAAGGAGCTGCCAAATTTGACAACATTTGTTGAAAAGGTGCTCTTCCTGTCACACGAAAATGCGACGATGGAGCAAGGATTTTCAATAAATGAGTGTCTGGTGGTGAACCAAACTAAAAAGAGTTTGATAACTCAGAAAATTGTCTACAAACTCTCAATACTTGATACAATATGCACGCAACGCACGTGCATAATTTTGTAGTCGAATACTCGTATTTACTATTTTTCTTCGATGTTTATGCTTCTGGCAACTTGAAAGATCAATGACTTATAAATTAGTTTGAGAATGAGAGTCCAAAGCAAGTAACGCAATAAGCAAGAAGCCTAATTTGCGGCTGCTACCCGTCATTTTGCCTAAAAGTCAGAATTTCAGATTGAACAATTTCCTCGAAAACTTCAAAAATATCTATTAATCCAATTTATATTAACTCATTTTCCCAGTCGGGAACATTAGGCAAAAATGCGGGAAAAATGCTGGAATTTTTAAATCAAGATTGTGTGGCCACCCTGTATTTTGCATCAATTTAAAACTGGTAGATCTATTTTTGCAGCAATTTGGAACATGAAAATACCGTTCCAAAACACTACACGCTACTTGATAATACCAATTATTGAGTAAAATTTCAGCTTTTACTAAACAATAACAATACATTTTATTGAGTATATTCTGAAGTATATTTGTGAGCCGAAAAGTGGCCGTGTTTGCTGCGTGTGATGCTGACGGCGGACAAAAAGTTGTGTAACTGTTTTGAATAGCTTTTTCGTTTCATTCCAGAATAACGAATGCTTGTCTTAGTTTTTTTTTACAGCCACTGCATTTTCCGGAAAACGCTGACTAGATCAAAATGCGGAGGTTCCGAGATTCCGAATAGTATTTCGATTGCTCGGAAATGAAAAGTAATGAAGTCTTCAAAGTCAACAATCGGTTTATTGATAGATTGGTCATGATAAGCACTTGCAAATCACTCATACAGATAAATTTTGGAGAAGCCTCTAGTTGACTCTAGTTGCCCCATAATGTCCAGGAACACCGCCCTTGGCATGCGGAAACGCAGAAAGTGCTTCTCGTTGTAGGTTTACGTGTCGCTAAAGTGCTCCTGGAACAGCTTCTGATGACCGGAACGGAAATCACGGTCGACGTTGGGGCGTCATCCAGGACGTGACCCTCTCCGTTTCGACTCTTCGACTATCCGCTGCCAAACTACAAATCAGCATTATCTAATATCGTTTTAATGAAGTGCATGCATTCACACACTCACCTTAAGCCAAACGAAAGAACATGTATTCCTTGTCGCCAGCTAACGACGCACTACTGTCATTAAAATTATTTGGTCAAACCAATCAATGGCAAAATGTTTGTGAAAAATCTGCGATTTCTGAAAAAAAAACTTCTGATCTCTGATGTTGAATGCTCGACGGGATGACAGGTGTGGTTTTTTTTTTTCAAAGGGGGTGAAAACCCTTTGCCGAGTGCAAAATTTGCACGATTGGCTCAGATTTGACAGCTCTCGCTGCACGATTGGCTCAAAAATGGCTGCTTCCGCATATCTTTTACTCGACAGAGTAATCCATAACTGTTTGATAGTGTATTTATAAAATGTCAAACTTCTTAAGTGAAGGTAACTACTGTCGGCAGCTAGGGGTGCGACACTCATTCATTCATAGTGGATAAGTTTGATTTATCCATGATTCTGTTCATTTTTCACAATAACTCTCAATATTCTAAATATGCTAAAATAATTTCTGCTACTTTCGATTACTCTCGATTTCATCCGATTCAATCGGATTTCATCCGATATGGGCGTTAGAGTCACGAGTTTGATCAATTTTACTTGATCGTGTACGTCTAGTTAGCAAAACATAAACAAATTCTATCGGATTTTCTAGCTTGTAACCCTCAAATCCAAACATTAAATGGTAAAATGGATTTTTTTTTGGAAAGACGTCAATAAACACTGAGAAAAAATATAGGTAAATGCAAACATATTCTAGTTTCATTTAACCGGAATTTCACGTTGAATTGGGGAAAAACATCATATTAGTTTGATTTGACTACCTACAATGGTTAAAACAAACTTAAGTTCTGAGTAATTGTTTCGTGACCTAAGCAGTTAAGTTCAACCCATTTCACCCATTTGGTTGAATCAATCTAAAATTTTATTTTTTTTTCCCTGCGTCAACTGGACTGTTTTTTCTCTGTGAAGAATTTGATTATTATGATTATATGAGAATTTGGTCCAGTTTCAAAAAGAATAAAACTAAATCTGGAGCAAGATCAATTTATTCATAATGAACTTGGCTTCCTGGACGATGACTCGATATGGGAAATCGAAAACGATGTAAAAAAATCCCAGCAACTACAAGTCGCACTGTCAGGAATGGAAAACCGAGCTGGACTACAGCAGTGATCTCGAGCATTTCAGATTCACGGCGAGGGAATTTTCTTATACGCCAAGCTGACAGCCAATCTTGCCAATCTAAACAAAATATACTTAAATAGTTTAACGGCACAATAATCGATGAAACTTTGCAAAAATCGACTAAATCGAAATATCGGATGAAATCGTGAAAAACCGTCGATTATTTTTCATAGCGATGAGCTCAAAACTGGTCGATTGGAAAGAGATGCGAATCGCTTATTACAATTTCGTTCGATAAAATCCGATAATTTGGTTAAATTCGATTTTTTTAGATTTTTTTAAGTTTCATCCGTTTTGGTCAAGAAATTTTGATTAGGCATCATTTCTTTTCTAAATCTGAGATAATCCGGAAGAGTCGCGCCCTCAGGTCGGCAGCCATGTTTATTCGGTAAACATTACATTTGAATGTGAAAAAAAGTTCTTTTTTAGGCAATACGCAATCAGCTGCATTTCGAGTACGTGTGGTTCATTTGAAGATAAATAAAGCATAACGGAATGGCTTACCGTGACATGCCCTATTATCGTGCGGTTAGTGACGCTGCAAGTGGAAACCCGTTATAAAAAATTAATTCAAATACAAATGAACGATATGTATTTCTTCGACTGTCATTTGATTATGTATACATTATGAATCAAAAATATGATTTACGTAGTTTTATCAAACTGAAACATTAAAAATATATAAACAGTTCAATACATGGAGGGTTAGTCCGAGAGTCGAAGTGACGTTTGTCACATGGTGAAGTGAGAAAAGTCACTTTCAGTGACGTGACTCTTCTGGGAAAATCAAATGGATAGTCGCGTCACTGCAGGTGAATTTTCTCACTTCACCATGTGACAAACGTCACTTCGACTCTCGGAATAACCCTCAAGACTTTGCCTTAATCCACGCACTTCAAGCAGAGAGTCCCCTATATCGCACACAAGAGAGCCTAATTCCATGGCATTGTTGCTCAGTCACAATGGTTCTGTTTTAAGACAAAGTGCTTGGCACCTTTCGCGACATGGTGGGATGAAGTTTCAAAAAAAACGGCAATCCACTTGTTTCTTGGAACTCCATTCTTGAAAGGGTTCTTGATTTTCATCTGTCTTAGGTACTGAGCTACATTAGCTCGAAGGCGTTGGATGTTGACAGGGAATCACGATTCGGCCATGTAAATAATTCATACGATTGTCATCCTCAAGAGCTCCAAGTGAATTTGTGTACCGGTTCTTGATTTTATCGCGGATTGTGCTTTCCGATACATTAAACATCCGAGAGGCAGCACGAATGGTGGCTCCACTTCTTACACGGTCTAAAGCGTTGTGCTATCGATCCAAAGTGTACTGAACTCGTTTTTCCGGAGCCGTTCTGGAACAGAAATTTAAACACGGAATTAGGAAGTCATGACTTTGGCGATGTCCTTTCTCCGCGGTTAAGATTTTGAAAACAAAAATGCACGAAAACAATAATAATTGAGTGAAAATGGCAGTTCATGACGTCATTTTTTTAATTTTTTTTTTAATTCGTGCGCGTTTGACCAAATTTCCAAATAGTTATGCCTTAGACCATCCACACCGGTGGGTTAGTATCTGGGAAATATTTTGATGACAGAGAACGTTCCTATTTTGATTTAGCCACCCACTTTCGCACCGGTCGTTCATTAACAGGTAACACAATAAGACTCAAATTTGTTCTCGCACCGGTTTCGTTTCGCTGAATATTTCGTGCAGTGTATAGATTGAATACTCGTCCGTACAGGTTTTCGAAGTTCTGGTTTGTCCCAAAGAGTAGATCTTGGGAAACATCCAGCCAAGCCCTGCAAAGCACTTCGTTGTCTTGTTGCGTCCAATTCCTTCCACGGGTTTAACATTTTTGCGATGCACTCATTTTTTCACAACATATCACAATAAACGTGAAATTAGAAAATAACACTTTAAAAACTAATTGGAAACACTCAAATTGAAATGAAAGTCTTCCAGATGAAGATGTTGCTTCAACGTTTCAACTTGTTTTGCTTATTTTTCTAAAAAATGGCAACGCTCGACTCAGTTGGGTCGGGTTGTCAAATTTACGAACCGGCTGCTCACCGAGCGAGCAAATTGTCATTTTCCAACCCGGTTACCAACCACCGGTGTGGTGTCGAGTTGTCAAACAGGGTAATAATTTACCGATAGTACCGTATTGGTGCGGTTGGTCTTATATGCTACACGAAGGTCATAAGCGTCTTTGAAATCGATGTGTGCAGTGACTTGATATTCAGGAAGGAATGGGGAAGTAGGAATCTTAACGTTGGCTTTCAACAGCAGATTGGCGATGCTATATTGTTGCTGTACGTCTGGCGTAGATGTTGCATTGCGTTAAGCTGTAACGATACAATAGAAGCGGTATTACGGGGGGAGGGGACGAGGTGGACATGTTAAAGCGACAGCTAAGAGAGGGTCAAACGAATACATCTATTTGTTTCAAGAACTTGTGAATTAGCCCCATATAGTCCAAGTCCAGCTTACCCAGCACGTCTCTAATATCTTCCTTCTCTAGTTTCCCTCGGGCCCGTAGAGATGCGCAATGATCAGATCTGGCAATTTCGTAATCGAGGCAATGCCAGACAACGTGGTTGATGTCCTGATAACCTGCACCACAGCCGCATTGATTGGTGTCTGAGAGACCTATTCGATAGAAATGAGAGCCTAACGAGTAGTGATTGGACATTAGACGACACATTACCTTGATAAAATTCCGGCTAATATCCAACCCTCTGAACCACGATTTTTTTGATACCTGTGGGAGAATGGAATGTAACCATCTGCCCAAATCCCCTGCATCCCATTTTTGTTGCCAGCTGATCAAGGCCTGTTGACGGAAAATAGCAAAAAAATCGTTGAAGGCAATTTGTCGATCATAAATATCGCCTGCCATAGCGCCCACCTTGGTAAGTGAGTCCGCTTTCTCATTACCCGGAATGGAGCAATGAGAAGGGACCCAAACCAAGGTGATGGTGTAGGAGTTGTTTGATAGGGCACTCAAAAGAGATCGTATTTCGCTAACGAAATACGGTGAGTTCCTTGTCGGCCTCATTGAACGAATAGCCTGAAGTGAGCTGAGACTATCCGTAAAAATGAAAAATTGATCAGAGGGAAGAGAAAAAAAAATCCTACTATCCCTACTATCCCTCAAATCTGCTTGCTAGATAGACGGCGATAGACGGCGGAAAATGATCCAGAAAAACGCGTCAAGAATAATAATCGCTCGGTAGTTCTCCTGTTCCAACTTATCACCCTTTATGTCGCCAAGTCGCCAACTCATCAGGGCTCATTCCACTCCAATACTTCCCAGCTGCTCTGTTGTTCTTAAGCTTTTTGATAGCATCTTTTGCTTCATTTACTTGATTAGGGAGCGGGTAAAGGAACTACTAGTGACTAAAAGAGATTGCTTTCTTTGTTTAAGAAGGAAAAAATGATAATTTTGTTCTCCAGCGAAAAGCTGTTCACCATCGATGCTGTATCAGCCGCATAGACCGGCTCATTTCACCGAAGAAAAGGATGTTCCGAAAAAAGTGAAGTTTATGTTCCAAACCAAACATCCGGCTGGTATCATGATGTTTGGCTTGGTGGCTTCCAACGAATGCCACCTGTTTTTATTAGCGGCGGCTACATCGCTTGTGTATCACTCGAGCAACCTGAATACTTGGCATGGACGAACATGTGAACATGAATAGCTCAAAACAGTTAAAGAATGGTTTTGCTACTGGAATCAAGTTAACGGACAAGAATTCATCAATGACAGATTCGAAAGGCGTTCGAACGAGCTTGGCATGCAACCTCATAGATCTGTTAATTGTACCCCGCAGAAACATGAATAGGCGGAAAGGGTAAACCTTTCCAGGCGAAGCTACTGCAGCTGTTTTGGGCGGTGACAGGAGACTTCGTGAACCGTTAACCAACTAGGAGCATATTCAAAGCCTTAAGCCTGCAGAGGCTTAAATAGGTGCACGAGCCGAAGCAGCAAAGGGAAACGTGGGGTGCAAAATCTCGTTAAGCCATTCCTGGTAGGTTTCGAAGAAGAAACGAATGCGTAGAATTTGTACGATACATCACGAGGAAGATCTTAAAAAGCTGTTACGGTCCAGACGAATTTCGATAAGTTTCAGTGCCTCCGTTCTAGAGCCTGTTACAGTTGAAGATGTTAAACCAAATGGAAACGAAGGTATTGAAAAGATAAAAATTAAGCTGATGAGGACAACCTGGTAGACGATTCTGTTGTGTCGCAGTACTGAAGCATCCAGGGATCCTTTATATGCCGTGGTCATCATGGCACTCCCTTCGCAAAAAAGCTCATATCCACCTACTAGGTAGGGTAAAAAAGGAACCTTCTTGGGAATGAAAAAAAAAATTTTTAAATGTTTTATTTTTATTTTATTCAATGTAGTCCCCTTATAGCTCGATACACTTATTCCAGCGATTTCCCAACTTTTTTATCCCGTCCGAAAAGTAATTTTCCGGAAGGTCTGCAAAATACTCCTCCGCGGCGTCGATGATTTCCTCGCACGAGCTGATTTTTTTTTATTGATGGGCCATCTTTTGAGGTTTTGGAAACAGTTAATAGTCCTAGGGAGCCAAATAGGGTGAATGCGGAAGCAGTTGATGCAAGTCCTTGATTTTAGCCATAGTTGTGATGCTCTTGTGCGCCGGTGCATTGTCTTGCAAAAACAAAATTGTTTTTCTCTTCATGTGAGGCCGCTTTGCAGCGATTGCGGTCTTCATCCGCTCCAATAATGCACAGTAATGCTCGCTGTTGATGGTTTTATTGATTTCGGGGTAGTCCACGCAGAGTATGCCGTGACAATCCCAAAAAAAACCAGGCCAAAATCTTTCCGACGCATTGAGTCTCCCTAGGCTGCTTCGGAGCACTCGTGCCGGCTTCAGTCCATTACCGGGCACTCATTCTGTTCGCTGGTGTGTAATGGTGGATCCAGGTTTCATCAACAGTTACCAATCGACACCAAAAGTCCTTCCAATTCCGCATCAGCAAGTCTAAACACTGTTTCGAAGTGCTCTCGCGTTCGTGTTTTTGGTCAGGAGTGAGCATGCGCGGCACCCAGCGGCAGGATAACTTTTTCATATGCAGAATCTCGCCCAAAATATGGCGTGTGCGCTCAGTACTAATCTTTGTGGCATCTGCTAGCTCACGCACCTTCACTTTCCGGTCAGCCAACACCATTTCATGAACTTTTTTGACATTGTCCTCTGTAACCGCATCGGAGGCTTGCCGCTGCGGACTTGATCGGTAGTGGAGTTGCGGCCACCACGAAACTCTCGAAACCCATATTTAACGGTGTAATCTGACGGAGCATTTGCCCCATAATACTTATCCAACTTTTCTTTTGTTTCCTTCGCCGTTTTGCCTCTCAAAAAATAATGTTTTATGAGAGAACGAAAATCGTTTTTATCCATATTCAACATGATGCCAAACACGTCAACAACAATCAGCTGTCAAAACAAAACTAAGGACAGTATCGCACTGAAATTTGGCGTGTATGCCTGAATATGAACGGACTACAAGGCACTATAACTTTTTTTGCAATAGCATCGCATTTTGGCGGTGAAGGAGGTTACTTTTCACCCCATTAATATTAATTATATATAATTTTTAAAGGCACGAATACCTCTTCCACGGCTCGACGGTCAATTCGGATGATATCGAACCTAGGAGCATGTGCGATTTCCTGAAGATGGTGCCGCTCCTTTGCACGCCAGCTCTCCTAATAGCGCCTTTGAGAGCAATGTTGAACAACAAGTTCGAACTAACAACACTCCCCTATAATAGTTAGGTCTACTATATTTTTTTTATACTATTATAATAGTTACCATTTGTGAATTCTGTCAACTTGATCTCAAATACGTCGAATTACGAGGGAATACTGTATAACATCTTCCACTTTGCATTTAAATGGTCCGTTGATTTTGCAGCTATCTTCATTAATAGTGAGGTAGGTTATTTTGATTCAGGCAAACTAGAAATCTAAAGATTACTAGAACCGAGCTGGGTGTCAAATTTAAACAGGTTCAGTGAGTGGCAGTCATCTTAAAATTATTTTCAAGTCACCACTAATCAGTTCCACAACAGAACAATGTAGGACCATTTCAATGCCACATTCTCGCCCTTGAATGCCTTTTCAGTTGTTAAATAGTTCATTATATCTCCATGCAAGAAAAAAAAAACTATTCTACCAATGTTATCGAGTACGGGCAAACTGTAAATAATCATTCCGTTGGATCTTATAATAATTAACAAAGGATCGACTTTTCTAATTAAAAAAATCCGAATCAGCACCATGTCGAACACAGTAAAAAATAAAAGTGTAATTAGCTAGCACCTTCAAAACGGACAAGTAACAAGAAAGATGAAAACTAACAGATAAACAGGGTGAAGCGAGTCCTAAAATATGTTGATAGTTAGCACTGACAGAGAGTACTGAATAATCAAACAAAACTAGTAGAATTCAAATTACAACTTATTGCATTTCAATCCACCAACGGAATGTAGGCACCTTTTACCCACTTGTTATAGGAGCTCTCTCTGTCGAGTAGGATAAAACACAGCAAAATAAAACTAACCTATATATGCAATACAAGTAGCGAAATGGCGCCAGAACTGCATCAATTATATAAACGTGCACTAACGGACTGACCCTTCTTCAGCCCAACTTGGAATGTAAATTAAACTATCATCTTTTTTATAAATGTCTGCATCACACGGAAAACTTTAACAGAACATAAAAGAAATCCTTATTCTTCAGTTTTTCATTGTAGATTGTATCTTAATAATTTATTATTTTCCATTTTTCTTAAAAAGTCCATTACACTTAACAATTTTGATAGGCCAAAAAACGTTCATAAATAGTTGAGTGTCTTCGACTCAAACAAACATAATGCAGGGGTTCATTGGTCAAAAATATTTTGAACGAAAAATCCTGCAAAGAAAAAGCACAACAAATTCGATCGTTTTTTTGGGATTCAAAACGGTGGAAGGTAGATTTTTCTCTTATGCTTAGGTAAAGGTGTGCTCATTACTGCTTTTTGTTCTTGTTGGCACTCCGCCAATTCTCCAACCAGTCGCATATTTGCTTGACATTGGCGTTCAAATCGGCATCGGTGTCGCTCTGCAGTTCATATATAAGCTCGCTGCGGTAGGAGTCTTTGGCTTCGTCCAGCGGAATTTGAAAAATCTCGCATTCCATGTTCGATTTGACCTTACGTTCGTTGTAGCCCCGGGCTTGCAATCGTTCGAACAGCAACGAGGTGGAACACCGGACCACGTAGACCGCATGGAACCACCGTTCCGGGAAGAATTCCGAGCTGTGGTATTCCACTACATTGCCACCCTCCTGCATGATCGGTTCCAGGTGGTCGAGCAGTTTGTCCTCATCCAGCACGGGACACTCAAACTCCTCATCGTACTCCTCTACGAATCCATTCTGGTTGGCAATGTCCGACACGTTTTGCCATTTAAACCCGTGCTGTTCTGCCAGTCGCTTGCACAGATGCGTCTTGCCAGCGCCGGGGGTTCCTATAAATAAACTTTCGCGTAATTTACTCAGTACAGTAATGGATATAAATGGGAAATATGAGATTCCCCTATCCACCTTACCTGTCACGAGAATGTTGGGCAGTTTCATGTCACCGCCGTACTTTCCGCTGTCTCAAGTGGTGATAAACTTTCTGGAAGAATCTCTTTGTTGGCGCACCACGCACGAAAAATTAGTTTCGGCGCGACGGAGCAGGTACACTTCCGGGGCACCCAAAAACTCAAGATTGGGATTGCACACGAACTTGGGATAAATGAATAAAAAGTTATAAATTTCCGGGGAACCGCAATCCAGCCAGGAATCTAACTAGACAGCCTCAGCAGTCGACGTCGGGCGTGCGTGTTGTTTGATGAGATTCATGTTTGAGATGATGAGATTTTGGTCTCTCAATCGTGAGAAGTGTATTTGACGTTCCGAAATATTTCAGGTGGGTCAATCGAAAATAACACTACATAATTTATATAAATTTTCGACAACTTATTCAAAACGACGTATCTGATTTTGTAAACAAAAAGAGGAAATAAGATGAAAATGTAAATTTCTCAAAACTGTCAAAACACCTGCGGCAACTTGCATCGCCATCATGTTAGGAAAATGTTATTCGTTGTGTTGGTGGCCCAGTTTGCGTGAAGGTGCTAAGCGTTTCAAGAATTTAACATTTGAATCTATCTTCCCTCTCTATTTACAAAATCAGATACGTCGTTCTGTATAAGTTGTCAAGATGTATTCTTTTCCTTTTACGATGATTGCGGGCAATATTTCCAAGTTCATCTTGAAATTAAGCAGCACAATGTAAAGCCTAGTACGCAGATGCTTAAATTGTTAACATGCATTCAAAACCACAGTTTTTCAAATAAATGTCAACATTATCTTATCAAATAGTTGATTCCATCATTTTTCTACAACGAATGAAACAAAAACAGGCATTATGTGTCACCTTCATGTCACTGACGCTACTGATGTTATTTATCTTTTCTTTAACAATTATTTTTGAACGGCGTACTAAGTCAATAAAAGCTACGGAAAAGAATGTTTTAGCATTCCATTTACTATCTCGTTATGTAACATTTTCGTCTAGTGTGTAAAAATCGTGGCTACCCAACAAACATCGGTGTTGAATTAGAGCTTGTTCAAGCAAATTTGGAGAAGCTATTCAGCTGTTTCTTCTAGAATAGCTGAATAGCTTCTCCAAATTTGTTTGAGCAAGCTCTAATTCAACACCGATGTTTGTTGGGTAGCACATTGCTCTAAGCGACTTACCCTTGGTGTGAACCTATCGTCAAAATCGCCCAACCCAGTGCCATTCTGAGTTGAAACTGGGTGAATAATTAACCGTTTTGACAGCATTTAGTTTGGAACTGGTGCGAAACTAGGTTGGAACTGAACATAGAAACTGTGCGTGGATGCAATAACATTTCCAATCCTTCTTGAAGGTTATATATTGGTGAAGATGACCCTTTGGACGATAACACCAGTCCGTGGGAGATTGCATTTCTGGAAGGAAATCAAATAAGCAAGATGAGATTAAAATAGCTACTGCTTCTGATCAACAGTTACAAGAAGTAACAGATGCCCTCGAATCCGAAATTTGGCACATGAAGAATTTTTAAATTTTTGGCAGTGAATTAAGTTCGCGTGACGGATTGCTGATAAAAACAAATGGGATGTGCCGTTATCCCGGAGAACCTACGTCAGAAAACACTGTCTATCGCACACGAGGGCCATCCGTCGACAGTTGAGCTAAAAAGTATTTTGAGACAGCGAGTACGGTGGCCTGGCATTGCAAAAGACGCGGAAGCATGGGTTAACTCGTGTGCGATATGTGCAATGAACGGTAAACCCGAAAGATCCACCCCCATGCAGAGTGTTTTTACGCCTAATCCAGTATGGGAGACAATTGCCATGGCTTTTAATGGACCTAACACAAAATTCGATGGAACCTCGATATTGGTTATTGTTGATTATCGGTTCCGATAGATGTGGAAATAAGTCATTCAAAGGTATTTGCTTTCTTATACTTCGATTCAACTTCAGGTACGCGATTGCAAAACCAGTTAAGTCCGCAAGTTTCGAGAACTCGAGGAAGGTTTTGGATGCAGTAATTGAGAAAAAAGGTTTCCACCAAATTATCTTGTTTTCTATTTCCCTTCCCTCCCCCCACCACATTACATACATAATTTCTATATTATCTTTTATCGAAAAAAACCACACCCACTACCTATCATTTCCCTCCTCACTACCACCAACTTTTTTTTCTTCTTATCATTATATTATTATATAAGAATGCAAACGCAACAGAACAAAAGAATATACATTTCTTATAATTTGCAAGATTCTTATCTGCACTCAATAGACCTCTCTTGTGAATTTACAATATGTCAGGTGATAAAAGGCCAAATAACGGGTGTCCACTAAATAATGAGAACGAAAAGAATGGGTCAGGAAAAAAATACCAGTGAAGTTTTGTTCAAACTGGTTTATTTTATTAAAAGGGTCAACTTAAATCTTCAAACTAAGTTTAGTGAATATTGTCATATGGTCCGTGGTCCGCCGTGCGGCGCAGCTTAGTCGTTATGCTGGAACATGACCGTTGGACGGCAGCCACATCGATTTTTCGGATGCAGCTTTCGATCCTGTTGGTAAGTTGCTTGGTGTTCTTGGCCTTCCAATTATCCTTGTATACCATGGAGCTCAAAAGACCGAAGAAATCCTCGATAGGACGGCACTGTGGCAAATTTGTCGGATTCCGGTCTTTTGGGACATATGGTATATTTTGGCTCTCCAAAAACGTTAGCGTTTTTTTTTGCGTAGTGCGATGATGCCTTGTCCGGCCAAAACACGTATTTGCCATCCGAGTGATGTTGTTTAAGAAATGGGATGAGTATTTTCTGCAAACACTCTCTTTGGTACACCTCCTGGTTGATGGCCAAACCGCTTGGTTTGAACCACGGCTTCGAAATACCCTTATCGGATATTACGATGTATAACATAACCTTCGATTCAAATTTGTGCTTGAACTTATACATTACTTTTGGAGGAGTAGTAGATTTGTCCTTAGTGTAGAATCGGTCGTTTCCCGGTATCTGAGACTTCGAAAGAGGAAAGTAGCTTTCGTCGTCCAGAACGAAAGATTTTCCGCCGTAATTCCGAGTCATCCAGCGGCATTGGGATTTCACGGTTTGAATCTGCTCATCTGTGTACTCTGGGGATCTGGTTTTCTTTCTACACACTATTCCTTCTTTCTTTAGCGTCTTGCAGATGAATGACTTCGAACAATGGAACTTTCGGGCTGCTTCCCGTTGACTTACCGAATCCTTGTTGTTGAACATGCTGCGCAGCGAGCGGAGCGTTTTCTCATTCATTATTTTCGCTGGACGGCCGCAACCTTTCTTCCCCCCCCCTCCACAAAAACCCCTTTCCCCCCAACCCCCCCCCCCCCACTCCTCCAAATCCCTTAAACCCTTTTTCCCCCATTTCCCAAAAAATTCCCCACTCTCCCAATCCCCCCCCCACAAACCCCCCCTCCACATTTTATTAAGTTATATCACCGACAAACCGACGTGGCTGCCTTAAGTAGTTCTTTTAAATTTCTTTGTTAATAATTTGAAAACAAATACGTTTGAACACTAGCTCCATCTGTTCGATCGAGTACACTCTTCAAAATATATTCTTCTGTGGAATTGATTCGTAATTGGAATTTACTCACTGATGGGTAAATAACCGTTTATTAATGTTCTTCACATAACTCGCCTATCATTTTTGATCATTGTAAACAATGTGATACAGTTTTAATGATACCTTTTCTATGTGTTGATTATTATGAACCTAAGTATTATTGTTTTCCAATAACTGCGTAAATTGAAAAAAAAAGTTGTTTTTCTCATCAACATGTAAAATGTTATACAAGTTGGGTAAGTTGGTACAGCAGTGCGCTGCGTTTTGTTGTTTTCCCAGCTGCAAGTGAAAGTCTTTCAACGATCAACATTTAATCGAGGCGCCCACTGATGAGGCGGCGGTGTGTACATAACATTTCATAACATCGTGTCAAAGTCTTATGACGTGAGGCGAATGTCGACAAGATGTTTGACATACTTGCAGATGTCACACCTTCGCTACGACAGTGGGAGCCTCACCAAAGGCATTTTTGATTGTACACAATTCGGATGAATCGGAGTTTTTTTTAACAAATTTAAGTAACTTGTGGCTTTAGTGTACGATTTATATATAATTTACCAGTTGAAATGAAAAGAACATAAAGTGAAATGAATAAATCAATTCCAACTATTTATGTTCACTGGACATCGTGGGAAGACACATCCGGTGTGCTTTCCTATTTCGTTTGAAGTTCTTCAGCTTATTTTCACTATGTACTGCTTTTACTTGTTTCAGGAAGCCTTGTATTAAAGTGTTAAAAACAATATCAAGCAGCTGCTCATAGCACCTACTGCATACAACATCTTTAAAGATGCCGTATTCGATGCAATTTTTGAGACGTGTTTTCACACCGTGGTGACTTTGGTACACAAATTTTCTAAAATATTGCTTGAATGCAGCGAAGCACAATATTCCGACAGCATACAAATTGTTGCTAGGTAGGATATAGCTGCGACCGGCTGCTGTTTGTTTTATTTTGCAAAAATTGTACACTTCGTTATCCAATACGGTAGCAGTTTCTTCCACCGTTAACTGTTTGATACATTTTCGATGTAACAACTTCCGAACTGATGATCCAAGTATGTATGTCAAGACGTTCAATTCTTTTACTGGAACTTCAAGTGACTTCGTTAAATCCAATGGGATTCTTTTATATCGGAGTTTTTGTTGTTCATGAGTACAGAATTTACTATCATCGTCTTCTAATAATGGTTCTGAAAAATCCTGCTGGCAGTTGCTACCATCGACTAAAGTACTATTTTTTTCCACGATAGCATACTTGAAGGCTGCTCCAAACTGCAGGGCATCAGGGGTATCATTGCTTCCACATCGGCGCCGAATCTCAGAGAACAAATTTTCCAAACAATCTTGGCTGAGGTGGTTGGTGCATAGGTAGTCAAAACGGTACTCAGTGGATAGTTGATCCCATAATAATTTTATAGCATTAATATTGCTGATAAACCCTTTTACGTAATTGGGATACCTCTGTCTAACGGTCAATTTTTTCGATTCATCTGCGGCCTACAAGATGTAATGTATAAATAATGTGTTTTAATATATATACATATAATGCTGCAATATCGTATATTATCGTCGCAACTGAAAACCGGAACAACCCACAAGCGCCAAACGATTTTACTCTCGTTCTGTGAGATTGAATTGTGGCGCATCTAGCGCGCTGAACAGCTCATCTGATGTGCTACACAGCGCACTAGATGCGACACTTTGTTGCCATACGGAAAAAGCAGTTTAATTGATTAGCGCGAGTGATTTTTCCGGTTTTGAACTGCACCGAGAATATTGAAGTTCTAAAGTCTCACCTTGGATAAATCAAAGCATGTGTTCACTGTAAAATAGAGTTGACTGAGAATCATCTTAGCAGATTCTAAGAATTCCCAGTGACACGAATTTTCTTGTAGAGCGCCTTTGAATACCTACAAATACGTCAAATTTTACAGAGTATTAAAGAAGGAAGTTATACTTTACCTGACAGAACAATTCTGTCTGTTTTCCATTGAAAACATCGAAAAGTAAATCGTACATGGCTATAAATTCGGCTGTCTGTTCTACACGCCGAGGAAGTTCTTTTGAATTACTGTAATAGCGAAGAGCAGCAGCAACCGATTGGCTTAAAGTTCTTGCTGCCATAGATACATTCATGGGAGAAAAAGGCGGTAGTTTAATGTGCTTCTCTGTGAGTCGTGGTGCCAACCTGAGGCTCGAAACAGAATCGATTGTGTATAACCGTTCAATATCGCTAAAACTGGCCAGCTGATCTCCAAAAACTGCATTGCACTTTTTAAGCATATTTCGTGCGTTTTTAATTAGATGCGGGGAATCCCACATGACATATATATTTTTATCGTCCACAGAAAAATATGGACGCTCAATTGTGGCTCCAGCATCTTTAACCATCTTCAAATTCGTTGCAAATTGGTCCATCACCAGTACCATTGGATTGAATCCAGCATCTCTCACACGTCGAATAACTTCTATTAAAATATGCATCTGTTGTTCGCTCCCCAGCGTATTGTGGGTTAGGAAGTATCCCAAAGCCTATAATTATTAAGTATCAAGATATCGTTCTCCCACAAAAAAATAGACAGCACCTGTTTAAATTTGTTGAAAACACCTCGAATCATAACAGTAACAGCTGCACTAGCTAAATATTTTGGGTTATTCTTTTCCTGCTTTTGTGTTCGACCAGAGTCAGGAAATCCCTGAAAAACATCATTTTTTTGCTGTGTAGCTCAGGGATGACTTGATCTTCATTCCATCAATTGCCAGAATGACTACGCGATCTAGCTCCGATAGCTGATTAGATTTTGTTTTAAGTTTTTGTAGAATTGTTTTATTGATTCCTGGGCCAATACGAATATCCTTTGTCCATCGTTTTATTGTACGTTTAGTAGGTAGACATAAAGCCTTTGAATTCTGCATCATTCGGTAAGCCTTTGGGCCGCACAAATAGGATGATGTTGCGAACTTTCTGAATTCTCTGTTGTATCGTCTTCCTTTCGGTTTCCTCGTAGTATTAAGCAAGCTGTTGTAAAGGACGGGATTGCACTTAAGTGTTTTGAGTAGTTTTCGGTCTTTGATTGTTTCATTTCGGATCTGTTTAAGTGTGGCGTTCAATTTCCGTACCTTGGCTTTTTCTTTTTCAGGGCAAGATCTTTTAGTTTCAGTTTTCGTCTAGAAAACTGGAGTTGCTTTCTCAAGAACTGCATGCTTACTTTAAGCAAATCGTACGCCTTTTTCTCTGCACGTAACTGAGTTCTAAAAGCATAAGTTGGATCTGGAAGAAAATCCATATTGCTTTTCTGTGATGAGCATATCGTGTCATTCGTAGGGGCATGAGCATATGGTTCCATATCAAGGGTAGCTGTTTCTGTTTTGGTATTCGGGAGCTGAGCGTAATCTATGCGACCGAGTATGCCTTCATCCAAGTACTGTACGTCACAGAAGTGTGTTGAATCCAGATCTACTCCTTCGGCCAACGTTTCAATGTTGAGCATTTCCACATCGACCGAACCTTGCTCGGAATAACTTCGTCGGTGCTGAGGTTTTGTTGCGACGACATCAAGTTGAGCTATTTCTGCTTTCGTTTCCCATTTATGATCGAAATCCGAAACAAGTACGTCTTCTTCCAAATACTGTACGTTACAAAAGTGTGTTGTATTCTGATCACTTCCTCCGGCAAATGGTTCAACATCTAGCATTTCCATGTCGTCTGAAACTTCATTGGAACAATTTTTCCCGTCATGAGGTTTTGTTGCGACAACATCACGAGGAGTTATATCTGCTTTCTTTTCCCGTATCTGTTCACAATCCAAATCGAATAAGTCGTCTTCTAAATACTGTTCGTCACAAAAATGTGTTGAATTGTTGAGCCGGGAATTGTAGCTTCCAGAAGATACAGGACATAAGCAAATAAGATCAGGCTCGATGCTTGGGACAGATCCAATCTTTAGGCTGTAACATGGTTAAGCATTGTTAGAAACAATAATAAATATTACTTTTCATATTACCCTTTATCTGGTCTACCGGGATCGCGAAGGTCTTCTTTACAGAAATGATCTGAACACATTTTTTTACGCTGAAGAATCGCCGGTCCGGAATCAGCGTAAAGTGTGGCTAGCTCCAATGACTGACAGAATTTAACCCATAACGAGCAGCTACAATTTGTTACAATTAGAGCATAGGAGTAGGTAGTTCCGTCTGATGTCATTGAACTTACGTGTTGAAATCGGTTGGAAATTTGAAAAACCTGAATTAATCCACCGATGGTGAGACTGAACCCTTCTTACACTTCACCAGAATTACGAACTAAAATGTGGCCAAAATGGTACTGTATACATATTTTCATCAGAAATTCCAGGAAGAACCAGGAATATTCGATATGTCATACATTCAGTTTATAAAATGAATTATATGTCAATCCTGAACGTATTGTTCATCGATGAGATTAAAATATTGCCATTAATAGTCTTTAACGACCTGTTTATATTAGGTATATAAAAGGAAAAATTACATAAATATTAGAAACTCCATATAATCAGTCCATAAAATGAATTATTACACAATCCTAAGCGTCAATTTTGATTATCGATATGGATTCAAGATGCTTAACAAGTACATGTTCGTTGAAAATTGTGTAGTTATAGTGAATGGAGACTTTGTGTAATTTTCGAATATACTCGTTGCAGTTCAAAACCGGACCACTCGAGCCAATCGATCCTGCTCTAATTCTAAGTCGCATAGTGTGGCTAGTCCGCTGAATGTGCTATACAACGCACCAGATGCAGAACAATAGAATACAAGCGGTATCGATTGGGGTGAGTGGTCTTGTTCGGTTTTGAACTGCAACGAGTATATTTTCATCTCACAATTATGTGCTCTCATGTATTGTTTTGGTCATATCTCCATGAAGGATTATCCAATCATAATGAAATTTTGACCAGTTATTTGAAAATTTTATAACTTCAATTGAACGCTAACATAACTAAAATCGGAACACAAATAGCTCAGTATGTAATCGGAGACTAAACTGTTTGATTACTATTATAATAGGCCGTCAAGTACTGTTTCGTTGATATCTTCGTAACGAAATGTCCGAATAAAAAAAAAATCAATAGCGTTCTATGGGAATGTTGTAGCTTTCATTTGCCGTCAACAGAACTGAAATCGGTTCACAAATGGCTGAGAAACCGATGTGACATTATTTGTAACGCACACACACACACACACACACACACACACACACACACACACACACACACACACACACACACACACACACACACACACACACACACACACACACACACACCCATACACACAGACATGTGCTCAGTTCGTCGAGCTGAGTCGAATGGTATATGACACTCGGCCCTCTGGGCCTCGGATAAAAAGTCGAATTTTCAAGCGATCTTAATACCCTTCTTTTGGTGTAAGAAGGGTAAAAAGAGAAGTTGTAGAAATATACTATGTTTCAAATATTCAATATATAAAATGAAGTATTAGACAATTTTTAACCGTCAGTTCTGACTATCTCATGCGTCATAAAACGTAACAGATGCGACACTATAGAATGCAAACAGGATCGATTAGTGCGAATTGTGTTTTCCGGTTTTGAACTGCAACGAATTATGTGCAATTATATGCTCTCAGGTATTGTTTTGGTCATATCTCCATGAAGGATTATCCAATCCTAATGAAATTTTGATCAACTATTTAAAAATTTTATAAGTTTAATTTGGCGCTAACAAAACTAAAATCGGTACACAAATAGCTCAGTATGTAATCGGAGACTACCACTGTTTGATTACTATTATAATAGGCCGTCAAGTACTGTTTCGTTGATATCTTCGTAACGAAATGTCCGAATAAAAAAAAATCAATAGCGTTCTATGGGAATGTTGTAGCTTTCATTTGCCGTCAACAGAACTGAAATCGGTTCACAAATGGCTGAGAAACCGATGTGACATTATTTGTAACGCACACACACACACACACACACACACACACACACACACACACACACACACACACACACACACACACACACATACATACACACACACAGACATGTGCTCAGTTCGTCGAGCTGAGTCGAATGGTATATGACACTCGGCCCTCTGGGCCTCGGATAAAAAGTCGAATTTTCAAGCGATCTTAATACCCTTCTTTTGGTGTAAGAAGGGTAAAAAGAGAAGTTGTAGAAATATACTATGTTTCAAATATTCAATATATAAAATGAAGTATTAGACAATTTTTAACCGTCAGTTCTGACTATCTCATGCGTCATAAAACGTAACAGATGCGACACTATAGAATGCAAACAGGATCGATTAGTGCGAATTGTGTTTTCCGGTTTTGAACTGCAACGAATTATGTGCAATTATATGCTCTCAGGTATTGTTTTGGTCATATCTCCATGAAGGATTATCCAATCCTAATGAAATTTTGATCAACTATTTAAAAATTTTATAAGTTTAATTTGGCGCTAACAAAACTAAAATCGGTACACAAATAGCTCAGTATGTAATCGGAGACTACCACTGTTTGATTACTATTATAATAGGCCGTCAAGTACTGTTTCGTTGATATCTTCGTAACGAAATGTCCGAATAAAAAAAAATCAAAAGCGTTCTATGGGAATGTTGTAGCTTTCATTTGCCGTCAACAGAACTGAAATCGGTTCACAAATGGCTGAGAAACCGATGTGACATTATTTGTAACGCACACACACACATACACACACACACACACACACACACACACACACACACACACACACACACACACACACACACACACACACACACACACACACACACACACATACATACACACAGACATGTGCTCAGTTCGTCGAGCTGAGTCGAATGGTATATGACACTCGGCCCTCTGGGCCTCGGATAAAAAGTCGAATTTTCAAGCGATCTTAATACCCTTCTTTTGGTGTAAGAAGGGTAAAAAGAGAAGTTGTAGAAATATACTATGTTTCAAATATTCAATATATAAAATGAAGTATTAGACAATTTTTAACCGTCAGTTCTGACTATCTCATGCGTCATAAAACGTAACAGATGCGACACTATAGAATGCAAACAGGATCGATTAGTGCGAATTGTGTTTTCCGGTTTTGAACTGCAACGAATTATGTGCAATTATATGCTCTCAGGTATTGTTTTGGTCATATCTCCATGAAGGATTATCCAATCCTAATGAAATTTTGATCAACTATTTAAAAATTTTATAAGTTTAATTTGGCGCTAACAAAATTAAAATCGGTACACAAATAGCTCAGTATGTAATCGGAGACTACCACTGTTTGATTACTATTATAATAGGCCGTCAAGTACTGTTTCGTTGATATCTTCGTAACGAAATGTCCGAATAAAAAAAAAATCAATAGCGTTCTATGGGAATGTTGTAGCTTTCATTTGCCGTCAACAGAACTGAAATCGGTTCACAAATGGCTGAGAAACCGATGTGACATTATTTGTAACGCACACACACACATACACACACACACACACATACACACACACCCACACACACACACATACATACACACAGACATGTGCTCAGTTCGTCGAGCTGAGTCGAATGGTATATGACACTCGGCCCTCTGGGCCTCGGATAAAAAGTCGAATTTTCAAGCGATCTTAATACCCTTCTTTTGGTGTAAGAAGGGTAAAAAGATTTATTGAAGCACTTTAACGAACTGTTGAAGCAGCTTTTCACTGCACAAACTCGACCCATTTTCCATCCGGTGTAGTTTTATTTGTAATGGTTTACAGCTAAATCATAACAATCCATATGTTGTCAGTACTGAGCAGACGGTGTCAAGTGAAAAATGTTTTGACAGTGACAGAATTTTTGTCTGAGATTTTGTTTTGACAGAAGCAAGTACTGCTAGTTTAAATGTTCCGTTAAAAATACTATGCTAAATTTAAACTTCAAGTGACACGTCGGTTATTCAAATAAGATTCAAGGTCGAAAATAGATTTTAGTGTTATTTTATATTATTGTATTGTAATTGTACACAGAGAGGAATTTGATGGTCAAATTTACAATTATTGGGGGTTAGGATGACTATTGCAGTATAGTGATTTTGAACCGACTATGATCATGGTCAAAACTACCATTAAAAATAGTTGATGCAACATTTTCCATAATGTTGGAATAGTCCTTGTTACCATGATCATAGTCAAAAATGCCATGAACGTGGTGAATTCGACCATTTTCATGGTTATTGAAACCATTATATGCGATAGTCATCCTGACCATGATTTAATTGTCGGTACAACGAAGAAATTTTTCTCAGAGTATGGTTGAACAATAAAATTCAGTGCAGAAGGTTCGATGTTCTGTCTGTCTGTCACAATATTCAATTATTTTTCTCCGTGCACCCTGAAATGTTTCAAACTCATCCCGATACCAGCTCGACACCTAATCTAGCGTACTGCCAACGTTGCCAAACAAAGCCCGAGAGTAAACTGTCAGGCCAAGCAAGTCTGACGTTTCATCATCGGTTTGTTCCCGGAGTACCGAAGTGAGATGAGCTTGCAATAATTTGGACGGCAATCTACGAAACAGTGGCTGCACAAAAATCCAGAGGAATAGTGTAAAATCGTTTCAATTCGTTGAACTGCTTCGGTCAACATAAGCAGAATGACCAATTCTTCCAAGGTGAGTTGACACTATTGCTGGATTTCAGTTGTTTCAAGTAGAAATCCTTGTTTACTGTTGGTTTGGTTTTCTTTGTTATGGTTATGTTTTTTTTTCTGACTCGTAGATGGAAGTGGATACCCAGAAAGGGGAAGGTTTCCGGTCGTACTACGTTCAGAAGATTGAGGAGCTGCAGTTGATTGTGGCTGAGAAGAATCAGAACCTGCGCCGTCTTCAGGCTCAACGTAATGAGCTGAATGCTAAGGTCCGAATGCTACGCGAGGAGTTACAACTCCTGCAGGAACAAGGCAGCTACGTGGGAGAGGTAGTGAAGCCGATGGATAAGAAGAAGGTCCTGGTGAAGGTGCATCCGGAGGGTAAGTTTGTTGTTGACATCGACAAGAACATTGATATCAACGATGTGACTCCGAACTGTCGAGTGGCACTGCGGAATGAAAGCTACACGCTGCATAAGATTCTGCCAAATAAAGTCGATCCGCTGGTGTCGCTGATGATGGTGGAAAAGGTTCCGGATTCAACGTACGAGATGGTTGGTGGTTTGGATAAGCAAATTAAAGAAATCAAGGAGGTGATTGAGTTACCGGTGAAGCATCCGGAACTGTTTGATGCCTTGGGTATTGCTCAGCCTAAGGGAGTGCTGCTGTATGGACCACCGGGAACTGGAAAGACGCTTCTGGCTAGGGCTGTGGCACATCATACCGAGTGTACATTCATTCGCGTTTCTGGATCAGAGTTGGTGCAGAAGTTTATCGGCGAAGGGTCTCGAATGGTGCGGGAGCTGTTCGTTATGGCGAGGGAGCACGCTCCATCTATCATCTTCATGGACGAAATCGATTCCATCGGATCATCCCGTATCGAGAGCGGTAGCGGTGGTGATTCTGAAGTACAGCGTACGATGTTGGAGCTGCTCAATCAGCTGGATGGTTTCGAGGCAACCAAGAATATCAAGGTCATCATGGCAACCAATCGTATTGATATCCTGGATCCGGCTCTACTGCGTCCCGGTCGTATCGATCGTAAGATTGAATTCCCCCCACCAAACGAGGAAGCTCGATTGGACATTCTGAAGATTCACTCGCGAAAGATGAACCTGACGCGTGGTATCAACCTGCGCAAAATTGCCGAACTAATGCCGGGTGCTTCCGGAGCAGAGGTGAAGGGCGTCTGTACCGAGGCGGGAATGTACGCCCTTCGAGAGCGTCGCGTGCACGTTACTCAGGAGGACTTCGAGATGGCCGTCGCCAAGGTGATGCAGAAGGACTCCGAGAAGAATATGTCGATCAAGAAACTCTGGAAGTAGGTCGCCCTATGATGAGCATTAACCTTTAGAATATGTGTAAGCAACTCCCTTTTTTCGATACCTATCTGTAATACTGCTTAAACTTACTAATAAACTGTGAAGAAAGAGGTTTTTTCGTTGGTTTTTGTTTTTCGAAATAGGATTTGAAGATGTTTTTTTTATGGAGTTCTCGATGGAAAATTTTCGTAAGCTATTTTAGAACTTCTAAGTTCTAAGGTGGGAATTAATTAAATGTAATTTCGACTGGGATTTTACAGACACCTATGTGCTAGTGAGGCACTTAGTTATGCAGCTTTTTGGTCACACCAGTGGGTTTCTAAAATTCGGAATTTCTATATTTATTTTCGGAACCGCACAAACGTGAGCAGCTTTTCTCAGGATTCTAGAATAAAAATATGAATCTAAATATCTCAAAATGTTGTCTAATTTCGAAAGGTGGATCGGTTTGGATTGAAAACTACTTGAAAAAATGTTACATTTTATCGGCTGAGTAAAATTTAGAACTGTTCTGATGAATTTTCAACAATCGTGCAAAGCATTACTGCCAGCCCACGAACTTTTGTTTTTGTTTTGTTGATCAGTTCGTTTCACACTGCCGGTTATATCGCGCGCAATGTCCGTTACTTTGCAAAAATCTCGAAAATAATGAGTACATTCTCCGGATTTTTCCCGGAAATCCCGGGTATCTCTGCCGACCGATTCCTGGAAGTGAACCGTTCCGAATCGCAAGTGTTCTTCCTTTCTCACTGCCATATGGACCATATGCAGGGACTCCATCTACCGGATCCACTTCCGGGGCCACTGTACACCAGTTCCATATCGGCCGTCTTTCTGAGGCATCGTTTCCCGCAGCTGATCGAGAATGTGAGGCCACTTCAAATCGGGGGTAAGTCTAAATGAAACTTAACTCGCGTTCCCGTAATCAGCATAACGTCCCCTTAGAAACCCTTTCAATCCGGTTGAATTCAAGCGAGCTACACGTCACTGTCATTCCAGCTGGGCACTGTCCTGGTTCGGTGATGTTTCTTTTCGAAAACGATCACAAAATTCTCTACACCGGTGACTTCCGGCTGTCGCCGAAAGATCTCCGGAACATCGTACCCCTGCGGAACCTCATACCGGACGTCGTCTATCTAGACACGACATTCTTTCTCCCTCAGTATCGTCATTTCCCACCCCAGTCGGAGAGTCTTGCCAAAATCGCCGCCCTGGCCCAGGAGTGGCTGTCACTTAATCCCCAAAATGTAATTACCATCAAACTCCCTGCTCTCTACGGTTCGGAGTTTCTATTTATGGAACTCGCACGATGTCTTGGTCAAAAGATTCACGTGAAGCGCGAAGAACTCCAAAGCTATCGCTTCCTTGCAAGCTTGGACAATGTTGTTACGGCCGACAGTGCCAGTCGGATCCATGCCTGCAATCGCCATGGCAAGTTGGATTGCCGCCCGGAACTGGATGGTAAGTTCATCCGAATGATTCGACCATCGGCACTACGGTGGCGAGGACTAAAACCAAAAGATGCCATTTGGCGAAAACTGCGAGAGGAGATCAACCGGGAGGAGTTCTCCGTTTGCTACTCGAACCATGCCAGTTACGATGAATTGGAGGACTTTTTGCGCTATCTGCGCCCTAAGGCGGTTCGGTTCAATGTGATATGGAAGGACGATCCTGGTGGGGTGAAAATGAAGAGCTTGTTGAAGGAGATTTCACCGTGGGTTGATCGGGAGGAGGGAGATGACGGAGCTGTGGGTAGTTCTTTGCAGGAGGGGTTGAAGTTCGATGGAATTGTGTATCAACGGAAGGGAGGCAGCAAGAGCCAGAAGTTCTCTGACGAAGAAAGTGAAGACGATGAAACTGTTGTAGAACATTTACCCAAGAGAGTTCGAAGTTAGGAAGGTTATCTTTACAGAAAAAAAAAAAACAACTAGGTTAGACATTATTTCGATGACATTCCAAAAATAACATTAGTCTCAACATTGCCACTTTAAAAAGAAAAACTTGCCAACATTGAAAATAATGAAACAAAGGCGATTCCTGTTTAGGAAGCAGAAAGTCCCAATATGTACACAGTTGCTTAATTAAGTGATATTTTCACCCCTAGATTTTTTATTGAATATTTTAGAATAATACTAATGTAGGTCTAATGTTTATTAAAAACAAATTTCGTGAAAGTAGATTGAAAAAGTTCACACACTTAACAAATTTTGCAGTATTCGGTAATTTTTTACCGAACTTTCAACAGCTGAACTTCGGTAATCCGATTTAACGGATTTCGGTAAAATTTGACAAGTATTCCGGTAAAAAATTTACCGGAACTACTGTCAAAATGTCACCGAAATCCCGTAAATCGGATTACCGAAGTTCAGCTGTTGAAAGTTCGGTAAAAAATTACCGAATACTTCAAAATTTTCTAAGTGTGTAAGGACCACATTAATGGTGAGAGGACTCCTCCTTTCGTTGCCCGTACTATAATATACGAACTTCCCAGCTCTGAAGTGATTTCTCTTTTTGCAAGCGTGGTGTGAACCCAATTAATTATGTTCATGTAAAAGTTCCTTTTCTTCATGGCCCGAGCCATAGACGAATAGGAAGCGTTGTCGAAAGCTCCTTCAATATCTAAGAAAGAACAGAGTGCTATTTCTTTTACCGAAAGAGCTTTTTCTACCTTTGAAACCACAGTATGCAGTGCTGTAACTATTGACTTACCAGACTGGTAAGCAAACTGGAACTCAGATGGTGGATACTTGTTCATGTAATTTTAATTGATATAATCATTCAACACTTTTTCCATAGCCTTTAATAGGACTGATGAAAGACTAATGGGTCTGTGTGATTTAGGAAGAGCTCGATTATCTTATCTTATCTCGATTTCCTATTTAGGTATAAAGATAACTTTTACTTGTGTCCATGAATATGGGATATCGCTGAGTCTCAAACTTGCCTTAAAAATCTCAATTAAAGGGTGTCCACGATGAAATTGCCACACACAAAATTGATTCGCAAAATTCGAGTTTTCATCCGATTGCCATCAAATTTTCAGTGATTGAGAAATAACTATTAAACTTCATTTTACCATTTTACTCGTATTTTATTTACAGTCCATACGCAAATGCCCGCACCTTGGCCTTAACCCCGGCCATAAGATTCTGCACAACCTGTGAATCAACCGTTTTTTGCATGTAAACCCATACTTTCTTCAGTTCCTCGACTGTCTTCACTACCTTAGGTCGTTTAAGAAGGTGCTGCTTCATAATCGCCCAGTACTTCTCGATGGGGCGGAGCTCCGGAGTGTTGGGAGGGTTGAACATTTTCGGCACGAAATTGACCTTATTGTCCGCATACCACTTCAGCACGTCCTTGGAGTAGTGGCATGAGGCCAAATCCGGCCAGAAGATTGTTGGGACGTTGTGGGCCTTCAGGAGAGAAAGCAGCCGCTTCTGGAGGCACTCTTTTATGTACACCTGTCCGTTCATCGTGTCCTGGGTTACGAAAGGTGCACTCCGCTTCCCGCACGTGCAGATGGCTTGCCAAACCAGGAATTTCTTCGCAAATTTGGACATCTTCTGAGTGCGGACATGCTCCGGAACGCTGAACTTATCCTTGGCCGTGAAAAACAGGTTGCCGGGGATCTGTTTGAAGTCGGCCTTCACATATGTTTCGTCGTCCATGATGCAGCATTCAACTTTCGTCAGCATGTTGAGGTACAACTTCCTGGCACGGGTTTTGGCGGACTTGTTCTGCTTCTCGTCGCGATTAGGGGCCTTTTGTACCTTGAACGTTCGAATCCCAGCCTTAGTTTTGGCCTTCTGGACAAAACTTCGCCTTAGGTGCAGCTTCTTAGCCACATCCCGAACGGAGGCGTTCGGATTTCGGTTGAAGGCCCCAACTACGCGGTTGTGATTTTTGGTGTTGTACGGAATACTTTTTCCTTCACTTCTGGGCTTCCGATCGGTGGTCAACCGTTCCTCGAACCGCTTAATCACTCGCGACACCGTGGAATTCGCGATTCCCAACGTTTTAGCGATGGAACGATGCGAGAGATCCTTGTTCTCGTGATGAATGCGCAAGATTTTATCACGCACGAGCTGTTCTTTCGACTCCATTTCCGCGAGTTTTGATCACAGGACTTTAAAACTTGCAGGATGTAAATAATGCACTATGAACTAAATCCACCCAAATTTTCATTAAATTCTACCCTAACCGTTGGGTTAGGTTAGAGCAATTTCATAGTGTGGCAATTTCATCGTGGACACTCTTTAATGACGAAATCAACACTGCTTCGCCGTTTTGAAGCAATGCTGGAAATATTCCGTCCGGTCCTACAGCTTTGTAAGGCTGAAAAGATCTCAATGCATTTTCTACCCTGGCTTTCTTAAAGATTTGATCAGTCAACTAGTTTTCTGTTTCAATAGACATTTGGGGTGTCCTTGTTGAACATTTTTTACCTACAAGTGGCCCATCACTGTTTGGATCTACACACAAAACTGATCCAGGAAAATGGGTTTCCATAATCAACTTTAACGTTTCACTAGGAGTTTTTGTAAGAACTCCATCCTCATTTTTCAGATTTCCAAGTTCAATCGTATGATTCTTTGCAAGAGCTCCCTGAAGTCTTGCGACTTCCGGAGCATTGCTTATGTTTTCACACGTTAGGACTCCAGGATCTTCATTTCATGGATTTTCTTATTTCTTTATTGTACTCAGTAAGTGTACACCTATAGAGGGTCCAATCTGAGGTTCTTTTCGCTTTATTAAACAATCTTCGAGACGTTTTACGCAGACGTTCCAATTTAGAGTTCAGCCATGGAACATCCCTGTTAGAGAATGATTCTTTGATAGGACAACTAGTGATGAAAGAATTTAAAATCTTGTAATTTACCTTTTGGGAAAATGATCCAATTTCTGAACTGAATCAATCTTTCCACCTTCTGTAAATAACTCCGAATTCAAACATTGTGCATATTGATCCTAGTTAGTTTTTCTAGGATTCCTAAACGTAGTAGTTGACCGATTTCCCCCAGTCCATTCAAACTCAATGTGTCTATGATCTGACAATGATGTTTCTTCAGAAACTTCCCAATTTGCAATTCTTTCATAAATTGCACTATTGCACAATGTTAGATCTAAGACTTCTTGTCTAATAGCATTTAAAAATGTAGGTACGTTTCTATTATTGCATATGTCTATATTATTTGATGAGAGATATTCCAATAAGCATTGCCCTCGACTGTTGATATCCGTACTACCCCACACGGTATGATGTGCGTTGGCATCACAGCCAATGATGAATGACTTAGTATTTGCTCTGCAGTACTTGACAAATGAGTCGATCTCAGGAGCCTATAAGTAAGTGTTATTGGATACCTTATAAAAGGTAATGTTAGCATTATAATTTTTATGTGTATGCAAATATCAATAAGGTGTGGAACATATTTTAAAAAGTATGTGCTCTTACGGAATAAATTATAAGTTTACAATTTTATTAGCGTACAAAAGATATGATATGATATAGATGAAACAGATGATATGATTTAGATCTGACGCAACGTTGAATGTTAAAGATCCGCAATTACTATATGTTACCATCTTTGTTTCGTTTACAGTAGCGCCACGGTCCCCCAATTTCGACAAAATACCAATATCTATTAAATTATGAATTTGACACAAAAGGCCTATTCTGATTTTGAAAGAGTGTTATGCTGAATTCTTATAAGAGTTATCTCATTATACGCCTACCTAAATCCTGGCTGACCCTGTATTTTGAACGATTCTGTTCGATAAATACCAAATATTTCTGTTTCGGTATTGAAAATTACTAAGGTTCGTTTGAAGTTTGCTTACTTTTTGCAAGCGCAGCTCGCTGGTTGCTGGCGTATTATGCTTTCCCTAATACAGACATACTCCTCTAATAACTTTTTTTTTTAACTAGTTAATTTATTTGCCAGGCTCAATTGCGTTAGCTTTACGGAGCCGATAATTCATTGTTTTTTTTATAATGTAATGACTTAATACTAGGATTAGTAGGACTTGGGCCGTTTACTCGCGGTTTACCGAGGTTAAAAAAGGTGACATTTTTGGGGATGGGTTGGACAGAGGAACATGGAAATAGGATTCTGTAGTCTCATCAGATAGTTGTCGTCAGCACAATAACTTAGTGCTGAATGGTCAGGGCTCCATTTTTGTGTTCGGCCGGTTGTGGTTACCATTGGGTGACGATGAAACTCCTCAAGATGTCGGAACAAAACAAACATAAACTAATGAATAAAGAAAAACAAAAACACAAGCAGATTAAATTCTTATACTTGACATTTGGAGAAACACATAAATCGATTGCATATAGCACAGATCGCGAGATCCCAACACATCTCTCATAGAAACATAAGGTTGTCTTCCTTGGGCCTCTAGGGTATTCAAAAGTCGTGTTCTGGCGGCGTAATTATCCGTGCATTGCCAGACTGCGTGATCGATGTCATCATAACCGTTTCCACAACGGCAAAGATTGCTGTCCACGAGGTTGATGCAATAGAGGTGTGCATCTAACTGGTAGTGGTTGGACATAAGTCTACTCATCACACGGATGAAATCACGGCTAACGTGCAGGTCCTTAAACCACGCCCTCGATGAAACAATAGGAATGATGGAATGTAACAGCCGTCCTAGATTTTCGGTGTCCCAATCGATTTGCCAACTCGAAAGGGTACTCTGACGTACTAAATGGTAAAATTCATCGTGTGAAATTTGCCTATCATACAAATCGCCTTCCTGGGCGGCCACCTTTGCGAGCGAGTCCGCTTTCTCATTGCCTGGGATTGAGCAATGTGAAGGGACCCATACAAAGGTGATCAAACATGATCTTTCGACCAGCACACTCATCTGTTCCCTTAGTTTTGAAAGGAAATAAGATGAGTGTCTACAAGGTTTCATCGACCGAAGAGCCTCCATCGAACTGAGGCTGTCCGAGAAGATGAAGTAATGGTCTGCGGGCATGTTGGAAATCATCCCCAATGCGAAGTTGATTGCTGCCAGCTCAGCAACATAAACAGAACAAGGTTCCTGAAGTTTGTGGAAGGCGGTAGAGTTTTCATTGAAGACACCGAAACCAGTAGATCCATTGAGGCGAGACCCATCAGTGAAAAACCTTTTTTCAGAATTGACGTGTTGGTACTTTTCAGTAAAAATACGCGGGATAATAATAGAACGAAGTTGATCCGGAATCTCATGAGATGCTTGTTTCATGGAAAGATCATAATGGATTGAGGCACTGCTAACGCTGAAGTGAGCACGGTCTGGAGTATAGCACGGAAGACACATATCCGACGATATGTAGTGGTGGTAAATTCTCATAAATCGAGATTGTGTGTTCACCCCTAACATTTCTTCACAATTTTCTATAACAAATGCGTTTTTCACTCCACATTTGATTAATATTCTGAGCGAGAGCTCCCAGAACCGATTCTGGAGAGGGTTTACTCCTGCCAGAACTTTGAGACTCATGTTATGCGTTGAGTGCAGACGGCCAAGAACAATACGCAGACAACGATATTGAATTCGTTCCAATTTTATAAGGTGACTTTTTCTTGCCGAGAGAAAGCAAAAAGAGCCATACTCTAGAACAGAGAGAATAGTTGTTTTATAAAGGGTTAAGAGGTCTCCCGGATGAGCACCCCACCATGTGCCACAAATTGAACGAAGAAAGTTGATCCTTTTTTGGCATTTTTGCTTCAAATACGTAATGTGGGCATTCCAAGTGCACTTTGAATCAAACCAGACCCCAAGGTATTTGAAAGATAATGATTAGGTTATGTTTCTGCCCAAAAGATTAAGCTGCAATTGGGCCGTATACCGCTTTCGAGTAAACACTACCAGTTCAGTTTTCTGCGGTGAGAATTCGATCCCTAGACTCCTAGCCCAAGAAGATAGGTGATCTAGGGAATTTTGCAATGGTCCTTGCATGTTAACGGCATGTGAGCCTCTTAAGGAGACCACACTGTCGTCAGCAAGTAGTCTTAGCGTGCATTGTTCTACCAAACAATTGTCAATATCTTTGACGTAAAAGTTATAAAGAAGGGGGCTGAGGCATGAGCCTTGGGGCAGGCCCATGTAACTAGCTCTGGAAGTTGTCAGTTGTCCAAGTGAAAAGTTCATTTGCTTTTCTGACAACAAATTGTACAAAAAATTATTTAAAATTCCGGGAAGTCCACATCTCTGCAGATTTTCTGACAGGATATCAATGGAAACTGAATCAAAAGCCCCCTTGATGTCCAGGAATACTGAAGCCAGTTGCTCCTTGCGCGCAAAGGCCAGTTGAATATCTGAGGAAAGCAGCGCTAGACAATCGTTTGTTCCTTTGCTCTTGCGGAACCCAAGCTGTGTATTTGATAGCAAGTTATTTGATTCGACCCAGCGATCGAGCCTTCGAAGGATAATTTTTTCCAACAATTTCCTAATGCACGAGAGCATAGCAATCGGACGGTATGAATTGTGATCAGACGCTGGTTTACCGGGCTTTTGAATAGCTATCTCTTTGACCTGTCTCCACTCAGGCGGTACTATGTTGTTTTGTAGTAAGGAGTTAAATAGGTCTAGCAAGCGTCTTTTTGCGATATCTGGGAGATTTTTCAGAAGATTGAATTTTATCATATCGCATCCGGGTGTAGAGTTGTTTGATGAAAGAAGAGCCATAGAGAATTCCAGCATTGTGAATGGTCGGTCCAGAGAGCCACCGTTTGGAGACGTTTCTCGAAAAATATGTTTTGCTGGAACGGAATCCGGACAGACTCTTTTCGCGAAATCGAATATCCATCGGTGGGAGTATTCATCACTCTCATTAGTAGATGAGCGGTTACGCATGTTGCGAGCCACCCTCCACAAGGTGGTCATTGAGGTTTCTCGTGTGAGTCCCTCGACAAAATTTCGCCAATAAGTCTGCAGGAATAGTCGAGTCGTTTCTCAGGGAATACCAGACCTAATCTCTCACAGCTCCGTTTCTTATCGACGATTTGACGGGACTACTTAGAGCCGCTATGGAGAAAATTGTTAGGCCTGAGCGTCTGACAGTCAAAGCAAAATCGGCCATTGAAATAGAATTGACGAAGAGCATTCTTCTGTCAGCCTTTAATGTGAAAATCGGTTTTGCCTCCAAATCGGCAATCAAGAATGCGAGAAAATCTGTAAAAATTTCCGACAAAGACGTTTTGGCATTCCGCAACGACTGTCGATCTTTTCACTGTGGTTTTTTTTTAAGAATCTACTTGACAAATCTCCTTTGACATACCCTTTCACGCTTTACTTCACTTGCATTCACCCTGATGTTATAACCAACAATCAATATCCAACTAGCGATTTGAAATTGGTTCACTGTTGTAGAACCCCTTGGTCCGAAGTACACCTTAAAGCGAGCACCTTGCTATACATATTTGCGCCTTTGTTTTGATTTGCTGTGTTATTTTGACAGAATATTTGAGTGTGTGTTCGTGTGAGTTCATTAGGGGCGTTTAGGGGCGTATTATTAAGCTTGGGACCGAGCTCGGGACCGATGTGCTAGTACTGACTGAGCCAAGAAAATGAGATACTAAAGCAGGTTACGCAATACGCAAGAAGCCCGATTTGCGGCTGCTAACCGTCATTTTGCCTAAATGAAACAAGTCAGAATTTCATATTGAAAAATTTCCTCAGAAACTTCAAAAATATCTTATATTTTATATTTATATTTGCTTATTTTCCCAGTCAGGAAAATTAGGCAAAAAAGCGGGAAAATAAAGGAATTTTTAAATTAAGATTGTGTGGCCACGCTGACATTGCTACGTAGTCCTACGTCACCTCTGCGTACAACCAACAATCAATGTACAACTAGCGATTTGAAATTGATTCACTGTTGTAGAACCCTGGGGGTGCGACACATCTAAATCCAGATTCAAGATGATCGAAAAATCTCACGCTAGCGAATCAATCTTTGAAAAATCTTGTTTCAGCTTGTGAATTTTAATCCATCTACTTGCATCGTGCTGCATCTTTTTGCAGTAAATCTTTTAAATCTTCATCAAAATCTCTAAAATCTTCTTTCTATCTACTAAGCGTGCGCACATCGCACAAAAGCATAGCAAAAATAGCCTGCATCTGAGATAGAGTCGCACCCCCTGGTAGAACCCCTTGGTCCGAAGTACACCTTGAATCCAGCACCTAACTATACACATTTGCGCCTTTGTTTTGATTTGCTGTGTTATTTTGACAGAATATTTGAGAGTGTATTCGTGTGAGTTCAATATTAGGGGCGTATTATTAAGCTTGGGACCGATGTGCTAGTACTGACTGAGCCAAGAAAAAAATCGTATTTGTTAGGGACCTACTCGTCTTAGAGTTAGTCTATGGTACAACCCCGTTGGGCTGTCCCTTGTAGTTGTTGGATCTTGTATGGCTTGATCTTAAGTCTCTTTTTGTAGAGTTCGTCGGATACTGCGATATGATGTATGAAGAAGTCGCCAGTTGAATGGCACTCTGACGGGGGTTTATTTGCAAACGCCTCTTCGCCTTTCTTACCATGGCAGGTGTAGTTGCTGTGGCTTGACGTCCACCACCATACCGTTTTTGAGTAGAGCCTAATCGACCGTTTGACTGTACGGTTTACAAAACGACTGCTCACGCTCATACAGGTTGGCTCCCGAACGAATATCCTTCTGCCTTTTTCCTGTCTTTAACAATGCATTAACTGCACTTCGTTTTTCTTCTAGGTCCATTCTTCAGGTTCAATCACGAAAACAAGTTGCACGCCAGCTTCAGTTAAGACTCAGAGTAAACAAAGCGACAAAGGGAGCCTACTACATAAACTTATAAGATAGTGTGAAGGAGGAATGCCGCCCCAATCTCTCGCCCTTGAGGGCTTGCCGCCACCATACCCCCGCGATAACATATGCCAAATGGGCATCCCCCTCGTGAGACACGAGTCAATTATCAGTTGTAATTTATAAGGTATAGGTTCTCAACAGTGTGAAGACACCAAAAGCTTCTCGATAGCTGATTACCCGAGTAAAGTCTAACAGCATGATTGAAATCAATTTGATTTCACTTCACAATTGTCAAATTTAATATTAAGCTTTAATTTGCGTTCAGTTTTCTTTGAGGAAAAAAAGGTTTTGTTTTCGTTGTCTAGACAGAACATCAAGTAGAATACTTATTTTGCTATCAACAGGGGGAAGAATTACAGCAAATTGACAGCAAATTTGTCGTCACAGGAATAACATTATGCTAGCAATGTTGACCTTTTTTGAATTTTTACAACGACCAAAACGACAGCAACCTGAGTAATCATTTTCAGCAACATCACAACGTCATATTGAGTTTTCTATTTGATCTCAGAATCTACTCGGGTAGGACTTCGTTTACACTGTTAGTCATTATCAGCACAAGTTTATGAAATTTATTGTATATTTTTCAAATCCTTGTCTTGTGATTATATACGCCTATAGAACGACAAATAATACACACTTGACCACTTCGAACCTTTCGAATATCTACCAGCAAATGAATAATGGGCCGTATTGCGGATCTCGAAACGAAGAACTTTTTCTCACAAGCGTTCGTACAAAAAGTCGTTCGTTTCGAGCTACATAATGCCACCCCTGTTTAAGCAACCTACACATCGAATCGCTACCCTTGTGCACACAGGCGGACCATCGTATCAAGTTTATACCTACTGACCTACCGATATCATCTCAGCCTCGGCTCGCAGTGCCAATTCGCGATGAGCAAAGCAAATAGCGAAAAAGCACCCATCGCAGTTCCAGCCTTTGACAGACGCTATAAATAACATAATCATTATAAGAAAGCAGCTGCGAAATGGTTTTGCACTGAACAATGAGCTAATATCGCTGAGTCAGCTGTTCAGTTAACATTCGAATCTTTCATTTATTTGTGCATGGACTCCCGTTCTAACAATCAGTGTAATACAATGGTGAGAGTAGCACTAGTCGCACTGCTTTTCGCGGTAGTGTTTGGCGTATATATTATAGGAGCCACCAGGCCCACACCAAAAGGTATTTAATAACATCATCAACCGATCTATCGCAGGTAGGTACTAATAAATTGCTTTCTTATTATTTTGCCCAGCCGAACCATCAGTGGATGCTGTAAGACGCGTAGTGGTCGATGTAGACGCTGGACCAGATGATGTATGGGCTTTGTACCATCTACTTAGCACACCCGGTATACGAATTGAGGCGATCAGCTGTGTCAAAGGCAATACCAATGTGACCAACGTCGGGAAGAATGTCCTAAGGTTACTAACCGCACTGGGAAAGGAGCAAGAGGTTAGACTTTGAACTTGCATAAAATTCCCATCAATCATTCAATCAAACATCCATTTCAAAAGATTCCAGTTTATTTGGGCTCCAACGAGCGACTGATCACCCCTGAGCCGGAGGCCCACAGTGGAGGATACTTCGGCACCGATGGCTTCTCCGATATCGATTTCCCAGACCTACCGGAACCAGACCTAACCCTTCTTCGACAAAACTCAGTCTTCAACGAACTGAACAAACTGATCGAACAGTACCCCAACGAACTCACTTTCATCCAGCTCGGACCGCTTACAAACCTAGCACTGCTGTTTAAAGTGTTCCCGAAATCCCGCCACCTCGTTCGAGACTTGTTCATCATGGGTGGAAATCGGCACGGGGTTGGCAACACTGAGAAAGCGGCCGAGTTTAATTTCTACAGCGATCCAGAAGCTGCGCATATTGTTATCAACAATTTTGGTGGTAACATTACGGTGCTCCCTTGGGAGACGGCTTCCCGGGAAAATCTGGTAGCAAATCAGACATGGCGATTCGAATTTTTGGGCAGCGGCAACCCCCACCTGTTTCCCCCCCCCCCCCCCCCCCCCCCCCCCCCCCCCCCCCCACCCCAAACCACCCACCACCACCCACCCTTCCCAAAAACCCGGCAAAGAAACAACAAAATTTAAATTAAAAAAAAAAAAAAAAAAAAAAAACAACAACACCCCCCCCCACCAACAAAAAAGCTGTTTTATCCTCTTGACTTTGAATGCATGTGGTTGGGATTAGAATAGAAACAATACACTGAACCAAGAAATAATATTAAAATTAATAAAAACATCATATAGCTTCACACAGACAATATTCCCATTCATATTATGTGTATCCATTGAATGTCATGTGAAAAACACATAAATAGCATTATTACACCCCAACACTATTCATTAGATAAAACGATAAATTGTAGGTGAACGAAGGTTATGTGTGTTGTCAGATGAATTTTATGTGATTTACACATATGAAAAAATAGTGGTATTCCTGGCAGTATTTTCAAGATGGCGAATTTATGTGGTCAACTGCTGGTAGATTTAGGCTTTTCGGAGGAATCACTGGAAGTTTTTCAGCCTATGTTTCTTAAAACCATATAAGATAATGAGAAAACTCAATCTCTTTATTATTTCAGGGTGGGGGCGACCCCGGTTTAGTGGTTAACATCCATACCTCTCACGCCAAAGTCATGAGTTTGAATCTCACCCCCGGACAAGTTACGAAAATACCCAAAAGGAATTTGAGTGACTACGACGAGAGATAAACCAGCCCAGGGCTAAAAATCTCGATAATCAAGGAACTAAAAAAAAATTATTTCAGGGTGTGGAATTCACTTTAACAAGCTATTAACGTATTCAGCAGACGATTTCGCATCCAGTTTGGAAAACGTAATGTATGTTTTCTGGTGCTCAATGTTAAACGTAAACCATTCATCTTCAATCTTAATTTATGTAATTTAAATCTTAATTTATGTCTCATCTGAAGTCTACTATTTTTCGAACGCTAGCACCCAACTTGTGCGTTGAGGAGGAATCAACTGATAGCGAGGGCTCCGCTAACCAGCGGTTAGAAATCCTCGACATCTGCGCTGTTCATGAAGGAACAACGTCCAATCCGAATCAAAAATCCCAAGCACAAGGGCCACATTTTAACGAATACTTTTTTGTAGTTAAAATATAGAGATCAGGATCATTTGACGACCATTACATGGCTTTTACAGCAATTGAAGCGCTTCCACAGGTTGAAATAATTCATATTGATACTCTTAGTAGCCCACCAATTGTGGTGCATTGAATAAGAGAATTCTTTTACTTTCATTTCAAAGTTTTAGTACATACGATTGAAGTTAGATTGTATACGAACAAAAGTTATATTAAATAAATTGTTCAAAGCTTTACTTTCATTCTTATATCATTCAACTCATATAAAAACTATTCAACTAGCACATGAAATTTATTATCGATATAAATAATTCTTATTGGAATGTAAAATGAATTTCAGTATGAAATATTAATCACTCTCATAGGCCTTTCACATAGAAGGCATGTGACTGTTCCAATGAATATAATATGAACTATCGTTCGACTGTTTATGTGTTTTTCACATAGCAATTATGTGAAAACCTACATGGAAAACAACTATATGTGTTTTCAGATAAATTTTACATGATTTCTCGGTTCAGTGTAAAAAAGTATTCGAAACCGCCCCCCCCCCAACAAAAAGAAAAAAAAACACCCACCACAACCAAAAGAGTAATAACTCCTTTAATGGAAAAAAAAATAAAACACAAAAGTGGAAAAAGAGCCTGCACGCCAGGCCGGCGGGTTTTTTTTACTTATTTTTAAAAATGTTTTTTATTTGTGAGATGGGAATAAGAAATCCATATTTTAAATTTTTTTTTTTTGCGGAGTGGGGATAAAAAACCCCTTTTTCGTGATTTGTTTTTATTTGTGATATTGAATAACGAGCATTAGAATAAACATAATAGATCACAATAACTGAATGTGTATTTGTATTTGGACAACCCTTTAGCCTCAGACCTTTTACCTATCAGGTATGTTAAGTTTCGTTCGGGAGTTTTCACACCGGCAAATATTCCGGCGACGTTCAAGTGGTCCATATCACATCGTTATCCTCCAGAGAGGATATCCGTGGAATATATCTGAAAGGATTTAAATGATTTTGACGTCAACTTGATGAAAGCTTGGATTTTACGCCCCGGAAGAGACACATACTCGGAAGTACGATTCTACTCATGAAATTGAAGCATTTTATATTATAATATTAAATTTTTAACGTACCTCTTAGTTTTTGGAAGTTTTCGCTATCCAGTTTAACCTTCAGTTCTTCCATATTCTTCGCGTTTTCGTGGAATGGATTACGCGAAGTTTTTCTATTCTTCGAACCACGCACTTTCAAATAAACAAAGCGAGCCAGGAAAATGCTAAGATATTGTTTACCCATTAATGGGTAGAAAAATACCCATCGTATGATCTCTCATTAAAAATAAAAAATGGATATTTAGTATGCATTATTTTGATTTTTAAAGTACCCATTTTTTGACAGTTCCATATACTATCGAAAAATGGGTACATATTTACCCATTAATGGGTACTGGCCGGTTACAGTGATATATAGCAGATTAGAGCCCAGAGGACTGAAGAAAGCATTAGTTCTTGAAGCCTGCCACTTTTGGTGTGGCGCTAGTGACGATTTAAACATTTTAAGCTCGGGCCACAATGGATTGGTAAGGTAACAATATTTCTTCTATCAAACTACTAGTATCCGTAATTTAATAAAACATTATAGTACCTGACTGATAAACAATGAAAACATACCATCGTTGCGATAACCACTGCACTAAGTTGGTACACAGAGAGGAATTTGATAGTCAATTTTACCATTATTGGGGGTTAGGATGACTATTGCAGTATAGTGATTTTGAACCGACTATGATCATGGTCAAAACGACCATTAAAAATAGTTGATCCAACATTTGCCATAATGTCGTAATAGTCCTTGTTACCATGATCATAGTCAAAAATGCCATGAACGTGGTGAATTCGACCATTTTCATGGTTATTGTAACCATTATATGCGATAGTGATGCTGACCATGATTTAATTGTCGGTACAACGATGAAATTTTTCTCAGAGCAGTCACCGTCCACTGGTTTGTTGTGTTTTTTTTGTTGTGCGTTTTATTTCGTGCGACGTGAAAAATAAAAATGGCTGTAAATATCTTGATGTCGGAGCGCTATCGGTGAAAAATAATAGTTTGACGGTGTTTTCGAGCAAATTATAGACTGAAACTTGGTGCCGTAGGTGGACATTTCTAGGGTTTTTTTTTTCATTAGGGCGAATCTACACTGAAAATAAATCAATAGTATTTATTATTAAAATTGGCACTTAAATCGGTAAATTTTTGCTTCGACTTGAAATCATGTGAGCCAATATGATTTTCATTTGCCGCACATAATTTTTAACACCCGTCACTTAATACACAGGTTCGTTTCCAATGAGACTGATATGGTCCGCACATAATTTTCAATGGAGCGAGAAATGTCATTCAAGTGTGTTTTCACTTTGCCCTATTCTATCCATCTTCGCTCTTAAAACGAAATAAAAAACCGTGCGCGAAAAACAACCAGCTGCTTTATCGTTCTAAAAGAAAAAAAAACTGCAACATGGAGAAGCAAAGTGAAGTTTACCGAGTGGTGGTTTAGGTACTTGGTTTGTCAGCGGAAGTCACTGAATTTTTTGATGGTAATAAATTACTATAGATGTTCTTCTTTGCCAACGGTGTTTATTGTGAATATTTCAGATCTGCCGAGAATGTTTGCCAATCCCACAGAAGAGCTGCAGAACGCGATAGTTTCAAAAAGTAATGAAGTTTTTATGATGGTGCAAATAAAACCTCTTTTATTCACACATTTCGTTAAATTACATGAAAAGTACAAAAATTCCAACACTAAACTTTTTATGAAAAAATAAAATCCATGCACCTTTTCACATAAAACGTATTAAAAAACTCATTTGATTTTTGCTAGGACAAGTTATTGCAATCCATGTACACTATAATTATTATCTATTCAGCTCTTGCACTTAAATATAAGGTGCATTGTTTTTTGAGTGTACAATTGAGAGATTCTCCCCGGGCTCGCTCTCTTTCATTCATATGCCAATCACCTTTACGTTTTTCATTCTACTATTTGTAGAGTATGCTAGCCAGCACTGTTGTGATTCGATCTGCACTAAGGAATCCCTCGAAAGTTTTATAATGGCGCTGTAATGAATGAAAGAGGGCGAGCCCGGAGAGAATCTCTCAATTGTAGATTCGCCCTAATGAAAAAAAAAACCCTAGATTTATGTTGCGGATCCATGAGTTGTGGAATTTTGCAATTTTGACCTAAGAAAAGCGGAGTCTTTTCAAGTGTGTGTGGGGGGGGGGGGGTTGTGTGTGTGAGAGAGAGAGAGAGAGAGAGAGAGAGAGAGAAAGAAAGAGAAAGAAAGTGGAGGGGAGATGGGTGTGTGGTTTTACTCCTCTTCTCCCTTTATGTTCCACAGATGCTCAATTAAATCTGCTTGCAGTTGGTAATGAGCAGCTGTCTTGTGTACTTGCTCGTACTGTTCAAGAAAAGCCGTGAAGTCGGTACATGTTGGACCCATTTGCACTGCTACATATTCTTTTTCAACGTCGGCCGGACCATCTCTCTCATCTTCTACAATCATGTTGTGCAGAATAAGGCACGAACGCATGATAGTGACCAGATCATCTTTTTGCCAGAGTCTAGCTGGATTTTTTAGAATGGCGAAACGTGCCATTCCAAAAGCACGTTCGACATCTTTCCGGGCTGCTCCTTGTTGAATTGCAAAATGCTTCGGAGAACGTAAAAACAGTCTAATTATATTTATTTAACTGATTTTGGGATTTTTTTAGAATTATTGATTTTTAGAAAATCAGCTCTATTCCCGTTTTCGAACGAATCTCAGAATTACATTACCGTTTCCGTACGAATTCTATCTTCTTTTTGAGACTTAAATCGTATTAAAGAATTTCCAAAAAAATCAAATCAGTTTTCTCCGAAACATCATTTCAGATCGCGTGGGTTTGTGGAAAATAGCAACAGGAATAAACGGTCGAGATATTTTTGCTTTCTAAAATGATGCGTCGGAGAAAACTGCTTTTGAATTTTTCGGAAATGCATCAATGCGATTTAAGCCTTAAGGTTTTGTACGAAAATGAGCATGCAAAAATTTGATTTGTACGAACTTATCCGACTGGTACGTAAACGGAAATAGAGGTAAGATACACTGGGGCAAGTCGAAATGGTGGGACATGTTGAAATTGGTATGCTATCTGTAAGCAGAACTGAGTTGTAAATGAATATGTGTTCAAATTTGTATTTTGCGATGGTGTACAGTGCTTACCTACCCATTTCAATTTTCAGGTCAGGATGACTATCGCATGTAATGGATCACTGAGAAAAAAGATTGGTAAACGCAAACATATTCTAGTTTCATTTAACTGGAATGTCACGTTGAATTGGGCACAAACATCATATTAGATTGATTTGACTACCTACGGTGGTTGAAACAAACTAAAATTCTGAGTTATTGTTTCGGGAATTAAGCAGTTAAGTTCAACTGACATCCGTTTGAATTTACTATTATGTTGGTTGTTTCATTCTGACAGCTACGAAAACAAACAGATTTGTTAGTTGATTCTACCAACGCTTATGGTTTGTTTCAAACAAACTTGAGTATGATTTAAACTGAATTGCTGTTTGAAACAAACGAACGAACACGGTTAAAACAAAAATAATTCCATTCACCTACATTTATTTTGTAATCATTCCAATAATATTTATTTGAATAAAAGGCAAACAAACATTAGAAAAGCGCACATTAACATTTATAGACCTCTCTGTCTAAAAAAAATGTACAAATGTTACTGCGAGCCTTTATACTATTTTCAGGTTTTTATTACACTCATTAAATTGCAGTGGAACCGGACGGAAAATGGAATAACCCAAAAAAATAGTTTGTTTCAAACTAAACTTTCAGTTGTTTTTTCTCCAAACAATACATCAGTTTGATTTAACCGCCGCTTTGGTTGAATCAATCTAAAATTTTAATTTGTTTCCCTGAGTCAACGCAACCTGTGTTTTGGTAATAATAAACCTGTTGCAAGGTGGAAACAACAAACATGTTAGTTTAAAACAACCATTATTTGTGTTGTTTTGTGGTAATATCTTTAGGTAGAAACAACCATCCTGCCTGTTTGTTTCAAGACTGAATCGTTGGTTTAAAACAACAAAACGGATTTTTAAAACAACTTTTATTTTAGATTGGATTTCAACAAACAAGTTTGTTGTTTCAAACGGGACTGTTTTTTCTCCGTGATACAATAACCATGAAAATGGTCGAATGGTCGAATACACCACGTTCATGGAATTCTTGACTAAGCTTGACTTGAAAAGTGTGCTGAGCGATTTACCAATATTACGGGTTTCCTAAACATTCCAGGACTCTGGCCTCCTGGAACCGTATTTGCGCAAGATGAAACCCAGATTTTAAAATTTTCAAAATAAGCCATTCGTGCTCATATTTGAAAACTTAGTTGAAGTTTTTTTTCCGATTCTCCATACATTTCATATGGGTGAAAAAATCACGACCATGTAGGACCTATACTTTGAAAAATTGTAGAGAGTGCAATTTTCATCCAATCGTCATAAAATTTTGGAAAAAGAGAAAATATATGTATTGTAAAATGAGGAAGTTAATTTTTCGACTTTTTTCCGCCTTGAAATCACTGTGCGCCGCGGCGCCCGATGCCGCAGCATTACTTCGCGTCGCGAAGTCATGATCGAAGTGGGCGTGTATTTTTCAATGCTATGTCAATTTCAAACGAGATCGCTAGAAAAACCTTACAATTCAATCTTCTGAACATAAAATTGTAGTGATTCTCTTGGTACAGTGATAGATTAAAATTTCTTCGAAGAAAAATGTCTAACCGAAACAAGAAAAAGTACGGAAATCACCCCGATTCCGTTGTGATGTTTGACTGCGTAGAAGCACATTTGGGAAAAGTGTCAACGATCAAACCGACCAAAAAGGTAAGTTCTGCGATTTTACTTTTTATTGGGGAAGCATGTTCGATGATTTTCGATAAATTTACCAACGATAAAATATGTCGTTTAGTTCTTCATTAACCGCTTCATTCTATTGGCCTGGTTTTGTGAAATAATGTTCAGTCAGAAAAGTACATAGTGGATCATAAAATAAATTTAACCATGAGAACGTTGAAACGTTGACAAAACAGCTGATGGTTACTGCGATGGCACGAGCTTGACTGATTGCACGAAGAGTCATTATTCGGTTTGTTTATGTTTTGATTCCACAGCTGTTCGGTTCAGCAAGAACAAAACTAATGTCGTTCATGGTAGTCATCCTCAAAAAATGATTCGAACTATGATATTAACCACCGGTAAGTGGCTACCCAAAGTGAAACTTTTATCCAAAAGATTGAGCAACCGTGGAAACAGTGTCCGGAAGTTATGTTCTACAGTAAATTCTCCCCACAACAAGTTAAGTAACATCAGTAAGTATTGCCATATTGGTCATAATATATAATATTATAATCTATACCAAAACAAGCATTACAAAAGATGCCGATTTTTAGAAGTTCCCACCTATCTGACATTACACGGCCAATGGCCGCAAGAAGATCGCCGGCACTTCCTCGCCGACATGACGGTGGTGGAAGATTTCATCAGCGAGGAAGAAGAACAATCACTGCTGGAGGAAATTGAGCCCTATCTCAAGCGAATGCGGTACGAATTTGACCATTGGGACGATGCCATCCACGGCTATCGGGAAACGGAACGGAAGCACTGGTACCCGGCCAACCGAGCCGTGTTCGATCGTGTGAAAGTGGTGGCGTTCAAGGGGGAGACCCTACCATACATCCACGTGCTGGATCTGGCAAAGGAAGGCGTCATCAAGCCGCATGTGGACAGTGTCCGGGTAAGGTTTCGGAAAATGGAGCACAGTTGTATGGTTCGTTACGTGACACCGGTGTAATTTCAGTACTGTGGTACCACGATAGCTGGAATCAGTCTGCTGTCGGATTCGGTTATGCGACTCGTTCGAACAAATGACGAAGAGCAGACTAATGCGGAGTATAGACAGATCTTCGCTGCAAATCGAGAAGACAAATATTGGTCGGATATTTTTCTAGCCAGACGATCCCTGTACATTATGAAGTGAGTTGGTTATTCTAAATTCTAAAAATCCTATTTCAACATCATTCATTGTAGAGACTCTGCGAGGTACAAATACACCCACGAGATTCTTGCCGGAGAGGAATCTCTCTTCAGCGAACGGAAGGTGGACAAAGACCGTCGAATTTCCATCATTTGTCGGAATGATCCCTGACCATCGATTGACTTCACCCGAAATAAGCAGTTGTTAATAAAACCTAGTTATTGAAACATTTATTTCCTCTATCATTCCATCGAAAAATTCAACCCAACTTCTCCGTCTCCGGTTTTACCTCAGCCGTATCGGCCGGTTGCTGTGTGGTTCGTTGTAGCAGATTCTTCGTGAACCAAACCGGTCGGGTTTTCTCCATTTCAACAATCCTTTTGCCCTGCCAGAACTCTTCCGGCTGCTCATCCCGTTCTCGCGATCGTACAGCACGACTACCTCCTTGTCGACCGGATCCAATCCCAATTTGGCTTGAATCTTCTCCTGGATGTTTTTGGTTTCATCAAGGACCTTCTTGTAGCACGTCGGACATAGAACGCCCACCTCGTGGTCACTTCCGCATGCGGCACAAATCCGCAGATGTGTCTTTGGAGTGAAAATTTTCAACTTGTATTCCGGGCTACCGTACTTGCGCTTTAGTCGTTTTTCCACCGTTCTACGGTGCTTGGGTACGGCCCACAAAATTCCGTCGCCAATCAGATCCTTCAAACTGAACGGTTTATTTGGCTCAGCAGAGGGATATGGAAATCTCATACTTTCGGTTCCGATCAACGCCAGGGCACCTGAAATTGGTAAATCGCGTTACGTAAACATCAACTCGGAGACTCATTACAGGCACTCACCGGTCGGTGGAAAGCGGCTCCCTGGGAAGCCGATCAAACTGGGTAGGATTTGCTCGAAGCGTTCTAGCGCAAAACGCACTCGAAGCCAAACGCTGGAATTCATTTTTCTTTAACTGTTTTGGGTAATTTACCGACTCAAATTTGTGTTTCCTGTGGTTCCTACGATCAAAGCATGTTTCTTTTTCCTGTTGTGATTTCGATTCGGACCGATGGTTTGTTTTCTTCCGAAACTGTCAAAGTTGCTTCTAGCTTCCCCAGTAGTGAAACGATGGATGAAAGCGCTTGAGATGCACGATTATTGAAAATGATCCAAGTTAGGTTTAATAAAAATTAACAGGTGCGGAGTTTCGTTATGCCTTGTTCAGACTACAGAGTTATAACATGTTCTACACGCCCGTTTCATTTTACTCAATTTTTGATTACAATTGTATACTATCTTTTTTTTCTCACGGAAATGTTACTAAATTTTTGTTAAAAAGTGGATCTACTCAATGTATGAGCTGATCCATTTTAAACGAAAATAGAGTAACATTTTCGTGAGAGAAAAAGAGATAGTATACAATTGTACTCAAAAATTGAGTAAATGAAACGGGAGTGTAACGGTTGTAAAATAATTTCAACAAGAAATTCTGTACTTTTGTGTTGTTTGTATGTTTACTGTACTTTTGAGTAGCCACACTTTCGACTGATTTTAGTGAAACGTGCTCAATTTAGTGTTGTTTGGAAAAAGCATAGAATAACTCTAAGACCAGTAGGTCCCGAACAAATGCGATTTTTTTCTTGGCTCAATCAGTACTAGCACATCGGTCCCAAACTCTGCCCCAAGCTTAATAATACGCCCCTAATAATGAACTCACACGAACACACTCTCAAATATTCTGTCAAAATAACACAGCAAATCAAAACAAAGGCGCAAATATGTATAGTTTGGTGCTGGCTTCAAGGTGTACTTCGGACCAAGGGGTTCTACAACAGTGAACCAATTTCAAATCGCTAGTTGCATATTGATTGTTGGAAATAGCGTGTATACTAGTTGTATGTAAATTTGTTGATAGGTTGCATCCTCATGCAACAGTGAAATTATTCAGAATAGACTGTGGATCCAATGGACGAATCCAGGTTGAAAAAAAAAGAAAAAGACACCGTGTGGTGATAAATCTGACAGCTCCCATGTAAAAGTATAGGACGAAAGTTTGAAAATGCTTCTAGAAAATTCAAATGAAATTCTAATTAAAAGCGGTTTTTTTGTATGATGTAAGAAAAATCAAAAACTACTCAATAAAGACATTTTCAGCAAAACCTCAGCCTCTGGCTTCCAGCTGTCACCGGAGAAATGCAGCTTCACCCACATCTGTGGCAGCAATTTCGGTTGTCTGCGTGTATGACATTAAGTTATTGACATTAGAAAAAAACTTAAGCTTTGTTTAAAAGATGTATTTTTAACATTAATATAACAAGCGTTGTTACTTGGGCGATGAGGAATTTGGTTAAGCACAAAGGATTTAGCGTTCATGCGGTTCAAAATACAATTAAGTGATTCCTAGGACTAAACTACACTAAGAAGTAATGTGGCCAATATGGTACTGGATAGATATTTTTATCAGAAATTCCAGGAGGAACCAAATATATTCGATATGTCATACATTCAGTTTGAAAAGTGAACTATTTGTCAATCCTGAACGTATTGTTCATCGATGTGATTAAAAAATTGACATTAATAGTCTTTAACGTCCTGTTTATGTTAGTTATATAAAAGAGGAAATTACATAAATATTAGAAATTCCATATAATCAGTCCATAGAATGAATTATTAGACAATCCTAAGCGTCAATTTTGATTATAGATAGGGATTCAAGATGCTTAACAAGTATATGTTCGTTGAAAATTGTGTAGTTATAGTAAATGAAGACTTTGTGTAATTTTCGAATGTACTCGATGCAGTTCAAAACCGGACCACTCGAGCCAATCGACCCTACTCTAATTCTATAGAGTCGCATAGTGTGGCTAGTCCGCTATATGTGCTATACAACGCACCAGATGCAAAACAATAGAATACAAGCGGCATCGATAGGGGGGAGTGGTCTTGTTCGGTTTTAAACTGCAACGATATCATCTCACAATTAGGTGCTCTCAGATATTGTTTTGGTCTTATCTCCATGAAGGATTATCCAATCATAATGAAATTTTGATCAGTTATTTGAGGCTTTTATAGCTTTAAGTTACAAAACTAAAATCGGTATACAAATAGCTCCGTATGTAATCGGAGACTAAACTGTTTGATTACTATTATAATAGGCCGTCAAGTACTGTATCGTTCATATCTTCGTAACGTAATGCCCGAATAAAAAATCAATAGCGATCTATGGGAATGTTGTAGCTTTCATTTGCAGTCAACAGAACTGAAATCGGTTCACAAATGGCTGAGAAACCGATGTGACATTATTTGTAACGCACACACACACACACACACACACACACACACACACACACACACACACACACGTCGTCAGCGGTGTGGTTGCCAAGCTGGGTCAGAAGAACGGCCATGTTCTGCTGTCAGCTCGATGATTGTTGAGTTGCGACCTGGTTGTTATCGCTACTACCTTTTATGATGATTCTGCATCTACCCAAGTAACCACAAGCATTATATTATTGCACTTATTCAACCCAATGTCAACATCGGTAATGCGGGATCGCATCAATTCAACAGTTGTCAAGTAATGAAGCGTTAGATTAGCTTAAGAATTTAGTGATGCATTACCAATGCAACAATGCTACTTTAGCAAGGTCTTATGGCATTACAAAAGATATAGCATTAGTTCGATCTTAGTGGGGCCCTTTTCAGCTTTAATCCAACTTCAATGATGCACTAGACGTAATGCATATGCCCTATATATGCAAGCTATTATAGCCTCGTGGTTACTTGGGTATTGTAACCATTATATGCAATAGTCATCTTGACCATGATTTAATTGTAGGTATAACGATAGAATTTTTCTCAGAATAGAGCATCAATCAGAATCGCCTCGTTGGAAAATGCCAAGAACACTAAGAATTAACGATCGGTCAGGTTCAATATATCCCTTCATATTTTTAGAGTTCCAACTAGGTTGTCCATCGTTGCAATAAGGGCAAGGATTTCAAATTTATTCACAATGGACAATCGACTTTCGCGATCAATCTAACTACCAAAACAAAACAAATAAAATGACAGCTACAGATCTCCATGATCTGCGTTCACGCTTATCGGAACAAAAGCAAATATATTATAAGTCTTGCGAAACTAAAGCAGACGAAATCCGGCAAAGGAGCAAACACTAATGTTGTTGCGTGGAAATATTACCGGATTGCTCAGAATTCCTCCTTTAGCTATATCGCCGAAAGTGCAGCTACAAAGCAACAGCATGCTGGAGGTGGCTTCTACTTGCCACACAATCATACAAATGCAAAAATTGTACCTGGCATTGAAAACTCACAACTAATAACTGAGAAAGTGCATCTAGAACAGTAAGTAAGGCGCAGGCGCTAAGACATAGTAGGAACGTAATAAAGCCATGAATATGATAATGAACATAGAGTTGATTTTGATCACGCCTGTCAGATATTGCTTCATGATACCAGATTGCTCAGCAATTATTTCATACACCTTAAGGATATGAAAGATCTTGGGAAAGTTCATTGAATAAATTCTTAAGACTTCACAACGACAAGGAATTATTTTCAAGATCTTGTGTGTATCATCCATTCAAGTCACGTATCCCTGATATTTTTTATGTTACCAGTTATGTTATTGTATGTTATATTGTAATGTTATATTGGTCAAAACATATTTCATAGACCTGCAGCATATCAATGCCAAACAATCATACTGATGCCAAAATTGTACCTGGCATCGAAAGCTTTCAATTAATAACTTTGGAAGTGCATTTAGAACACTAAGTGAAGGGCACGTAATAAGCGAATTGTGAAAGCAATAAGCTTGAAATGCTAAGAAAGAAGAGGACAAGAAGAAGCAATTCAACGTAATTCTCGGCAGTTTCCTGACATTCTATGGACTCTTCAGAAGTTTTTCGGGCTGCACTTAAATTCTCGGGACTTTTTCGAAGATCTCGGGACTTAGTTGGATGTTTATAGTTTTTTTTTTTAAGTTTTACAAAAACTCCCAAACTTAATCACAACACTGTCAGACAAAAGCAGCGAGACAAACAATCAATCAAATATGCACGCTAAGACTCAATTACCCATTAAAAGGTTATTGTTTCACCCATATATGGGTAACTGATGCATTACTTATAATATGGGTAAATTGTACTCACAAAAGTGGCTGAACCTAACATACAATATGAGTTAAGTGTTTTTACCTTAATATGAGTAAAAACTCTTTACCCATATTTGGATGAAAAAATAAACATTGTCAGTTCGTATATTACATTGGATCGAGTAAGATGGTCATCGTTTCATTGAGGTCCATCACGGAAGTTGAAATTGGGGAGTAGAAGATGGAAGAGCTGAAAAAACATTTGGATCCGGATTCTTTCCAAAAATTAAACGGTGAATAGTAGGTTTTGACAGAGTTGTGACCTTGGAGTTGTATAAAGGTGGCGTACCAGCCCAGGAGGCTGAAAGCCACTTAAATAAAGATAAAAAAAAGTTGCATAAAAGAATAAAGGATGAGGGCGAGGGGGAGGAATCACAAAATCTGAAAAATTAATGCCGTTCATCTTTACTAACCTGATGGGTTCTACCTTTCGATCAATAATTGTTTTGACCAACTCTTAATCTCTTCTTCTTCATTACATCTCGGCAATATTTGCATTACTAGTTATGAAATTAATCATCAGAAGTTCGTCCGATTAAAGAGCAAATGTTATATTTGTGCCGTATAATTGATAAAAAAGCATATTAAATTCAATAACAGATAACCGATTATTTTATTTGTTATCAAAAAAATTAGTTAGAGAAATATAACCGTATTTGCGTCTAATTTCAAATTATTTTTTTAGATTAACCTGAATATGCGTGAAATTTACTTAAAATTGGTTACTCATAAATAAGTAAACATTACCTGTATTGTTAGTTCACAATTTTTACTCAAATATGGGTAAAGCGACTTTACCCCTAAAATGAGTATGTGCACTTTTCCGCGATTATGGCTAAAGTTTACTCATATTTGGGTAAACTGATCTTAGCGTGTGTAATTGCAATCATTTGCAAACAGTGTAATACCATAGACTAACTCTAAGACCAGTAGGTCCCGAACAAATACGATTTTTTTCTTAGCTCAGTCAGTACTAGCACATCGGTCCCAAGCTCGGTCCCAAGCTTAATAATACGCCCCTAATAATGAACTCACACGAACACACTCTTAAGTATTCTGTCAAAATAACACAGCAAATTAAAACAAAGGCGCAAATATGTATAGTTTGGTGCTGGCTTCAAAGTGCACTTCGGACCAAGGAGTTCTACAACAGTGAACCAATTTCAAATCGCTAGTTGCATATTGATTTTGAAAATTTCACCAAAAAAATAAATTAATTATGGTTAAGGAATTGTATTCTAACATTTGCACAAAAAAATAAATATAAAAAAATAACTAAAAAAAATAAAAAAAGAAAAAAAGGAGAAACAACCAACCCAGCAAACAGAATTGGTTGAAAAAACTCAACGAAACAAATATGTGGCGTGTTATCAATCAGGGTAATATTAGTTTGAGTATAGATAACAGAAAAAAAATTGCGTGAGAATATCCCTTTTTATGGCAACCAAACACAACCCCCTATCCACCATATTGTATTTTGGCCTTTTACCATCTCACATATTTTAAAAACTGTACAGGAGATTATAAGTTTATAGTTGTCAACTATAAGGGTAAATGTCGTAACAATAACGGAAACGGTCGTCAACAATAAGGGAAATGGTGCAGGAATCGATTGTGATTATGCGGGTGTGTAATATTATGTGCTGAGACCGAAATTTTCGCCTACTTGAGAAGAGAAACGTCCTTTTTCACCCGCTTGGAGAAACAGATGAGAATGTGAGAAGCGAGAGACTTTTATACGCTCACAGCAGTTTTCGCGAGAAAAGCAACAGCGATTTATAATTTTCGGAGAGCATGAGTAGCTGATAAATCGTTTCTTTTTCAGTGAGTCCTTGATGCCGATAATTATTTTTCACTTACTTTTTGACACCTGAAAATGCACCAGTCTTCATTTATCATTTATGGTCTATGCACCAGTTTTTCATTAATGGTCCATGGCGGTACCAGTGTGCACCGGCTTGGCCTCATTTTCGGTTTTTGCTCCTCTTATACGATCGAGGTAGCATGTTTTCAGTGAAAAATGTGACATGAGAAAATATTTTCGTTGAATTTTGGAGAGCGATATTTTCGCATATGCAAGAGAGAGGATAATGAATTATCGTCGAAAAAGGAGAGATGAAAATGTGAACGGTACGCTACTCATCGACAACCTGCTTGAGAGAGAGCATGGTTTTCACCCAGCTGAGTGAGAATTTCGATCATACTTATATTCTACCAGGAATGAATGAGATGTGGAGACGTTCATTTTTCGCTCTGTAACATTAATAATGATGATGCTGTTCTTCCTCTATTATTTCTGCAGCGGTGGCGTAACAATCAAAATACAACCTTTACACACTTTTGATGCTGTCTTGCTTGATCGTATTGAGTTTGTGGAGAGAGGAGTGTGTTTTTGATTTTATGTGAGTGCACAAAACAGACCCCCACATAGAGCCCCGCAAGCAGCAAAAAGGAAAGAAAATTAAAAGCACACAAAAAAAAAGAGAGAGAGAAAGAGGTGTTTTTTTCTTTCCCGTGTTATTCTCGCACCACACAAAAAAAAAATAGCAATCGATGACAAATTAATGTGTTAAAATGTGGCGTTACTCTCCCAGGTGATTCCCACCAACCCCCTAGATGGGCCAGGAGCCGAGTTCTTTGCCCGACTAAATCCCCCCTAAGACAACCCCCGAAAAAAAAAGATAATTCTTCCTCTTCTTCATCCCCGCACCTTTTTTCCAAGCACCACCGGAGAAGAAGGAAGAGCGGCAAAAAAAACCAAAAGAGCTCCTGCGCTCCCGTGGAGAAGAAAATCTTGCACACGGGGGCTCACCCAAATATGCCCTCACCGGGGAAAACCCCAGGGCCGGGGTTTTCCAAGACAGACAAAAAGGAACTCCGGGGGAGAAAGTGTCCGAACTGTCGCGACAAAAAATACAACTGACAGATCACATTTCGATGGTGGCCGCGGAGAATAGGCAACTGTGGAGTAGACTGTCCAAACTGACCAAGGACAACCAAGCGCTCGGGGGATCGGTTGCACGGGTGAAGGAATCGGCAGTAGGAAGTTCTCAAAATTTGATCAGATCGAAAACCTTCACCAAGAATGCGCCCAATCCGAAACTTCGGGAAAGACTACCGCGCGAAGGTAGTGAAGTGTCGTCCTCTTCTGAGGAGATAAATATGGAACTTGAAGATGTATCACTCCTTAACAAATGCGGATTCATTGACAGTGGAACTGGGGCGGAGATGGGCTTCCTGCAACATGATGGGGAGGAACTGCTGATGTTTGATCTGGAAAACAATCCGGACGCCAAACGGTGCACCGAAGGGTTGCTGGAAATTCAAAAGGAGCTGCTGAGGCAGCAGGCGGTTTTGAAGCTTGCTACGGGAAAGTTGCAGACTAAGCTGGGTAACTCTTTCAAAATGGTTGTTTTCGAAACAAAAATAATCATGTTTTTTTTTTTTCAATCGCAGAAACTTGTCAAGCATGCAAAAACAATAAGACTGATGCCAAACCCCAGATGGTGGACAAAATTGTCGAAGTGGGTAATGATCTTTCCGAGCAATCCACTGAGGATCTTCCCTTGCCAGAGATTCCTAAGGTCGCCAACGTTTCGAAGAATGGGACCACGGTATCGACGGAGACGGAGGCCAGCACCTTAAAATACATCAACATCCTTCAGGAGAAGGTCAAAGCGGACACGCAGGATAAAATGTGTCCTATGTGTGGTAAGATCTACGTGAAGAACATTCCCTTCGATGAATTTCAGGAGCACGTGGAGGGGCATTTCATCGACGACAACGAGATGGATCTGAGTCTCGATCGAACTTACGAGTACATCTCCCAGACGGTCGGTAACTTTTGACCGGACGCCGAGCGGCGGATTTACTTTTACAGCGAATTGTAGTAATGTACCTAAAGCGATCTGCGAAGGAGGCCGCGGGCGTGGATGCATGACAAGGATAGGAGGAAAATTACCAGAAAGTAGGCATTAATGGTTTGGATAAAATTGTGATTGTTTGTGATTGGTTGCGGTTTAGCTGGCGGCAATAATTGAATTGTGTAAGTATTGTTGCGAGTTCTTCGTTTAGTGAATATTGATCAAACAAAAATTGTGGAAATCGGCAACTGTGGAATAAGTGTCAGTTGCTGTCAAGTTTTATTATCAACAGAATTATGCAAATATGTACTCCCGTATCTTACGCGCACTCTATGGTGCGCATCGCTCAGATGGCGATGAGAACAGTTATTTCCGTGTATCATTAGATTCACTGCGATTGTAATACATTTTTGATTTAGGAAGATGCCTATTCCTGAAGAATCTTATTGTGAGCGTTAGTGGAAGTAGAAGGAAAGAATCTCTTCATAATTCGATAAGTAGTCAGGGAAATTTCAATCGTTTCCATCGGCTTTTTAGGAAAATTTAAGCAATGTGGTGCCATGTTTTTCAGTAAAGGTGTCGCCACACGGCGGCTATTTCTAGTATATAGTAAGCTTTATGCTAGAGAACTATGTAATAGCTCATAGGAACACCTATGTTTACTGTTTGAGTTAGATTTGCTGCTCGACCGTCCATCTGTCAAATTTCTACGCCATTCAAGTTTTGATTTACGTTTCGCTTCGGTTGGTGAAAAATTCCCAAACTTAATCGCAAATTCAGAGGAAACCCGTGTAAATGCATCACCCGTAACCATGGCCGGCGGTTCATCGCGGATTCCCATCCCGATGCTGCTGCAGGACAAATCCACTGCGCCAGGAGATGACGAGGAACCGAAGAAGAAATCCCTCGAGGATTGGCGCAAGGCCAAGGAGCTCGAGGAGGCCCGTAAAGCGGGAACAGCTCCAGCCGTAGTGGACGAAGAAGGTAGGGACATCAATCCGCACATTCCGCAATACATTAGCTCGGCACCGTGGTACTACAATACGGCCGGACCAACGTTGAAGCATCAACGGCCGCAAGACGAGAGCAAGCAGGAATTTTTCGGAATAGATGAGTGGTACAAACGCGGGGTGGACACCAGCAAGGTGGTGACTAAATTCCGGAAAGGTGCCTGCGAAAACTGTGGAGCCGTGACTCACAATAAGCTGAAGGATTATGACGGGAAGCGGGATCGCTGGGCCGGATACGATCAGGCAAATCACGGCGAAATAGTGGAGGAATATCAGAAGATTGAGCAGGCCAACAGAGAACTGCGGGCACAGAAGTTGAAGGAGAATCCGGATATGGCCGATGAGGAAGGGGAAGACGAATCTAAAACCTCAGGATACGGATTTTGCTGGGGAAAACTTTTTTCGCTATTCTGGTGACATTCAGAAGCACGCCCAGGCCCAGTTGTTTGTTGGCTCACGGAAGGGGAGTCGATGTCCATGTGCTGCCCGAGCTGACCAAGTTGGAACTACTGCAGAAGGAATACGAAAAGAAGAAGGATCAGTTCAAGGACGAGGTTAAGAATACCGTGCTGGACAGATACGGCGGGGAGGAACATTTGCAAGCTCCGCCGAAGGCTTTACTACTGGCCCAGACGGTAAATTACGTCGAGTACGAACCGATCGGTCGGTTGCGGCTGAGGTCGGAAAGGTCGTAAAGGGTAAGGACAAACCGATTATTCGTTCGCAGTATGAAGAGGACGTCTTCATAAACAATCATGTCTGTCTCTCTGTCTCTCTGTCTCTCTGTCTCTCTGTCTCTCTGTCTGTCTGTCTGTCTGTCTGTCTGTCTGTCTGTCTGTCTGTCTGTCTGTCTGTCTGTCTGTCTGTCTGTCTGTCTGTCTGTCTGTCTGTCTGTCTGTCTGTCTGTCTGTCTGTCTGTCTGTCTGTCTGTCTGTCTGTCTGTCTGTCTGTCTGTCTGTCTGTCTGTCTGTCTGTCTGTCTGTCTGTCTGTCTGTCTGTCTGTCTGTCTGTCTGTCTGTCTGTCTGTCTGTCTGTCTGTCTGTCTGTCTGTCTGTCTGTCTGTCTGTCTGTCTGTCTGTCTGTCTGTCTGTCTGTCTGTCTGTCTGTCTGTCTGTCTGTCTGTCTGTCTGTCTGTCTGTCTGTCTGTCTGTCTGTCTGTCTGTCTGTCTGTCTGTCTGTCTGTCTGTCTGTCTGTCTGTCTGTCTGTCTGTCTGTCTGTCTGTCTGTCTGTCTGTCTGTCTGTCTGTCTGTCTGTCTGTCTGTCTGTCTGTCTGTCTGTCTGTCTGTCTGTCTGTCTGTCTGTCTGTCTGTCTGTCTGTCTGTCTGTCTGTCTGTCTGTCTGTCTGTCTGTCTGTCTGTCTGTCTGTCTGTCTGTCTGTCTGTCTGTCTGTCTGTCTGTCTGTCTGTCTGTCTGTCTGTCTGTCTGTCTGTCTGTCTGTCTGTCTGTCTGTCTGTCTGTCTGTCTGTCTGTCTGTCTGTCTGTCTGTCTGTCTGTCTGTCTGTCTGTCTGTCTGTCTGTCTGTCTGTCTGTCTGTCTGTCTGTCTGTCTGTCTGTCTGTCTGTCTGTCTGTCTGTCTGTCTGTCTGTCTGTCTGTCTGTCTGTCTGTCTGTCTGTCTGTCTGTCTGTCTGTCTGTCTGTCTGTCTGTCTGTCTGTCTGTCTGTCTGTCTGTCTGTCTGTCTGTCTGTCTGTCTGTCTGTCTGTCTGTCTGTCTGTCTGTCTGTCTGAACCTTATAGACAAGAAAACTACTGTACCGATCGGCGTGAAAATTTGTATGCAGGGGTTTTTGGAGCCGAGAAAGGTTTTTATGATAGTTAGAGACCCCTCCCCTCTCTGGAAAGGGGGGCTACCATACAAATGAAACAAAAATGTCTGCATAACTCGAGAATAAATCGAGCAAATGGAACCAAATTTGGCATGTGGGAGTTTTTGGAGTTAGAAAATGTTTCTATAATGATTTGAGACCCCTCTCCATTCTGAAAGGGGGGGCTCCCATATAAATTAAACACAAATTTCTGCATAACTCGAGAATTAATCAAGCAAATGGAACCAAATTTGGCAGGTGGAGGTTTTTTTAAGGTGAAAAATGTTTCTTAGGTTACTCGAGACCCCTCCTCTTTCTGAAAGAGGGGGGGCTCTCATACAAATGAAACACAAATTTCTGCATAACTCGAGAACTATTCAAGCAAATGGAACCCAATTTGGCAGGTGGAGGTTTTTTTAAGGTGACAAATGTTTCTTAGGTAACTCGAGATCCCTCTCTCTGAAAGGGGGGAGGGGCTCTCATACAAATGAAACACAAATTTCTGCATAACTCGAGAACTATTCAAGCAAATGGAACCAAATTGGGCATGTGGGAATGTTTGGAGGTAGTAAATGTTTCTATTATGATTTGAGACTCCTCCCCATTCTGAAAGGAGGGGGGGGGGGGCTTTCATACAAATGAAACACAAATTTCTGCAAAACTCGAGAACTAATCAAGCAAATGGAACCAAATTTGGCAGGTGGAGATTTTTTAAGGTGAAAAATGTTTCTAAGGTAACTCGAGACCCCTCTTTCTGAAAGGGGGAGGAGGGGCTCTCATACAAATGAAACACAAATTTCTGCATAACTCGAGAACTATTCAAGCAAATGGAACCAAATTTGGCATGTGGGAACTTTTGGACGTAGGAAATGTTTCTATTATGATTTGAGACTCCTCCGCATTCTGAAAGGAGGGGGGGGGGGCTCTCATACAAATGAAACACAAATTTCTGCATAACTCGAGAACTATTCAAGCAAATGGAACCAAATTTGGCAGGTGGAGGTTTTTTTAAGGTGACAAATGTTTCTTAGGTAACTCGAGACCCCTCTTCCTGAAAGGGGGGAGGGGCTCTCATACAAATGAAATACAAATTTCTGCATAACTCGAGAACTATTCAAGCAAATGGAACCAAATTTGGCAGGTGGAGGTTTTTTAAGGTGAAAAATGTTTCTTAGGTAACTCGAGATCCCTCTCTCTGAAAGGGGGAGGGGGGGGGCTCTCATACAAATGAAACACAAATTTCTGCATAACTCGAGAACTATTCAAGCAAATGGAACCAAATTGGGCATGTGGGAATGTTTGGAGGTAGTAAATGTTTCTATTATGATTTGAGACTCCTCCCCATTCTGAAAGGAGGGGGGGGGGGCTTTCATACAAATGAAACACAAATTTCTGCAAAACTCGAGAACTAATCAAGCGAATGGAACCAAATTTGGCAGGTGGAGATTTTTTAAGGTGAAAAATGTTTCTAAGGTAACTCGAGACCCCTCTTTCTGAAAGGGAGGAGGGGCTCTCATACAAATGAAACACAAATTTCTGCATAACTCGAGAACTATTCAAGCAAATGGAACCAAATTTGGCATGTGGGAACTTTTGGACGTAGGAAATGTTTCTATTATGATTTGAGACTCCTACGCATTCCGAAAGGAGGGGGGGGGGCTCTCATACAAATGAAACACAAATTTCTGCATAACTCGAGAACTAATCAAGCAAATGGAACCAAATTTGGCAGGTGAAGGTTTTTTAAGGTGAAAAATGTTTCTTAGGTAACTCGAGACCCCTCCTCTTCCTGAAAGGGGGAGGGCCCTAATACAAATGAAACACAAATATTAAAAAAAAAATATTTAAAAAAATATTTTCCTTACGCTTTCTCTTCATGGGTTTTTTACATCCTGCAAATTCTTAAACTTCGGTTCATCCTTCAAAACCTCGAAACATCTTCCTGGCTGCCTGGTAACCGTCCTACTTCGTGGTGCCGGTTTATTTGTATTCTCGGTTCACGAAAGCCAGACACCCAACATATTTCGCCACTTGGTGGCTCAACGTCCCGAACCGTTGACGAATCCCACCAGTTAGCCGACCGGAAAACGATGGGACAGATGTCTGGGCGTGGTCCTTTATGGCATTCCAAAACTCACCCCTCTGTTGGTCGGTTCCTCTGATCGAGTGCCTGGACACTGTCAGCCAAGACCGACATAGCTGCTCGTCCTCCTCCTCCCCGAACCACTTTTTTTCCTTGCTTCGTATCGGACTGCGACATCCTATACAGAAGAAACATCGTTTGTTTTTCAGTCTCACAGGTCACAGGTTGCTAAACTGTGAATAGACTTACCTTTTTACTAAAATATAATAACAAAAACGAAATAGACGACTAACCGGAACCAAAACAACAACAAGCCTTGAAAAAGTTGGTTTGCGCGAGGATTTGCGTTAGAAAACAACACGGAAGATTGAATTTTTGTCTATTCTCAATAATGTAGAGTTTTTGTTTAGTAAAAGCTGAAATTTTTCTCATTAATTGGTATTATCAAGTAGTGTTTACTGTTTTGGAACGGTATTTCTCTTGTTCCAAATTGCTGCAAGAATAGATCAAAACACATACCAGATATAAAAAGATGCCAAATAGATCCGGTATAAAACAAAATTTACAACACTGGTGCAGCTATGTTTTTGCGTTTGGTCTAAAAAAAATAAATCCAAACCACTATTTGGACTACCGTTGAAGATGCCCTAAGTGCAGCAGAAATAGCGCAATTAAGTTGAGCACAAATGTTCATATATGTATCTAAATTAGCTTGATTATTGTATTTTCTATACGTATTATAGGCCTTCTGTTTTCGCTAAGGGTCTCTTAATTCACTTCAGGAATTCCTTCAAGCACATCCTCGGAGTTGGAACTCCACTTTCGGATTGGCTATCCACCTTTCAGCACCAATGCTGTCAGGTCATCGTAACTGTCTTAGTTGATTCAATAGTATCCGAACCAGACAAGAAGTCGTTCATATAAGAATCTTTAACGACTCTCGTCACAGGCTAGCTGGATTAGTGACCTCACAGCTAAACACGAAGCTGGTGAAGCGCCGAAGGATCTTCTTCCTCCCTCGCTCCTAGGCAGTGGTCCAACGATTAGTATTCGTCGATGAACGCCGCATACTGAGCCCTCAGGTGTGGATCTCTCAACTGTCAGACTGATTCACGAAAGGGTAAAGCACCGACAAATCGACATGAAACTCAATCTTCACTTTTGATCAAGAATCCATAACGACCGATTCAAATGTGCAGCGATCCTATCTGTCAAAACCTATATAATCATTTTATCTAGATAAAATTAATTTGTCCAAAATTGCTCAGATATGAACCTTCTAATCAAGTTCCCAAGTGTGTTCGCGTCTTCAATAAACGTTCTCAGCGAACACGAAGATAGATGTCAGTAAGATTATGTTGAACAGAAATATTAAGATGTTTTCTGTTGTCATTCATGTCGGTTTGTCGGTGGGTAAAGTGTGCCTTTTATATTGCAGAGCAAATAAGTTAATCGTCTAGTTTGGTCTTCTGCTGCTTCTTAACGGTCATTGGCTTGAAAAGCTCAGCTTCACGACACCGTCCTGCAGACTATCATGCACAAAATGGTACCGTATGCTGACGTGTTTGATCCGAGGGTTGTACGATCCGTTATTTGCGATGCTGATTGCCGATTGATTATCGCATCGTACGGAAATTGGTCTGGTTTCGAAAAACTGCGACTCCAGATTGCTCCACCACATAGCTTCCTGAATGGTACGAGACATAGCCATGTATTCCGCTTCGCAGGACGAGAGAGCGACGGTAGGCCGCTTCTTCACGTTCCACGAGATAGCCCTGCATCAAGAACACATAACCGATTGTAGATTTTCGGTCGTCCGTATCTCCTCCCCAATCGGCATCGCTGTATCCAACGCTGGACCGTTTGCCGAATATTCCAACTTCTTGGTGATTGTGCCTTTTAGGTACCGCATTATCCTCTTCACCGCTTCCCAATGAGGACGGCCAGGATTGGCACTGTACTGGCTCACAACATTGACGGTAAAAGTTATATCCGGTCGGGTGGCTTGAGCTGCAAACGACAAACACCTGACTGCCTCTTTATACGGAACTGATTTCATTTCTTCTGTTTCAGATTTCGTCTTCGATTTGTCCAACTTGATCTTCTGATGCTGCAACTGGGTGGGCATCGGCCATACCGAAACGATCAATGATGTTTTCGATGTAGGCTTGTTGATCCAATCACAGCTTGCCTTCTTCACGATTCCTTGTGATTCTGATACCAAGACAATGTTTCGCCTCCCCGAGGTCTGTCATTTTGAATCGCTTCTGCAGATGGCTTTTCAGCTTCTTCTTCTGTTTCCGATCGTTTGTGAAAATCAAGAGATCATCGACGTAGATGGTCACAAACATCATTTTCTCCCCACGGATAGACCAATACATACAGGGATCTACGCTCGATCGTTTCAACCCAAATTCTCAAAGCACCTTGTCCAACTGCGCATTCCATACGCGACTAGATTGCCTGAGAACGTAGAGCGCCATCTGCAGTCTGCACACTTTTCCGCTTGATGCAGCAAACCCCTCCGGTTGGAGCATGTAGATTTCTTCGTACTTCAGCCACAGAGAACAGACATTGATGTCCATATACCTTTTCTTGAAAAACGTGTGTAAAAGGTAATATGGGCAGCCGGCATAAGAAGCAAGTGCAGGGAAAAACAAACAAAAAATTTCAGGTTATGTGCTAGGCTTTTTATTTATAAACATTTACATGACAGTTATCACACAACTGCAGCGCCGCCTACCAGGAGCATAACGACATACATTTGAAATGTTGGTTTAAAGTTTTACACAAGTAGCAGACCGAAGATGAACGTCTGTTCTCTGTGCTTCAGCTCGCCCTGCAGGAATGCTGTAATCGCGTCCATTTGGTCGATATTGTTGTAACGCACCGCCAGAGCCATCAAATATCGGACGGTCGCGTACCGCACCACCGGGGAATACTCTTCGTTGTAGTCCACGCCGGGACGTTGAGAGCAGCCCTTTAGCACGAAACTAGCATTGTACCACTGGATACTTCCGTCAGGACCTTTTTTCGTTCGGAATACCCACTTGTTTCGGATAGCTTTCCGCCCTTCGGGTAGATCATCGAGCACCCATGTGCTGTTCTCGCTGAGCCAATGATCTCGATCGGGCCGTTGCAATACCCCATCGTAGCTTGTCGGATCATCCATTATACCATCATTGCTCAACGTGTTTGAAGGTAGCTGAGGGGAATGGAAACCACCAGAAAAAGAACCGTAACTAATAAATTCACTGTACTTGCCTGGACAACGGCGCTCCCGACCGCTGCGCCTTAAGTCTTGCTGCATTTCATCAGCTGGTCTACTCAGTTGCGGTGGGAGCGCAATATCGGCACAGGCATCCTCGAAATTGTCCGCTTCACTGAACGAACTGTCGACAACGATGACTTCTTCCGTTGTTTCGGTATCATCAGAATCGCCACCCAGTTGATCAATAATTTCAGCAGGCCCCGGTTGTTCGACCTCGGGAAGCTAGGCTGCACCGTACACAGGACGATCATAAAATTCGTCCCAGCAAAGCTCCTTCTTCTAGTACCACGACATTTTGGCTGACGTGGAAATGGTCATTCTCTGGATCATACACTCGATGTTCTTTCGTGTCTTCGCAATAACCAACGAAAATACCCTTCTCGGATTTAGGATCGAACTTCTTCCTTTTCGCTTTCGGTATCAAGTTCATTACACTCGAGCCAAATACCTTGAGATGCCCTAGATTCGGCTTCTTTCCAGTCCACGCCTTTTCCGGAAGTTTTGTTTCAGAGAACGTGTTGGACATCGATTCACCATATGAGCAGCGGTCGAAATGGCTTCTTCCCAAAACTCCTTACCCAGCTTCGGATCGTTCAGCATACACCTCGCCTTTTCCACTAAAGTGCGGTCCATCCTATCTGCTGCCCCGTTCTGTTCAGGCGCATACGGGCACGTGGTTGGATGTCGGATTCCATCCAATTCCAGCACCTTCCTGAAATCTGCATTCACATATTCCTTTCCGTTGTCTGAACGCAAGATTTTCAGCTTGTTTCCCGTTTGTCTTTCCGCTTTGGCTTTGAAGAAAGGAACAAATGCGAAGTTTGGGACGAAGATGGAGAGCTGGTTGTCACCGGAGTCGAGGAAGATGGTCTATACAGGTCTGTCTGGATGGGAAACATGCGAGGCGTTCGTTCAACAAGTAGCGAATGGAGAGCTGAAGAATTGTTGGAGTTGGTGCACTCCGACCTCTGCAGACCAATAGAGGTTTCGTCAATAGGTGGAAGCCGTTATTGCTAAGGTTTTGTTATTCAAGAAGTAGACAAAGGCGCGCTTGCTTGCGTCGTCCAGGAACGTCATAAAATAATTCGATAACGACTCATCTTGAAAATCGATTCCGTTGGCGATTCGCTTCAGCTTCTTCAGACCACCTTCGTGAAGATGTCCCAGAGATCGATGCCACTTCTCCGATGACTTCTCCGGCCGATTGACTCTGTATAGACCACCTTCCTCGACTGCGGTGACAACCAGCTCTCCGTCTTCGTCCCAAACTTCGTATTTGTCCTTCGTGAAAATAACGGTTTTTCCTTTCTTGCAAATGGTACCTACGGATAACAAGTTGATGGCCAGATCCGGGATCTTCAGTACTCCACTGACATCGATTCGTCCTTCGTTGCTGTCTAGTTCAACGAAACCCTTCGCTACGGCCTGCATGCTAGAATTGTTCGCCGTTCCGACGTTGTGGTTCATCCTCACTTCATCGACAGTCCGGGATCTTCATCTCTTATCCGACCGTGCCATGTAACAAGTGGTACCCAAATCAAAGTACCGTTCATATGCTTACGTCTCCCATCGCAAAAATGGAACACAGACTCGGCTTCGATTGCTGTTGCTTATCCGGACACTTTGTCGCAAAATGACGCGGCTTCTTGCAGTTGAAGCAGGTCTTTTCGTCGATCTTTGGTTTCATCATCGTTGACTTGCACCTTCTAGTACCGTGCTTGCTGTACAAAGCCCCTTCGTCGCTGCAACTGGTTGCGCCCCGCTCGATCTTCACATCTTGCAGAATTTTTGATTTCACAGCATCTGCTCAAAACTCTCGACGGTGTACAACACGCGTCGATTTCGGACGCCACGACCTAACATGGAGCTACTACGGGAAACCGAAGTTACCCAGGAATGCTGCAACACCGTACGAGAGCGAATGTGGATCGGTATAGACAGGCACGGAACAGACAAAATTCTATTCTTCGAAGGAAAAAGCGCCAGAGGGAAGATCGAGACCGTGAAGAAATGGAAGCACTGTACCGTGCTAACGACACACGCAAATTCTACGAGAAGTTAAACAGCTCGCGCAAAGGCTACGTACCACAAGCTGATATTTGCAGAGACCTGGATGGCAACCTTCTCACAGGAGAGTGTGAGGTGATTGAAAGGTGGAAGCAGTACTTCGACGAGCACCTGAACGGTAATGTTACAGCGAACGAAAGTGACACGGTAATAAATCTAGGAACACGCACAGAAGATGACAGGACCCCGACCCCAACCCTTCAGGAAGTTGAGGAGGAAATTGGTCTGTTGAAAAACAACAAAGCCGCTGGTGTTGACCAACTCCCAAGCGAGCTATTAAGATACGGTGGTGAAGCACTGGCCAGAGCGCTGCACTGGGTAATTACCAAGATTTGGGAGGAGGAATGTTTACCGGAGGATTGGATGGAAGGAATAGTGTGTCCCATCTATAAAAAGGGCGACAAGCTGGATTGCTGCAATTATCGTGCGATCACGCTACTGAGCGCCGCCTACAAGTTGCTCTCCCAAATATTATGCCGCCGCCTGTCACCAATTGCAAAGGAGTTCGTGGGGCAATACCAAGCGGGATTCATGGGAGCACGCGCTAATACGGACCAGATTTTCGCGATTCGGCAAGTACTGCAGAAATGTCGCGAATACAACGTGCCCACACATCATCTTTTCATCGACTTCAAATCAGCGTATGATACAAAAGATCGAGACAAGCTATGGCAAATCATGCACGAATATTGATTTCCGGAAAAACTGATGCGGTTGATCAAAGCAACGATGGATCGAGTGATGTGTGTCGTCCGAGTATCAGGGACGCTCTCGAGTCCCTTCGAATCTCGGAGAGGGTTACGGCAAGGTGAGTGATTGTCGTGTTTGTTGTTTAACATTGCATTGGAGGGTGTGATTCAAAAAGCTGGGATAGACACGAGTGGCACGATCTTCAGGAAGTCTGTCCAGCTATTTGGCTTCGCCGACGACGTTGATATCGCAGCACGTAACTTTGAGACGATGGCGGAAACGTACATCAGACTTAAGGCTGAAGCTGGTAGGATTGGGCTTGGGATTAATGCAATAAAAACAAAATACATGAAGGAAAGAGGCTCACGAGAAGAAAATGTGAGCCTCCTAGCACAAGTGCAGATCGACGGCTTGGGATTAATGCGTTAAAAACAAAATACATGAAGGGAAGAGGCTCACGAGAAGAAAATGTGAGCCTCCTAGCACAAGTTCAGATCGACGGTGATGAAATCGAGGTAGTAGACGAATTCGTGTATCTGGGCTCATTGGTGACCGCCGATAACGACACCAGCAGAGAAACACAAAGGCGCATTATGGCTGGCAATCGTGCCTACTTCGGACTCCGAAGGACGCTAAGATCGAACAAAGTTCGCCGAACCACAAAGTTGACCATCTACAAGACATTAATTAGACCGGTAGTTCTCTACGGCCACGAAACATGGACATTGCTAGTGGAGAACCAACGCGCCCTTGGAGTCTTTGAACGTAAGGTGCTGCGTACGATCTACGGTGGAGTGCAGATGGAAGACGGAACGTGGAGGAGGCGAATGAACCACGAATTGCACCAGTTGCTGGGAGAACCTCCCATCGTATACATCGCAAAAATCGGTCGACTACGATGGGCTGGGCATGTCGTAAGAATGTCGGACGACAGCCCTGTGAAAATGGTTCTCGAAAACGAACCGACAGGTACAAGAAGAAGAGGCGCGCAACGAGCAAGGTGGATCGATCAAGTAGAAGGCGACCTGCGGACCCTCCGCAGACAGCGAGGCTGGCGAGGTACAGCCATGGACCGATTACAACGGAAACAACTTCTGTGTACAGCAGAGGCCACACCGGCCTTAGTCTGATTGGTAAGGTAAGTATCAGCAACACAGCAGCCAACCAAGAATCATCTACTTTGTATCCCACCGATGCTAGCTTGTGACTTGTGCTCATCAGCTCATCAACGTAGGCTTCGACACTTGGACTGTTGACAAGACGCATCGAAGTGAACTTCCTTAACAACCCAATTTTCCGGTTCAAGCCGCTGTTTTGAAATGCCGATTCGAGTTTCTTCCAGGCAACTCGCGCATCGACCGCTTCCAGAACCAAACTACAGTTGTAGGTCTCCAGACTTAAGAAGATTGTAGCCAACGCTCGTTGCTTCAAATCCTCCGATAGCGCTACCTGCGCTTCCTTGGTTCCAGCATTTACAGCTCCCAACATCATTCACGGATCAAGATCGTCCGCCACGCGAACGCCGATGCCGTGTAGTTCTCCCTTCCGCGTAAATTTTCGATGACCTGCTCGAACTTTTCCTGCTCCAGCTGCGGCTCTTCCGTTCTCCCCGCCTCCGTTATCAACGCAACTGGTACTTGTCAGTGCCATCTCAGCTTCGGACTAAGAATATTTCTTCAAATAATAAAGCTTGAGGTTTCTTGAATTTTCAAATTACTTCCGGACTACTTCCGGTAAAATTCCACTTCCTGGACTCACCATAAACTAGTGCAGAGCAAGTCAGTTAATCTTCTAGTTTGGTTGAATGTTAGCAATGGAATGACAATTTATTCAGTACTTAACAACTAATAACAACTGCATACTGTGCTCCTATGATCGCAATATTTCGAATAGCCCTCCGCTCAATTTTAATTACTTCTTTTCAATTTTCACAGCCTGCCGTACACTAACGGAACTATCAATAAATTCTCTTCATATCTTCGTTCTAGAAAACATTATTGTGCACTCCTAATGTCTCATGTTGAAAAGCAAATATTTCCTTCAAAAATATCTTTTTCATGTTCAAGAGACCAAGGATGTGCGACGCAATGATCAGTCGGACTAGGCTGGGTGTGGATGAGCACAGGTTGACTCGCTGGCTGGTTCACTGCCGTCGACGTCGAAGGCATAGGCACGAGCATTGGTAGTCGGTTCTCCTTCTCGATGACCGAGAAACTCGGAGAAGCAAAAAGTCCTCCTTGTTCCGCTCAGCGCAGTAAGGACTTTATATTGCGAATGACGCCCTGGTATTGCACAGGCTCTGTACTCGGATTGTGTTAGACCCACCTAACCATACATTCATTGGCACGGTAAACCAGAGGGCGCAGCGACTCTTCCTCTCATGCTTAGAGAAAACTCTAGTTGAGTGTGTTAAATTATAGCACTCGCGATATTCTACGTATCTTCGTTGAGGGAAAAACGCGCCCAAACTCACAGGAACATAACTCAAGTAGAGGATATTCCCTTATCAAAAATCATCCACTAGAATATTAGACAAAAGAAATAAAGGTTATTGGAAATTTAAAAGATGGTTTATTATAACCGCATGAAATGCAACCATCCTCGAGGTGGTCTTTTGGAATCACCACAGTTAGAAATAAATGTTTAAACCATTCAATCTTGAGATCAGGGACATCAATGTAGCAAACGATAACATTTGTTTCAAATAAAAGCTATCTGTGGCATATGATGCAGGGTTTCCATTAGACCGTGCAATGTCCGGGACGTGCCATATTTTTGCATTGGTTTGAAACAGTCGAGTAGATCAGCTGACTCTTAACGCAAAATAAGGCACGTCCCGGGAATTGAACGGTCTAATAAAAACCTGATTGCCTTCTAGACTTCCCCTACACATTAACGCATGGCTTTGGCATCCAAAGCTTTCATTAATATCTGTAGAAGCGCCCCAAATTTATCAAAGTTGGCGGAAATCAATCATTATTGTTGGTGTTGTTGTTGTTGTCACTGATAAAAATATCACGATGAATCGGATTGTCGGTCAATATAGTTCTGGACGTGACATCACACGCTTGACTACACCGCCGAACGATATGACAACTGTGATTTGTTTTGTCACACGCATTTCACACTCTCCCGCGCTCTATGCATCGTCTCTCATCATGAATGGATGGATATACGCGGAGATATAGATAATGATCATGGCAGCAGCAACAGTAGGAGCAGCATCAGCAGCAGCAATAAGCACCGCACACACTGATTGATGACGATTGTCGATGCTCATTGATGACGCGCCGACGAGGACGACGCGCAACAGACGGACCAACAACCAGCAGCAGGCATTCCAAATCCGGAGGGTTTGCTTTTGCTTCGCATTTGAATCTATATTCGAGAGAAAGAAGAGAGTGTAGTGTGCCAGAAGAGCGACAACGAAACGAAACGTAGTTCGCCCAATGATATTATTCCCTGTATATTGCACCCGCGCGACGACGGCTTGTCATATCAAAACGACCAGGCTACTACCGAGAGACGCGTACTTTGAGGCAACGTATAGGACATAGGACACATATTGGTGCAGCAAATAAGGCATCGCATATACACAAATCCCAGTGTGTTGTGTTTTGTGGTGGCGCTTTTTTATTTTGGTCGGTTATTCTCACCCGAGTGCAAGGAGAAGACGACGTAGTACAACATCGTTGCAATCATTATACAGTCATCGAGTCATCTGTCATTTTGTGGGTGTCATTACGGGAGCGCATTGATGATAGGCAGTCATTGGTGATACACACGCCAACCCTGAGCCAACGAGAAGGTGGCAGTGGGCGACGACGCGAGAATTGAAGACAAACGCCTGCGGAAGGACGCGGTCAGGAGCGCAACGGTCATAGCAGGAAGGACAGGACAGGGGTAACAGCCAAAAAGCAACAGCAACCGAGTCGCAGCCAAAAGCACGACATACCATTAACAGCACCAGCAAAGCAAGTCCTGAGTCAGGTGAAGAGTGTGCTGCCGAGTGAAGAGTTCTAGTCAAACACATACAACGAGAAGACGGATCCAACGACGTCCCAAGACGACAACGACGATAAACGGGAGGGAAGCAGCAAAGTAGAACCCGAAAGGAGCGAAAGTGAATTTCGGTTCCGTGCTAAGAACATACAGACCAAGAGTGCTCCGGTAACAGAGAAATCCTATTAGAAGAGCCACACACACGGCCAAGAGTATCCCTAGGAGTTTGTCAGTGCGTGAATCCTAGTGACAGTGAAGCAATAGTTCAGTGAGTCAGTCGGTGATTATTGGCAGCGCTTCAAGATGATGATGGTACGTACTCCTCAATATATTTTTCCTAAATCGCATAAATCTGAAAGAAAGGAAAAACCGCCTACAAAGTTATCTCAAATTCCGAAATTACCGATGGAGCCGAGGCGAAAAATGAGCAAGGATTACACACACCGTCCGTCGGTAGGAAATTTTTGATTGAAGTCCCTTTTGAGCTTCTTCCTTCGCCTCCTATCAATGCAAATAAAACAAATGGGATTCTTTTCTTCGTTTTTTGCCCGATTCTCCATTCTTTTTTGTTTGTATTGTGCCAATGGTAGAAGACAAACCGCGAAAATGCCACGGTGTTGGTGCATTTAGCCCGCCATTCACAGCATTCATTGAACACCCGGCTGATAATGGTGGTGAGTGCGTGCGGCATGGTGCACCAATACCACCTTCTTGCACACGCAGCAATTTGGTGTGCTCAGCAAAAATAAAAGCAAATGGCAGCGAGTTTTGGAAATTGGACTCGACCGTTTGCAGCAAAGATGCACCGCTAAGCAATGTTTTGGTCGATGGTTTTGCATTTTCTAAGCAATCAACAGGAATGCTAAGTAGACTAGTGTTTCATAATTTGATTTACCGGAGATATGAGCTGATGGGTTTTTCAATGGTTGGCGGTATTTTTTTTTCACCACCCCCAACTGGACAAAACTATTGGCCTCTCTGTGCTGTGTGCTATTGCTGGGGTTGACACGGAAAGAGCGGTCGGGAGGCTGTGATTGCTTTTGGTATTGGTGCGAAAAGTGAGATGCGGTTTTGGAATGTTTTTTTTTTGTTTTTATTTTTGAAAAAGCTCTTCGATAGTTGCCCGGGCATATTGACGGCCAAATATTGACCGTTGAATAAAGTGTTTGAAATAATCATGGAAATCGGGGGATGGTTATGTCATTGCAGTGATTGAAAATTGTGTGTTGAAAAATGTTGCGCAGTAGGCAATGGCAAGCATCATATTTCGAACCAGTGCTGCTAGATTTGAATGCTTCGGAGTCGGCGGTAAATTTGTGCGTTTAGATAAAAGAAAACATTTGGTTGTTTTGCTGCATTGTTTCGATTTCCAAGTTTAGTTTTATTTGCAACATTTTTGATGTAAAATAATTCCATTTTCACAAAAACAAGTCGTTCAATATGATGTTTCATTGGTTTGTTCTCTTCAATAACCCTTTTTCACAAAGCTATGAAAATCACACTTAGCCATTATTTTTCAAAGTTAAGAAAACGCATATAGTGTTGTGTTATATACTGTAGAACACGCAATGTGCTTATCGAAAACGAATTCTAATTTACGGATGATTTCCAGTATGCATTGAAGCCACTGTGTAATAAAAATGTAAGCAGAAATGTGTATTCATTTTGAGCGTTACTTTTGTTCTCGAGCAGAAAAAAAATCATAAACATGATGTTTTCATATTGACATTGTGTTGTAGTTTTTGAACTCGTTTTTTTTTTTTTTGTAACATTTCAAGCAATATAATTGATAGCTTAGCTGCATAATTAATTCCTTGGCACTCGTGTTTTCCATTAATTTCCAGTGTTACGAAAAGTAGTGCAACCAACATTATAAAAATAGCTATTTCTGGAAGTTTTTTTTTTTGGGCGTAGGCGCGAGACTGGTGCATTGGATTTAAAGTTCGAGTACTAGTACTTCATGTATTTCTCGAGTACTTTTTCAAACAGTCTTATCTGATTTTGTAAATAAAGAGGGGAAGCAAGATTCAAACGTTAAATTCTTGTAACCCTTACCACTTTCATGCAAACTAGGGCCATCGTGGGATTACTATAATACTTACGCGTGCCACTCGGTTTGAACATCCAATTTAAATTATATGTAGTTAACATTCGGCCAGTTGGCTTGCTCTGAAAGTTTACAGGATCAAACTGATTTGTATTTAAGATATTCTGAGTTCATTTCCTATATGTTCTTCGAGTTGATCTACCATGCAAATTTTACTCCTCTCATAAAGAAGCAAATGGAAGATAGGAGTGGCGAATGACATATTTGTACTATTTCACCTCGAAGATATAAAAAAATTTCTGGTGAAATATAGTAAAACCAGAGTAGCTGATAGAAGAGTTGCGAAAGACGAACATGCAACTCGAATTTCGATTAATACTCATTTTTCTTGCGTGTAAAGTTCAGATGGGCTGCTCGATACGCAAAGAAATCTCGAATACTTTTCAAAGGGACGTATCTGATTTTGTAAACAAAGAGGGGAAGTAAGATTCAAACGTTGAATTCTTTAACCTCTTAGCACTTTCACGCAAACTCGCAAACTTTCACCAACACAAGGAATAACATATTCCTAACATGATGGTGGTCCTAGTTTGCGTGAAAGTGCCAAGGGATTCAAGAATTTAACGTTTGAATCTGACTTCCCCTCTTTGTTTACAAAATCAGACACGTCCCTTTGAAAAAGTACTCGAGAAATGTTTGATAGTCGATTTTTCACCAGTATTGAAGGTTATAATGACTATGGCAGTATAATAATTTTGAACCGTCTAGTTAATTCAACATTTACTATAATGTCATAATAGTCCTTGTTACCATGATCATAGTTAAGAATACCATGAACGTTGTGAATTCGATCATTTTCGTGGTTATTATAACCATATTGTGCACTAGTCGTGTCAGTGTAGGTCGCCCCGATAGGTAGATTTGGCTACACTCTGCGTAACTCTTGCTTATTATATAACTTGCTTCTCAGCGCTCTCTAGATTGAATTGGACGCTAAAAAGGGGGGAAATTTACGCATATCGATCCTCAGACTTCACACACTAGCAAATCTCACAATTGAGCAAATATATTTCCCCAAAGATATCGGGTCTTTATTTTTAATCAGGACAAATGGCGATCATACGGAGTGTCAAGTACAAAATTGGACAAATTTCTGGACGCTTTGGCAATGCCGTAGGAAGTAGCTCGTTGCTTATTTTAGATCATATTACGCATATTTATTTAACGAGATGCCGAACTATTTTTCTTTTCTTAAAAGCTCTCTGAGTTTCCACGATTTCATTACAGTTGCTACATCTCTATATCGTTTCTCAAGTGCAGTGAATTTTTCTTTTACTGAAGCATAAATCAATTTTTTTCAGGTTTCTAATAAACTATTGTAACCTTCTTTAGGTCTCGGAGTCAATATGACCCGGAATGGATTTTCAAAATGCTACAAATTTCTAAAATAAGCATCTAGAAGTTTGAATTTTCTCGACTTTTCCTAAATCAAATAAAGTAACATTTCTGCATCCAACCCAATTTTTTTTTGACATTTCTGAGGGGCTATTTAACAAAACGAAGTTTCGAATAAGGTGTTTCGGGGCATATAGACCGGGATTTCAAATTCACATTACAGGACGTTAATATGATCAAATTTTAAAGTAGTTGTATTCAAATGCTTGTTGGGGTCCCAATTTTCTGTTTCCGGTGAGTATTACTCTTTTTGACCCGATTGACCACAAGAAAGCTGTGCAGAAGGCTTGTTTTGTCACGATCCGTAAGGCGGCGACAGATACAAATTTACATCGGAATATCCTTTTCGAAACTTCATGGTTCTTCATGAGTAGTCTACTTTCAGCCTAGAAATGGCCCAATGACTATATTGGCCACCCTGGGTCAATCCGGATGCCCCGGGGGGAACCCTTTAGGAGGGGATACGGAATACGGATTTTCGCTGAAACATGCCTTTCGACGGCTCAAACTTCATGATTTTTGTTGAGTAGTCTAATTCTAGCCTTTAAATGAATCAATGACCATATTGGCCATTCCGGAACAATCCCGATGCGCCGAGGAAATCGTTTAGGAGGGGACAAATACAGATTTTTGTCGAAACGTGCCTTTACACGGCTCAAACTTCATGATGTTTCAAGACTAGTATACTCTTAGCCTTAAAATGGACCATTGACCATATTGGCCATTCCCAGGACAAACCCGATGCACGTAGGAACGCTTAAGGAGGGGACAAATACGTCATTAAATAGACGAATCGCCATTCCGGGACAATCCACGGGACAAATACGGGTTTTCGACGAAACATGGCGGTGCTACTAAATTTTGATCATGCATGCATCATTGACAAAGCAGCTATGGTCACTCATTCAAGCTAAGAGTCATTGTCAAAGGAAACCATGTAAATTTCACATTGACTATGTACAGTTTACATTATTCACTAAATTGGTAACAAAATTAATCAAAATCAGCTAAATAAAGACACGGAGTCGGGAAAGAGAATAAGCATTCACTTCCTCAATTGTCTGGATAACAATAACAAAGCACAACATTAACGAAATTGCTATGTTTATTATCGGATGAGTCTTGTCAATGTCGAATAATCAGTGTCATTTTTGGCGTAGATTATGTTGGGTATCAATTTATCTAGTGTCAATGTCAATATTCGTGTGAAGACATTCAATGACAATGACCATTAGTAGCATATCGGTTATTCCGGGACAATCCTGATGCACAGGGGGAACTCTTTAGGAGAGGGAAAATCCTGTTTTTCGCCGAAACGTGTCTTTGGACGGCTCAAACGTCATGATTTTTCATGAGTAGTTTACTTCTAGCGTTGAAATGGACCAATGACCGTATTTGCCATTCCGGGACAATCTGGATGCCCCGGAGAAAAATTTAAGTGTTGTCAGTTGATCAAAATAAAGTGAAGCATTAATTTAAATTTTCCTAGTTCTCTATTTGCAATTGTTCAACTAATACGCTCTTAAAGGTGTGTTTTTATGTGTTATTTTTTTTAAGTGGAGCTTCTCTAGATGTCCTTGGAACATCTTCTGGTGTTCCCTATATTTCTTTACTCGTTGATTACGATTTATGTACCCCAAGTTTTTATGTATTCTGTAATATATAAGATGTTCCTTATTTTAGTTTTTCTAATCTTACTTAAATACTGATGTAAATGTACCTGCGGTTATTGATTATATTGTTCATAATATGCTGCCTGCACATTGAGTCCATTGTCCATTGATATATATTTTTCTGGAAGCTTTTTATGGCCTGGTTGTTGTCTGCAAATGAGCGCTTTGCTAATTTGTATAGATTTTTTTCTGAGTTAGTTTTACAATTCAACAATTTGTTTGCACTCTTAACGTAAAACAAAGTTCTTAAAGTTACAGAAAGTCAGAAACCTTCAGTCATGTCATGATATTAAGTGATAGAGATAAGTAATTTACTCTTATTTGTAATACTCTAATTGTACATTTTTGTCAGATATTGTTTCTACAAAGTTGTTTGCATTTGTTAACTTATAACTACTAAAACCATAAAGATTTTTCAATTAATCACAGGTGTTCGCTCAATTTTGAGACTGACTGCATGTTTAGTTCGTATACAACTTCTTTGTCTTTCTTATCATTTCAAGCTTATTGTTTTCACATTTAGCGTATTGCTTGAACTCAACTTAGTGTTATTATTGCACCTCCACGCTTATTTATTGAGAGCTTTCGATGCCATTCGCAAATGCATGAATGTGTGTATTGTGTGCTAAACACAATGACACTCTCTGCCCAGGGAAAGATCTACGGCCGGAACGGGATTTGACCCCCGCAACCTCCGGTTGGTAATACCGTGGCTTTATAGGCTAGGCCCGTGTACAACTGTGTAGTAGTATTTCAAGTTGATAATTGTGTCTAACTGAGAGAAGAAGTTTTCGACACTTTTGTGTATTTGAAATCATTAAACTAATCAAGATTTCAAAGCAAATATATAAAACTTTTTGTTTGGACTGAATCGAACATTCTACCCCTTTTCATTCTTCAAATCAGTTCTTCATTCTTAATGTTTCAAAGTTGCTATCATACATGGAGTAGCCAAGTGAAAGTAAAAAGTGCTCGCCTGGCATTGATGTAGCCCTATACTTAATTGAAAAGTAAATGTCTGAAAGGACATACAAGCTTTTGTACACAAATCATTGCAGGCTCGTTCCTCGCCAATCTAAGGTCTACTTTACCATACAAGAGCGTCAGCGTGGAGGAGAAACTTTAACCTTCCTCTGATTTTCGATTGCCTGGAAAGAGGTTTGTTTCCAAAAGCTTATATTGCCTTTCTTCGTGTTACTCTTCAATTTTCGATTCGAATTTTTGACTGCTATCAACAACATTTTCACATATCTTTCTAGTTGATGTTTTCACATATGAAGAATAATCTGATGAAAAATTTGTTATTTACTATAGACTTTAACTTTCAATCAAGCAACGATATATGTTTTGATTGATGTGTAATTGGTATCTTTAGAAGCTATTTTCTCAATTTAGATGATCCATGGATGCAAAAATAGAGGCTGGATTGAGCTTGGGCTTCAGATGGCCTAGTCGGCAGAGGTACGGTATTATCGTAGATTTTACCAAGCCGGAGACGGCTGGTTCGATTCCCGGTCCAGTCGAGGGAATCTTTCGGGATGGACATTTTCTCGACTTCCCAGGGCAAAGAGAATCATTGTGTTGTTTGATACCAATATACAATATCTTGCATTGACCTCGCTGATTCTTAATTAATAACTGTGGAATTTCAATTTCAACTTGATGTTTAGCTTTCAATAGTGCATAATTTTTGTGTGTTCAATGTAAACGAATTTGGGAGTATTATACTTAAAATAATGATGAAATTTTAGTATTTGGACTTCTCTGAGAGGTGTACGAACGATCTATAAAATATGACAAGATGATCCACCTACCCCATAATTAATGTTTATGCCGTTCATATTTAAATATAATGATATGAATTTACGAAGAGGGTTTTATCCCTTCAGTTGACGTCTATAGTTAATGTTGGGATTTCATAAAATCCTTTTACAGGCTAAAGACCCGTCTTGCAGGTTGAAACATCTACATTTGCCTATTTTTACAGCGTAACGAAAGTTTATTTAGATCATTCAAATACTGACATTTTCTAATTTATGTCTGACCGTTGTCGGTGCAAAACTTTAAACAAGAAAGTTAATATACTTTTAGACTTGATTAAGTATACAAATAAACCTTCAGATATTGGCACATTTTATGTAAACAAAACATGACCCACTTCCCCCATTGGTACTGAAACCTCTGGGAAGTCTACAATGTTAAATTTAACAGCTTTGATTGTAAATTGCACTCGTTATTAGTTCCGAACTGAACAAATACATCGTAATAGTTAGTTACAAAAAAAAAAACAACAAGTATTGAAACTGTCCGTTTTTGCGGTACAATAACCATGATGCAATTCATTTTTTTTTTAAACTGAAATAAAGCGATCCACTTACCCCGGCGATGGCAGTATGGTACACTTCCCCCGGTTTACCTTACTAAGTTGAGAGCAAGCCATAAACTTGAATTCTAAGAAAAAAGCTAGAATTGAGTCCGCCGAAGTTTATATAATTGCCTCAAATTCGTCGAATTCTGCGTTGTTGGAATGTAGATCTGAAAACAACGGGCAGAATTCGTCGATATAGTGGGAGAAACCTTGTGAAAGGCATCAGTTATGAACCGAATAGAATGGAAATAACTTCTGGCCTTTGCCTGTCTGGTAAGATTTTGTATTCTGCATAATCTAATCTATCCAGTCGCACTTTCTAGTAGAATTACAATGATTAATCCGCAAAATGCGATCAAAATAGAACTAAACAAACTGAATGTACGGATCTCAAACACAGCTGGCAACACTGTCACCGGCTGCAGCAGTATAGTAACAAAAACGCTTCTCACCTTTGTTATCAAACACACTCACACACACCAAAACACTGCCTCTCATAACCACTCCACATTTTTACCCCACCCACTGCGTTGTACCAAAATATCAGGTGACCGTGTAGTGGGGTGCAGCACCTTGCATGATCGACGACCAGTGTATAGTATAGTGGTGGTGTGGTTGATGCAGTTGATGAAGGGCCCCAAAAGCCGCACGCTTTTCGATAAATAACACAAACTTAGCCGATAGTTTCACACTTTACATTACTGTTGTGTGCTTTTTGGCTTTTTGCCTTGCCATTCCACACGCCAATAGAAGGAATGTTGGTGCGGAAACTATCGCAAACTTTTCACCACACCATCACACCACTCATGGGTGTTTCTGTGTGCTCAGGGTTTGTGTTTTGCAGTCCCCACGAGGATGGATCCCGCTCCCCACCCTGTTTGCCACAGATGGCGCAACACAAACTATAATAATAATAAAATAATGTGTATAAATGTTGTAAAACGAAGGAAAACTACACAACACTATTCTCGTCGTGCTAGCACGCGGAATTTGAAGGCTAACGCGAATTTGGCGGGAAAGTTGCCCGCCGAAAAATTCGCGCGCACTTGCATAGAAAATGTTTATAAACAAATCATGATGGTTGGTGCGTGCGTCTGGCTGGCTGATGACTGGCAGTTTGTGTCGTCGTCTAGCTGTGTGTAGTTTTCCGATTTTCCCTACCCACGTTTACTTTGTATGAGACAGTTTGTATCAAAACACAGACGGCAGCCATTCGTGCCCCAAGATGGAGTCCAAAGCGGCATCATCATCATTGATTTGGTTGATTGACCAGTTTTGCGACTATTGAAAGGGGGGTGGCTGGAACAGGGAAGCTTTTTCCTGGTTCTAGGGGATAATTGGTATGGTTTTCCGAAAGCAAATAATGGTCGTTCCAGGGTTAGCTGGTGATTATGTTTTTTTTTCGAGCGCATTTTCTGGGTGGTGGGTAATGAGCTTTAAGCGGTGGGTGACTGACTACTGGCCGCATGTAGATCGTGTGGGATGGGGTTGTAAGCTATCCAGAGCTCAATCGTTCGCCCTGGGGATCCTTTCCACCTCACACCTTAGGGTGGCGTGTAGCCGACAGGAGTACCCACCCTGTTGGGTTTGAAACAAAGAACCATTAAAATGCGATCGATTTGTGTCGGTCAAGCTCGGTTTGTCGGTGCTTTCAGGACTAGGAAAGGGGACGACGAAGGACTTTCCAGGACCCGAATGGACGAGTAGGCTTGGATGAGTTGGGTTTTCTCGTTGTTGTTGTTATTGTTGGTGGTGTTGGGGCTATGCAGCAACCAATATTGTATTTGTTTGATGACGACATGTTCACAGCGAGCAGTACGAGTGTATCCGTGCGAATGTCTAGTTACGACAAACAGCGCACAAACTCTCACTCACTCTCTCACTCCGGAATGGTGCTTTTTGCGCGCTATCTCTCCCACATTGTCTATATCCTTTGATGGAAATGTACTGGGTAACAGTGGGCCGAGTAGAGTTTTTCAGCGGTAAAAATTGTGGTTTTGAGTTTCATGTTAAATTAATCGTTTTCAAGCGCGGGTGATTTAACCAAATTTTAAAAATGCTAATGATATAAAATAGGGTATGCGTCCCTTGACTCAGCCTACTATGCAACGATCGATTAAATTTTTTATTATAACTCATAAAGTATTAGAGCTATAAGCTAAATTTAACTTGCTATACACTTGCTTATATACGTTTAATAAGGGCCGGTTCATAAACCACGTAGACTCATTTTTGAAAATCTCAGACCCCCCCCCCCTCGTAGACTTTTTTCCATACAATTTTTTGAAATTTTGTATGGAGCGTAGACTTTGGTCAACCCCCCTCCCCCCAAAAAAAGTCTACGTGGTTTATGAATAGCCCCTAAGACGTTTGGTAGTATGCATCACGAAACGCTATACAACACATTTTATAAAGTCAGAAACTTTCGAGAAATATGGATGTAATGTCGGTCTATAAGCATCTAATTGGGTCTATGCATGGATGCAACTTCGTCCAATTCAATTGATTTTTAATTAAATGCAGTGTCCGTAGAGTTTTTTTTTTCCCTGAACTTCTGATTTAAAGCATTGCCAGCTGTATTCGATTTACCCAACATTAAATTTCGCCAAATTACTAAACTAAAACTGCTTTGAAACACTTAAGTAATTTTCACATATGATTATTTGGCCCTTCAATAATGAAAACGTAATAATTCCCTTTGCACAGGTTTTGTTTCTTGATTTGTGTTTAGATGAGCCATTTGAAAAATATACAACCGAGACTCGTGCATTTCCATAGAAAAATTTACCAAAAACAAATTTTTTACTAACTTATCCAAGCAGCAGGCCCTATTTGGGAACAAAGAAAAAAATTATGTCTCTAACATTGGGTCTACGGTTTTCTAGTTGTTATATCATTGTTATTTTATGTTTGCGAACAGTAAGTTTATAATGTGTGGCTATTTTCTGTACATTTAGGCTGCATTATTTGAATTATCGCTTCAATTCAGCCAAATTTAGATCATTCGAAGATCATGGAGATGATTTTTTCAGCTTAACCAGTGCATAATGTCTAAAAAGTTGAGAAAATCAAAAATCAAATTACACGAAAGTGAACAACGTTAAATTGATTATTAAAGTCTGAATTGCTTCTAATCAAACCGGTTATCTTGATAGCAAAATAATTTTGTTGATTATAGTTGAATTAGTGACATATTTGAAACATAGGCCGAATGGAGGAGCTAGGCTAACATTACATCCCCTTACTCTAATACTTCGGAATTTCAGATGAGATTTTATGTGAGAATAAGCTATAATGAAAAATAAAAAAAAATCGTCGTCAGTGGAGGTAAAAGTACATTTTTCGCAGCCAGCTGGGAAATGTTAAGGCCCGCGCAATAGCAATCGTTTTTTAGGTACAGTTCAAGCGGACGCGAATGATAGAAAATAGAATGAGAAAAATGTCGCCTTTTTGCCGACATTTTCAAACTGTTAGGCAATTTGCGTGAGACAATATTTGAAAGTTTCATTAATAACGCAATCATTTGGTATTCTGTGGTTTTTTTTATTTAGTTCATTTATTTGGCAGGCTCAATGGCGTTAGCTTTACGGAGCCGATAATTCATTGTTTTTAATGAGTGGCTTAATACTAGGGTTAGTAGGACTTGGGCCATTTACTCGCGGTTTACCCGAGGTTAAAATGGGTGATTTTTTTTTGGGATGGATTGGACAGAGGAACATGGAAATGGGATGCTGTAGTCTCATCAGATCGTTTTCGCCAGCACATTAACGTTGCGCGGTATGGTTAAGGCTCCCTTTTTGTGTTCGGTCGGTTGTGGTTACCATTGGCCGATGATGAGACTCCTCAGATGTCGGAACAAAACAAACACAAACTAATAAATAAAATAAAAACACAAGTAGAACTCTTATACAAGACATTTGGAGAAACACAAATCGATTGCATGTAACACAGATCGCGAGATCCCAACACATCTCTCATAGAAACATAAGGTAGTCTTTCTTGGGCCTCTAGGGTATTCAAAAGTCGTGTTCTGGCGGCGTAATTATCCGTGCATTGCCAGACTGCGTGATCGATGTCATCATAACCGTTTCCACACCGGCAAAGACTGCTGTCCACGATGTTAATTCGATAGAGGTGTGTATCTAACTGGTATTGGATGGATATAAGTCTGCTCATCACACAATAGGAATGATGGAACGTAACAGACTTCCTAGATTTCCGGTGTCCTAATCGGTTTGCCAACTCGAAAGAGTACTCTGACGTGTATTATTCGTTGCAATTCCTTTTTAATGGTGTCGGCTCGCAAGGCCCACAACCAACCCCACTATCTCGCAGGAGCACCATCGTGATGCTGCTGTTTAACAGTCCCAAGCACCACCAGGACTTTCGGCTTTTGTATTTAGAGTCCTGGGCGCACTAACAAGACGGTGACTCAGCCGCTCCTAACATGGAGAACAGACGCTGTTTTGAGCCGCCCCTAACATGAAGAACAGACGCTCAAATGGGTTAAGGCTTGGATTTTTACCCTTATTTTTGAAAAGCGGGGTGGCTCGCTTTTGTCAGGGCTGCTTTCGGATATTTGTGGGTTTTTGGAAGAAACTCAACAGAGTCCAACTGCCCAGTCTCCCCACATCCTAAACAGTCCCCGCCGCTAGTCCGGGTCTACTTATTCGTGTTTTCAGTAGCTGTCCATCATATCTGATGGAACCCCACCATCCGCGACCCGTGGACCCGCCGGGTTGCTTGCAGCTCAGCCCCGTACTACTCTGACGTACTTAATGGTAAAATTCATCGTGTGAAATTTTTCTATCATACAAATCGCCTTCCTGGGCGCCCACCTTTGCGAGCAAGTCCGCTTTCTCATTGCCTGGGATTGAGCAATGTGTAGGGCCCATACAAAGCTGATCAAATATGATCTTTCGACCAGCACACACAGCTGTCCGAGAAGATGAAGTAATGGTCTGCGGGCATGTTGGAAATCATCCCCAATGCCAAGTTGATTGCTGCCAGCTCAGAAACATAAACAGAACAAGGTTCCTGGAGTTTGTGGAAGGCGCTGTAATCGATGGTTCTGAGTTGTTGCTATCCAACTGTATAATTCGATTCCAAAAACAAAACTTCATTGTATACAGTCATAAGTCAGCAATCAACGAAATAAATTTACATTTACTGACTTGCCAAATTTGGTTCCATTTGCTTGATTAGTTCTCGAGTTATTTCGGGCCATTGGAAACTTCAAGCTAGATTTTGGAAATCATCCAAAGTATCTTGCCGCCGGTAGATGTCAAAATTCAGGGCAATTGACAATTTAACTCATTTTGCTTCTATGACTACTCGTTTTTTTATTACTCATTAGAGTTTGAGTTGTCAGCCCAGCTTTGCCAAAATCGCAAGTGATCATCAAACATCAAAAAGTCATTTTCAATTCAACCAAAATGATTATTTTGAATAGTGTCCATCGCAGAGTCTTACTGCCCTCTATTACTGTTGGCAAATCATAGTAATCCTCGATTCCATATACCTATGTTAGCAACTACTTTGTTAGTAAAATAAAACTTCATTCGTTTTCAACCACTCAAGCAGTACGGTTCTACTTTCATTTCATTACAAGTGGTTATGCGCTCAGAACAAGCTACTGCGGGAAGATTTCAAGATTGATTTTCCAAGATGATCGTAATCGGTGAAGTGGTTCCAGCAAAAAGCGGACGAATCAGCGGAATTGCAATGCCAGTCATCAAAAGGCTGAAGGGTCGCGAGAATTACACTCATTCGCGAAGGATCCTGGGTCGAGGGTCAAGTCATCGACGATGAGGTCAGCTTGCGGGCCTCGGCTACCACATGCCTGCGTTTGGAAACCACAAACTATAGTCTGGTTCAGGATGCAACGACTGCCAAAGAAGCTTGGGACAAACTACACAACGTTTTCCAAGACAACGGATTGACGCGTAAGATCGGATTCCTCAGGAAGTTAACTCGAATCGAATGGACAACTGCCGGAGCGTTGAAGCGTATGTTGATGAGCTTATGCCGACGGCTCACAAGCTTGCGGGCATCGGATTCCAGGTGGACGATTCGTGGCTGGCGGCTTTGTTGCTAGTGGGACATTCGAATTACTATGAGCCCATGATAATGGACCTAGAAGCATCTGGTACTGCGTTGACATCGGACGCGGTTAAAGCAAAAATTCTTCAAGACGTGAAGATGCAGATCGGTCCAAAAAGCGGAGGAAGTGATGAAGCATTCTATTCAAGCCAAAAGTCTAAACGTCGAGCTAGCAATGGTGGGTTCAGCGGATCCGTGAAGAAGGATGATACATGTTATAACTGCAAAAAAAAGGTCCCTTATGCAGCGAAGTATCCATTGAAGTCTACGGAGAAATAAAGCAAGGCGTTGTGCATTGTATTTGCGATAGGCGATGTGGGCCATGACGAATGGTATTTTGATACTGGCGCCACGTGTCATATGACTCGTGTTGGCGACAAGCTCGTGCAACAGCAGCAAATGTCACATCCCATGGGGACAGCGAACAACGATTGCATGATGTTTGTTGCGAAGGGCCTTGTGAAGCTAGAACTCGAAAATGAGCTAAGATGTATTGCAGATTCCAAAGCTGGTAAACAACCTTCTTTCCATAAGCAAGATTTGTCAGAAGGGATTGTCGGTGGTGTTCACCGCTGATGAATGCGAGGTACGCGAGAGTGATGGCGATGTTATTGCTTCGGGCACGCAAGTCGGTGGTCTATAAAAATTAAACCGAAGATCCGAGAAGTCTTTGCTGGCGGTAATTTGGCATAAACGGATGGGACACCTTAACTACCAAAGTCTGCGCAAGTTGGCAACAATAGCGGATGGCATCGAGTTGGCAAAAGAAAAGGTTCCATAGTGTATCGCATACATTGAAGGTAAGCATGCTCGTAATCCGTTTCCTTCTAGTTCATCCAGAGCCGTTGATGTATTGGACCTAGTACATTCGGATCTAATCGGTCCGATAGAAGTTCCGTCTCTTGCTGGGAGTCGATTCGTCATGACGTTCATCGATGATGTAACTCGGAAGGTATTCCTTTACTTCCTGGAAAGGAAGAATCAAGCATTTTAAGCATACAAGAAGTTCAAGTCCGTGGCTGAGCGTCAAACTAACCGGAAGTTTAAGATTTTAAGGACTGATAACGGAACCGAATATAATATGGACTCAAGAAAATCGACTTCCGGATACGTGTTCATTTTTATGGGAGGAGCAATTTTTATGGGACGTAAATCGGCATACTACAGTAGCACTTTCGACGTGTGAAGCTGAATATGTCGCTCTTGCTCGTACCACCCAAGAGGCTTTCTGGTGGAAGAACTTTCAGTCGCAATTGTTTGGGGAAATCGTGATCCCCATTCGATGCGATAATCAGTCCGCCATCTACCCCCCAACCCCCCCAATCGCAGTTATATAGTTGTTTTAGGAACAGTAGAAATTTTTAGCATAAATGATGATTTATAAAAAATGTTAAGATACAAAATGTAGGAAATTTCACGGCCTTGATGAAGCTTAGATTCAATTGATAAATTTATTAAAGTTTTCATTGGTACTAGTAAATGTACTGAGATATTGCAAATTTCTACTTTTCCTAATAAAAAAGTTGTTTAAAATTTAAATAACTTACCATAAAAGCATACCAGTCTCTTTGTTTTATCATATACACTGATAGGCAAAATAAAGTGCCCACCTCATCGATTTTTTCAATTTCTCTCATTTACTTGGTTCAAATTAAAGTAAACACTGTATTTTTTTTATTATCTTATTTTTTATATTCTTTTTAAGTTTCACTTATGGAATACTGAAAAAAGGAGTTTTACTTAAAGAAAAAAGAAATCAATTTGTGTTGAAAAAAAATAGTGACAAAATAAAGTGCCCACTTCATTTAGGCTACAGAAAACATAAATTAAAGTAAAATAAAAGCATTTCAATAATTGATGTGTCCTCCTTTGGCCTTCAGGACCTCCTGCAGGCGCTTCGACATGCTCTCGACCAGGTTCTTTACGTGCTGTGGATCTAGCTCTTCCCCGGCGCGCTCCAGGGCTTCAAAATAGTTACTTTTATTGGTAACACCAGTTTTGTCAACCCTGGCATCGATAATCGGCCACAAATTCTCGATGGGATTGAGGTCCGGGCTTTGTGGAGGCCATTCCAGCGGTTTGATCCGACAAGACCGGAAGAAAGACTTGGTCTTCTTCGCAGTATGCTTCGGGTCGTTGTCCTGCTGGAATACGAACTTCTCTACAAGGCCCGTCTGGATCAGCGAAACCTCCAGATTTTCTCGCAGGATGTTGATGTAAGAATCTGCCGTCATTATCCCGTCGATTTTCACAATGCTTCCCACTCCACCCCACGAAAAACACCCCCAGACCATCACATTTCCTCCTCAATGCTTCATCGTGGCGCTCCTGAAGCTCCTCTCCCGATCTGCACCAAACACGAACCCGCCGCTTTTGGTTAAACAGCTCGAATTTTGATTCGTCCGTCCAGAGAACCGTTTTCCAGAACTCTAGGGGCTTATCAGCATGCTCCTTAGCAAACTTAAGCCGTTTGGCTTTGTTTGCCTTGCTGATAAATGGGCGCTTCCGGGCAAGTTAGCTATTCAACCCCTGTGCTACGAGACGGCGACGAACAGTTCGACCGGAAACTGATAACTGAAGGGTTTCCTGGATCTCGCGGACAGTTACCTTCGGGTTCTTCTTGACTTCGCGCATGATCTTGGTGTCCGTTCTCGCATCCGTTTTCCGCTTCCTGCCTCTGCCAGGGCGATCCACCACTAATCCAAACGTTTTAAGCTTCAGAACAATTTTGCCAACCGCTGCCTTACTGATACTGTACTTCTTAGCGACAGCCCGGTGCGATTCACCGTTTTGCACATCACGAACGACCAATTTTCGGATACACAAGGGAATTGCTTTCGAAAGCACTGCGTTCTCCATTTTTTTTTCAATTGAATCAAATGCGATCACGTATACAAATGCACCAGGTTGAGCCGTTTGCTTCAAAACATGTCAAAATATCAAAACATAAGCAATCGAGGGGTCTTCCAATGGAAACTTATCGAAAACATATCGATTTTTGAAGTGGGCACTTTATTTTGTTACGGTTTTTTTTTTCAACACAAATTGATTTTTTTTTCTTTAATTAAAACTCCTTTTTTTTTCAGTATTCCATAAGTGAAACTTAAAAAGAATATTAAAAAAAATACAGTGTGTTTACTTTAATGTGAACCAAGTAAATGAGAGAAATTGAAAAAACGAAGAGGTGGGCACTTTATTTTGCCTATCAGTGTATTCAATGAATAAAACTTTCAAACGCATCTTTCACTGCTTATTATTCGTATAAGACTCATATGCTTGCTGATAAAATATGATATGGTTCAAAAACTAAAATACATATACTTTGCTCGTTCCTTACAAGGTCTTGCCACAGAGAACAGACATTGATGTCCATATACCTTTTCTTGAAAAACGTGTGTAAAATTTAATATGGGCAGCCGGTATAAGAAGCAAGCGCAGAGAAAAACAAACAAAAATTTTCAGGTTATGTGCTAGGCTTTTTATAATAAACATTTACATGACAGTTATCGCACAACTGCAGCGCCGTCTACCAGGAGCATAACGACATACATTTGCAATGTCGGTTTAAAGTTTTACACAAGTAGCAGACCGAAGATGTACGTCTGTTCTCTGTGGTCTTACTTTTCTCACATAAAACAATTAAGATATCATAAAAGACAAAAATGTTTTTAAGACAAATTGTAAACTTGAATGAAATTTTTAGAGCAAATTAAATTACTCGACAATGTAAAAAGCGGCTTCAGTAAGTCAATAGGAGAACATAATATGCGCATGTACAAAATATATCTAACGTCCACTGGATTGTTACTGAAAAAATAAAAATTAGATAAGTATTAATATCCTACTAGACCTGGAAAAGCTGAAAACAGATAGATGAAAATTATTTTTTTATAAGACATGTTGTTGAAAATTTTCTTTATACTGTCCTAGTTACATTTCAAAGATATAATTGGAGCGATCGAAGAGCCCTGTTTGAAGATTTCTGAAATAAATGGCTTATCTTATCATAATACTACTAAATAAAATATTTAAATATAATCTTATACTGCTTATAAGCGCATGCCAGTCTTTTATGAATATAGTACACTCCCGTTTCATTTTACTCAATTCCCGAGTACAACTGTACACCATCTCCCCCTCTCCCACGGAAATGCCACTCAATTTTCCTAAAAAGTGGATCTACTCATAAAATGAGTAGATCCACCCCTTAACGAAAACTGAGCAACACCTCCGTGAGAGAAAAAGAGATAGCACACAGCTGTAATAAAAAATTGAGTAAAATGAAACGGGCGTGTAGTTGAAATTCAGAAGTGCAATTTCAAAGTAAATGTTATGCTAAAATGCTGAAAAACAAATTAAGCTTTTCATCCATGTCATGTTGCCCCAGGCTCTTGAGATCTCTCGAGAAATGGTTTTGGAACGTAAAGATGATTCCAAAGCGTGCTGAAATTAATAATTGATATGAGAATGGAAAATTATATGATATGATTTACAGGTCGCTATTGTCAAAATGACAACATTGCCCAGGCTACGCCAACCAGCGTCTCCATGTTTCAGCTGGCAGTCTTTTGTGATCATATGACTCGTGGAGGCGTGAGGTAGGAACTTGTGAGGACGAGAGGTCGGTCGCACCCTCCTTCGAAGTTGTCAACTCTCCATTTGAAGCTCCTGGTGGACATAATTGTACTTAGGATCAAACATTAACCCACAAGATGATGACCCTTGTGCTATTATTACTATACAGCAACGCGGTCCTACGTGAACCTCGCGGTTATATCCCTGATATAACCCACCTCTAATTTGTGTCCGTTTATTGCACGATCTGCCCCACTGTGGACCGCTTCCGCTTCCCAAGCATCCTTATTCCTCAACTGCTCCAATGAATGACCGGAACCCTGATTCGCAGTAGTCTCCTAACTACATATCTCCGATATTATCTCGCTCGCTCGCCACGGCAATATATCCGGCCGAAAGCGTCAAATGGCCAGGGGTACGTAGGTAAATCTGCCGAATTTTTCGATTTGCTGTGCGCAACAAAATTGCTCCACATTATCCTTCGCGCTATCCGGTCGATTGGCCGGTGGCCGGGAGTAGATGTTTAATGAGCGTTGCAAAATTCCGAACACAATCCTCTTTCTCTTTTCCTCCTCTTCTCTCCTACTCTCCATCGTCTCCCTCCCCTAGTCTGCTGATTATGTTTGCTGACGGGGGACGAATATCGACGCTCACATCGAAACGGGTGTCATTTTCCAGGGATGAGATTTTCGTCGCCTGGATCTCTCGATCCAAAAGCCGAAAAGTAGCTACCGAAGCGGTGTGTGCGTGTTTATCTCGCATCGAACCTGATTAAAAATTGATTGAACGATTAATGAGGGTCAGCATAAGCAGGAGAGAGAGATAGAGCGATGGCGGCGATGATGGTGTCCCGATGATAATGGTGGGTGGACGATGATGATGATGATGATGATGGCGATGACGTTGATGACGGAGAAATGAATAATCCAGCATCATTGATGAAACGTGTTGCATGCAGAAAAAATACAAATGGTAATATGTTTCAGTGGGCCAGGTGATGCAAGGTGCTCATCTGCTGTGGGGTGACAATTTATGATGGCTGACAGGTATGCGTCGTCAAATATCATTTGGCTCAGCTCGATGACGTCGTGTTGTGGTCACTGCTTGGGAAGTAGCCATTTTCTTACTAGAGGTCCAAATCGTGTCATGCGATACCCAACTCAGACAATAAATTAGTTTAATGATAATCATAATGATACACCAGGATTGCACTGTTAATGCATAATCGCAGGAAGAAGTGGCCAGTTTCTGATTTGGGTCAATTCCGTTGAGTGATATCTTAACCTTTTACTGTGTTAACGAAGGCTAAGAATGAGATATTTGATCAGCGTTGCCGAATGTATTATTTCCATCACATTTAACATTTTTCATAGCGACCAAATTGAACGCACGTAAAAGTAAACTGGAATGGAAGAAAATGTCATGACATGTTTGTACTGTTTCTACAGGTGACGAAACATTTAAAATAATATATCAAAATTTGTTTTGATTGCTAGTTTATTACTGCATGCATACAGGGTGTCTGCAAATTATCCGTACAGGCTTGGTCGGCATGCCTCAACACAACCAAGCGGATTAAACTAAGCATACCTAAATGGTTTAACTTCTTGACCCATTGTTTTTATACGCAGTAAGTTTGGTACAGTTGTGATTTCTAGTTCATTCAAAATGAAGCCGAATGAGTGGCGCGCAGGTTTAATTGATTTTTTACCGGCCGAAAGCTTCAAATGGTCAGGGGTACGTACAGACACTGTATATAGACCGGACAACAATTGTCTTATGCAGCCAAACGACCTGTCAAAAAATGCAGCCAAACGGACTGTAAACGTTTGATTCACTTTAAAGGAGCAAGTATTGTGATCAAGTATTGTTTTGACAAAAGCCAATTCTGAACAAATAAGGGATTTTTTAGTTCCATATTCAGTAAATGTAAGTATTTTCGGTGTATTACTTATTGCCGTTTGGATTACTAAAAATGAACAAAATTCTTTCTCTACACAGTGCCGAGCATAGGACCACCATTTCAGCGTGTATTTCACAGCACTATCAATTATCGTGTTTACAAATGATACATTAAGTCCCGAAATTGTAGTACAAACAATTTTAGCTGTTGTTGAGGCTATGGCTACATTATTTGAGGTTATTACGAGTACCATAAAATGGCCAGCGGAAAGACTTGAAGTTTATACCGGAAAACCTCTTGCAGCCTGCTGGCCCTCAGCATCGGATGATACTTGAACGCAATCTACGATGAACTGCATCAAGACCCGACTTACGAATGCGACGTGTTCTAGGCATAGCGCATGAAAAATTTGATCAAAACTAGTGAAGAACATCAATCAAACAAAATTCAAACAACAGAATCTATGTAAACTTTGGATATGCTATGAGCTTGATAATGAGGTAATTTGTTTTTGAGCTATTAATCACTGCATTCGAGCAGTTTAAATGACGTTATTCTACCACTTGAATTTTGAAATGAATATCTTCAAACGGAATCAAAACAAAACAAACTTAGCCTATTGCGCTGTTTACTTCAAGTTTGGACAAATACAAGTGGTGCCAGATCAATTGCTCAAATTAATGGCATTTTTCAGGGTTGGCAGATTGTATGATTTTGCGTTGTCCGGTCTATATACAGTGTCTATAGGGGTACGTAGGTAATTCTGCCGAATATTTCGATTTGCTGTGCGCAAGAAAACTGCTCCACATTATCCTTCATTATCACATCTCAAATTATAATATTCCACCCACTATATCACAAAACATTGCGAGAGGTTGAACGGATGAAATAATTGGGTATAGGACTAAGTCTCCGCCGGGTGGTGCTAAAACGATGAGCTTGGAATTCAATAGAAACATAAAGTTGCTAGAAAATAAGAAGAATGATTAGTAATTTCCATTTAATTCCAACTACCTTTATTGCTTATCTTGACAGATACGCGTATTTCGTCTACAATGTGCAGACTTCTTCAGTGTCGTGTAATAATACTCGGCGCAGTGTAGACGAAATACGCGTATCTGTCAAGATAAGCAATAAAGGTAGTTGGAATTAAATGGAAATTACTAATCATTCTTCTTATTTTCTAGTAACAGGTATTCCACTAAACAGCTCACACTATCCATAATTCAATACATATTGTTTTTTTAATCCAACAATAAAAGATAGTTTTAACACCATTTTGTTGTACGGATAATATTCGGACACCCTGTATAATATGATGGGTCCTCCCTTAGCTCAGTCGGTAAAGGCGCAGCTACAAAGCAACACCATGCTGGAGGTGGCTGGGTTCGATTCCCGGTCTGGTCTAGGAATTTTTCGTTAAGGAAAATTTCTCGACTCCCTGGGCATATAGCGTATGATTGTACTTGCCACACAATCATACTAATACAAAAATGGTACCTGGCATCGAAAGCTCTCAATTAATAACTGTGGAAGTGCATTCAGAACACTAGGTTGAGAGCAAGCAATAAGATAATTGTGGAAGCAATAAGCTTGAAATGCTAAATAAAAAGAAGAAGAAGTATGATATGATGTCAAACTAAAATATGCGTCAGGAAATAATGAGACTCAAACATATTTAATTTCATTCAACTTTAGCATCTTTATTAAAAAACTTGAACGTTAAACTTTAAACTTTAAGCAATTTTTTTTTTTTTAAATGGTCGTTGGGAGCCTCTAGTCTAAGAAGGATAAGTGATGCTCCATTTTCCTTCTAACGGTTGGGACTAAAGCATTAACTTTAGTCCTAACCTCATATGGCTTATGGTTACAGCGCCATTACTCGCGCTCTGAAAACAGAGGAATATCTGAGAATATGCTTTTGTCGTAGGATTCATCTGTGTCTTCACTACGGGGGTCCATGTTGCGATTGCGAAAAGTTGGAGCCTCACGAAATATGTTTTGATTTTGAACGTTGATAATTCAATCTTTCTTATCGACTTTAAACATAACCTGTATTAACATAAAATGATCGTTGAACATTGCGCTTGATTTTTACTCAATATGTCTGCCATTAATGTAATGACCGCTTCCAGACGACGCCTGAAGCTTTTGCAAACCTCACAACCATTTCTCTCCATCAGATGACATATCTCTCCAATTCTTTGTTATGGCGGTCCGTAGAGAATTCAAGTTCGAGTGAGGATATTCACATACACGTGCTTCAATGGTCGCCCAAAACCTGAATTCCCGAGGATTTAGGTCAGGCGAGCTAGCACATCTCTTTGAACCACAATTGGGGAATGTTGTCCTTCAACTACATTTGTGTTTTCTTTGACGAGTGGGCAGGGACTCCGTCTTGCCGGAAAACAATATTCGCATCCTTGCCGTAGGTAGATGTAATTCAAAGTAAAACAAGATCCTTAAGGATTCCTAAGTACACATTCTTGTTCATTTTCAGGCCTTCTTGGATAAAAAGGGGGTCCATTTTTTTTTCATCGGGAGCAACCAATCCGAACTCCATCTCCCTGCTAGATGCTTGGACGGAAACGTGAATTTGATGTTCTCGGGTACATCCGATGCTTTCGTCGAAGTTATATACCGGTTCGTGCGACTATTGGACTCGCTGTAGACACTGAACAGCTTCTCGCCCGTGAACAGAATGACGATGGATTTCTTCTTCAGTTCACTAAGCAGTTTCTTGCTTCGCTTCACTCCAGCTGCTTTAATTCAGGTAATCAGGTGTGTTTTGACTCGAGCTCTGGATTTTAAGTCATATTTCATCACTCTTCTTACCATTGATTCTGATACATTAGCCTGCTTTGCCATTTTTCTCATGCCCCGAATGGGATTACGAGTTACTGGCCTTTTCACAGATCATTTCCGACCACTTCCAGGTTTTCTTGGTACTGTTGGGAGTCCAATTGATGCCTTGACTTGAACTACACTAGCTATTGAAAATCTTACAAGATCCGTGATATCCGAAAGTGACTTCGAGGCGTTAAGTAATCTGAGGATTTCATTCTTGTCCATCATTTTCCACGAAATCTTCCTTAATCCCAGCAAATTCAAATACACCAACCCGGAGCAAAATTTTGAACATTAGGTTGAATGGCTTGAATGCTAAGATAGTATTAGTGAGAGTCTCAAGTCTCTTTCTAACGCATACTGCAAAATAAGTTTCTATCGTCAATGATAACATTGAAAAAGTGTTTGATCACTGCCACACTTGTAGAATAAAGACTGTCCTTGAGCCCGATTCTTTTCAAACTTTCTGGAAATAAAGTACTACTAAATGGTTAAGTTTTGACATCATTGGTTTATTGAACCTCTTCTCCCAACCCAAATGCCCGCATCAAATTTCGTCAAAACTCGTTCGTATAGTAATCGTGCTCACTTTTTGACCACTAAATTTTGTTTCAGGGAGCGGTTCGGATGTTTACTGGCATAAAAAGACTTATATCCTTCTCTTGAACGGATGTTACGCACGGTGGAAAAGTTGGAATCGTATTTCTTTGCCAGATCACGTATGGAGACACCTGGGTTGCCTTGCACGTACCTCAACACCTTTCTCCTCAGCTCTTTGTCCCTAGTGCCACTTTTATGATAGATGCGCTGTGCTCTATCCACACTCAGAGTGGATTACAGTGATTACAAGATACACCGTTGACTTTGGGAATTTTAACACTTTTGCTATTTTTGAGGCGGACCACGAAGGATTCTCTAGATGTTTGTGCACATTTAATGATCCGGAATTTAGAGATGCGCCGATCAATCGAGAAAAACTTTTCTCCAATTTCTTCGTCAATGAAACATCAACAAATGCCTGTCAAACGTTTTTTTTTGTTCCAACCACCTGGGACGCGGTGGTGTATTAAACCGTGCGTCCAGATTTACTTTGAATCGAGCTTTAGAAGCATCATGAGTTTATTTGTCCATCGCCCTTAATTTTGACATCTGAGATTTACATTACAAATACAATTCATCTACACTGACTCGAAATGCTTTTCATTGCGTATGATAGTAATACCAACAATCAATATGAAACTAGCGATTTGAAATTGGTTCACTGTTGTAGAGCCCCTAGGTCCGAAGTACACCTTGCAGTCTGCACCTTGCTATACATCCTTGCAATATTTACAATTACAATATTCGCATCCTTGCCGTAGGTAGATGTAATTCAAAGTAAAACAAGATCCTTGAGGATTCCTAAGTACACATTCTTGTTCACTTTCAGGCCTTCTTGGATAAAAAGGGGGTCCATTTTTTTTTTCATCAGAAGCAACCAATCCGAACTCCATCTCCCTGCTAGATGCGTGGACGGAAACGTGAATTTGATGTTCTCGGGTACATCCGATGCTTTCGACGAAGTTATATACCGGTTCGTGCGACTATTGGACTCGCTGTAGACACTGAACAGCTTCTCGCCCGTGAACAGAATGACGATGGATTACTTCTTCAGTTCACTAACCAGTTTCTGGCTTCGCTTCACTCCAGCTGCTTTAATTCAGGTAATCAGGTGTGTTTTGACTCGAGCTCTGGATTTTACGTCATATTTCATCACTCTTCCTACCATTGATTCTGATACATTAGCCTGCTTTGCCATTTTTCTAATGCCCCGAACGGGATTACGAGTTACTGGCCTTTTCACAGATCATTTCCGACCACTTCCAGTTTTTTTTTGGTACTGTTGGGAGTCCAATTGATGCCTTGACTTGAACTACACTAGCTCTTGAAAATCTTACAAGATCCATGATATCCGAAAGTGACTTCGAGGCGTTAAGTAATCTGAGGATTTCATTCTTGTCCATCATTTTCCACGAAATCTTCCTTAATCCCAGCAAATTCAAATACACCAACCCGGAGCAAAATTTTTAACATTAGGTTGAATGGCTTGAATGCTAAGATAGTATTAGTGAGAGTCTCAAGTCTCTTTCTAACGCATACTGCAAAACGAGTTTCTATCATCAATGATAACATTGAAAAAGTATTTGATCACTGCCACACTTGTAGAATAAAGACTGTATTCGATGAAATTTGGACACACAAAATAGGTCACCAAATTTTTTCCTTGAGCTCGATTCTTTTCAAACTTTCTGGAAATAAAGTACTACTAAATGGTTAAGTTTTGACATCATTGGTTTATTGAACCTCTTCTCCCAACCCAAATGCCCGCACCTTTGCCTTGACCCCTTTCATCAAATTTTGGGCAATGATAGGACCGACTTGCTTACTTACTTTTAACCACACTTTCTTTAGTGCAAGTTTATTTTCTATCAGTGTTGAAGTTTTAACGAGCTTTGCCTTCATGATTGCCCAACATTTTTCAATTGGGCGAAGTTCCGGAGTGTTTTGGTACAAAAACTACATGATTATCTTTGTACCAGTCTAAGACGGGGCGGGCATAGTGGCAAGATGCCAAATCCGGCCAAAACAGTGTCGGGCCATCGTGAGATCTCAAGAAGGGCAGTAGTCGTTTTTGGAGGCATTCGTCCTTGTAGATTTGTCCGTTGACGGTCCCAGAGGTGATGAAGGGCTGATTCATTTTGCCACATCCGCAGATCGCTTGCCAGACAAGGAATTTTTTGGCGAATTTCGACAGTTTCTTCTTCCGTACACTCTCCGGAACGGCCAACTTAGAGGTGGCGACGTAGTGTTCCTGTCCTGGCATTTGTTTGGTGTCGGCTTTAATGTAGGTCTCATCGTCCATCACAATGCAGAACGGTTTTGTGAGCCACTCCCTGTACAGTTTTCTTGCACGAGTTTTGGCCACCGAGTTCTGTTTATCGCTCCGGTTCGGTGCCTTCTGGACCTTGTACACATGTAATCCAGAACGTTTCATTGTTTTCTGCACAAAACAAACTGAACCTTTCGCCTTTTTCGCAACATCCCTGATCGAAATGTTGGGATAACGCTTAAATTGGTTCAATACCATCCTGGCCTTCTCCGGATTTGATGTGCCACGTTTTTTGCCACTACCATTTTCCGCTTGGTTGTCTTACGGTCCTTGAACGTTTTGATCACATGAGATACGGTTGAATGTGCGATTCCGAGGTGTTTTCCGATCCATCGATGAGAAGCGTTTGGGTTTTCGAAGTGAGTGGCCAAAATTTGTTGGCGCACTTTTTCTTCATTCGAAGCCATTACTGAAATCACTCGACCGATTTTCACGAAACTCATTACACAACACAATGAAATACATTCAGTTAAAATTTCAATAATTTTTACCCACACGCTAAAAAGTTACGAACAATTGCGTGTGTCCAAATTTCATCGAATACAGTCTTTAATTCATTTTATATTGAATTAAATGCAATTAAATGCTTGGCTGGAAACTCAAACTCTAATGAGTGATAAAAAATCGAGTAGTCATAAAGCCCAATTCAAAGTAAATTTGGACGCATTCAAGTGATCATAACTCAAGAAATAAACAACATACTCGGTTGATCAAAACGTCAAACAAAATGATATTGTTCAGCTTTCAAACGATATATAACAAGTTATTACCCTTCACCGTTTCGAACGAACTGTCGCAATTTTCTTGTGATCGATGCCATCATGATCTGCACAGCCGCTGGTGACACTGTACCGGCGAACTTATTCCGCTTTAAACGAATTTGTTGTGCATTTGTCACTTATTTACCGCATCCTCGAAGTTTTCGCTTGACAATTGCCAAATATTCTTCGATCGGTCTGAACTCAGGGCAATTCGGAAGATTAATTTCTTTGGCGACGAAATTAACATTGTTTGCAGCATACCATTCTAGTACCTCCTTAGAGTAGTGGCAGCTGGCTAGATCCGGCCAAAACATAACGTTGATCTTGTGTTGCCGAATGAAGGGTAAAATCCGCTTTTCCAGACACTCTTTAATGTAAAGCTTCAACGTCATTGTGTGAGATGTGATGAAAACCTTGGTTTTAAGGCCACAACTGCAGATTCCTTGCCAAATCTTTAGTTTCCGAGCAAACTTATCAGCAAAAACAAATTTATACCTGGAAGGGACATCCCCACGACCAGTTGGCAGGTAACAATTTCGTCCGGGGATTTGTTTATAATCTATTTTGACATATGTTTCGTCATCCATTGAAATACAGCCATCAAATTTCGTCAAAACTCGTTCGTATAGTAATCGTCCTCGCTTTTTGACCACTAAATTTTGCTTTAGGGTGCGATTCGGATGTTTACTGGCATAAAAAGACTTATATCCTTCTCTTGAACGGATGCTACGCACGGTGGAAAAGTTGGAATCGTATTTCTTTGCCAGATCACGTATGGAGACATCAGGGTTGCCTTGCACGTACCTCAACACCTTTCTCCTCAGCTCTTTGTCCCTAGTGCCACTTTTATGATAGATGCGCTGTGCTCTATCCACACTCAGAGTATCCTTGTAACATTTGATTACAAGACACACCGTTGACTTTGGGAATTTTAACACTTTTGCTATTTTTGAGGCGGACCACGAAGGATTCTCTTAATCTTTGTGCACATTTAATTTTCTTTTCTCAAGTTCCATGATCCGGAATTTTGAGATGCGCCGATCAATCGAGAAAAACTTTTCTCCAATTTCTTCGTCAATGAAACATCAACAAATGCCTGTCAAAAGTTTTTTTGTTCCAACCACCTGGGACGCGGTGGTGTATTAAACCGTGCGTCCGGATTTACTTTGAATCGAGCTTTAGAAGCATCATGCGTTTATTTGTCCATCGCCCTTAATTTTGACATCTGAGATTTACATTACAAATACAATTCTGTACACTGACTCGAAATACTTTTCATTGCGTATGATAGTAATACCGTTTTCGTTTTTAATTCAGTTCCAACTTGGATCGGGTATCAAGTTTGGGTCGGGTTTTGTGTGTTGAACATCGGTCTGATTGTCTTTATTTGTAACACGTATCGGGTTGTGGTTTGCATTGACAATTAGTATGGGTATCGCAGGTTAGGTTCAAAAACGAATCCGGTATAAGTGATAGAAACAGACACTGGTTTATAGCGTCAATATGCAGGGCAAAGTAACCCCTTCTTCATTATGGTGTTCGCTTGTTTGAGCTTCTTAAGGTTTGTGAAAAATCTACCTACTAAGCTCATGTGACCTTTTCACACATTGTTCTTTATTATTCTAAACTACTGCGTAATGAAAAATTGCATATTATGAGGCGCAGTTGCAACAGATCACTTTGCTTGTACTTTATTGAGTCAACGAACATACAAGGCATTGACGGATTTTAGGAAGGTTATTTTTGGAAATTTAACTGCGCTTTTGTTTGTTTAATAATTCCGGGGAACCGAAATTGAGAAAATTATGAATTTCGTTGAGTTCAATTAAATGATAAGGATCCATCCTAATCATTGTCTTCAACACCCCAAAAACGAAGCATGTAATGCATCCATTTGAAATTGCACTAATACGACTACCCTTCTGATTGCTTATTTTGAAACGTAGTCGTCAAAATGCTTGACCTAATTTTAGAGCTCAACGGTGGTAAAACCGTTTCGTCAGTACGAGCTCGACCCATTCAAACATCAATCATCCGCTCTGAATATGACAGTGAATCATCCATTGCCGCAGCAAATGCCTCGCAATGTGCCGCGCTGTACCCAGTTGTCCATTAATCCTGCCTTTGTTTTCTCTTCCGCTTTAATAACTGTCGCCGGAGCTAAATTGTCATTAACGTCATCCACTAATTCCCGGCAAGCGATGGATTCCCCTTACCGATTATTGCGATAAAGCTCACTTCGAAGCGATAGTCGTGTTCCTATTGCTTCACTTTTGCACGTGGTGGATCCATCTCCGCCGTACACATTGCGATGCTCGGTGAAGCGAAACGCGTGTTCTCAAACGTGACACGCTGTAAAAAAAAGACTGCATCCCCTCGAAGCATGGCATATTGAACTCGAGTAAAATGTGCACATCACCAACACCCAAACAGACCAGATCAAGATAAACCTTACGATGTGTCGTTCTCAGATCGTTAAAAAGATAAAAGCAAAACATCGCATCGGTTGCGATGTTTTCATCCGCCATTTATAAGCGCTTGAGCTCGCTGCAACGCAATACAACATCATGATCCGCGAGAAAAAAAAAATGCTGATATTTTGTTATTGTACCATATAGGTACCGTACTTTTCCCATGACAGACAACCTTCGAAAGAAAACGATGTTTATGTTTGTTTTTATCGTACTAGGTAACTGCGATGCGGGTCTAACTGCTTCGCCATTCACAACCGCCTCGCCTCGTCCCTCGCTGCGACGCGGGCGGCCCAAGCTGAATAACATTTCAATATGTTCGTTTGGTGTTTATATTTGCCTATAAATACCACGAATTAAACAACAACACAACACCGGAACACGGCGTCGCCTTCATCTTCGGTATATCTTCTCTCAGCCGGTCCGTCCAAATATCGAAACAGATGGGTGCTTCGTTGGCAGAAGCAGTAATCAGCATCAGCTGATTTTTTGAATAGAAACACACAATTCCGATGTTAATGTATGTATTAATAATGTACGGAACATCAGCGTGTCCCCCTCTCAGATTGAATGCTTTGTCCGGGTTCTGTGAAGGAAGCATATGCAGAGCGGCCTAGTGGCACTTAGGGGCACCCCTCGTCGTCGCCATCTTCTACTGGAAACATGACGCTACCAGCTATGGAATCGATTTTCCCTGCATGCTAGGCTCTGATGTTTTGTCCCCAGGATTCAATAAATCAAACTCACCGCGAGAGTGAGAGATCTTTCTGGGAGCTGCGGCACAGATAAGTTCTCTCCTTTCCCAACGTCAGCATCCGCTTATGATGGCACTCCTGATGTTACCAGCGGTAAACAAATCAATAGAACTCTCGCACATACCTACTAGCCTTTTCTAAGAAGGTTATGCACATATGTCTGCTTTCAAACCTTCGAAGCAGTTTTACATACACCTATTGAGATTTTTCTTGAATCATCCGGCGGACTGCTGTGGGCGCACATGTGTCATTCATGTCTGACAGCTGCTGCCATCTAGATGGGAATTCGAAAGGTTTCCATTCCAGTAATTCGGATCGAAATGCGCTCATTCTTTATTTTTTAATTCAAATCTCAAATGCCTGGCCGATTCCCTCTAAACCTAGAGGAGATGTGTGTTGACCGCGCGGGACCTTTGGAATTACATAGATCCAGGTACATAGCCTTGTAGAACACGACGATCGTTGTGTATTTGGGAAATGTAAAGAACAGAGCAGAACACATCCGACGGCTAGGGAATAGGGTTGTCGTGCGAGTTAGAGCAATCCGAAACTCAGGGAGTGTGTCGATTGAAATATGTGTAATTAGTGGAGTTCGATACTTTATGACAGCGTTGTGGTGTCTGAGCGTGGTAAATGTGTGACTTTTCTAGGAATATATTTTGCATTGCCCGAAAATCTGTCGCGCTAATTTTCCAAAAGCGCTTGCAGAAATGCGCCATTACGTTAAAACGGTTTGGAAATAAAACCCAACTGTCTTGCTCTTCGTTGAAAACTTTCGCACAACAATCCCAATACGGGTTTTTACACTCTGTAACAAAACATTACATGGTAACACAGCAATCCATAGAAAAAAAAAATTCGACCGCTCAGAATTTTGTAATAATTGGTAGTTTTGTTCCTTATCGAAAAATATAACGCCCGTTTTTTTAAACTTTATTTTGTCATTAGGGTGACCAACTCTGCTTTAGAGTGGTCAAAATAATTCACTTTTTAAAAACAAATCATTTTATCCAAAATTCATAAAGTTTTAACCATTCCACCTCTTTATCTATCAAAAGCGCAAATGGAGGGAAGGGTATGTGTCCCATACCTTAGCCTAATATGCTGGCGGTCAATACGCATTTCATTGTAACTCATAAAGTAATTGAGCTGCAAAGCACATTCAACTAGTTAAATATGTACACTGCTGGTCATTAAAAAAGGTGTAGGAAAAATAAATACGAAATTTCGAGTTATTTTTATTCAATTCTATTTAATTCAACTTCAAAGTAAGACATTTGGTAGTGTATTAAAAATTAAGTAAAGGGTGTCCACAGTTAAATTGCATCACTTTAAACTCGTCCTCAAAAACAAGTCTCTCAGCCAATTGACATGAAATATTCAGGGAATAAAATACAATGTATAATCTTGGTTTAGGTATTTTTATTTCACTGTATTTTTTTACCAAATCCAAAAGCCCGAACTTTCTTCTTAATACCACGCATAAGATTATGTACAACGCTTGAACCGACTTTTTTCCCGCTTTCAACCATGACTTCAACATTTCCTGTTCTGTAGTGAAAACTTTAGGATGCTTACGAAGTTCGTGCTTCATTATAGCCCAATATTTTTCAATTGGCCGCAACTCTGGAGAGTTTGGGGGATTAAGATCCTTCGGCACGAAATTGACACCATTCGTCTTGTACCACTCCAGAACATCCTTGGAGTAGTGACAAGAGGCTAGGTCCGACCAAAAAATTGTAGGAACGTTGTGTGTTTTGAGAAACGGAAGCAGTCGTTTTTTCAGGCATTCATTCATGTATACTTGACCATTTACAGTTGAAGTTGTCACGAAAGGCTTGCTCCGTTTATCACACGAAAAAATCCCCTGCCAAATCATGAATTTCTTGGGGAACTCTGACACTTGCTGTTTCCTGAGAGATTCTGGAACATCGAACTTGTCTTTCGCAGTCACATACTGGTTGCCGGAAATTTGTTTAAAGTCCGCTTTTACGTGTGTTTCATCGTCCATGATGCAGCAGTGTGGTTTCGTCAACATTTGTGTGTACAGCTTACGCGCACGTGTTTTAGCTGTGTTATTCTGTTTTTCATTGCGGTTTGGAGCTTTATGAACTTTGAACGAACGAAGCCCGGCTTGTTTCTTGGCTTTCTGCACGAAAGTTTTTGTCAAGTGCAGCTTTTTCGCGACATCCCGAACGGAACAGTTGGGTTTGCGTTTAAAGGCAGCAACCACTCGCTTGTGATCCTTCACACAGTACGGAACACTTTTTCTACCACTCACCTTCTTCCGATCGACAGTTCAACGTTCCCCGAAACGTTTTATGACACGAGACACTGTAGACTGGTGAATTTTCAACATCTTTCCGATGGCTCGGTGCGAAAGAAGTGGGTTGTCGAGGTGCGTGTGCAAAATGTTCTCGCGCGCTTGCTGATCCTTCGACTCCATTTTCGAAACTACGACACATTTCACAATGAAACTCACGCAGTGTAAAGAATACAAGCTGAGGTCATTTCACCCAAAATTTTGTTGAAATCAACACAAAGGGCGAAATGTTACAGCTTATTGAAAGTGATGCAATTGAACTGTGGACACCCTTTAATTGCACAAGAATTCAGAGTCCAAACATTATATGACTTACTCGTAACAATCAAATGTAAAATATGCCTGGTCAGTGAAATAGGTGTATTTCATAAAACTATAGTAGAGAAAGCTTCAAACTTATCGAATTATTTTTGTTTCATAAATGGCTCATAGTAGCCGCTGTACTCTCCATTATTTAGAAGAATCTTTTCCAATCGTCTTGGCATTGACTCAACCAAGCACTGACAAGTTTCAGTTGGTATAGCATACCACTCTCTTTGAACTGTGGTCCATAGTTGATCTTTATTTGAAAATACTTGACCAGATAACTTCCTTTTGAGCTCGTTCCATAAATTTTCTATGGGGTTTATGTCAGGAGATTGACTAGGCCATGAAATAACCGACACTTTGTTTGCACGAAACCATTCCTTCGCATACTTAGAAGTGTGTTTCGCATCAGTGTCCTGCTGAAAATGCCATATAAGAGGCATATTCTCTTCTGCATAAGGGAACATAACCTTTTCAATGATCTCTTTGTACTCAAATCTGGTCATGATGCAATTGATACGAAAAAATGGGACCTACACCATACCAAGAAAAACAACCCCATACCATGATGTTACCGCGGATCGAACTTTTTGCCGGCTGGTCTACGAACATTTCGTTGAGCATCAGAGGAAAACAAATTTATCTTCGTTTCATCGCTCAAAAGGATATTCCGCTATTTTTTTTTTTTTTGCACCTTGCCGATGCGCGATGTTGCAAAGCAAATTCCTTTCGTGCCTGCAGGTTCTTTTTCCTTAATAATGGTACCTTTCTTGCAATTCTTCCGGGAAGATTAGCATCCTGTAGTCTCCGACGAACTGTCCGTGAACTTATGACATTGTCAATTTGCGCTGAAATCCGTCTGGATGACGCGAAAGGATCAGACTTTGCCAATAATATAATGCGATTATCAGTTGTTGTTGATGTTTTTCTTGGTTTTCCACGAGTTTCTTTCTTTTTTAATGGTTTGAGGGTATTAGTTACGAAATTTTCAGATCTTTCTAGAGTATTTGCGATACTTATACGTTTTACCTTCTTTGCGCAAATCCTGAACCAGGAATCTTTCGTGTGCTGTACAATGGCGCGATCGACCCATTCGAAGAGAAAAACTTTTGTACTAAACATCTGAGTTATTTGTGACTAGTAACTGCATGCAAACCTTTCACAATATTACTCGTATACACAAATATCTGAGTTAAAATCAAGTGATAGTTTTCAACATTTTTAGTGATATTTTCAACCTACTATATTGGCAAACTGAAAAATCAGAAGTTGCCTTGTTTACACTCCAACTGACAAAAACAAACAGAGAAAGATGTCACATATACAGCAATGTTTATGAGATAAGATGCTGTAATGAATGGAAAGGTATGGTAACGCTATAAATGCAATAGTGTGCGTTGTTCATGCAAATCGATAACTTGTAGTCGCACACCTATTTTAATGACCAGCAGTGCACTTGCTTAGCTAAGCCACAGAGAACATACATTCAAGCTGCAGTCCCTCCTGTGTAAATTTTTGTAGCTAAGCCATTTTAAAATTACAGCTCAGCAGGTCCTGTGTAAATTTTTGTAATAGAAGTAGTTGAAATTGAAGTTTCGTTAGTTTTGGTGAACCGCATGTTTGGAAGGCGGATCACTGATCGAGTAGATAAACTCTTACCTAGTCTAGCACAATGCATGGTAGGCAAGAGGGAAGGGAGCCCCTCTTGACAGGGTTAGTTTAGTTTGGTGAAACCTAGACTAGACGGCGTTGTTTTTCCAACGGTTTGCTTTTAAAAATTTACACAGTAAATTGAAAAAAAAAAAAAAGGTTCTAGCCTGCATGTCTGTTCTCTGTGGCTAAGCTTAACAAGATGCTTGTTGTTCTGAACTACAAAAACTTTAAAAACGAACTTTATCAAGACGTAAACTATCCAGGAATATGGATGTAATGTCGGTCTATAAGCGCCATATTAGGTCTATTCTTGGAGGCAACTTCGTCTCATCTACTAAGTTCCAGTCTTTGGGTGGATTTTTTTGTATTATTTTTTTTTTTGACATTGCATTGTTAGCTGTGTACTCTTCATCTAGCTGAAAATTTCAAAGATCAAATAAAATAAAAACTACTGAAATGATTTTTATTTCTGATTTATTGGCCACTCGATAGTTTCAAAAATTGAATTCCCACTACAATTTTTTTTGGATTTTCATTTTTTGTGCATATTTTTTTATTAAATACACCATTTTAAAAATAAACAACCACTTACTCATACACTTCCAATGATTTGAGAAATTTAAGGAAAACCAAAATCATACCATGTGATGACCATAATATGACAAAGTTAGGAACATAGTAAAAATTATGTCCCTTGAATTGGGTCTATGATTTTCTTGTGGAATCATTCTTGTTTTTTTTTTTTATGTGAACAGTTATTTTATAAAGTGTGACTATTTTCTGTATATCTTGGATCCATTACAAAATGAATTGGGTTAATTTTGCCACAAATTGGGTCATTTGAACAGTAATTGTAATCCTTTCAGCTTAACCACAGAGAACAGACATCCAGGCTCGAACATTTTTTTCACAATTTACTGTGTAAATTTTTAAAAGCAAACCGTTGAAACATCAGCGCTGCCTAGTCTAGGTTTCACCAAACTAAGATTGACAGACTATCAAATCTAGAGGCACGCAAGTGGCGCCATCAACATACGATGCTTCAAACCTTACGGAAAGGAGCTGTAATTTCAAAATAGCAGTTACAGAAATTCACACACGGAGGGCACTCCAGCTTGGATGTCTGTTCTCTGTGGCTTAACCACTGAAGTCATGGCGCCCAAAAAGAAATCGAGAATAGCATGAAAGTGTTCAGCTGTAAATCGAAGAAGAATAGCTCAATTGCTTTAAAAAGAAGTGATCAACATAATGTCATCAATTTCAGTTGAATTTATGAGATATTTGGTACATAGGCCGAATGAAGGGGCTAGGCTGACATTACATCCCATAACCCTAATTAAATATACTTTTTATAAAAAAAATATATATGCACCTGAATTTCGATATTTACTTTGAAAACATGGATTATATTTGATTTTTTTTTTTATGGTTTTAATGGTCTCGGGGACAAAGAACCTCCTTGTATTCTATATTTTTTCTTAAAAGTTTAGACCTTTTGACATAACATGTCAAAAAGAGCGGCGTATGTTTTTCAGTTTTAGAGCTGAATATTTCCACCATCCATAAACCACATTGTCTTTTTGGAAGCGGGAGAGAAAAGAGGGAGTTTCTGCCATAAAGGGGGGGATAGGGGCAAGACACTGAGCAATCCTGAGTAACTCTGAGCAAATATGAGCATCTCTTATTCACTGGATTCATATTGTGATATTGACCACTCTTACCTGTTGTAAAGCTTGGTTTTGACAGTGAAATTTCATAATCAAAACAAGAAAGTTCTGTCGTGACAGTTTACCGCATCAACGTTGGGGTAATCATCACCCTATTTTGGGAGCTATCCTGACGAACTCACGGAGTTTAGGTTCTCTGTGGGTATGTCAAAATATTCCAAACTACTGTTGAAGCTGCCAAGCAGTATGGCATTAGAAGATTGCTTCTCCAGAAATACAAATCCGTGCAAAGATTGAGGCAGATAAATGTTGTACAAATGCTATCAGGACTGGACTCCGATTTTGCCCTAGTAAAGCGTATGTATAGGGCGCTTAAAGTTAATGTACTACCAACTAAAAATCAATTGGATTACTGCTGGTCGGAAGATATTCCGTTTCTAATATAAGTATGAGCTTTTCATAAGACAGAAAAGGAACTTCAAAAGCAAGTATTACTCCATTGACCATTAAATACATGTTCAATGGGTTATTTTACTTTTATCTGCTAGGATACTTCTGTAGCTCAATCTGGAGAGAAGTCTGCAATAGAAGATCGATTAAAGGTTTTTAAATCCCATTTCCAGAGCTTCCCACAGTCGAAGCCAACGTCGAATGGGTTGGGCCAATCAATCCTTACAATGGGAATATGTGGCATTTATTGACTGCAAAACTGATCACCTCCAAAAAGAAACCAAGCCGGATCGACCAATCGCGAAACTGGAGTTTCCAATATTTCCGGTTGGTCGAACAGGATTGGTTTCTTTTTGGAGATGATCCGTTCGTCAGTCAATTAATTTCATCTGTTTCTCGCCTTCCTACAAGAAAAATAATTAAACAATATTAAGCAATCTACTTATCAATTCCTCTTCCAAATACTGCGACCTTTCTCGCCTGAAATGAGAGCTTCTAACGACACGATAATAAATCATTTTCCCAGACAGTAAACATACTGCTGTTATTGGTTGCCAATGTTGCCACCGTCACCACCGTCACATTCAAGCCAGTGCTGCCAGAATACTTTAAATCGAGTTATAAATTATACAAATTGATAGAAGCTGATGCATTCTGAGCAAACGTGAGTTTTTTGATCAAATATGAGTGAGGTTGTTTTTTTGGTTTTCGCACACATTTTTTGGCATTCCCACCACTCTTTATCTTGGGGGGAGAAGAACATCATAGAGTGAGCAAATTTGCTGGGGGTGCGACACATCTAAATCCAGATTCAAGATGATCGAAAAATCTCACGCTAGCGAATCAATCTTTGAAAAATCTTCAGCTTGTGAATCTTAATCCATCTACTTGCATCGTGCTGCATCTTTTTGCAGTAAATCTTCATCAAAATCTTTAAAATCTTCTTTCTATCTACTAAGCGTGCGCACATCGCACAAAAGCATAACAAATAATATCCTGCATCTGAGATAGAGTCGCACCCCCTGCAAATTTGATGAATTCTGAGTAACTTTGAAGAATTAAGTTACTCACAAGAAAGCTGTCTTGCCCCTTGGTGGGGGGGTTCGTCTGAAAATTTCAAATATGAGCATACGTGTTTATGGTCCCTTCGATCCCTTCGATCTCAAAATGCTTAATAAACTTATAAAAATCACTTTAGATTGATGGGGACGCATGGTTGGTTAGTTACTTTGAGTAATGGAAACGCATGGTAGGATAGTCAGCAAAAACTAAAACAGCATTTTTGAAAAATAAATTAGCTCCATAACTAAAATACATACATCGCCAATTTTTTTTATATGTTATGTAAAAGAGAGTCTTAACATTCAAAAACAAGATGGCCACTGTAGCACTTTAATTTTGTGATTTAGGTACCATTGTTTGACAATTTTGAATGTATTCTTGTGATCATTGTCTTGTTGATATCCTCAAATCAGCGTCATTTTCTCTTCGGCATGAAATAACATCCCATTTGCCATGATCTCTTGATATATGCCACCGTACATTATCCCATCAATGCGATGAATAGGTCCCATACCTTTTCCAGAGAAGCATATCCAAACCATCAGTCTTCTCCTGCCATGTCTAACAGTCTTCTTGTGGATTCAGTCTGCACGGCCAGCCATTTTAACTCAGTTTTGAGTCGTTTTTGACTCACTTTCGTCAAAAGTGGAGTCACTCAAATTTGAGTAAATGTAACTGAGATTGACAAGTCGACAAATCAAAAACATCCATCTGATTTGAGTCGATGTTTTTGAATTGTCGATTTGTTAATTCCGAGTTACATTTACTCAAATTTGAGTGACTCCACTAATGACGAAATTGAGTCAAAAACGACTCAAAATTGAGTTGATATGGCTGGCCGTGTGGTACTAAATTCCGTCGGAATCAAACAGATTGAATTTGATGTCATCACTGAACAATGCCGTTTTCCATACTGTACCAATTCAGCTCAAATAGATTCTTGCAAACTGAAGTCCAACCTTTCTCTGCTTTTTGTTGAGCAATGATTTTTTCGCTGGTCTGCAGCTGAATAACAGAACTTCTCGCAATCTTCGCTGAACAGCTCGAGACCTTGCATCCAAGCATAACTAACTCTTGATTTGGGATCCTGGAGCAAAACAATCGTCTTGGAAGCTGCGTACGATCGCAAGGCCCATTCTTGGAGCTGTTTTGCTTGGACGGCCTGGACGATTTACAGTTTTAACCGATCATCTTGCTTTGTAGCGCTTCAGTAAACGAGACACTATCGATTTGTGTGTACCGAGTGTTTTACTAACTTCGTTCTGAGCATATTCAGGGTTGCCACATTATTTTTCGTTCCGATCTTTAATTTTTGCCATGAAATCTTTTTTATCTGTGTTTAACTGCAAAAAATCTTGGTAAAAATCTTTACTTCAAATTTTGTGTTGTAAAAGAAAAAAAAGATCAGTATACGAAAGATTCATGTTCTCGATCATTGCACTTCTGACAGACCAGTTCTGACATGATAATGAACCATGAGGTGTTTGTTCTGATTACTTAAAGTTCCTTGATAGGTGAACAAAATCGGAACGGAATTAACAATCAATTATTGTTATTATCCGTACACATTAATTTGTTGAATTTAGAATTTAGTTCTGCTGTTAATAATAGCTGATCAACTCTTTTCCTCCTTTGGCCTCCATGATGTCCGTACTCAGGCGGTTCCTGATTTTGGACTTATTCAGATTGTATTCCGAGAAAACTCGCTTCACTCCTGCAAAAGAATGCGGAATTAGTAAAAAGTTCGTAATGAACTTTCTTAGCAAGCGAACAGCCAGCTTCCCATCAGACGTTTTCTTCAACCAGTTTCGAAGTCTTCGGATTCTTCCACCTCGCTGTCCTTGCAGAAGGTTATCGTCCTCAGCTCACGAAAATAATTTTCAATGGCCTGTTCCTCACCGCTCTCAAAGAAGTTCGGATATTGTTCAATAATCGAGTTAAACTCCTTCAAAGGGCGCAGCTTTGCCGTTATATATTTCCGACTTCTTGCGAAGATGTTTCTCGAAATCTGACCCTAAATCCGTCAGGTGTTTTAGGTAACCATCCACACAAAAATTAGCAAGGAGCTCCATCAGCGGGACTTCAGCTGATTGCACATGTTCAGGAATTCCATAGCTTTTGACTAGAAGATACGATTCGATTTTATGATAAGAGATAATACGTAGCTTAAGAAGAAGAGAAATGGCTGCGTCATTGGGTCATTAAGATGACAACAATAAAACCGTTGTCTCAGTTTGATTAGAACGAGAAAAACAACGTAAGCTTCGAAAAGCGTTCCATATTCCATTCGGCTACTGACTACAACGATAGCTATCTAGTGGCAGACGGATGCAGGACAAGTAACTGCAGATATATTGCATCATTTGTTCCAGGTACAATGGCAGTTTTTGGCATGCGTTACTTACACAAAGGGCCAAAAAGTGGCAAGTACATTTGATAATTATCAAATGAGGACAGTCACGTTTCAGCAGCTTCTTGATGGATCGGTCAGTACCCATCATTACCGAAGCTTCATCTGACCCAAAGCCCACAAACCTTTTTTTTTGTAATCGGTGCCATCGATTTGGAACTGCGCAAAATATGTATGCTTCATATAGCAAAAAATACTATCGAGAACATTATGCAAACCTCCCAAAATTCTTCTGCATAAATACATAAAAATACTTCTAAATTAGAAGAATAGTATTTTTGTAGAAATCGCTGCAAGAAATTCTGCCGAAATTTTTACAGCAGTCGCTTGTGGAACTTTGAAACACACACTTGTCCAGCGGAATACCTGAAAAAATATTGAAATAATATCTGGAGAACTATAAGTAAGAATCCTTGCAGGCATCCTAGACAAAATTTGAAAAATAATTCTACAAAAACTCGTTACGAAATTTTTAAAGTTAAGAATTAAATAGATGAGATTACGGAATTCATGCAAAAAATCTTCTTAGATTTCTCCCACAAACCAGGACTTTCTCCAAGAATTACTTCAGGAAAAAATGTATAGTTTTTGTGTAGTTCTTTCAGGTGTCCTCCGGTGATTCCTTTAAAATCACAAAACTTCACAAGGTCAGGGATTCCTCCAAACATTTCATCACAAGAAAGTTTTGAAAAACTGCCGATGCAATGTTAGAAGAAACTCCTGGAAGAAACCCTGGGGGAATGCCTACAAACGTCTGAAGAATACCTATAGAAACGCCAGAAGGAATATCTAAAAGAATGTCAGAGAATCTTGGGAAATTCTATGCAATTTTCTTCTTATGGAGAAATCATTTGGGGGCAAACACACAAATTGACTTTCATACTGTCAGCTGTCACTGTAGTGTCAGTGTCAATTGTGTTATTTTACTTCATGGGCCTAAACAGCACACTGAAAGTAGTATTGATAAAAAGTTGGATCCTAAACTCTACTCATATTTTGAATTTGTGGTTTTTCAGACATCTGTATGAAAAAAAAAATCTGTGTCAATCTAGATAAATCTGTGCATGTGGCAACCCCGTGCTCAATCATCTCAGCTATTTTCGATCATATTATTCGATACAATAGATTGAAAATAAGCGGAAAAATATTTGACAGCCATGAACGTTCCAAAACCCCCCATCCTGGTAACCCTATCATCCAGCGCTGTGAAAGAAATTGATGTCGCGGCGGTAAATATTCGCTCTTTCTCTCGATCTCAAATCGTGCGCGAGGCACGCGCTTCTTCTTTTCTCCGGGTGCGAGCTTCTCTCCTTCCCAACTTATATATTTTCCACAGTGGACGACCCCTCGTTTCAATCGAACCCGCATGCCAACCCATCCGTCGCCATCCCCTATATAGCAGCCATCGTAGGTAACCTTCTCTATCTATCTACCCTTTCCCGGAGCGGACGACTACGACGGCTACGGCGAAGAAGGGGACCCAACTGTGTGAAACCGGTTGGAATTGATTATATCGCATGTTGTTCGTGGTACTTTTTTTAGATTCCCTTTTGCCCCACGTTCTCCGCTCGCTACTTCTGCAGCTTGTTCGGTTGCCTGACGGCCAAGCCTGGCTTGGCTACATTAGCCAAGTATACAATATACAGATGTGTGTATGTTCCAACAGCAAGCTGAGCTGAACAGTTTCGTCCGAGTACATAGCACAGGCATCGAAGCGTTTCTCGCCCTCTGGCTCTGGCCTGGCCGTTGCCGTTCATTGTGTTTCAGTTTCCCCTTTTCCTCCTGCAGCCGGTTTTCATTCCACCCCTTTTTTTTTTTTTCCGCTGGTTTTTTTTGTTAACAACCCCCCCCAATTCTTTTTTTTTCCCCCGGGGCGGTCCCCCACCTTTGGTTTTAGGCATTTTATTTGGCGAATGTTTTGGTTGGGATTTGGTGTTGGGCTGTTTTGATCGGAGAAATTGTATTGCTGGTTGCAGTTGTGATTGGACTCTAGAAGTGCTTTTTGCGCATTTTAAAGTGTGATAAAAGTGCACGTTTACGTCAAATCGTTTTGTTGTCTTCGGTGCACTTATCCTTTGTGCTGAAAGGTATAAGTTCACTGAAGACAGGAAACGATTTGTCGTAAACGTGCACTTTTATCACACTTTTTCTGTTTTTGTCGGAGTCCAATTTTAACTGCAATCAGCAATATATTGTATTCTATAATTTTGGATGTTCAGATCACAAATCTCGCTAAACTGCTTAAATATTGAAAATGTAAATTACCAACTAATATTTCTTGCATTGCAGTTTGACTGCAGCAAATATAGGTTAGCTACTTCATACATGAAGTCGTTGTAGTTTTTGAGTTGTATATTCAAGAAATCAGATTTTATTAGTTATCATGGTGGTCATTAGTGGACTTAGTCTCACCTTAAAATTCAACACACATGTGGTTGGAACAAATTTCATAATAAATAAACAATTACAATAACTTTCAACTAACAATGATAACTTTTGATGATTTCTAAAATCTACAAATTCTCAAACTAACCAAAGGCACAATCGATAAGAATAACACTTTCATCATGGATTAAGTGCACAAGCGCTTTACAAACGTTTGTACTGATTTTTTTGATAGTCGAGTTAGTGCTCGGTAATGTTATCGAGTGAATTTCATTTTCACGAAAAATATCAAATATCTCGAGTAATTCTTGCTAAGGGCCTAAAAGCCATTTGTAAACAATGAATTTAAATGTCGATTTCTCTTGAATCTTAAATCATTCTCGTGAAATAAAAGCAGCATCTGGTAGAAGAATGTTAGTTCTACCATATGAAGTAGCTGAATATAGTAGGATTCTCGTGATTCGTGAGTCATTGTTTACAAATGGCTTTTAGGCCCTAATCATGAATTACTCGAGATATGAACTAATTTCACGCTTTTTAATGCAACCAGCTGTTTCGTAGCGCTCTATATACACCAACGGGAAATAATGAATTCATGAATCCGTGAAATCAGATCACGCTTAATAGCAGTTGTCATTTCGCGGCTGTTCCTTCGAGGAGAAATCATCGTTGATGAAAGGGTCTCCGACAGCTTTTGGGAATTAAAATATCAAATTTTGAATTATTATCTGCTTATTAGGAAAGTGAGCAATATCGAAACATTTTTGGATTACATCAGATGCATGCTCGTTGTAATGATGGTATAACTGTGAATGATTGAAGGTTTCGGAAGTTCAGTTTTTCGAAAACTTTTTTTCTTGCCTGCTCTTTCCATTTATTCGTTGTCCACTTTTTCCTCTTTTATCGATGTGGCTAAATGGTCCCGAATAATCAATAGAAATACATTGATCTGCCATTTTAAAATCCATGAATTATGTTCGCTCTCTCTTAAACGAAATCATAATATCAAGGACCGCTAATCTGTTTATCTGTTTATTATAATCTTAATTCACCTAACAATTGTTAGTCTTAATGAATATTACACACTTCAAGAAATAAATCAGGCCTAGCTGCAGATAAAAATAGTTAAAGGGACTTTAAAATCAAACCGAATATATGCTTCGTTAAAGGAATTGTCTAAAGCGAGAACAGGTTCATTCATCTCATACTGTCTTTATGTACACGAGATACAAGCTGCATATAGTTGCGTTGTCTCATCACTATTTCAGATGCGTAGAAGTCGAGTTGCCGCAGTAGCTCTGCAGAGTCGACTTCGCCGATAGCAATCTTAGCTGCAAACATAACTTAAGCCTTGCGATTTCGTTCTTCAAGGGTATCAATCCCCAGTAGACGACAGCGGTCAATGTATAATGTCAAATCATAGGAATCACGCCAAGCCAGGTAACGGAGCACATAGCGAACAAACTTCTTCTGCACATTTTTAAAGCTGGCTATCCAGCAGGCCTGATATGGGCACCAAATGACAGCACTATACTCCACCGTAGGACGAATCAACGAGCAATACAATGATTGCAGACAAAGCAGGTCGTGGGAGTCTTCGGAGATTCCGAACATAAAGCCAAGCTGCTCAGCTTTGTTCAAGATGTCGGCTTGCAAGTCAATGCACAATTAAGAGTAACTCCCATATCTCTGACCTGACGCAGTCTCTCCAATAGGTGGCCGGAAATGGAATAATCCAAATTGGTCGGTTTTTGCGCACGGTGGAAAGAGATGACAGTACACTTATTGATGCTAAGCGTTAAGTAATTGCGAGAGCACCATCTCTGCATACGCTCTACGATGACCTGCAAATCTTCACAATCGGCGATGCTGTTGATGACCTTGTACATCTTAACGTCATCAGCGTAGAATAGACGACATTCACGTGGCAGCATCTGAGAAAGTTCGTTGATGAACAGGGAAAACAGAAGTGGCTCCAGATTACTCCCTTTGATAACACCGAAGATATTCGTGAACATTTCAGATTGCGAATCACCAGTCTTAACACAAAGTGAGCGATCCATAAGCTTGAAACGCTAAGAAAGAAAGAAGATCGTTTTGGATAGAATCCATGTTGAGACATGGAAATGTAGTTTTCGCAGGAACTACAGAGTGCATCAATAATGACGATCTCAAAAACCTTAGAGCAACAACTTAAAGATGTGATCCCTCTATAGTTTTAGACAGATAATCGGATCACAGTAAGTATCATCCTACGAGTGTCACCATAACTAACTTCCTCTGATTTCTGACGTATCTCGTGACTCTGTTTCGCAAAATTAAACTCCATTTTGTACGATAGAACAACCCTGTTGAGCTGCACGCTTAAGGTGGAGTTTCCGTTTGTGTGATTCAAATTTACCAAGCTTTGAGATCCACTCATAAATTATGATACACTGTGAAGGAGGACCGGTCTACCAAAGATACGTAAAAGAAATATGAGTGGTTGACGGTTTACTGTTGCTTATTCTTCTGGGCAGTCGAACGAATTTCGCAGCAGGCTTGGAAGACCGCCTACGATATGAGGCCCATATAAGGCACGCCAATTGCATTCGGGTTGTACCTTATGGTATTCTTCAGTTTATTTGTCGAAATTCCATAATGAACGCCTAATATTGATCACATAGCAATAGCAATACGTAAATTGTGTCTCACGACAAACTTTAAGCACTGGAAAAATGTGATGTGATGTTATAAGACGCCACCACTAGTGCACGACTTTCCAAGACGTACGGTTCCTCCGAATTGCAAGGTCAGACTTTACATATTTATAATCCTCACTAGTCCGTTGTATGAATGGGCAACAACGGGGGTAAGCAGAAGCACTTATACGAAACCCACGGAAAGGATAGAGAATCTTCTTCCACCTAAAGGCTCTTATTGCAGGACATGAACAGTAAGCAATATATCTTAGGATTTCCACGAAAAAAAAAGTGTTCACAAATGATCACATGCCTGCATAAGTTCACATGTACATAATTATGGTAGGACGGTAGGAGCTCAGCCAAACATTATCCAAAGCTTGTAGTGGCCCTATGATGTGTTGGCTTCAGCTCATCGAAAAACAAACAATCACAGAACATGTGCGACGTTGAACCCGAGTTGGCGATCCACACCCTCGGTAACCGAAGCCATGAATGCAAATAATTCCACCATGGCAACCGTTATGAATTGGATTTCCTCCATTGCTAGGCTCGCATTTGACGCTGGGCACTCCCGCTTCATGTGTCCGGGCTTGTGGTAGTTGTAGCAGGCTAGCAATTTACCTCGATGGCTTTTTTTCGGCTCACTAATCAGCAACTTTCGCTTCACCAGCTTCCTCGTCGGAACAGCTTCCAATGAGTCGGCATACTCTTCAATGCCATATCCACCTTCAGACTGGTTTCTAGCTCTTGCCCTGACATCGTCACCTTCTGATGATAATTATTAGCTCTCCCCAGGGCTCCTTGGCGATCCTGCTGTTTCCGGATCAGCGAGTGTTGGTTGTCATCGATGAGTAAAACGACAATGCCCCGCTCTTAGCATCTCAGAGGTTCTGTGGTGGACTCTGCAACGTGCGTCCCAGAGATTTATGTGCATCTCTACAGCATTTCCAGCATTCGTATCCTCTACTCTTCCGCTTTTTCCAGACCGAGTTTTCCACAGTTTACTCCTAATTGTGAGGTAAAACCGTTATTAACGTAATGTATTTCACGGGAAAATCACGCTTCAAGTACAGAAAAAAATTATTCATAAATTTGGTCTCATAATTCTAGATTTGTTCAAGTACAATCTACAAACTACTTTACTACTGGAACTAATAACTGCATCAAGCAAGTTTAATATTCTAATGAGAGCAATTTATTTAAAGTTACGATTGAAGGATTTGGTGAAATTAGAGTCATTAGAAGCGATGCGTGCCTTCGGGCAACTTTATGTTGAATTATGGATAGTGTGACTATTTAGTGGAATACCTGTAACTAGAAAATAAGAAGAATGATTAGTAATTTCCATTTAATTCAGACTACCTTTATTGCTTATCTTGACAGATACGCGTATTTCGTCTACAATGTGCAGACTTCTTCAGTGTCGTGTAACAATACTCGGCCCAGTGTAGACGAAATACGCGTATCTGTCAAGATAAGCAATAGAGGTAGTTGGAATTAAATGGAAATTACTGATCATTCTTCTTATTTTCTAGCAACTTTATGTTTCTATTGAATTCCAAGCTCATCGTTTTAGCACCACCCGGCGGAGACTTGGTCCTATACCCAATTATTTCATCCGTTCAACCTCTCGCAATGTTTTGTGATAAAGTGGGAATATTATAATTTGAGATAACACAATATAGACGGCTTCCAAATTTGGCAGATCGACAGGCAATCGGTGGATAACCACCTGGTAGGGTTATGGGATTCAAGCCTAGCTCCTTCAATCGGCCTATGTACCCAATATCTCATAATTTTCTGCTAAAATTGACAACATTACGTTGACATCGTAATGATTGCTCTCTTTTGAAGCAATTGAGATATTATTCTTCGATTTACAGCTATACACCCACATAATCACAAACCATTTCTGGACCATTTTCCTTATTTTTGACGACCGTTTCCGTTATTGCTACGACATTTACCCTCATAGTTGACAACTATAAACTAACAATCTCCTATATAGTTTTAACAATATGTCAGATGGTAAAAGGCCAAATATCAATATGCTGAATTGGCGGTTCAGTTAGGTTACCATAAAAAATGGCAATTTTCACGAACAAAATTTTTGCTGTACTCTATGCCAAAAAGTTGGTATATAATCAAGACCGAGTGCAGACACTAAAAAACCTTTCAAAGACAATATGGCATACATTAACAATATGTGTTAAGGTTGTATGGTGAAAATGAGATTTAACTATTCGATAACAATAACATAAAATGTGATAATATATCTTACATTCGAAATATAGTTATATTATAGTTGTTTTTCGTTATGCGGGCACTTTTATGCGATTCTCGATTTCTTTAACTTTTTAGACGCCATGATTTCTCTGGTTAAGTTGAACAGATTACCATCATTGTTTTCAAATGACACAATTGTGGCAAAATTGACCCACTGCACCTTGTAATGGATCAAAGATATGCAGAAAATGACCACACTTTATAAAATAACTTTTCACATAAAAGAAAACAGAATGATTTCACAAGAAAACCGTGGACCCAATTCAAGGGACATATTTTTTACTATGTTCCTAACTTTGGCATATTATGGTCATCACATAGTATAATTTTGTTTTTTCAAAAAAATCCAATGGAAGTGTATGAGTAAGTGGTTGTATATTTTTAAAATGGTGCATCTTAACAAAATTATACCCACAAAATGGGAATTAAAAAAATGGTGTAGTGGAAATTCAATTGTTTAAACTACCGAGTGGCCGATGGATCAAAAGTGATAATCAGTTTTGTGTTTTAAAGTTGTTATTTCTTAATATGATCTTTGAAATTTTCAGCTAGATGAAGAGTAGATAGCGGACATGTTTAACAAAATAATACAAAAAAATCCTCCCAAAGACTGAAACCTAGTAGATGAATAGACTCAATATGGCTCTAATAGACCAACATTACATCGATATTCCTCGATAGTTTTTGTCTTGGCAATGTTAGTTGTGTAACTTTTCAGTTAGTTCAGAACAACAAGCATCTTATTAAGCTTATCTAAGCAAGCAAATAACTAGTTGAATATCTTTTACAGCTCAATTACTTCATGAGTTACTATGAATAATGTAACCGACAGCTGCATATTAGGCTAAGGTATGCGCCACATACCCTACCTCATAGCAATATGTGGACCGGAAGTTTTGATGAGCTTCCTACCCCCATGCATGATTTTTGCCTCATAGTATAAGACAAACAAGAACAGTGTAGAAACTACTGTTACTGTTCAAGTTAATCTAAAATTCAAAACAATAGAAAATATGTTATTAATTATTATTAATAATGCAATTAATTTAAAAATCAAGCATATGTCATTTGGTTCCTTTTGAGATACATAATGCATTTGAGCAATTTGGTTTTTGATTATATTAACAGGCATATTTTCATATAAATTTACTGATGTCTTATGGCTTAGAACATATAATTTCAATGGATAATTGACTGGCCCATTGGCCTCGGTTCATTATCTCATCTTTATTTAATTAAATCAGAAAATTTTTGTTTACTTCGTCTTTAAGTTGAAGTTCCAACATTCTCATCAAAACAAAACCCCGAATGCATTTTTCTGAAAACGTTCCTCCGCGTCGTCGAGTGGAAACGCTCCGCTCGGTTGTGTATACATAATCGGGGTTGATGTGCACAGCGGCAGCGGCATAGTTGCCTTTTCCACATAGCACCCCCCCCCTCTTTTCCCACAGCATACGTTGCCTTGTTTCCCACCATTGTATGTACACTAACGTATACATAAGAGCCAGAAGAAGCATCGACCGCGCGCGTAAGCACGCCACACAACCGACTGGCGTCCAATTTGAAGCTGCTGTACAACACATGTGGCCGTTGGTATTGGTGAGCGCGGTGGATTCGACTCTTTGTTTGCTGCGTCCATGTGCTTCGGGAGAAAACATAGCCAGCAGCAGTGCTCTCTCGTTTTAGAATACCCTCATCATCAAGGCCTTCACCCATCAGGTTCTCCAAAATGGAAAAACACAGTGTAGGTCTTGCCCCATCATGAGAAAATAATGTTCACCCCGCATAGGGTAGCACTTGGCGATCCAATGGTATATACATAAACATCGAAGTCGGGAGAATAACCGAAATGTTCGAGCAAAGAGCGGGAGCGATGGAAGCTCGCGAGAATTCGAGAGTTTGTTTGTGATGGCGTCCCTGTTCAATCAATAGTGTCAGGGCACATCCGGCTGTTCTGTTCACTCCCATGGCCGCCATCGCAGCACCGCATGTACAGAGTAGACAATCATCGAATTGACCGTTTTCTTCGGTTCGGTTTGTGATTGAAAGGTTGAAAGGAAAAAAAAGGATTCATCACAAAAGGTGTTTGATTATTGCTAATAGTACGCCGGACGGAGGCAAATGTGTTGCCGCCGCCGCTGTCCAAGTTGACGGGGGCGAAAAAATGTCCATCAGTAGACCCCTCGTTTGTTTCTCATCACCCGACATCGGGAGAGAAACGTTATTTTTCTTCGTTTTTGGGGTCGTCGTTGGTCGTTGGAAGACGATTGGTTGGTGTTGGTGACGCACTTTTTGTCGCATACATCCAAGATGGTCGTTGTGCGAGGGGGCTCCGAGGAGCACAACGAAATTGTAGTTATTCTTAGTTTTTTTGTTTGTTTGAGTGTTTTGTACAAATTCGCTCTGACAATAGTAATGGGCTTACAATTTTCAAAAAGTATGATTTTTTTCGGGACACAAAAATTTCAAGACGATTTGCAACGTTGCCATGTTTTCGCCCGAAGCAGGCCATGACGCTGCGGCCCCAAAGTGGTTTGGTAGGATTTTTCATCGTCGGGGTGCGGTAGTGTGCGTGTGTGACGCTTTTTCGTTGAGCTGGTGTGAGTTTTTTTTTTCTGCGACAGTGTTGGTGTGTTCTCTCCGCGCTCTGCTGCAAAGAAGCGATGAAGCGTTATTTTTTCTTAATAGGAACCGATTGTACTTTTATTATATGTGGTGTATCATCTCGGGGCAACCTCGCGTTTCTCGCTCTTGCCTATAGCTGCGACGCATTAATATTATTCTTTTGCTGGTCTTCTACTATACGGTGTGTACTTTTCGGGTAATAATATACAGAACCATATCTCGCAAGGCAAGGCTTGCATTGCTGCCTGGCAAAAACAGGAGGCCGCTTTCTATTACAAGAAAAGAGGAGCATCATCGGTTTGTGCTGGCTTGTGGCCTACTACGGCTATTACCTATACGGAGTGCGTTGTGTTTCGTTCAAGGGGTGTGGAAGCGGAAGGAAGAAAACACAAAACATTAGACCACAAAACGATTTTTTCCTGGGTATTATTCAATAATACAAAGGCCGAAGTATACTATAACCTCTTCCGCGCTTCTAAGCCAGACCGTGTGGCCACCCGTTTTCTAGTAGTGGAGGTGGAAGTGTCGAGAGTTTTACCGCGCGCGCGATTCAAGTGCACGTGAAAGAGGAACGCTGTGAATCAAATAATAGCAGTGCCAAGTTGTGTTATCTGTGGTGAATCCGCGTGCTTTTTTTCGGTCCAAATGGTGCGATTCCGTGTTGCGGTGTAGTTCTATGAAAAATAGTATTCATCAATCCTAGGAACAAGCAACGTTCGACAGCTATGGATTTAAGCGCGAAAGAAGGCTTCCGGCTCGTATTACGCCCGAACCCATTCCGATAAGCATAACTTAAGTGTGTCGAATCGGTTCGGCGAACCGCCACCCAACGAATTTCCAGTGAATATTTAGTTTTAACGGAAAATATCAAACATAAACCGTTGGATTCCTAGCCAGCTTCAACCGTCGTCCCCGTGATAGTCTAGTCCGACCACGTCGTTGGATTACGTCGCAGTTGAGCTAGCACAGAAATTATGGCGACATGCGAATGTGACCGGAAGTGCCCAGAACCCGTTTTTAGCTGAAAAATAGGAGCACGAAGGGAAAAAAAAACATCCTTCTTCCTAGTTGAGACCTTCGGGCCACACGTATACACATGGCTGGCTAGTCCGAAGAGAGTGAACTTGCGCGATTCCTGGAAATTTTCCAAAACAACGTTTTCCTCACGCTCTCGTGTGTGTTTTTTTTCGCACCGTGCCCTTGCGTATTGTGTGCGGCAGAAGAGAAGGGCGCCGGAAAATTTATCGATCTTGGAAAATTTTCCTCCCATACTTTGGTGTTTTCCATGGCCGGAACTCAATGATAGAATTTATTTCAAGCATTATACAAATGGAACTACGAACGGTTCTCAGAAGCACAGTTGCATACGAATGAAATTTCAGCGTAGGTTTTTCAAACAGGTTCAAAGTTTGAATTATTGAAAAAATATTGTACGGAACGCGCGCGTTTCCACCAAAATTTGACAACAACGTAATCGCCGCTGCCGCCAGAGGGCGCCTCGCATTCGCGTTTCATGAATGTGTGGATGTGTGCGTGCGAGCGTAAATGTTTTTTTTTTGTTTTTTCGATGGGAGAGTCGCGCTTTTTCCGGTTTCCTTTTTAGATATGGTGTGCGTGTGCTGCGCGCCTCGAGCACGACACATTGCGTGAATCGAACGAGTGCTGATGGTGGTGGTGTGGTGGTTGTGTGTGAAAAGTTTAGTAATTTTTATATTTTTGTCGTGAGCGTCGCACGGTCGCACGAATGTGAACGATGAATGAGCAGCCGGAAGAGGTTGGGAGAGAGCGATCGTGAGCGAAATTGAGCACTCCGGAGAGCACTCGCCCGGTGAACCGAAGGCTCTTGGAGCGGAGCGTGAGCTAGCGCAGAAGGTCACCGGAGAACGGTTGAGCAAAAGTGGGAGATTGGGGTGTTTTGCCTGGAGCAAATCGAGCAAACGAGCGTTTGGCCGGAGAGTGCTCTTTTTCGCAAACGATTTTTTCGGCCTCCTTTGGCAACGCGCAAAAGAAGGGAAATTTTTATTATTCGAAAGAAGAGTAATAATACTCGACAATACGGGAGCCGTGTATAGCCGCGTTTGTGTGCTGCTCTAGTGGAAGAAAATAAGACGGAGATATCGACTTTTTTGCTGATCGTTCGTTCCTGTGCGCTTCTACGAGCCGTTCGTTATTCGCATTATAAATATAATTTCTGTGCCATATATACATATGAATGTGAAAAAAAAAAAACAAAACCCGAAGATGTGCACTTATTTATATATTTAACTTGATATTTATATTCTTGGTGTTTTCGAATTGCTCCTGTGCAGGGAATAAGAATTAATATACACACATACGATTGTTTGTGTAGTTGTTTTGATTGGTTCGAAAGGAGCCAATCTGGCAAGGAAGTGAGGAAGTGAAGGAGAAGAAGGAGCCTTGGAGGAGGAAGCAGAGCAAAGGAAGAAGTTTGAAGACGAAGTGAGTGCTTCCAGCGTGAGGAATAAGTGGAAGAGTATCCAACCGCACCGGGAGAATTAAGTCAGGAAGTGAGGTGTGTGTGTTTGTCGCTGTACAAGGAAAAGGAAGACAAAGAAGAAAGTGCAAACAAGAGAACGAAGAAGAAGAAGCAAAGGGAAAAAAAAATCCAATACAGTATACTCAGCAGTTGGTCCGGACAAAGTTTACGCAACCATCATGTCGGAGCACCATCGTGGTGCTTGGGGAACTCGGGAGGATGCCGTATGGTGGCCAGGGGGTATCTCGTCTTCCGACCAACAAACGATCCAACATCATCAGCATCTACTTAATCAGCACCATCAGCAGCAGCTGGCCCAACAGCAGGCTCAGCTGCAGCACCAGGTTGCTCAGCAGCAGCAACAACAGCAGCAACAGCAACAGCAGCAGCAGCAGCAACAACAGCAAGCCCAGGCACACAGTAATGATAATGCCCGAAGCAATAGTACAACGTCGACGTCCGCCACACAGCAACTATTTTCCTACAAAATGGCCAACAGCTTTCAGAACCCGGTTACGACCATATCGGGCGTAACGGTATCCACCTCCAATTCCCCGTACGACTATCGTCTCGGAATGAGCACAGCGGGTGTCGTGTCACGGCCCGGTGATCCACCGACGATGGCCAGCACGGCGCCGACGACCCAGTGGTGGTACCCCGGCGGACAGAATGCCCTCGACAACTCCCTGCAGCAACAGCAACAGCAGCAGCAGCAGCAACAGCAACAACAGCAACAGCAGCAGCAGCAACAACAGCAACAACAACATCAGGTACAACAACAAACCCATCAACCGCAGAATCAACATCAAGCCCGTAATCAACAGACCCAATCGGTATGTACTCCCATGGTAGAAAGGCCGGGTTCCGCTCCCATGAGCAGCCTCGCGCCACACACGAATTTTTGGCGCGCATTTTCTTCTTGCATATGTTTTGAATTACAATCTTCGCGTAAACATCAATCTCGTTCGAGCGTCCGTCCGTTCGTTCGTTCGTTTATATTTTTTTCGAAGAAGAGATACCGGCCTAAAAAGTATTGTACAGTCATTCGGAGTCGTGTACATACATAAAAAAAAAATATACCGTTAATTGGGAGTGGGGGTGGGGGTGCTGTTGATGACAGTTTGTTTTGATGTTGGTGCTGCTTCAGAATAATACTAACCGAATAGTGTTGTTGTAGCTCTTTCGTCGCTAATTTTCTTTTTTTCACACAGGACCCTCCCGGGTGCTATTGTAGAAACGCTCCTAGTAGTGTAGGTAGCCTCGCAGTAGTAGTAGTGTTCGTAGTAGTAGTTGTGTAGTAGTAGTAGCAGTTACTCCTAGTACGGAACATTAGCGAATCAATTTAATGGAAAACATAGCTCGTCACACGACATTTTTGGGAATTTTTCCGCCACCACCCACCAATTGGAATCGATCCTCTCCAACCCGGTGATGGGTTTTGATGTATTTAAGCGTTAACAACAGCTGAATTGGGTGTATTGGGAGGGGTCGTATTTTGCATTCAAACGATTGTCAGGCGTAGAAAGATTGCTCATCTTTTCTGTCCCCTTCCAAGGGGGGGGTGTGGGATTGTTTTGATTTTTTTTTTTCACTTTCTTGTGATCAGTTTTGTAAACAATTCGTTTCGAAATAGGTCTAATCTGGGGAAGGTGTTGGATTGACAATATGTGCTGAGACATTTGGTTGAGTTTCGAAAGATGTTTCACTCCACCATCTTTCTTGCACAGTTTTGGTACTGGTTAAGGGTGGGCTGGGGGCTGGGACTGGTATCGATGAAATCATCAACTAAACAACATTTTTAGCAATCTGAGCCGTTCAAAAAGTCAAGAGTTACAACAAAGAGGAGAGGCGTAAAACAGCATGAAACCGACTGCCAAATCGCCTCCTCCTTCAAGGTTGGTCATTCATTCGGTAGTAGTCGAAAAACAAATATTTTCGAACGGAATAAGTCGGTTTCTAAGACACCTGCAACGACGTTGTTATTCATAATTGGTTTGCATGTTGCAACAAGACGATATTCCTATTTCTAGGATGACGGCCAACTTATTACTAGAAATATTGAACAGGACGTTTTAAATGTATCCAACTGATATCACATAGATAGATTTGGGATGTACTGAAACAACTGGAAGGTTCGGACCAGACAGGGACAAGACCCAAGTCGTGATTTTTTTTTTCATATTCTAAATGCGACTACGAGTATCAGTATTAAAGTTAAATAGCATTGTGAAAACATACAGCAAGTGCAACGGCTATGCACCCTACTGGGAAAGAACGCTTGTTCTCTACAATCAAATAACCTCGAATCGAATCTAAATGCCGTAGTGACTTCTCTACTTGAAACATCCAAAGATTCTAAACAAAATTCTATGAATTTTAGAAACTGGAGGTATTTCTTTACACGTTTGAAGATTTGGTCGTTATAATCAACTATGCTCTTCAGGGATCCGGCACATTAGGTAAGGCCATTAGGTCAACGTAGGACGTCCTCCATCTGCGGGCGAATGGAGTGGATACTCCCCCTTCCGCACGCTGCCTTGTATTGTGGACGATACAATAACGAATCGACAAGTGGTCGCTATGGGTGTAGCCATCATCCACCCTCCAATTGTTAAGTAGCCCCAGGACTGCTGAAAGTTACATCAATTACCGATTCTGCTCCGTTTCTATGGTAGGTACTCTTGGTACCTACGTTGGCTAGGTCCACATTGAGCTTAGCCAAGGCCTCCAGAAGAATCTGGCCCGTGGGGTTGGTAAGGCGGCTCTCGCACTTGAGCGCCCAGCGTTGAAGTCCCCCGCTATTACCAACGGGTTTAGGCCAGTTAGCTCAGTTGTCATACGATCGAGCATATTGGAGAACTGTACAATCGACCATCTTGGCGGTGCGTAGCAGCTGCAGAAGAACACTCCATTCACTTTTACAACCGCGAAGCCTTCGTTTGTGGTAGCCACAATCTCCTGAACCGGGTACTTGCCCGTCGTCCATAATGCCACCATATTGGACCTGTCCGCAAACCAGTTGCCGTTGCCTGCCGGGATGTGGTATGGGTATGATATTATGGCGATATCCGATGCCGACTCGCAAACTGCAGTTGCTGGGCGGCCTCACAATGGTTCAGGTTTAGTTGAATTACCTGCATTACGATTGGCTCTTTTTTTTTTTTCGACGGGATGGAAAATCTGCTACCTCGACCCACTAAAAACCCACCCGTGCCTTAAGCCCTGGACCCTCCCCGGGACCACCTTTCGGTATTACTTCGGGGAGGGGACTATTGTGCTTGGTAAGCACCCACTATGTCTAACTACCTAGGGCTTTAGTAGTTAGGTGGTCCCTGCGACCTGCCTTTGGTCGTTTCGCCATTTTTGTTGAACATCGAGGACGATCTGGGAGGCTGCTACGCATACCGCGTCCCAGACGTACCGCTCCTGACACATCCTCTGGACCAAATTATCCGGAGTCGTGTCGTGACCGCTTACGGCAATCATGCCGGATCTCGCGCCGTCAAAGCGAGGACAGGCGAAGAACACATGTTTCGCAGTTTCCTCGACTCCCGCGCACTCGCTGCATGCGGAGGACTGTGCATGCCCATATTTGTGCAGGTATTGTCTAAATCAGCCGTGGCCAGACAATATCTGCGTTAAGTGGAAGTTGACTTCACCGTGTCGCCTACCGACCCACCCGGTTAATTCCAGGGGCTCTCCCTGCCACGCTTGGGGTCGTCGCTCGTCCCCCTTTTTGCACTGACATCTACCTCCGTGCTTATTATAGCATATGGCGCTTGAGACCGCTCTCGAGCTGGACGCCAGGGCCTCTCTCTTTGCGGCTAGCTGGAGCTGGTTGCGAAGATGGACCTATGACCCCGTCGCCACGTTCGCTAAGGTTTTGAGTCCGACAGGGGTGTTAGCCACTATCCGCTTCTTGGAAGCGCCGGGTGCGTAGCCTAAGGAGGCTAAGTTTCTGGTCCATAGCGATGTTGTTGCGCGATGACGTGAAGTCAATAATCGCATCCAACTGCTCGGACACTTCCACTATTTTAAGAAGCGTTTCCCGCATCCTATCCATAGCCCATCCATGGCCACACCTAGCTTGGCGACACCTGCTTCTGATGCCGTGGCACTTCCGCAAATGTCCGACAGGCCTCCGGATCACACCTTCTTACGTGGTGGGGACCTCATTAGGCCGCTTCTAGCGAACTGATTCGCTTTCTCCTGGGGTTTGATCGTTCCTGAGGTTTTATCCTCCATTCTGTTGGGTCCCCCTCCAGCCGCTATCCAAACCCACGCGGACTAGTCGCTATAGTGATCCCATGGTTATCTATGCAAGCATGAAGGCGAGCAGGGAGGATTGACACAGCCCTTCATGGGGACCCGTGTTCAGAGCCTGATCAGCGTAGGTCAGGTATAGGGACATCTGAGCCTACTCCCTCCCGACTGGCGAGGTCGGGCGGTGGAGAATAGAACGTACTGGAGGTCTGCCAAGGTTTTAATGGGACGAAGACAACCTGTGTCGCTGGAACCTCGCCATTTCCTGCTCGGTGTCACCCGGCAGTACCTGAGGGAGACGACGTAGGAACCAGCCCGAATGCAACAGTACCACTTGTTTTCCTGTTTCGCAGCCAGTAATTGGGGTTTTACTGACATCCGGCCCAATACGCCATGTGGCGCTCCCTCCGTAGTTCGTTTAGCCGTTAAGGGGAGCGTTTCCAAGGTGCAGGCGGCGAACTACACTCACACCTCCTATTGCTCTATGTTTGTTGTAACGTAGCAACCAAGAGGTAGCAATTCCTTAACTGTATGTTATTTGGACGATTCAATTTGTGCTCTCAAAATTTCACACTTGGACACCAACCATCCAATTTGTCAGTTGATGTTCAAATTCAAGAAGATGAAAAGCAACTTTATCCGTGCCCATCGAAGCACTTCTCCATTTTCAGTCTTACGAACTGACCCGCTGAGAGTAGGCGAAATGTGCCTATCGAATCACATCCACCACCTTTCTCAGCTAGGCAGTGGATCTGTTGGAGTGGAGCGAAAAGGGGGCCGATTGAATTTAGTATTTCTTGATTTTTTTCGCGAAACGAAATCATTGAACTGAATGGGAGATTTTTTTTTGCTTTCTTTCAGTCATAAGCTGTTTTTTTTTCTAATTTTATATGTCGTTATCTGCTAAGGGGCTATGCATAAACCACGTAGACTTTTTTTTGAGGATGGGTGGGGGGATGATCAAAGTCTACGCTTCATACAAAATTCCAAAAAAATGTATGGACAAAAGTCTACGAGCGGGAGGGGCTGGGTCTGAGATTTTCAAAAGTGAGTCTACGTGGTTTATGAACAGAAGTGAGAACTTAATATTTAATAATTTCCGGGGAACGAGTTTGTGGCTGCGAAAGAAAAGTTCGATGTTCTAGTCATAGTCTAGTCCCTCAGGAAACAGCTAGTGTTGAAGTTACCCAAAAAATGTCTTAATCTACTTTCTCTTTGGTTTATCACGGGTAAACAAATGAGTTTGTGGCTTAGTTTACAGAGAGTTCTTTCACGTCTGGAGAGGATTATGAAAACTGAGGAGTTTTTCAGGTCGAAAGAGAACTTTCTATTCCTGATATGACTTTTAACTCCGGAGAGGACTTTCAAGTCCGAAGAAAACTGTGAATAAATTATTTCAGCGCCAACATTTGATTTCGGCGAATCTGCTTTTGTAAACCAAAAACTGTCTGCTAATTTATCGGAAGTTGAATACAATTCCTTCAAATTGAATATATAAGCGGATAGAGATAAAGCTCCTCTTCCTTAAAGAGTGCTTAATTTGTATTTGTGACCTTTTCTTCAAGATAAAATGACTACGAAAGCCATTGTTTACAAAAGCAGATTCGCCCTAATCTAATGTTGTCGCTGATTTATTTTTTACTTCAATGCCTTGCTGAAAAAAAAAGGTTTTCCTCACCAGTAGTGACATAAACGTCATACGAATACATTTCGCTCTGATGCAGATAACGTATGTGTGACCACTGTTATATGCAGGAATAACGGAGAAACAAATCGGCATTAGGATGAGTTTCCACACATTTAATCTCCTTTGAATAATAAATTTATATTTGTGCTAACATTGATGAAGGAAATTTTTTAAATTGATGGAGGATTTTTCAAAAATTCATAAATTTTGAACCACTGAGCCGATGTTAACAACTTAATACGCAAATCAGACGTAATTAAAAATTCTTATTTAAAAAATGTAAAAATACAACTTAATTGCTAAATTCATTATGAAAATATTCGGTCAAAATTGGTGTCATTTTTTATCAATTAATCCGGTTTTTACTGCCGTTGAAGAATGCCCTCACTTTCCAAAGGGTACAAATAAGGAAGACAGGCCCAAAAACTTCCCGTACCTTTCAAATGTGCTAGTAGTAGGCTCAGTTTTTGACCTTTGAATAGTTTGGTACAGTATCAAGATGCTAGGTAAAACTTGGTCCATGCAGTACATCCAGCTACTTCCAACAAGCCAGTGTCACCAGTGGCAGCTTAGTGACTTTGTAGTGACCTGCTAACAGGGGACCGGAACTTTAATAATTTTTCGAAAACATTCGTTACTTTTTCTAAAGAAATTTGTAGTTTTTGTCATGTTTGGATTTCGTAGTAAAAAATCCTTTTCATAGTTCGTATAATACATTCAACTCTTCTGATTAAATAGAAGAAGTGTAGTAAAGAAGATAATTTATCTGTTTAGGTATCTATAACACTAACCTGGTGTCTCTTATAGCATTTTCTGTCTTAACATGTGTGCTCCTACACTTTGATTGTTGTTTGTTGTATTGTCCCAATACGCGGAGTAACGATTAACTCATACTGATGGGGACCAGTATTTGCACCACTCACCGTCGTTCCTCTCCGGGGTCTATAAGTAATAGTATGGTGAGAGGAATAATATGTGTGAAATTAGTCGGTGCATGCCAAAAATAAAACCCAACAGCAAGAGATAATTTCTCACCCATGTTAGGCATTGGGAGAGGGAAACAAACAAATCGCTAGAATCAGAACAAAGCAATAGGTTGTATGAGAGCACGATCGGTAGCATATTCTTTTACCAGTCAAGGGGGTATCCCCCCCTTGCCTACCCTGTATCGGGGTATCTTGGTAAAAGATTATGCGCCCGATCGCATACTACCTTCATATGCCCTCCGCTCGTTTGCAACTTGTATCTTTCAATTTTCAAAGCCGCTAAACGGAACTTTCAATACTTTCTCTTCATTTCTCTTAGTTCTAGCAATAAATTACTGTCCACTTCTAGAGCCTCTCATGTTGATGGGAAATTATCCGCTTCTGATAAATTTCGTCATTTGTGCTCCTGCTAAAAAAAATGGCAGGTGAAGACAAATATCTCAGATGTTAAGACGAATCTGTTAAGACATATTTTCTTACAGAAATGTTAGGCTTTTGAGCTGACATTTTTTTTTTAAGTCAACATGACGAATCAAATAATTTTACAAAATCGCCAATTCATTATGCTTGTTTCCAGAGAAATCATGTTGCTCTACGCGCTGTAATTCCCGGGATCACGTAATGCAATTGTCTTTATTTGATGAAAATAAATAGAGTCTGTCCACGTACAATTTCGGACAATTTTCTTCCAGTATGGTTTTTGAATTATTTCACGGATCGCTGGAAACGTTTCAATTATCTGACAACTGAAACTCTCCAATTTTTGTCGGGGTACAACATGTTGTGCATTCTTGTAAAATGGCGTCGAATCAAGTGGAAGTGTGCAAACGCATTTTGTACGAACGGCAGCGATGCCGGTACGCGATCGTGACAAGATGGAAACGGGACAAACCGAAAACTATCTCCCCAAAAACTACCGTGTTTAGTGTTTGCAAATTGTTTGACCAGCGCTTGACTGTGGATCGGAAGATTGGAAACGGGACAAACCGAACAGAATGCTCCCGCCAAATCAACATGAAGAAGGTGGTAGTCGATTGATAAAATGCCAACCTTTCTGTGCGAAATGTTGCTGTTAGTTCAATCCAAGATGCATTTTTTATTCATTTAATTGTGCATTCGTAGTCATCTTAAAACTAATTACAGTTACTTAATCAGGCTGCATGAAGAAACTACGAACTTTTGAGTTTACTCCAGCCATTAGGGTCTGTGCAGACTTCTCTGCAACGTTTCTATAGTTGTAGCTTGTTGTTTATATTGAGAGAGTTCTCTCTTCACGAGAGCCCAGTACCGCTCGATAGGTCGCAACTCCGGTCAGTTAGGTGGATTCGCCTCTTTCGGTGCACCATGGACTCCATTCGCCTCATACCATTCTAAAACATCTTTGGCGTAGTGACAAGATGCCAAATTAGGCCAGAATAGCGAGGGAGCGTCATGACTGCGTAGGAATGGTAACAATCGCTTCTTCAGGCATTTTCACGGTATCTTTCCTTGTTAACCGTTCCGGTAGTGATGAAGCTTTTACTTGCTCGACCATATTGCCTGCCAAACCAAATATTTTTTTGGGAAACTTGGCATTTTTCTTCGTCCTGAAATGCTCTTCTACGCCGTTCCGTTGCATGGCAGTTTAATAAGACATTCCGGGAAGCTGCTTAAAGTCTTCCAGCACATACGTTTCATCGTCCATTATCACGCAGGAAAATTTCGTCAAATATTCGCGATACAACTTGCGAGCCCGGGTTTTGGCCGTCACATTCTGTTTATCATTAAGGTTCGGAACAGTTTTCACCTTGAACGACTTCATACCTTGCCGGTGCTTGGAAGTATGCACGAAAGTTGGGGACATTTTTATTTTCCTAGCCACAGTACGTACCGAAAGATCTGGTCTCTTTTGCAATATTTGCTTCACATTTGCGTCCTTCTGGTGGTTCCAGAGATCCGTTTGTGTTCCGCCCTCAGCCTACCTGGCTGTTGTCAAACGTGTATCGAAAGATTTAAGAACGTTATGGACAGTGGTTGCAGGAAAATCAAGCTTTTTTGCAAGTTTTCTTACTGACATCCATATTTTCACTGCGACCGCACACAATTGCTTTTCGCACTTGCTCTTCTTTCGACGCCATCTTCGATCTTAAAGCTTGTAGTATCGCCAAAAGTTGATTTTACACAATGAACAGACATACGTTCATCAGTCTGCGAAATATTTCACGCGTTGATGACGTATTTTCAGAGACATACGTGTTTAGGGTGTCCAGATTTTGTCGCGAACAAGCCTTACCATAATGGACGACGAAACATATGTGCTCGAAGACCTTTAGCAACTTCCGGATCTCGCTTTTTATACCGCAGAGCAAAGAAACGCCGGTACCGACAAAGAAGGTGATTAAATTCCACAAGAAGTTTTTGGTTTGGCAGGCCATATATAACGTGGTCAACAATCCAAACGTTTCGTCTCTATCGGCACTATCAACAAGGATTTGTACGAGAAAGAATGTCTGCAAAAGCGGTTGCTACCGTTGATAAGAAGCCTGATTTGGCCTCTTGTCACGGTGCAAAATCCGTCCTGGAATGGTATAAGTCTCAAAAGGTCAATTCGCCTAACTGTCCAGAACTTCGTCGGATGGAAAAATTCTGGGCTCTGGTTAAGCGGACACTCTTTGAAACTACGAAGATTAGCAAATTGGATCGACCGTTTCGAGAGGAGATGGAGAACCGCCACCGCTAGCGTATCTGAGGATACTGTACGGAATCTGATGGAAGTTCGAAAGTTCGAGAGTTTTACAGCAAGAAGGATTAACATTTCAATCCACTGTTTTTCTGTATATATATAACTATTATACTGAAACAAACAATCGGTTTTGTTGACTTATTTCTAGATTTGATTTTCTGCTGACATTATCTTAGTGTCCTAAATTTAACGCAGACAGGCTTTAGCTATTTTTTAGCGAAGCTCAGCACCGATGAAATGCCAGGAGTTTTGTCATATGTTAAGCTAGATCTGCCAAAACAAAATATTAGTGGAGACGCTGGGTAAGTTAGCCAAATGCAGAGAGCTATAATCTGGAACTACCTGGAATGGATGTTTTTTTTTAATCCATTCAATGGAAATCTTCTTTAAGCATATCGAATAATAGAGCGCTAGCAGTAAGTGATGATATCTCTTAAGATATAGTCACGCCGATTAGACCAGTGCGGAAGAATCGACACTCTCAAACTTCGAAACCTTGAATGCAATAAGCCACCTGGCCCAACAGCGGACCAATCGATCATTAAGATAATAATTTCGAACTGCCAGACGGCAAACCAGCTTGTGCAATAGATTCCCGACTAGCAGTAAGACAAACCCAGCCCTAGGGTCCCACAATAAGAACCAAAGCCCATCGCCAGCAGGGCACAGCCCTGGTCCTCTATGCCAGCTGCATCGGGAATTATTATTTCTTCTCCATGCGGCTCTCGGCTTTGCTGGCTTCAAATTTCGCTGGCATCAGGTCGTCGTTGCTGCTTTCCCCGTTCCATATCCCGCGCGTCCAACCCAATATATCCATACTTGGATGGTATTAGGAGGGATACATAGAGCCACCTCTTCTTTCCATCGGCGACCACCAACAACCGTCGGTGTACCGAAATCCGACACGTAGAACTCCACCGGCTATGGCCAACCAACCAACCATCGAATCGGCCGCCAACAGAAAACTTTCCATCAACTATTAAAACTCTCACACACATATACCCGCACTCTGCTGCTGGGTTGGGACGGTTCTGGTTTTTCGGGACCAGACGGTTGGGATTGGGATGAGGGAAGAGTGCAACTCTGCGCAGCAGAGCAACGACGACGACAACGACGAGGGAGAGATATATAGCATGTAGAAGGCAATATATTTTATTTTATATATAGGGGCGCTGGTTCTGGTTTCTCTCTCTCTGCAACGACCGACGACACAGCCCAAAACAGCTCGATTCCTTCGGGCTCTTCCCTAACCTCTCCGGCTCGTGGAGCAGGAAGGCTGGCTAACGAAGGTGCTGCGAGGAGGGGGTGAAATAAAATTTCAGAATCAATTTGATATAAATTTCCCCTCGTCCCGCTTTGATGCACAACTTTCTTCTTCCGCTGTGCGGCTGCCGTATGTGGTGCTGCGCGCTGATGGTTGATATCCATCTTTAAATGCTCGCCCAGACTGTGGACGCGATGGGAACTCCCTTTCGTTCGAAGCTAATTATACGTTCTAGCCAGATGAAGATTTCGTCAAATTGGTGTGATGGAATTTGAGGGGGTTCTGTGGGTCAATGGCGTCATTAATTTTACCACACGTAGCCAGGCTGGTATCGTGCCAGGAGGGAGGGGGGGGGAGGGTGTTTTATAGCCATCAATCATAATATGGATGGAATGACAGGTCGGGATCCGTTAATGTGAATTGTATTGAATTTTTTTTAGCTGTGGGAATGAGTGTAGATTGCATCTTTGCGTGCTGAAATTGACACTCGTTCGTGGAAGCTATGCTCCTCCAGATATGAAGATAATCAAAACAGATACAAGTAGGTCGAAGCGTTAGATTTGTGAAGTAATAAACATATCTTGAAGTAACGTGAGAACTGATAGCAGTGGCGTCTTGTCCACATGCAAAATATATGAGGTTGAATAGTTTAAAGCTTAACCTCGTTTAAAATCTGGACGCAAAAAAAAAAAAAAACGGACCTATCTCGGAATTTTGATCGATTTCACTGAAAAGAAAATATAGCGAGAAAATTATTTCGATTTGGTTTTGATGAAATCTCGAACTTTTTTTTTTCGAATACCACTCATGATTTCTTGGACACTTTATGAACTAAGCTGAGCGGCCGTTTTGGACGGAAGAATGCGTTTTTTTCAAACCCTCCTGCTCGTACATTTTGGAATCCTTAATACCTTGTCAGATCATAAGCTTTCTTGCGAATTTATCGGAAAAGACTAATTTGAACTTGCTAGGGACGTCACTTCGACCAGTAGCTTAATAGAACTTTAGTCCAGGAAGCAGCGCATAATCAATCTTCACGTACGTTTCATCGTCCATGAGGATGCATCCGTTGTACTTCTTAAGAACCTCATTGTACAACTTTCGGGCCCGTCTTCTGGCCATTAGATTCTGCTTCAGTGTCCTGTTTGGTTGCTTACTGTCCGGAAAAGATCGAAATCCTTCTGAGGACGCTTTGGTAGGCATCGAATTTCTTGGCGATATCATAATCCGACAGCCCTGGGTTTGCCCTAATCGTTCTTAACACCTTCAAAAGCAACTTCCGATCCTTCGTTCCACTACGACGCTTGTTATGATCCTGCCGATCGATAGTATGCCTCTCACGGGAAGGTTTGAGAATGCTGCACACGGTTGATTGGGCCAATTTCAACAAAGTCCCGAAGTCTGAACCTTATTTCGAACCCCGTTTGAAATTAATCTTCAGTTCGCAGCTTCCATCTAGTATAACTCCCTCGAAACAAAATTAATCGTGATAGACTTTTCAGCACTGAAAGAGGAAACATTTGAAAACAAACTAACGTCAAAACGTTCCAGATCCGATCACTAGGAGCGCTGCAGTAAAATAAACTGTGCGTCCAGATATTAAATGACTCAAGCCTTAGCTGTTTTACAAAACCTTTAGATCCTTAATAAAGAAGAGAAAACATCATCTTAAAGTCACCACAACCTCAATATGTCAAAGCAAAACGCTATGTTGCAGTTGGCTTTAGTTTCAATGTTATAATTCGCCTAAAGGAAGGCTATACAGACGGACGAAACGCGCTAAGTTTTGATAAGTATCTTTGACGTCTTTGTCATTCTGCAGCCAATCTCTCAAGGAACATATTTTGTTATAGAGAGCGGCCCCCCATTGGTTATCATCCGAACCTCTCAACGTCACGAGCTCAAATCTTACCCTCGGACAAGTCACAAAAAACACCCAAAAGATGTTCAAGTGACTACGATGAGAGATGAGGCTGAGGTTGAAAATCTCGATAATAATGAGAGAAAAAAAGAAGAAATGTATTGCTCTACTATTAACCAATAGACTGTCAGAAAAAGCTACATTAACTGCCCTTAAACTTAATCCCGAAGCCAACATATCAAGCAGTGGTGGAAGCTTGAAAGTTGTCAACAAAAACAAAGTAGATGTGGATCGAAAGGAGCTTGAACATATTTATCATAACCGGAATGGACTCACCAAGTTCTACTTTTGATCGAATTTAACTTCTTCCCTCTATCTAAGGGGGACACTGAGTCAAAATTTTGGAGCTCATTTAAGTTGTAGATGCATTTGTTCCAATATTTCTTTGGATTTTAGAAAACAAAAACTGTTTTCTGCAGCTTTTGCCGCATTATAACCCATTTTCATGTTCTCAATGACTGTCTTGGCCTTTGCCGTTGAACAATTGTGTTCACTCAACACAGCGTAGTATTATTGAAAATTCAACTCGCTAAGCAGCTATAACTTTTGTTGGCGAAACGCCTCAGACTGATAACATCAAACCAAAGAACTCATTGATTGAAAGTTCACTTATCGAACAAATTGGCCCAGATAAGGTAACGATTGTGTTCAACCCTTTTCCGTCTACATCCAAAAGTGGAAAAGGAGGCGAAAAATGCGCCACGCAAATATGGAAATTCTTGCAATCATGGCTTGAGAAAACCGCATGATTCGGCAAAGGTAATTTAGCCCATCTTGATCCGCATGATCTTGAAAGCGTTATGAGGTATAAACGAAGGAATACAAGTGCGTGCGAGCAACTTGCTGCACACAGATCGCTCGAAAACAGATTCATTTGTCTTCATCTCTGCACCGCTTAGTGCCTCGACAATTGAAGCAACTACGACCCTTTATTCTTATATCCTCAACTTGTTAATATGGCTGAGTAGTTACCACAGAGAAACACGACAGTGTGGGCCACAGTTCGAATCTCATCGGCGATTCTTAATGTTTTTTTTTTCCCACTTATGTGAGCCATCATCTGACTCCAATCGCACACTCATCAATTAATAAGTATCTAAAAGTAGTTATAAACAAATTGAAATAAAACTGAAGACTGTTCGCAAATTTTTGAGGCATTATATTTTATTACAGCCTAAGATTTTAAAACATCAATTAAACTATCTAATTAATCAGATGGCTGATTTCAGTCATACGATCGTTATTTCTGCACAGTGGTTTTCGTTCACTTTCTGGACGCTGCTGACCGTTTTTTCTTGAAATCTGACATGTTTTGGGGTTCCGCCTGACGATTGCCCAGTAGCGTTCGATCGGTCGCAGTTGGGGACAGTCTGGTGGGTTGATATCTTCTTCAACGAAATCAACGTTGGTATCAGAAAACCACTGCAGAGTTGATCTGGCATAATAGGCAGATGCCAAATCCGCCCAGAAGAGAGGTGAAATCTCATGCATCCGATATAGTGTAAGCAACTCGTTTCGGTAAACTTCAGCATTTCCTTTTCCTTTGGTGTAGAAAACGGAAGAACGCAAGCCAAATGTGCAAATTGCATGCCAAACGAACACCTTCTCACCGAAATTTCTTGTCGCAACAGTCGTATCTGCAATTGGGACACGCTCCCCAACCTATTTAGTGTAGAATTGAGGTCCCGGAAGTGTTCTGGAATCCTCTTTCATCAAAACACACTGGGTGGGATTGTCCAAGATACGGCTTTCGGACCCTAATTTTGGCACGACACTTCTGCTCCGGAAATGGCTTTGGTACTCAATTTCTTTTCTTAATCCTCTGGAACATCCCGATGGTAGTCCTGTTTTTCTTGGCTTAATCATGGGAAGAGGCTGATTAGTGCTCCTGAATATAAACGACGAATTTGTGCTCCACTTTGGGATTGCTGGATCCGGTAATTCGTACAGCTACAGATCCTACAGGAATTACTAGTTTAAGCTCAATTAGGTATCAAATGTTTAAAACTACTTTTCGATTCACACGTTACACTGCACCATCTCACGCACACATTGAATTTTTTCGGAGCAAATTGACGTGTTGCATCTTTGCACACAGCTAAAATTTCCTTTATTTTGTACTAGTCACGAGCCATATAGAAAAACGAAAAAGAATCATTCAAAATCGCAGTACTATCGTGCTAAAACTAATTGGGATAACAAATAAATTGTGCCCAAGCGTATGATGATATCAACTACCATCCATTGTGGCAAGGAACCACGAATCCACTGTAGCATGGCTTGACTTGATCAAGCTGTAATAGTTCGCTTTCATTAATTGGTTTGGTACCACTATGCTGATGTCTGTGTTAGGGTATGATATTTGAGATATTTCATCAATTTTGATCATTCTTGTCGTCCCAAAAACAATATTCTTCGGAAAAGATCAAAATCTACCGATAATTAGCCAAAACCTTTAGTCCTGAGGTTTGGATTATTTCAGTCTTATAGGTTATAAAAATTCAAAATCAACTGTATTTATGTTCAGGAAAGTTGATTGTCGAATTGGTTTCGGAAGATATGCGATTTGACTCACAATAATTTATACTCGCTAATAAATATTTCCTAATCGCAAATTACAGAAATGTTGTTCATACCAGCTCCGGTGTAACAATTTGGCTGCATTTTTTAATGTTTCGATACGTTCCTATCAATCATATACGATTCCATCAAAGTCATCGGTCATTGGGCCTGATCTGATTAACTAATTAATTACTCCTTTTTCCGAAAATTGATCGAATCGCAATTGAAGAGCTGCGGATTTCCAAAACGCAAGTATCAATCATCCCTATTCCAATTTCCAGTAAATTCTCCAATCAAGAAGAGCAAACCTGTCCCTGCGTGCCAGGATTATTTCGTAATTGGAGAGATCAATGTGTGAACTAATGCTCTGTTACTAGTCCACCGTTTCCAGCCCTCCAACTCAAACTGGAGTCAATAATGACTCGATTTCGTTAAGAGCCGGGCACTCAAAAATTTGTGAGTTTCATCTTAACTAAGGTCGGTATCCGCAATAATCCGGACACCTCAAAACATGAATAAAACATAAATTTCGCATTATATTTCCGTCGTAGTTGTTTATTTCAGATTCATGGGATGTGCTTTAACAATTCGTGAAGACAAAACATAGTTATTCGGTATTTGCATAAAATTTTCGAACTTTGCGCTCAACTCCGCCCATTAGGGTTTGTACAGACTCTTCAGAAATCGTAGAAGCCGTCTTTGTCTAAATTTGCTGAAAAGACATCAATTTGATTCCTTGCTTCTTTCCAGAAAGCTTCCGCTTCATCAGAGCCCAATATCTCTCGATTGGTCGTAGCTCTGGGCAATTTGGCGGGTTTGAGGTTTTTGGTACAATGTTCACTTGATTTGCTTGGTACCACTCCATCACAGTTTTAGCAAAGTGGCATGATGCCAAATCGGGCCAGAACAAAGGTTTTTCTCTGTGACTTTTGATGAAGGGTAGCAATCGCTTCTGCAGACACTCTTTCTGATAGATCTCCTTGTTGATTGTGCCTGTAGTGACGAAAGATTTACTCTTTTTGCCACACGTGCAAATTGCTTGCCACACAAGGTATTTTTTGGGAAATTTCGATGCCTTCTTCGTTCTGAAATGCTCAGCTGTAGCATTTCTGGCCAAAGCAGAATAAAAAGCCAGCCCTGGAAGCTGCTTGAAATCCTCCAGGACATAAGTTTCATCGTCCATAACAACGCATGAAAACTTCGTCAAATATTCGCAGTACAAACGTCGAGCCCATGATTTTGCTGATTTTTCTGTTTGTCGTTGCGATTTGGAACTGTTTTTACTTTATACGACTTAAGTCCCAAACGTTGTTTTGATTTTTGGACAAAACCAGGTGACATCCCTATTTTACGAGCCACCGTTCGAATGGAGAGATTTGGGTTTTTCGTTAATATCCTTTTCATTTTTCGGTTCATGACAGGATCAGCGCGTCCAATGTTTTTTGTCACTTCTCGGTTTCCTCTCCACCGTCAAACGTTCCGAAAGTGATTTGAGCACATCGCGAACAGCGGATTTAGGCAAATCCAATGTTTTTGCATGATCCCGTACTGACAAGTCAGGATTTGCCGTACGGCCGTACAAAATTCGCTCGCGCACTTGTTTTTCTTTCGTCGCCATCTTGAATACTAAACATCAAATGTAAACAGCAATCATAGTCTTTTTCATCATAGACTCTCAGCTATACCACAGTGAAATTTTTCATTCCTACGTGCAATATTTCAAAAGTTACAATGATTGGAAGGTGTCCGGATTAATGTGGATACAGACCTTACAAGGCTACAAATTGAAACAAAATGCGAGAGTCCACTCAGTTTATGAGTGACTCCACTTTTTACGAAACTGAGTCGTATTTCTCATGTGACTGAATAAATTGAACTCTCATTGTGAGTTCAATCTATGGTCATTTAGATTGACTCATTTTTGAGTTACTGCACTCAAGCAGCCATTTCGCGAAAAAAAAATGAATTTACTAACCAACCCGTATTGTTTTGTTTCGCCATTAGTATGTTCGAATTTTAGATAGCGGGATTCAAATCATTATTTTTTAATGTAAAGCAATCATAGATCTCTGCGCTGGATTTTCAATAGGGCGAATGTGCTTGTGTAAACAAGCTTTCAACGTTAGGGCGAATCTAACATACAGATACTCTCTTTGATTACTTCCTCTTTCATTCATATTTCAATCATCTTTACGTTTTTCATTCTATTATTTGTAAAGTGCGCTAGCCAGCACTGTTGTGTTTCGATATGTACTAAAGAATCCCTCGTATGTTTTATAATGGCGCTATAATAAATGAAAGAAAGCGAGACAGGAGAGAATCTCTATTGTTAGATTCGCCCTACTGAAAAAAATATATCCTAGAATGGTTCCAACGTCGGTCCCTCGAAATTAACACTATTAATCAGAGGAGGTAATCTTTTACCCACAAGATAGTATTGTTAAATTGTGTGAGTATGCTAACAGTTTCGAGAATCTAAATTGTTCACAAAAGCACATTAGACCAATTTGACAAGTCAACGCAGAAATATCAATTTTTAATTATGTGCATGGTTTTGCTCCAGAAGGACTATATTTCTTATTGCTTTCTTTTTTAAATTTGAGAAATTACATCGACCAACTATATATATATATATTGTCCAATCCGCTTTTGAGAATCTCCTTCAAACAACAGAAATGACCGATTGGTCGAAAAAGCGAGCTATCTAACATGAGGATGCTTCAAAGGGTAGGAAGAAGAGCCCGCCCTCTATTCACAAACTGTTAGCAATGAGCGTCTCTCTATCCAGTCTGCTTCAAAAGGGTGCCCTGGTGGTCCCTCCCATTCCACATTATTAGCATGAAATAATCATATCATTGTGTATATGTATTTATATAAGAGATGAATACTACCGGCATACATATCTACTTCATATGATCTTTATTTGTTGATCCTGAAATGAAAAAAATATTGTATACCGCTACTTGAATAGTCTGTGTAGCCTGAAAAATCTCAAATGTTATTTTTATATTCTTTGGTAAACTTTAATGACCTTCACTGAATTGTAATTTTCGATTAGGAACTAACATTTTATTCTGTTAGATATTTAGTTTTGCCACGGGCAGAAATATCACCTTGAACATTTCACAGAGCAAAACTTTTTTACGCGAACACTACTGCCATCTGTTGAGTACAATTTGACATCCGATAAACTGAACGGACGTCGTGAGTGCGTAAGCGCCAAACATCAGGTAAAAGACAGCATTCGTTTTACTAGCGGTAATTGTTTCTATTTTGGGTGTACAGGAAAAAATAAACAATAGTTTAAAATAACTGAGTGTTCTTTTGAAACAAGTGATAAAAACCAAACACTAAGTAGACACCTAAGTACAACCAAGGGATGGCTTAGTCGCTCAATCTCTCTTGCTTATCGGACAATCGGACAATCAAATGCAGCTCCATGTGACGCAATAATGGTTCAGGGCGACTTTAATCTGGCGAGCATTGCCTGAACTAAAATCCATAGCGGGTTCTATTGCCCTGATTATGAGCTCTCGTCTTTCCACTCAGCAGCGACTAAACTTCTTGACAGCTATAGCATCGCGACTCTCTCCCAAATCAACGGCATGACGAACGAGAATGATCGCTCCCTCGATCTTTGCTTTGTAAGCGGTTGCGAAATGGCTCGGTATATAATCAACCAATCGATGAGTGGTGTGAACGTAACCGATGCAATGATTTCCAATTCCGCGTTGCGACTTAAGACGTCGTTCAATCCGGGACCAGACGGAGTTCCATCCGCGATAATTAAGAAACACATTGATGTCCTCAGTCCGCCGCTTCGCCGTATTTTCCAACATTCTATTTCATGTGCTACGTTTCCTCAGTGCTGGAAATCTGCTCATATGTTTCCAGTTTACAAGAAGGGTAGTAAGCGCGATGTCAACAATTACCGGGGCATCACATCGCTGTTTCCAAACTTTTTGAGTTGGTAGTGATGGATCCAATCGTCTCACATAGCGAGCAGTATCTAAGTACCGATCAACATGGATTTATTGCCGGCCGCTCGACCACGACAAATCTGTTATGCTTGACATTGTACGTCACCGAAACTATGACGGAACGAAGTCAGACGGCGGATGCTATTTACACCGATCTATCGGTTGCTTTCGACAAGGTGAACCACGCTATAGTGATAGCCAAACTTGACAGGCTCGGAATCAACAGTAATCTACTAGATTGGTTTCGATCATATCTTACTGATCGGCTACTTAAGGTTGCTATGGGAGATTGTCATTCTGCAAGTTTCTGTGCCTCATCTGGCATTGCACAAGGCAGCCATCTGGGCCCGCTAGTTTTCCTACTCTACTTCAACGACATGCATCTTATCATCAAAAGTCCGCGTTTATCTTATGCAGACGATCTCAAAATCTATCTGAGGATTCGTTCAGTTAATGATTGTATTCATCTTCAACGACAACTTGATGCAGTGGCCAACTGGTGCACGATTAATCGGATGGTGATCGGTCCTGCCAAGTGTTACGTCATAACGTTTTCGCGGAAGAAGCAGCCGATAACCTTCAATTATGAACTGCTTGGATCGTCAATAGGCCGAGTGAGTCATGTGAAGGATCTCGGGGTGATTTTGGATACACAACTAAATTATAAGCAGTATGTCCCATACGTCGTTGCTAAAGCATCAAGAGTGCTGGGACTCTTTAGAATAGCCAAAACAAAATCGCCCTTCAGCTCTCTTGTGAGGTCCACGCTGGACCTTATCACAACAACGATGCGGAACGAATTCAATCGGTTCATCGTCGCTTTCATCGTTTCGCTCTCCGAAGACTACCTTGGAGGGATCGGTTCCGATTGCCCAGCTACGAAAACCGTTGCCGTCTGATCAACCTGCAAACTTTGCGAGTGAGAAGGGACGTCAACAACGCATTGATCATCGCGGACGCCCTACAAGGCAGAGTTGATTGCGGGTCGATTCTTGAGAATATCGACTTGAATGTTCGTCATCGGGATGAGGGACCAATCTAGATTTCCCTCTGGATCGGATGAGCTATTTTTAACGGATCGTTAAACACACTTCTACAATGATGCTGATGGTGCCGTATAAATCCCCACAAAGGTTTGAGCTGGACGCTTTATCTTTAAAATAATTTCATATTGAATAACAATTTATTCCGATCTACAAACAAAAACGAAAACGACTTGATTACAATTACAGATATAAACTCCTGGATCACTTTCCATCACTATACAGCAATAGCTCATCAATCAATCCAGAATTCAGGACATTTCCAGTAATTAAAATCCCGCGAAGTTACGGCGAACTATGGCCGACATTTTCAAGACATTTCTGACATTCAACCAGACGACTCACTCACTCATTCACCAAAGCATCCCTCAAATAGAATAAGCTTTCAATTTGTCTAACAATAAGACCAAAGCCCGAATTTAATTCAAAATGGTCGTGTTCTTTCATTTTCCCGTGAAAGAGGTCGTCTTATTGTTTTGTCGTAAGTGGTGTCTGTAACTTCTAAAATGGTCGCTAAAACAACCTGAATTTGTTACAGATGGAAATTCAGGTTATTCCTAGGCTATAGCCAAAATTCCAGCTAAACTTCTTCACGGGACAATGAAAAACAAGCCTCTAAACATGACCATTTTGTATGAAAATCGGGTTTTACTTATGTTTAATTTCAACTGTTTGTACTTCAATGATCTACTTAGAGAATGTAGATCTGCGTTCAAATGTGAAACTGTCGCAAAATCGCAAGACTCGTCGCATGTCATTAATGTATAGAATGAATAAAATGGGCCCTAAAACACTCCCCTGGGGTACGCCAAGGCTGTTCTTCACAGGGCTCGAAACGGAATCATTAAAAGCAGTCCGTTGAGTTCTGTCAGACTAATAGGTTTCGAACCCTCTATATGCTGAAAATCCAAAGCGCTTGACTGTATCTAACAACAAGGCCAAGAAATCTTTTTCAAAAGCTCGTTTCAGATACAAAGAAGAAGAAGAAAAACAGGAACAATCGTATCTTTACGCTCTACGATATGATGCGATTGAAAACAAGTGCTTTATATGCAAGTAAGAAAAGTATTAACGAATTTAATGCGACTCAGACAAACATCCATTAATGGTTAGGACATCGCATTTCGAAACAATAGAAGTTCAAAACATTTTTTTTCCTGACAATTTAAAAATCAGCTCCTTAGTATTGTTCACAAATTTCGACCGTCGATCAAAGCTAAGCCAGGGTTCAAATCTCTTCAGATTCCCAGTTTTGAAAAAGTTTTCACAAATTCAACCATGTAGTCCCGTAAACCCTTGCAAACATATCGTAAATACTTTAAACTTCACTCGATTTATCTGCTAACTTCACACACATTTCACGGTTTCTCAAATCCCCCGCCTTCAGTATCCTTCAGCAAACAAGACCCCCGCGCCGTAACTCTCACATCATGGGTCGCTTGCCTAATGAACTATGCAAGCGTCGTTAATTACATTACAGTCGTCTCCCTCCGCCGCCGCCGCCACCACCACCATTGGGATGATCCGTTCGGGCACTGCACAGTCACCACTCTAGCCCTCCTCCGCCGTCGTCGAGGGTCATTCTCGGGAAAAGTAACAACTCTACATGATGCCCGACAATGTGACTCGAGACTCTGCCCGTCTGTGCACATGTTGTTTATCTAGCCCACATATATACGTTAGTCGAATTGTGCGTCATCATCGCCATCGTCGTTCGGGAGCAAAAAGGACCATGTGCACATGCGGGATCGCTGTTTTCGGAAATAAGGAAAAGATGGTAACGTTGCGATAAAAATTTATATATTCTTAAATTGATTCTTCCTTTTTCCTGGTTCGGCGTCGATGGACCTTTTTTTTTAAGGCTTCGCAAGGTTCAAGAGCACTATTGTGTGTGGACTTTCTTCTGCTCCGGTTGGTCTTTCTTTCCGCAAGCCCCGAGTCCACCACCCCTCTGAAGACAAAGCACAATAAAGTAGTTGTTCAGTTGACCAGAACAAGAACAACAACGCCGCCGACGATGACGACGACGACCAAGCGCCCTAAGTCCTCTGGTTGTTGCCTTTATATTCCCACTTAATTTTGCTGTGAACTTCTACAAGCACAAGGAGGACTGTTTCTTTTCGCACTCATTTACTGCGGTACCGGTCGACTTTTTATTCTTCCTCTACCGACCATCCCGGTCGGAATGCCACAAACGAGAATGTACTGAGGAGCAAAGTATGGAGTGGCTTGTAAAGGAGAAAAGACAAAGAATCGTTTTCAACTCTTTTTTCTTTCTTCCCTCAGTTTGTTGTAAGTTGAAATTTGAATTGCGGAAGAACTCTTGAACTCACCGGTGGTAGACGAACCTGGATCGGGTGGTTTGAATGTTTTTTATTTTTATTTTTTCAAAGTCGGCCGAGTGTGAATTGAGTGGTTGACTGAAGTGCCGAAGGGATTTCAGTCTAAAGTATGAAGTCAATGAGATAATAGGGCGGAGGTGTTTATTTGGTTTGCTGATTATGGATGGAGTTGTAATTGCGGGATGAATGGCTGGAGTTTAATGAGTATAAAGAGCGATCGAAATGATATGCTTGGTGATTTGTATGTTGTGGTTGTAATTACCAATATTCGGGAAGGTTGGTATCATGGAGTAGTTTGAGATAATTACTTGAAAAGTGACATTTGGCTCCGTAAAGTATGCGAACGGTGCATTGCGCTCAAAAGCCACTTCGTATGACGAAGTTATTGCAATGGTATTTCAATTTGGCTCTTTGAAAACGAGCTCGGAACCGAGTAGCATAGTTTTTTTTTTTGTGACAGAATTTGTACATTTTATAGAGGTAATATTCTGTTATCGAGAACTCGTTACAGAAGTTGATTTTCAAAATATCTTGTATGATGAAATTGTTGTGCTTGATTTCTTTTTTGGCCCGGCGTCAACATTGCAATAACTTCAGGCAAGAATACTATGGTACGTACCCATTCATAATTTGAGAATAGGTTGAAATCATTTCGAACCTAAGGCCTCTAACCATTCGCTTTGCCAGATAAGAATAGCAGAGTTTGCGTGCTCCAGCTACTAGATGGTTCGACGGGTCTTTCGCCCCTGTGCTCAATCCAGACAATCAATTTGCACGTCAGAACTGCTCCGGTCCTCCTCAGGGTTTCCCCTGACTTCAAGCTGATCAGGCATAGTTCACCATCTTTCGGGTCGCATCCTGCACACTCACGGTATGTTGTGGCACGGTGGCGGTTCCCCGAAGGAGCCACCACCGCATTCCGGCTACACTACCAGGAGATGGACGGAGAGCCGTACAACTTAAATTATGTTTTTTTGCGCTTTTGGTGTTTCATTGACTCGCGCGCAAGATAGACTTCTTGGTCCGTGTCTCAAGACGGGTCCCGGAGGTACCTCGATTTTATCATTGCCGATCGACAGTTCGCCGGCCCGTTGCGGGAAAGCCGACGGTGTACGTTGGAATCCATCACAGTGCAAACGGCAAAGGGTAAATGCACCCTTATTTTTGGGGAAATGCTCCTTAAACTTTGGAAAAATGCTCCTTAGATGCGTTTGCCCGGTATAATGCAATCGGAGGTATTTACCTTCTGTTAGCGCTTGCCGGTTGTTTTGACGGGTCTTAAGTTTCTTCAAGATTGTATAGCGGAGCTTCGCTCTGCAATCTTCGGGGTAGTTTTGACGGGTTTAAATTTCATTTTGACGAGTCTTAATTTCATTTTGAAGAGTCTTAATTTCGTTTTGACGGGTCTTAAATTCAGAAACTTAAAACCCGTCAAAACTATACAATCTTGAAGAAACTGAAGACCCGTCAAAACACCCGGCAAGCGCTTACCAGAAGGTTAATACCTCCGATTGCATTATACCGGGCAAACGCATCTAAGGAGCATTTATCCAAAGTTTAAGGAGCCTTTTCTAAAAAAGAAGGGTGCATTTACCCTGCTGCTCAGTGCAAACACCACGCGCAGTAAGCCCCAGCTCGTGGCATAAACCTTCAGAAATGTTGTGCTCGATTGATTTCATAAAATAGTTTCACAAGGTTAATCGCTAAGTCATTAGTACGGAATAACCTAATATTCAAATGATATTCAACATCATTTGAATATTACAGGGAATATGGTACTTTCAATATTACAGATAGGGCAATACACTGTAAGAAAAAGTTGTAGAATTATTCAAGACTACTCTTTCATCAAACACCATATTCAAAGCTTCACGACAGCACAGCTTCTGAAACAAGTTATCGGTAAGTTCATCCAACTGAGTTTGAAATGACTATTTGCAGCACTGATCATTCAAACTCTCCGGCGTTAGAGACAAACAGTGGCGTCTCGCCCGCATAGTTAATGTGTTCATTGAACAGATTGTCAGTAGTTTCACGAAACTTTTCCCTCATAATATGAGCAAACATAATCCCAAACATGCCAATACCATAACGTCTAAACTATCGCAAATCAATCATCTGAGCAAAACGTTATGGCTGCGTTCACATTATTTTCCAATTTTATACGTACAATATTAAGGTACATACCTTAATATTGAATGAACCGTCCTAACGAAAAGCGTAAATATTTAGTGACTATCCTTGACGTATCTTTATTGTCGAATTATTGTGCAGTCAAAACGACGAATTAATCGAAGAAAAGTGGAAAATCTTTTGTTATTTCAAAATGAACCCTACGAGTAATCAATAGATTATAACAGTAATAAATCTACACGGCCAGCCATTTTAACTTAGTTTTGAGTCGTTTTTGACTCACTTTTGTCAAAAGTGGAGTCACTTAAATTTGAGTAAATGTAACTGGGATTGACAAGTTGATAACTCGAAAACATTCATCTCATTTGAGTAATCCCAGCAACATTTACTCAAATTTGAGTGACTCCACTTTTGACGAAATTGAGTCATTAACGACTCAAAACTGAGTTCAAATGGCTGGCCATGTACTCTAACTTTCAAGATGCTCTCTCGCGTTTTCACTCTCGTTTCAGAAGCTATCAGATCAAGTGGCGGAGGAAGCTTATTCCTGGAATAGACAAACAACGTACCATGTTGTACTCCTTTAGTCTAGTACCTGATTTTTGTACTTGACAGTTCGTACAACGCTGTACGTTGTGTGTTTGTCTCAGGCCTTATATAGAACAATTGAAAATTACTAACGAAAACAAAGTGAATGTGAATTTAAATGAGCACCAACATATTTTCCATAAACGCCCAGGTAACCAATAAGCATTAGTATATGCAGTAAATCAACCCTAAATCTGCATTTCAGATGCTACAAGCATTATATTAGCATTATATAAGCATCTTGAATGCTATCTGTTGTAAAGTTGAATTTCAAATGCTATTTAGATGCTTGTAGCCTGTAGTAAGCATTTCGAATGCAAAATAGCATTAATGAAGCATTGTCATAGCATTTCAGTAAAGCAGCCGTATATTGGGCCAAAAGCGGCATTTATGTTGCATTCAAGGCGACTTAGTTGCTTGATAGGCTGCCGTAAACACGCTTTGGAACTGCTTATTGGCTACCTGGGCGGAATGAACTCACCAAACTCTACTATTCGATGAAATTTCTTCTTTTTTCATTCAAAAGCCTTGATGCAATAGCCTGTAGAGTCCTTTGAACTGTGAACGCGCAAACTTCTATATTTCTGTGCCTTTTTTTTTCAATAAAAATACTTCAACTTAAGGTACTTTAAAGTTCACAAATTCACTAAGGTAAACTATTATTGGATTTTTCCGCACGTTTTTTTTTTTTAAATAAAACAATCATATTCACTTAAATTAGCACTGTATTTCTGAACAGGGAACTCTTTGCACAGGTTTAATTTCTTATCGCGAAACTCTAGAATAGAGGTGGATTTATGTTTAAACGAATCTACTGTTTTCAACTGTTAGATGTTAGAAGATTACAGGGCAACGTAATGTTTGCTTTTGGCAAAATAGATTAGTCCGATTTTCTGTAAATGATGAAAATGTATACGTTTTCGGAGCAGGTTTCACAGTAATACACAAGTGTATTGGTTCTCATTTTCGAGTTGAGTTTGTTGACGCCACTTAACAGATTTTGAGTTTTATTATTTATAACCGTTGAGATATGTCCTTTGGAAAGTTCCAAGCGAATGAGATAACTTCTTATAAATTCTCTTCTTTTCAAATTGGGACTAGAGGGGGAGATCACATGCGTCAATCTTTTGCACTCAAAATGAATTCTACAGACATAAGACATCAACTAGAAAAACTACATAGAATACGAGTCGTCACTTTCTAATGCATTGTGTTAGACTCTAACAGCCACCGGGAATATGAAATAACCGAGATTTCCACGAAATATTCCGCAAAAAATCATTTCATATATGGATGTAAAAAAATGGATTCATGTAGAAAAAATGTGTTAGTATCCCAAAACAATGGACAATTTCGTTTATTTTTTGGCCCGGATTCAACATTGCAATAACCTTATGCAAGAATACTATGGAAGATACCCATTGGGTCCTCCCTTAGCTCAGTCAGTAAAGGCGCAGCTACAAAGCAACACCATGCTGGAGGTGGCTGGGTTCGATTCCCGGTCTGGTCTAGGAATTTTTCGTAAAGGAAAATTGCTCGACTCCCTGGGCATAGCGTATGATTGTACTTGCCACACAATCATACTAATGCAAAAATGGTACTTGGAATTGAAAGCTCTTAATTAATAACTGTGAAAGTGCATTTAAAACACTAAGTTGAGAGCAAGCAATAAGCTAATTGTAAAAGCAATAAGCGTGAAATGCTAAAGAAGACCCATTTATAATTTGAGAATAGGTTGAAATCATTTCGAACCTAAGGCCTCTAATCATGCGCTTTACCAGATAAGAATAGAGTTCGATACGTTGCGTGCTCCAGCTATTCTGAGGGAAACTTCGGAGGGAATCAGCTACTAGATGGTTCGATAGGTATTTCGCCCCTATGCCGAATTCTGACAATCGATTTGAACGTTAGACCGGCATCGGACCTTCATCAGGGACTTCAATCTGATCAGACATAGTTCACCGTTTTTCGGGTCGCATCCTGTACACCCTCGGTACGTTGTGCCACGGTGGCGGGTCCCCGAAGAAGCCAGCACCGCATTCCGACTACAACACCAGGAGATAGAGGGACGCTGCAGAGAGTCGCGTTCGTAATCCGGTACAACTTAAGGTATGTTATTTTGCGCCTTTGGTGTTCCATTGATGCGCGCGCTAGATAGACTTCTTGGTCCGTATTCCAAGACGGGTCCCGGAGGTACCTCGATTTTATCATTGCTGATTGACAGTTGCGACATTGCGGGAAGGCCGATGGTGTACGTTGGAAGCCATCACACGCCCGACTGCAAACACCACGTGTAGTAAGTCCCCGGCTCGCGGCAGAAACCTTCAGAATTGAGCGTCTCTACGGTGAGGCAAGCATCCGATACCAAGGGGCAGTAAGAGTGGAATCTAACATTCAGTTCAATTTGCGGCCGTGTAGCTCATGAACTCACATGGTACTCAACACAGCTCAGTTCATGAGTTACACGGCCTCAAATTGAACTCTATGTTAGAGTCTACTCTTACAGAACTCCGAACAGCTCCAAAAGGTAAACTCCTTCTAAATCTAAATATCACTGAAGATACATTTAGCAGACATTCGGACTCGTCTTTCTTCGAGGGAATTCAATTTTAGTCTGACAGAGGAAAAATACTGTACTTTGTCAACGAAAACAAAGCTCTGGATTGAATTCAATGAGTTTCAACATATTTTTCATAATTGGAATGGACTCACCAAGTTCGATCAAATTTTACTTCCCCGCATTCCCCGAATATTTGTGGAACTCCTTTGAGCTGTGAACGCGTTAATCACTATATTTTTACGGATCTCCGTTTGCTGCTGCATTAGAGAGCGTTTTTAAGTTCTCAGTGATTTTGTAGAACATCCGTGGTTTTTGCCGTACGATTTTAGAACACAATAATATTTAATTGGAGATTGAACAGGTTTATCTTTTTTGTTGGTCAACCTCTCTCTGATTCTATTACTTGAAAATGAAACAGCGTTAAATAACTGGGGAAATACCGTGTATTAAGTTCCAAAGCAACCCCGTGTGACAAAACGATCGAATCTACTAGACAATTAGAGCCAGATTCTCCCGAGTCACAAATCAAATCACATCCACCCCTCAACGAGCAATCATAATTCGTGTACAGTTCGGAACTTTGCTAATTGTCAATTCACCACTTATAGCTGTTCCAAGAAATACCGGCCAACTCTACAACCATGGCTGAAGAACTCCGCCGGCCGTCGTAATTGAGGCTAATTAAAAATCTCTCACATTCGCTTACAAAATTTTCGGTTCACATGAACACACAAGCAAGCTAGGCTGTTCAGCGGTCGGTAGCTCGGGTCGGTCGGCGCAACCATCGACCGACAAGCCAAACTAGGCAAACGGGTATCGGGCAAGAAGGGCCTGCTTCTACGCCCCATTCCCTTGCTAATCCGATGTTGTTGCCGTTGCAAAAGAGGGTCAAAAAGTTATGCCTGGCATTAATTTCCCAGTCCCCTTGGACGCGTTACCCCTCTCGGCCGATTTCACCGCATAATCCAACCCCCGGCGGTCGGTCGAAACGGTAAGACGAGAGGACCGTTCTGATGAAATATTTAGAAAGACGTAACACGTCACACAAACTGAAAGTTTTCACAGTGGAAAAACATGCAGGAAGTAAACAACCTTCAGTGTCCTCCGCGCCAAAGCCAGAGAAGAAAAGCGTTGCAGCAGTTTCCCTTGGATTCGAAACGGGTGTTCACATATTTATCAGCCCAAGTCAGCGCAGCAGCGCCCGGTTCGAGTCTCTCTGCTTCTGCTGGGAAGCGGCCAAGCCCGGCGCAAAAGTGAACGATACATCATCGAAGGAAAAGGATTCATTTATAATGTAAATTATGATTTACGGGTACGGGCGAAACGGTCGGAATAGGGGCGGATGTGGTGATAAATTAAACTGCCAGGACCTTCGAGAGAACGGAAAGTTTTCCTGGAAACTAAACTATCTTCTTTTGTTCGGCTGTATCTGTTTGCCATTGGGGTTTCGTTAAGTTTTTGTAAACGGGCTTTATCGTCATCATCCGTGATCATCATCGACCGGTCGCAGTAGGCGAAAGTGAATGGCGCGGTTTAACCTAAATTCCTGAAATGAAAAACCGGGCGCTCGGGCTGGCTCCGATCGGTTGATTATTGGTGAGTGGCATGCACTCGCAGCCGAGTCGGTTATGAAATGGTATTTTGCAAGATCCCTTTTCGGTTCACCGCAGCGCTGCGAGCAGAGGGTGAGTTGGCGACGAGCATCCCGAATAAAAAATAACTGTGGGGTTAATTGAGCGAATTTTACTTTTTCAAAATTCAATGAAATCCGATTTCTCAATTACCTGGAGTGCCCGGAAAATGTATCTGAAATAATCACAAATGAAAGTTGATCAAATCGGGGCTGAGGCAGAATCAATTTATGCAGAAAAATCTCATTTTCTTTAGCCATTAAAATGCAGTAATGAGTTCCCTTCGAACAACAAAAATTGAACAATACACTAAGCTTTTTTTACACGGGGGATATGTTCCACTTTTACTATGAAACCGAAAAACTAAATAGAGTTGGTAAATTCACATGCATAAACATTTTAAATTGCTTCGATTTTGTTTGCATGTGTTACAATTGCATGCAATGGTCAAAATACAGTTTTTTAAATTTGAGTATTTACACCAAAAACTGTGAATCTTTTGAAAAACTGCCATATGATTACGTTTTGCCAAAACGTAAAATGTGATTCGAATTAGGTCAATAAGTTGTTCCGTTCTGGAGTTATCGAACTGAAAACGAACTGTGTAAAAAAAAAACCTTAACGTATTTCATACAGATCGAGTCCATTGACAGATCTTCAGCACGGCTCGGCTCATTGGAGAAAATCTGGGTATGGTTGAAATCTCAAGTAATTTATGATAACGGCCGAAAAGCCAATCAGGCGTATTCTACGTGGCGTGTGAGTCAAGACGACTCATTTACGAGGTGACTCTCCATTCGACAATTATCACCTCGTATGTGAGAGCAAGTAGTCTCGACTGGAAGAGCCCTGAATGACGCCAAAGCGTAAAAAAAGGAAAACCAAGTCTGCCAGGCATAGTTAAACCGATTCAACTGGAAGGGTCGTCTATGACCCAAGATTAAAATTTGCTGTCAAAATTCGGCTTGGTTCTGCAAACTTGTTCAAAAATAACTCCCTAAACTAGAAAAAAAATCGAAACAGGATTGAACAGGTACGGTTGCGGATTTAATGATGATCTAGATCATCCAGGCTGTCCTTGAGTTCAGATCTGGATGTTGTACATGATTGACAAGGAGGTTTAGAGAGTTTTGGCCGTATTTCTTAGCTGTAAAAGCTACAAGGAAAATCTACCGTTGCAGACATCTTACGGTATTCTCAGAATATCTACGGTACTCCAAGCTATTCTTGATCTTAGATCTTGATGTTTTGCATGATCAACAAGGCGATTCACAAAGTCTTCATCGCACAGTGATCGGAAAAGCCTTTTTTCACAGCGAAATTAATAACTCCTAAGGGTTACGTTTCCGAATCACGGTGTCTTCTACAAAGTTGTACCTAAATAGGTTGTCCATCTAGTGGTGATAGTTCCAAACTTTACCACTAGGGCGGTGCTGTTGCTAACTTTTGAACGAAAAAATATAGAAAGGTGATGTCAAAGGCAAGTTTGTGGGGAATATAATTTCAAGCAACTTGCTCAAGACACCATTTTTCTATCTCTTCCTTTCGACCATGATAGAGCTATTTTTCTGCTTTAAATCAGGGTGTCTCTAAAAAAATGTTTTTTTTTTTACTATAACTCATACTGATGTTGTATGAGTTGGAAAAGCTTCATTGGACTTCAAAGCACAAATATAGTCATACTACAGTATTCTCAGAACATCTACGGTACTCTTAACTATTCTTGAGTTCAGATGTTGAAAATATGAGTCTTAAATATGAGTTGGTATAGGTCCATGGGGCATCATAGCACAATTATAGTCATATTACAATATTCTCAGAATATCTACGGTACTCCAAACTATTCTTGAGTTCAGTTGTTGATGGTTTGCATGATCAACAAGGCGATTTACGAGGTCTCCATCGTACTTATGAGTTGGTAAAGCTCCATTGGACATCATTGCATAATTATAGTCATATAACAGTATTCTCAGAATATCTACGGTATACCAAACTATTCTTGAGTTCTGATGTTGATGTTTTGCATGATGAGCAAGGCAATTTACGAGGTCTCCATCGTAAATATTAGTTGGTAAAGCTCCATTGGACATCATAGAATGATTGCAGTTATATTACAATATTCTCAGAATATCTGCGGTACTCCAAACTATTCTTGAGTTAAAATCTTGATGTTTTGCATGATCAACAAGGCGATTTACGAGGTCTCCATCGTACTTATGAGGTGGTTTAACTCCATGGGACATCATTGCACAATTATAGTCATATAACAGTAGTCTCAGAATATCTACGGTTCTCCAAACTATTCTTGAGTACAGATGTTCATGTTTTGCATGATGAACGGCAATTTAAGAGGTCTCCATTGTAAATATGAGTTGGAATAGCTCCATTGGGCATCATAGCACAATTATAGTCATGTTACAGTTTTCTCAGAATATCTACTGTACTCCAAACTATTCTTGAGTTCCAATAATACATTTTCGCATTTTTTACAAAAACAAGTAGCTAAATCTTCGCTAAAGCTGCTTACAAACTTGAAGAGTGCGTACTTTGGGATGGCCGAACAAGGGCCTCATTCCGGTTTTCGAATCATCAGAAAAAAATTGATTCGAGCGTGATAAGGGCCTGTTCATAAACCACGTAGAATCATTTTTGAGAATCTCAGACCCCCCCCCCGTAGACTTTTCTCCATAATTTTTTTTTTAATTTTGTATGGAGCATAGACATTGGCCAGAGCCCCCCTCCCCCCAGGTATGCCTACGTGGTTTATGAATAGCCCCTAAATCAAACTTTCTTTCGATTCGAGATCCATAAGGGGCACAAAATACGTAACGCATGAAGGGGATAGAGGGAGGTTGAGCATCCTTTACTTATTGTGACATATGGGGGAGGGGGGTTTTTAAAATCGTTACGTAACAAAATAACCATTTTGAAAAAAAAAACAAATCAAAAGTGAATAACCAATTTGCATCAATAAAATTTCTTGTGTGCCAGTTATAGTACTAGTTAAGAACTATGTATAAAAATTCTGGGAAAACCCCACTTTCAATACGTCAAATGAATGCTTTCAATCCATATTTTGAAAGAAAAATATCGAAACTGAGCCAAAACTTTATTTTTGTATTATTAATCACGTTTGCCATAACTGTAACACTGCACCAATTATCGCCATAGTTTTAAATTTTGGTTCCTTTGATGACCAATCGCATGTGATTCTTATGGAAACACTTTTATGGCCACGTGGTGCAAGAAATCTGAAATTCTAAGGAAAATGGATTATGTCTATCTTTTGATTTCAGACCAAATTCTAAAGCTTCGATAAATGGGGACGTACTATTTAAATTTGTTCTACTAAACGAACGGTATTTTATGAGGATTTTGATCACCAATTGGCGCAATTTTCCATAAATGGTACATCTACACACTGAGAAATATATTCTGTATAGATTCAACAAATTTTATTGTTGACTCACGACGTACCCATAATTTTTATTCATTCAAACAATACCGCTTTTATTTTTAACAAGAAATGTTGTTTCTGAAAGCGCTGCAAAGGAGGCTTCTATTGAAAACAAAAAGCACTTATTGTTGAATAAAAAAATAAGGTTTTTTGGAAACAATGCACCTTTGCACTGATTCGACCAAAGCGGTTGAATTGAAAAAAAAATGTGTTGTAATTTGTATTAGAACCATTGAAAAAATAAGAAATTTTGTTTACTTTTCAAAAGATAATCTTATGGAAATTCAAATAAAAAATTATTTTTTTATTTATTACTAGCTGAACCCGGTGCGTGCGCTGCTACGCTTGCAACTAAATGAAGCAAAATTTAATATAACTGGCACGTTAATGGTTTTTTTTTTTTCAAAATGAGTTATTTTTTGCTTGAATAAGCAGGGGTTCAAACTTCTATCAAAACACGTTTCTTACCAGAGAAATACACGTGTTTAAGTAACCTGGATAATTCTCATTTTTGGTTGAAATTTGTGTTTCATTTGTATGAGAGACCCCTCTTTCAGTGAGCGGAGGAGTCTCAAATCACAATAGAAATATTTCTTGCCTTCGAAAACCTCCACATGCCAAATTGGGTGCCATTAATTTGATAAGTTCTCGAGTTATTGAGAAATTTGTGTTGCACTTGTATGGAAACCCCCCTCCCTCCCCCTCTCAGATGGCGGAGGAGTCTCAAACTTCCATAGAAACATTTCTCTCCTCCAAAAACCTCCACTTGCCAAATTAGGTTCCATATGCTTGATAAATTCTCAAGTTATGCACAAATTTGTGTTTCATTAGTATGAGAGAGCCCCCGGAGGGGTCTCGGGTTACCTTTGAAACATTTCTTGCCTTCAAAAACCTCTACATGTCAAATTTGGTTACATTTACTTGATTAGTTTTAGAGTTCTGCAGAAACGTGTGTTTCATTTGTATGGGAGCACGCCCCCCCCCCCCCCAGAGAGAGAGGAGGGGTCTCAAACAACTGTAGAAACATTTATTGCCTTTAAAATCCCCGCAAGCCAAATTTGGTTCCATTTGCTTTATTAGATCTAGAGTAATGAAGAAATTTTCATTTGTATGACAGCACTCCTTCTAGGAGAGGGGAGGGGTCTCAAACCACCATACAAACATTTTTCGCCACCAGAAAACCCCACATGCCAAATTTGGTTCCATTTGCTTGATAAGTTCTTGAGATGTGCAGAAACTTTTGTTTCATTTGTATGGGAGCCTCCCTTTCTAGAAAAGGGAGGGGTCTCAAACTACCATAGAAACATTTCTTGCTTCCAAAAACTTCTGCATGCTAAATTTGGGTTCCTTTGCATGATCAGTTCTCGAGAAATGCAGAAATATGTGTTTCATTTGTATGGGAGCCCCCCTTTTCAGAGGAGGGAGGGGTCTCTTACTGTCTTAAGAACCTTCCCCGGCCCCAAAAAACCATGCATACAAATTTTCACGCCGATCGGCTCAGCAGTCTCCGAGTTAAATCGTGACAAAGGAAACCCCAACTCATTTTTATTTATATAGATTTTATCATGATTATACAATCTTACGCAGCAAGGGGGGGGGGGTCCGTTATGTAATTAAAGGGGGGGATCTTGTCACGTGTTACTTATTGTTACATGGGGGGAGGGGGTCTGAAATCCAGTTTTTTACGTTACGTAATTTGTGGATCTTCAAATTATGCGGACAGGGGGCTGTCTATTCAAAAGTTCAAATCACAATGACAGTATTGATCGGATTGATCGGTCGACGCCCGGTCTAAGGTTGACGCAGAAATTTTGGCCTAACTGTCAAACGTAAACAATGACTTCTGCGAATTTTTCTTCATTGAAAACGTGGCTTATTAATCCTACACAATCATTTCTAAGAAGAATTTTCCTATCAAAAAAAAATTGTGACCTACATGTATGACGAGCAATTTGCGGAATGGGCCATTGTTTAGATATGTCAGTTAGGCCTTAATGAAAAAGCTTTGTCGAATTCTCACTCAAATGAAAGCTTAGAATAAGCACGAATATTCAAACATAATAGATACAATGCAAAGTGTTTACTTACCAATTAGACAAAGGCAAGGCCGGGTGGCCTCTGCTGTACACAGGAGTTGTCTCCTTTCTATTCGGTCCATGGCTGCATTCCAGCCTCGCCGTCTACGAAGGGTCGCCTTCTACTTGAACGACCCACCTTGCTCGTTGCGCGCCGCTTCTTCTTGTGCCTGTAGGTTCGTTTTCGAGAAATATTTTAACTGGGCTGTCATCCGACATTCTTACGACATGGCCAGCCCACCGTAGTCGACCGATTTTAGCGGAGTGTACGATGGGAGATTCTCCCAGCAACTGATGCAATTCGTGGTTCATTCGCCTCGGCCACGTTCCTTCTTCCATCAGTACTCCACCGAAGATCGTACGCAACACCTTCCGTTCACAAACGGCAAGGGCGCGTTGGTCCTCCACGAACAAGGTCCCTGTTTTGGCCGTAGAAGGCTACTGGTCTAATTTATGTCTTATAGATGGTCAACTTTGTAGTTTGGCAAATTTCGTTCGATCTGAGCGTCTCGCGGAGTCCAAAGTAGGCACGATTGCCAGCCATAATGCGCCTTTTTATTTCTCTGCTGGTGTCGTTATCGGCGGACACCAATGCGCCCTGATACACGAATTCGTCTACGATTTCATCACCGTCGATCTGAACTCGTGGCGGGAGGCTAACTATGTTTTCTCGTGAGCCTCTTTCTTTCTTGTATTTTGTTGTCAACGTCTTAATCATATGCCCAATCCTACTTGCTTCAGCCTTAAGTCTGATGTGCGTTTCCGCCATCGTCTCAAAGTCACGTGCTACGATATCAACGACGTCGTCGAAGCCAAAAAGCTGGACAGATTTCCTGAAGATCGTGCCACTCGTGTCTATCCCCGCTCTTCGAATCACACCCTCCAATGCAATGTTAAATAGCAAACACTTTCCGTAACCCTCTCCGAGATTCGAAGGGACTCTAGAGTGTCCTTGAGACTCGAACGATACACATCACTTGATCCACTGTAGCTTCAGTTTATATTCGTGCATAATCTGTCTTAGCTGGTTTTGGCCATAGGCTTGAAATATCCTGAATTTTCATCTGTAACAAATTCATTATTTTTCGTTCACCACTTTAGAAGTTAGAGACACCACTTACGACAAAACAGTAAAACCACCTTTTGGTTTCCATTTTGATGAATTTGAATTCTATTGTATACTTATGTTAAAATAAGATCTATTGTATACTTATGTTAAAATGACCCGAAATGGAAATCAAAAGGTGGTCTTATTGTATTGGGTAAGCAGTGTCTATAACTTTCGAATGACATTGTTTTAATTTAATGCAGATGAAAATGCAGGTTAGGGGCTATTCCTAAACCACGTAGACTTTCCTGGGGGGCCAAAGTCTACGCTCCATACAAAATTTCAAAAAAATGAAGTTACGAGGGGAGAAGGGGGTCTGAGATTTTCAGAAATGAGTCTTCGTGGTTTATAAACAGCCCCTTACTTCTAGACTACAGCCGAAATTTCAGCTCAATTGGTTCACGAGATCATGAAAGAAAAGCCCTCAAATATGACCAGTTTTTACCGGCGAAAATCGGGCTTTGGTGTGATTTGGTGTTGTCCGTTACTGTAAAAGGCTTCTAAGCCGTATTAAAAAAATACAATAGCTTCTAGTCTGAAAATATGTTTTCACACCAACCAAATTCACAAAATTCAAACTTTATTCCCAAAAAAAACCCCAAATTTCCACTCGGCCCAGCTGACAATTCTTGCCACCAACAAACCAAAGGAAGCACGCAAAACTCGCTGAAAGAGCTGTTCGATAAAACACGTTTTTTTCCCTTGCTTAGCACCACCACCACCACTAGCACAGCGCAGCGAGTGGCAACAGCGGCAAACCGCAAGCTGAAATTCAATCCCAACCTAAGGAACCCGTTGGAGCGGAGGGGAGGGGTCCGCTGCGACGGCACACACAAGATAAATGCTGGGAGATACGAAAAATTGCCATTAAAAATTGCATGCTGTGGCATCGTGGTTTATGGCCGCATCAGGACTGGAGCAAAAGAACCGCAATGTGCGAAGTTTGCCTCGGTTTGGGGGGAGGTGGGAGGGGCGCGGTACATGCGCACGAGTGTGAGGTGGAACACCACCAGCTGATTAGTCATTGCCAGTGACACACGACACCGACCGACAACCGGCTCATTTCGGGCTGATTGGGTACGTTTGTTGAGCTTGATTGACTTCTGTTGTTTTAACGAAGCATTCACTTTCGATAAGTTTAATTTACACATTTCCAGTCGACCAACGCCGAAAACAGGTTGGTCTGGGGTAAAACTTTCCCGGAGCAGATTGACCTTTTCCAGGTCTCTCAGCGCACAGTGCATGGGAATATGAGCAATGCGAGTAGAAGAAGAAGAGCATCATCATCATCACCAAGGGGGAACGTGTTTAGAGTTTGCTGCAAATGCAAGCTGCAGTTACTGTACACTCACGTCCACAGACAAACGAACCGCACCGAACAGCTGCCTGCCTAGCTGGCAGTAGTCAGTTGCACCGTGCAGTGATGGTGGTAGTAGCGGTGCATCGCGCTATCGTTCACTAGTGCTCGTGAAGCGGAGATATGTACTGCACTACAGCAGACAGAGAGACAGCAGGCGGCGACGACGGCGGTGGCGGCGGCCAAAAGAGAAAAGCGATCGAAACTATCAAATACACACCACCCGGGCAACGTTGGCCTGCTGCTATGCGAGTGAAAAAGACGCCATTTTAACTTTGAGCAGCATACAAAGCAGCCAAACGGCGTTACTGGCGCGTCGTCAGCGCCAACAACTGAATGCGGGCAAGAGACGGAATATTTTTGTTTTCGATTTTTTTTTCTTCATCGTAGAGTTTGAAAAGTACTTTTTGATCCGCGAGAAGCTGATTTTCATTTTCCAAGATCCAGAAAGCAGCGGTGGAAAACAGGTTTTGTTTTCCTATTCGTATATGCAAACGGATGATAGGCGAGACGCGCGGTTGGTGCGGCACTTTTTACCGACAGGCAATTCCATTTGATTTTCATCGCACCGCTTACCGCCTGACTGCTGCCTGAACCCCCGGGTTCCATATCATCGTTTTGATTTTTTACGAGTCCGATTGTGGATTTTATTACACCGGCATTCTTCTTTTGGATGTCGATGACTCTTTCCAACCTAGAATACATTACATACCTGTTCCCCATCGCAATGCAGCGGGCCAAACCCAACTTAACGAAACTTGTGGGCATGGTTGCCGTCGATGCCGTCATTTGATTTCAATTATCGTTGAATTTGGCTTCGAACGGAACGAGCCGCCGCCGTCCTTTCAATTTCAGCCATCGGTCAGTCAGCTTAACAGCAACCTGGACTCCCCCGTCTGTCCATGCCGCCTGCTGCAAGGGCCCAGAACCGATTCATGTGTGTTTATGAATGAATGAATGGAACCGTCAATATAAATATAATGTTTGTGAGGCGCACGCTGTCGCCTGCTTTGATGGGCTTAGTGCTGAGGCTGTTGATAATCAAAGCAGGCGGCGACATCTATGGGCATTGCGGCGTGTAAACGGTGGCGTTGTTGTCTACCAATTGCACCCCGCTGGAAGCTTAGTATCATGCAACGAGCGAGTTAAATTGTCTCCATATGAGCAATGAGTAATGACCGACTGCCGTGACTCTGTTTATCTTCGATCCGAATGGAATGATAAGGAAACGTGTCGCTCCCGCGTGCGACTGAGGAGCTGATTGTTTACGTTTCGCAGCGCTGCAGGTGTCCGGTGCGGCTAATTGCGCCGGTTTGGTCGTTAGATTTAACTTCCCCCACGACGACGTCGTCGGTCGTAATCGGGGAAATGTGTTGGAAAGAGGCGTCCTCAAGGGGAAATTGATGGATTATTGGTTGACGCACACATTTGTATGAGTAAAATTACCATTCAATAATCTAATCCGGCTACTATCAGCTTACTTTAACAGAATGGAGGGTGATGAGGAAGTGAAATCGTTTAAGTCTGATTTGCCCTTATGCCGGCTCTATCTTGAGTTTTTCTATAGCGGTTGTCATAGGATTAGTTATGCGATTCTCACAATCCGTATTCATGTTGGAATCAGGTGATCTGAACTATTTCTAGGGTTTTTTTTTCATTAGGGCGAATCTTCAATTGAGAGATCCTCTCCGGGCTCGCTCTCTTTCATTCATAAACCAATCACCTTTACGTTTTTCATTCTAATATTTGTAGAGTATGCTAGCCAGCACTGTTGTGTTTCGATCTGTACTAAAGAATCCCTCGAAAGTTTTATAATGGCGCTGTAATGAATGAAAGAGAGCGAGCCCGGAGAGAATCTCTCAATTGTAGATTCGCCTTAATGAAAAAAAAAAAAAAAATCCTAGATTTAATAGAACCTGCAAATTCACGAAAACACTGAATTGATGAATATAAAATATTACCTCGCTTCAAACAATACAATAGATGAAATTTCATTATGGAATTCCCTAGACAGGTTGCCTGACGAAGCACTAGCGTGCAAACAAACTCCGAAGCGTTATGTTTCATGACATTCTAACACCAAGTGAAGATAGGTAACGAGTGCATTTTACAGGGTGGCAACAGTTGCTTGTCAATAAAATAAATTTTCATAAAATATTGATCAAGAGTTTCTTGAAAGATTCAAGGGTGTGACCTTTTGTGCTTCCAATTTGACTGAACCTGTATCCCCATGCTAAGAAATCCAAAGGATTGAGATCTGGCGGGAAGGCCATTCTTGTGATGATATGAAATGAGGAAAAAACTAAATTGGGGAACCCTCTCCTTCGTTGGAACGGATTTTCGAGGAAAGTCCTCTAGACTTCGAAATGATTCACAGAGCTATGTAGTCTATGCTTTCATTGATCTACAATGTTTGGGACACAGAGGAGATGGATTATTGCCTTTATGGAAGAATAGAGTATTACACACAACAATTGAATACTCAATCTTCGTACATAATGCTTCTTCTCCTAACGACTGGGAATACGAGAAGTACATCATCGAGAAGAATATCATAAATAAGTACTGAAGGAAATTTAGACACAAATTTCATTCAATAATTCAGAACCTAATATCAGAATTTGTATCAATGAAAAGAAGAAGATGCAAACTAAATAGCTTATTGCCAGCAGTGCTCTAAATAGTCATTTCGACCCAATGCGCTAAATTTGCCAACAACTCGTTCCAGAAGCTGATTTTCACAAAACCACGTATGAAGAAATTGTTGTGCTTGATTATTTTCAACGTCTTTACTTTCCTTCCTATGGAAGAAGTGATCAGAGATTTTTCGAGTCAGAAATTCCCAACGGCGCCGACTGAAGTTGATAGCAGACCGACTGAGGCAACCACGCTTACCACAACACCACCAGCACCAAGGTACGGTTTTGATGCCGAATATGGAATTTATCACATTTATAACATTTGAAATAAGTCAAAGACCATTCGGAAGACGCGACTCGAAGCAAATCTGTTTGAAAAACTTGTCAATGTGCGTCTAGAGGCCATTCAGAGAGTCTAGAACGAATCAAGGGTCGATCAAAATTATTTAAAGTAAGCCCAGATGTCTTTCTGAACAAGCGAAATTCATTTACTGAGAAAATTTCTAGAGCTTGAATGTATTTTGAAAAATCTGAGCTAAAGAAAGATGAGTCCCAAAAAAAAAAATCTGAGTATATTAAGATGGTTTCCCAAGGGAACTTCCCAGCTAAGTCAGGGACATTTTCAGAGCAAGTACAAAAACAAAATTTAAAGTAAATACAAAACTAGGGTTTTTATCCATTAGGGCGGATCTACAATTGAGAGACTCTCTCTTGCCTCGTTCTCTTTCATTATTTACAGCGCCATTATAAAACTATGGATTGATTTTTTTTACACAGATCGCAAGATAAGAGTGCTGGCTAGCATATTGGGCAAACAGCCAAACGAAAAATGTGAAAATGATTTAGCTAGTGGTGAAAGAGAAAGTTAACAGAGAGAGTGTCTCTCAATTGTAGATTCGCCCCAATGAAAAAAAAAACCTAGAGCGAGTTCGGAGGGCTCCCGGAGCATATTCCGAGAATTCAGCGATGAGACCACTCATTTTAATTCATTCATATTTAAGGCTTGCTTCATTTAGAATTGGAACAAACTTTTGCTCATATTGTGGCGCTCCTGGTGGACGAATTTGGAAGTTCTTGGCGCCCACGTGTCGGGAATTTTGTCAGCTTCACGTATGTATTTTTGACATTCCGCAAATCGACTGTACTTTGTAAATAATCAACATGGAAGCCGAAAGAAGGGAAAAAATTGTGCACAGTTATTTGGAAAATCCATTGTGGTCTGCATCTAGGCTAGCTAAACAGCTGAAATTGCCCAGAAATACCGTATGGCGCGTTATCAAACGGTATAAGGAAACATTGACGACGATTCGGAAGCCTCAAGCCAATCGTCGGAGTGGAACTGTCGACCGGAAACTGCGTGGTAAGATTTTGAAGACGATTAAGAGGAATCCCAATCTGTCGGACCGTGATTTGGCCAGAAAATTCGGTGCTGCCCATAGTACCGTGAGGAGAACTCGACTCCGGGAAGGAATCAAGTCGTATCGAGCTAGCAAACAGCCAAATCGGACCATAAAACAGAATAGTGTGGCCAAAATCCGTGCTCGGAAGCTATACGACCAGGTGCTGACCAAGTTCGACGGGTGTCTTCTGATGGACGATGAAACCTATGTCAAGGGCAAATCCCAGGTCAAAAATTTTACTTGGCAACGGCTCGGGGGGATGTTCCAGCCAAATTTAAATTTGTTTTGCCGACAAATTTGCACGAAAATTCATGATTTGGCAGGGCATTTGCAGCTGTGGCAAAAAAAAAACGAAAGTTTTCGTTACAAATAAGACAATGACGTCGGAACTATACCAAAAAGAGTGTCTCCAAAAACGAATTTTGCTGTTCATTCGATCCCACGACCATCCCGTAATGTTTTGGCCAGGTTTGGCAAGCTGTCATTACAGCAAAGTCGTTCAAGAATGGTATGCAGAGAAAGGGGTTCAGGTTGTTCCGAAAAACCTTAACCCACCCAACTGCCCCCAGTTCCGCCCTATTGAGAAATACTGGGCAATCATGAAGAGGAGACTCAAGGCAAAGGGAAAGGTTGTCAAAGACATCAATCAGATGAAGACCTGGTGGAATAAGATAGCTAAAACGATGGACGAAGAAGGTGTGCGCCGCCTAATGAGCCGTGTTACAGGAAAAATTCGAGAATTCCTTCGAAACCGTGAAGAATAATGTTATCCGTATTTTTTCTTAAAAGTATGAAGAAAACGCTACATTTGTATAAAAAAAGATCTTGAATTCAATAATAAATAACTGAAATACAGGCAATTGTTTTTGTTCCAATTCTATCTGAAGCAAGCCTTATTTGTCGATAGCATAATTCAGAAGCTGCTCTTCAAAATATGATGAATAATAAAGTTTGGTTGAGTGTTGGACAAAGTTGGAGAATTAACCAAGTGCCAAAAGCTTATCATGTTTATCCAAACTCAAACTTATCATATTTATCCAAAGTTCGCGTTTTAAAATTTAGCTCCTGGAATGAGCTATCGACTAACTAACATAAATGAATCAGAGTAAGTGGTCGGAATCCTTTGAGAACTTCTCCAGCAGATCAGAAAGTATTTTCTTTCAGAAAATACCAGCAGAAGCTAACGAAAAAGTTCCGTTCCAGTCGTAACTGAAGTACAGGTTCACAAGGGTATTCAAAGAGCATGTATTGACAGACGGTGAGTTTTAATCGAAACCATTACCGGTTGGTAGTAAATAGAGTTATTTGTTTACAGTTGCGAAATCGCTATGGTCGGGATGGTCAGTACAGGGTAGATATGGCAGTTGCTGCATTTGATTTGTGCATTTAGTGCGTCGTTTTAATCGGGAATGCGCTGTCAAAACTACAAATTAAATTGAATAATGATGTTGTATATGGATCGATCTCACCATTTTCAATATAACCAACAATTTGTTAATAGGGTAGATATGATTGTATCACATACTACACCATATACAACATTATGTATTAGGTGCACAACTAAGTTCTCGCTGTTTTTTGGTGAAAAAGGAACTTTATTTTGAAAACAAAGGTTACAAACGAATTATTCAAAGTATTGCCCATCACTAGCTACGACTTTTTCCTATCTTTCTGGTATAACGTGAATACCATTTCGATAGAACTGTTCGTCTTTTGATGCTATTCAAGAATCAAGCCATTTTGAGATGTCATCATATGAGTGGAATTGCTGACCAGTGAGACCATGTGCCATCGAACGGAACAAGTAATAATCGGTCGGTGCAATATCAGGAGAATATGGCGGGTGGGGTAGGACTTCCCATTTGAGCGTTTCCAAGTAGGTTTTCACGGGTTTCGCAACGTGAGGTCGAGCGTTGTCATTCTGAAGAATCACTTTTTCGTGTCTGTGCTCGTATTGTGGCCGTTTTACGTGCAGTGCTCGGCTCCATCGCATCAATTGAGTTCGATACCGTTCCCCGGTAAGGGCCGGTTCATAAACCACGTAGACTTATTTTTGAAAATCTCAGAACCGGCCCCCCCTCCCCCCTCGTAGACTTTTCTCCATACATATTTTTGAAATTTTATATGCAGCGTAGACTTTGGTCAAACCCCCCTCCCCCCAAAAAAGTCTACGTGGTTTATGAATAGCCCCTAATGGTTTCGTTTGGTTTCAACAGCTCATAATAAATAACACCAACTTGGTCCCACCAAATACACAGTATAACCTTCGCAGTGTGAATATTCGGCCTAGGCGACGATGTTGAAGCAGGCCCGGGCAGTCCCCATGAATGTTTCCGTTTTGGGTTACTGTAATGAATCCATTTTTCGTCACCCGTCACAATGCGATGTTGAAAACTCTTCCTTTTTTGCCGCTGGAGCAGTTGTTCACAGACGAAAAAACGACGCTCAACATCCCTTGGCTTCAAATCGTAAGGAACCAAGTTCCTTGCTTTTGAATCATTCCCAACGCCTGCAATCGCTTAGAAACGGCTTGGCGGTAAACTCCTAATCCTGAACCAAGCTCTTCTTGCGTTTGACACGGATCCTCATCGAGCAATGCCTCCAATTCAGAGTCTTCGAAGTTTTTTGGCCTTCCTTCACGCGGACGATCATCAACACTGAAATCACCGTTTTTGAAGCGACGAAACCAATCACGACACGTTGTTTCACTCAGAGCAGCATCACCGTAAACTTTTTGGAGCTCTCGATGTGCTTCAGCTGCCGTTTTCTTCGAATGAAAGAAGAAAATCAACACTTGCCGCAAATGACGATTATTTGGCACGAAATCAGACATCTTCAAACAACCAAAATATATAACACTAAACCAAAATCACTGATTTGGCAAAGCGGTTTGTTTACCATGTGTCTGAGCTTGGTTTATGACGCTTGAGATGTACAACATTCGACCAGCACTTACTACTGGCGCCATCTATTGCTAAACAGCGGGAACTTAGTTGCGCACCTAATACTTTGGGCCTTAGACCCTGTATTTCAAACTGAATCGACCTTGGACACCGGTTCCCAAAGAATCGGAGACTACATAATTAACTTTTTCTGTCAATTCTGGTTAAAGATTGTTCGCTGAAATATCGGCGAAGCAATTTTCTTCTAGAGAACGTCATCAAAATTGTTTAAAAAATTAACATTTCTGTCCAGTCCCTGTTCGTTTTCAATGAGCCTAAATCCACAATTGAAACATCATAGAAATTCAACCCAGGCAAAACATATTGAAATCCACCAAATAACTCGTAAACACTATTGGTAGCTTAATGCTACCAACAGTAAGATATACCATATAATATTTAATACATCCATATATCAGAGCACAAGCAATACTCTACTTAGTCGTTACTGTTTCCCTAACCAATAACATGTAACCAGCTGCTGCTGGCTTCCGATGGGTTTCATTACAAACCGCACGTGTACGATAATTCAAAACCAACTGGGGGTGATTACATTGCAGGCCCTATCTTGTCAAGCAAACTGATAAGTAAACAACCTGTTACTTCGCGCGGCTTGATTGCCCGATTTAGGCCCCTCTGCATGTATGCATTTATGAAGGAAAAAGTAAAAGGTAAGCCTTCGCAGCAACAGGGAACAAAAAACCCCAGTGTTATTACCATATTACTAATATCACTGCAATTACCGCCGTCCTGTGCGGCGGTTCGGTGGTGGCAATCAAAAGTGAATTATCCTGATTGTCACCGTCGGCGACACTTGTTATTTGTTGTTTGTTGATGGAATTTCACACGAGACAAAATACTTAATGCGCGATTCATGCGATCGGAGAACGATTACTATTTACAAAGCGGGTAAACTTGTGTCAAAGTAAGAAAAGTGCAGAAATAAATTATAAAATTGGACATTCCTAACACAGACATCATTATCTACGTATACGATCTCTAACGACACTGTCAAATTCAACTCATCCAAATAGGGTTATAAAACCGGTATCACCGCCATTGGTAAGCAAATCAAAGCCGAACAAGCTTTCCAATTATCTCCTTTCCGGAGCTCCACCAAGCTCAAACAAGCTTCGCAAAAAAAAAAAATCCCAATCATAAATTGCCTCTCTCGCCTGACACGCGGCGTCCGATTAGAGTGCCAATGCCGGTAAAAGCCACTCGCCCATTCATGGCCCAGGCTAAGTGATAATCAATTCCTAGAAGAGGGCGAAAACAAAAAATCAATCCCTCCAGCATCGGCTCCGGCTTGTCAAGTTTGCGCCCATTGAAATACATCAATTAAAGTCGAACGCCCGCTGTCCGTCCGTCGTGCCTCTCGTTATGATGAAAAGCCAGGAATCACGACAAAAACACCGATGTGATAACAATTTCATTCACACATTTCTTCGAATGACGACGAGACAGGGGGGGTTGTTCCAGGGATCGGAGGAGACAAAAAATAGCGTGTACGGAACCTAGGCTCTTGGACGACGCTCGCTAGCATAAAGAAATGTGAATGCCCCCTCTCCCAGCGTTGCCAACGCTGCACGAAAATCGGTGTTTATTTCCATTTCATCGAATCAGCTGTGGAAGAGCTCGCAAATTGTCGGAAGACGAGATGATTGAAAAGAAGGTATACACGGTAATTCTGAGGTAGTCATTTTTTGACTACATTCTATGCATTTCAAAGAACATCCTCCATACGTCAAAAAATGCCTACTTTTTAATCCCAAAAAATGAATACTTTTAAGTCCTTTTTTATTCCAGTGTGATAGAAAAAATGCATAAGAACAATCATCAAAGTGGAAATATCGATTTGTTCTAGCTGACTGGCTTTGCTGCAAAAAAAGCAGATCGTACGGAGATTAAAACGGCCAACGGAGATTTGAGATACTTGCGCTGATATTCTTATCCCATCTTCATTCAATAAAGTGACTATTTCCTACATACCATCACATTTCAAAAATGCATAGTTTCTAATCTCTTTCACATGCTGCAAAATGCCTAAAATTTATTCACTTTTTGACGTATAACCTCTTTAGGCATTTTTGCCTAAAACCTCTTTAGGCATTTTATGCATAATTCCAGTCTTCAAGAAAAGTGCCTACTTTGAAGTCATAATTGCATACTTCAGATTTACCGTGTACTGTACACAACGTTCTGGATAGGTTTGGCAACACGGATGCTCAAACCACCACTGGTTAAGAGTTCTTTTCTTTCTACGAAGCTTGTCCGCCGCTTTGGTCGTTTGAAAGCGATTAAAAAAGGAAAAAAAAAAAAAGTTCGGACTTCATTGGCGGGCACTGGCGGGTTGGTGCTTGAGGGCGTGTGGGGGTTAACCGATGTAAGAATACTGGGCTGGTGGAATGTACACGAGACCGGTTTTTTATATGTTTTCGTTGTCTTTCTTTCGTTTTTCTGCGTAATGCTTCTTGCTTGGTCGTGGCTGTGTTTGTTGTTTAGATTAACTCTTGGAAACAAGCTTTCGGGAGTGAGAGAGAGAGAGGGAGATTTTTTCCCGGACTTTCGCGCTAATTGGACCAGTTCGCATTCTGCGTGTACGACAGGGCGGCAGTGGTTGAGTTTGAAGTTGAAGTTAGATAATTAAAAAAGGCGGGAAATTTAGGCTGTTGCTGGTGAGATCGTGTGCGACTAATTGAAATTTAGGCGAGTAGCGGCGAAGTGGGATAATTGGAAACCGATTTTCAACAAAGGGGGGTGTTATTTCGGTGAATGCGGGGTAATTGTTAGGTTAAATAGCTGCCTATTTAAGAAAACTGTATTGTTCGATTGAATAGTGAAGCGTGATTGAAAACTGATTTGAGGGTTTACTAATCACTAAGAAGAATACATTTGCACTGCAATTTTTTGCAATCCCCTGTAATTTTCTTAGAGATAATTAAATTTTTCTAAACGATCAAGATGACATGCTCAGAGCGAATCCAGCAAAGCAGGTCAATCTAAGTTCAAGTTTAGGCAAAGTCTAGGTGTCGAACGAAAAAAACAATATCATGTGCCTTAAGTTGGGGAAAGCGCTCGCATATGTTATGGCTTATGAATTTAGAATTCGGTCGATCGATAAGAATCGTCTATCCTAAATTTTTCATCATCTAGACAGTACTCATGTATATTTTTGGTGAAAAAAAAAAATGATGCAAAATTGTTTCCCTTGAAAAAAAAAACCGCAAACACCGTGCTTTTCCCGTCCCGAGGCGTCCCGTGACCATAAATTTAACCTTATAATAAAAGCAACACAGACAACAGTTTGCGAAGAAATATGGAAATACGTGCGACCACAACTCGAAGAACTGGCATACATTTTGGACACAAGATTTTCGGAAATAAATCATGAAGTTTTAATGAATACTAGATATTGGTGAGACCATTCCAAAATATTTTCAAGTTTAAAAATAGCAAAAGATCTTCCCCTTTTTTTTCTTCAGTCGTCATACTGGCTGCAAAATAGTTGAATGACTGTACATTAGTGATAATTAATAAAAAAAAAATTGTCGGTAGGTTCATAAAGAATACATATAGGCGAGTTGATGTATTGGAAATGAAAACGATCTTCAACTTTGTGTTGGAGGGTAGGTTCGTTAACTTCGTCTAGTTGGATGATAGACGATAAATGGTTTTTTAGAAATCAACACCTGATTGAAACTGATTCTGCTTATCATAGCTGGTGCAGTGCACCAGGTGAACATGTTGACGAGACGGTTGGCTTTATATCAGTACTAGCTGAACCCGGTGCGTGCGCTGCTACGCTTGCAACTAAATGAAGGAAAATTTAATATAACTGGCACTTTTATGGTTTTTTTTTTCGGAATTAGTTTTTATATCTTGAATAAGCAGGGGTTCAAACTTCAATCACATGCGCCAAATTTGATTCGATTTGCTTGATTAGTTCTCGAGTTATGAAGAAATTTGTGTCTCATTTGTATGAGAGCCCCTCTTCCTGAGAGAGTAGGGGTCTAAAACAATCATAAGAACCTTCCCCAGCCCCAAAAACCCCTGCCTACAAATTTTTCCGTTGATCGGTTCGAACTTTCCGAGTCTATACGGGTCTGACAGACAGACAGACAAACAGAAATTCATTTTTATGTATATAGAACTCTAGTCTCCAAAAACCCCCAGATGCTAAAAGTGGTTTCATGTACTTGATTAGTTCTCGAGTTATGCAGAAATTTGCGTTAAATCTATATGGGAGCCCCCTCCCCCTTCAAAATGGGGAGGGTATTTAACTGACATAGAAACATTTCTTGCGCCCAAAAATCTCAACATGCCAAATTTAGTTTCATTTGCTTCATTGGCTCTCGAGTTATGCTAAAAATTATGTTTCATTTTTATGGGATTCTCCCCATCCAGAAGGCGGAGGGGTCTCAAACCACCTTCGAAACATTTATTTCCTTCAAAACCCTACACATGCCCAGTTTGGTTTCATTTGCTTGATTTGTTCTCAAGTTATGCAGAAATTCGTGTTTCGTTTGTATGAGAGACCCCTCTTTCAGTGAGCGGAGGAGTCTCAAAACACAATAGAAACATTTCTTGCCTTTATTCATGTAGGACGAGGAGTATACTATAACTCTTATTTATCTTGTCCCTACATGAATAATTGGAGTAATTATTTTATTTATAGTAATAGCTACTGGATTTTTAGGTTATGTACTTCCACATGCCAAATTTGGTTCCATTAACATGATAAGTTCTCGAGTTATTCAGAAATGTGTGTTTCATTTGGTATATGAGCCCTCCTTTCATAAAAGGTCAACTTAGAAACATATCTTGCCTTCAAGAACCTCAACCTGCCAAATGTGGTTCCATTTACTTGATTAGTTCTCGAGTTATGCAGAAATTTGTGTTGCATTTGAATGGACCCCCCCCCCCCGCCCCTCTTCCAGATGGCGGAGGAGTCTCAAACTACCTATGAAACATTTCTCTCCTCCAAAAACCTCCACATGCCAAATTTGGTTCCATATGCTTGATTAGTTCTCGAGTTATGCGCAAATTTGTGTTTCATTTGTATGAGAGCCCCCGTCTTACAGAAGGTGGAGGGGTCTCGCGTCACCTTAGAAATATTTGTTGCCTTCAAAAACCTTCATCTACCAAATTTGTTTCCATTTACTTGATTAGATTAGTTCTCGAGTTATGCAGAAACTTGTGTTTCATTTGTATGGGAGCCCCCCCCCCCACCAGATAGAGAGGAGGGGTCTCGAACTACCGCCTTTAAAATCCCCGCATGCCAAATTTGGTTCCATTTGCTTGATTAGTTCTTGAGATATGCAGAAACTTCTGTTTCATTTGAATGGGAGCCTCCCTCTCTAGAGAGGGGAGGGGTCTCAAACTACCATAAAAACATTTCTTGCCTCTAAAAACTTCCGCATGCTAAACTTGGGTTCCTTTGCTTGATTAGTTCTCGAGTTATGCAGAAATTTGTGCTTCATTTGTATGGGAGCCCCCCTTTCTAGAGATGAGAGGAGTCTAAAACTATCATGAGAATCTCTGTCGGCCCCAAAAACTCCTGCATACAAAATTTCACGTCGATTGGTTCAGTAGTTTTCAATTATATAAGGTTCAGACGGACAGACAGGCAGAAATTCATTTAAATTTCAGTTTCATTTGTATGAGAGCCCCCCCCTTCTAGAAGAGGGGAGGGGTCTCAAACCACCATAGGAACATTTTTCGCCTCCAGAAAACCCCACATGCCAAATTTGGTCTCATTTGCTTGATTAGTTCTTGAGATATGCAGAAACTTCTGTTTCATTTGTATAGGAGCCTCTCTTTCTAGAGAGGGGAGGGGTCTCAAACTACCATAGAAACATTTCTTGCCTCCGAAAACTTACGCATGCTAAATTTGGGTTCCTTTGCTTGATCATCTCTCGAGTTGTGCAGAAATTTGTGCTTCATTTGTATGGGAGCCCCCCTTTCTAGAGAAGGGAGGGGTCTCTTACTACGTTAAGAACCTTCCCCGGCCCCACAAACTCCTGCATACAAACTTTCACGCCGATCGGTTCAGTAGTCTTCGAGCCTATTAGGGTCAGACGGACAGAAATCCATTTTTAAATATATAGATGGTGCGTACCATAAGGTCGATAAATGTTTATAAAGGGTGTTATGATCAAAATTTGGTCAATCAGTAATGTGTGTGAGTCGATCAAAGTTTTTATTAATAAGTCAAATTCTTTTTCAAGTTCAGTTAATACGGAACACAGGAGAAATATTCAGCTAAGCTTCCTTTTTACTGAATGCGAATTGCCGGGTCTTTCGTTTAGGATCTGCCATAAGATTTTGTACAGTCTCCTTGTCCACTTTATTCGCCGCAGAACATCAGTTTGCCTTGAACTGCTTCTCGCTCACAACAGTCTGAGTCTTCTTAAGGTTCCGCTTGACGATGGCCCAATATTGTTCGATTAGGCGGAAACATCTATCCACGGTTGAAGGCGCCACTCCCAGCATCTTTGCGACAGCTCGGACGGAGAGGTTGGGGTTCCGCTCGAAACAGCGGGCAACTCTTTTTGTCTTCACTGTGGCCTTCGGCTTTCGATTCCCCACCGATCCAGCTTTCCTGGCTGTCGACAAACCTTCACCGAGCACTTTTAGTAGGTTGGTAACAGTTGATTTAGCCAAATTCAACAATTTCGCCAACTTGGCGTGAGAGTAGTTTGGATTTCCGCCATGCACGTGCAAACTTTTGATGCGTTGCTTCTCTTCCTACGACGACATTTTGATAACTGTAGTGCTTATCTCAAAATCAAAATAGAGGCATGATGCTACACGCACGCATCTTCAAAATTAGGGGTGTGCGATTTTTTTTTAATGCACGATGAAAGGAAATGCGTCAAGTTTAAGTCGACCAAATTTTGATTGAAGCACCCTTTAGTAATTATCGAAAGTTTACTCAGCCACTGAGTCGTTTTAATGAATTTAAATGATTTTGGGAGGGATTCCGCGACCGTCAAAATGGCAACGATTTCTATTCATCCAAACGTTCATATTAGTGGCAACCAAGCTGTAAGAAAAGAAAATCATGCTTTTTGCGACGAACTCGCTGATGGATGCTTCCTAAACCCGTAACCTAAACCAGGCAGTCAAATTTATAATGCAAATACGAGGTGCTAAAAACTTACAATGGCCGTATAAACAATATTTTGCATAAGACCGTAATTAACCGTTGCATATCAAACGAATTTGTGTGTTTTTTTTTATTGTTTCTGAATATTTACTGCTCCCCGCCGTCAAACACAAAAGTGACATTGCAAAGACGGGTGTTCCATTTTACATATTTTCACATCTTACAAAACCATCCGCAGCGCCCGCCATCATCGTTGGCTGCCCGCATTCCGCACTGACAGTCCGCGCCCTGTGCGCTTTTATTAATAATAAATCTTGCGCTTGTCATACGGGTGCGAGATATTTTTAGCATTTCAAATTAGTTTCGTTTTTGGGGTTGGCCTGCTGCCGCCCCCCCCCCCCCCCCTCCACCATCGACACAGCGACCACTCGAGAAACGATCCAAACGGGGAGAAATGAACCGCAATGGTGCCGCTTGGCCCTAATCTGGTCTGAGTTCCTGCCGATGATGCGATGCTGTGCACCCGTCGTCTGCCAAAAACATCTCAACTTGGCGGCCGGGACCGTTCCGACCGATTTCAGTTAGCTAGCTTGTGCTAGCGGCCCACCTGTTTCTTTGTGAAATTCTTGTCACATTAGCTCGGTAAATGTCAACAGAATTCATTCGACGCGGCATATGGGCTAGGCATCGACGAAAACAACAACGGAAAAACCGAACTAAAATGATTGGCTGGGAGAAACACGACGCACGAAGTAATATTTACTATTCGTGAAAATGTTGTCTGTCATGCTCGGTTGATGAGCGAATAATAATAGAAGGCGTTGGGTCATTAGGCCGAATTTCGGAAATATCTTGAATTACACAGGAACGAGTTTGCAACTTCGATTAAATAACACTGTATGATAAAAAGTTGTGCTTGGCAACATTAAAAATAACAATCACTGAGTTACAACGGAAAACAAACAATGAGCATATAAAACACTAAGCCATCAGACAGTAGTGAAAAAGCACCTGCAACTGACAATCAAAGCATGCCATGTTCCCTTTGTCTTCGTTAGTCTGAGTAGAGTGCAGTTCTTTGCGCTAAACAAGAACAATGCAACTCGGGGCCGGCCATTACAAGAGGTACAAGGTCTGTCTACACCGGTAGGAATGCTTTTGTTTTCCAACTCCGATCAAAGGCAATATCAATTACCCTACTGTTTCGACTGTTTTTTTTTTTTTCAGACGCGAAACATTATGTTACCGCTGGGATGGAATGAAAACACTAGACAACCTTCTTTTTCGACAACCTTGAGCTTCATTACGAAGAAAAAAAAAGAAAGAAAAACAAGGTCCTCCTAAACAGCAACGCGGGTGTTTTTGCTTTCAATTTTGTTTTTTCCCGAAGTAAATCTTCAATGACGCAGCAACAAGTGTGTTCGATTTCCGTCTTTGCAAAGCCAAATAGCGTGTATAGCCCGCCAGCCAGCCAAAACAGCCAGCCATTCATGCAAAAGGTAGAAAAGAATATATGTTGGGGGACTCCATCTCCTATACTGACTGGTGGCTGTTACGACGATGGCGGGAAAAGAAGAACATAGGTAACAGCAGCCAGCCAGCCAAACATTCAACATTGTCCAATACGGTATGACACGGCAGTTGCTAACAAGTGCAACGGCAGCGGAGGGGTCTTGTGTGATGTGTTTTATTGTTATCGTTTGTTTTCCAGTCGAAGCGAGGTGCAGGGTTGCCAATTTAATGAAATGGTGATGCATTTTTTTTTTAATCAAGAATCTGTATTCACGAGTAACGGAATTTCTATTCTATTTTACCTAACATTATGCAACATTCTTGAAATTATGGACTAAAGCTTTTAAAATTGCCAGAATTAAAATAGAATAAGAAACAGGAAAGTAAAAAAAAAAAAAAAAAACCCCCAAAAACAAAAAAAAACCAACCCCATTAACATCCTAAATTCTTAAATTATTTTAGTGAAATTGTGAGAAAGATTGTGAATAAAACTTTTTATCCTTGTTAGTGTTATATTCAAAGTATTTTTAATAATGTACAAATATTATTAAATATAGGTTAAATATAAGAACCGATTCAAACCAACTGTAAGGATGCTGTACGGGCTCCTCACAAAGCGCGATGGTAGACGACACCAATAAGTGAACAAGAAAATAACATTGCATGAGAGTCGATACGAACTGTCACTTATTTTTTCAAAAACAATTTTACTAGCGTATTAGCAACAATCTATAGGAAACTACACACACAAAAAAACCGCGGTAGAAACTACCATTTCGAGGGTTAAATTAAGCGCAAACACCAACAATTTTCACCTGACTATAAATGCGTTTGATTTTACCATGCCTGCGATTAGATCGACCATGGTGCGTTTGATATCAATATGAGGTCTGTCAAATATACCAAAAATGTTGAAGGTTTTACCATAAACGTAGTAAATTTGACTGAAATTTCATGGTAGTTTTAAGGATAGGCATAGTCGGGTAAAATGGTAGTTTTTACTACAAGATTTTTTTCTGTGTAGTGATTAAAATTGGGTTCACTGTTGAAGAACCCCTTGGTCACAAGTAAACCTTGAACCGTGCACCTTGCAACACATTCTTGCGAATTTCGGTACTAGAAACTTTGTTTTTGTTTTGATTCGCTATGTTATTTTGACAGAATATTTGAGAGTGTGTTCGTGTAAGTTACTTTCTCAGGGGCAAAACATTAAGCTTGCGACCGAGCTTGGGACCGATGTGCTGGTACTTCCTGAGCCAAAAACTATATCCATTTTCTTCAGGACAATCTAGCCGCTGGTATTAGCAGTCGAGCTCTCGACACTGAAGAAGTCTGTAAGTCGCAGACGAAATTGGGCCATCTGTCAAGCGATGAGCTTTTTCTAGTTGAATTTAACGAAATTTGCTCGCGTTTACTTGGGATAGTTTGAAAAAGTGTAGCAGTTTTTATTTTTTTTATTTTTGAAAAGGTGAACAAATGAAGTGTTCGTTAAGATTTTCCTAGTTTTCCATTATACGAACTGGTTATCACCAACAGTCAAGATACTGAGGACCTTTTGAGTGGACTGAGTTATGTCCTTTTAATTCCCTATTATGGTTTATCTTTTGCCAGATTAAGAGATTCGGCAAAGATTAAAAGGGAAGGTATGAATGCTGTTTGTGCCACTCACAAAATTCAATGGTGAACAAAAATCATTAACAGCGTCACAACAACCTGGAAAACCTGGACTTATTAGGGAATTTTTCATGAGATGAAATTGTCAAACCAGTATGCTAGGATGAGGAATTCATTGGCGAGGCAGAGTCATTTCGACTCAATGACGTATATACAGTGACGGACAATACAATAAGACCAAAGGCCGATTTTCAAACAAAATGGTCATGTTTGGAGGCTTGTCTTTCACTTTCCCGTGAAGCCTTGAAATAACTTGAATTTTCATCTTTAATAAATTCATAATTTTTCATTCACCACTTCAGAAACTACAGAAAGCACCTACAACAAAACAATAAGACCTCCTTTTGATATCCATAGTTTAGGCCATGTTGATGAGTGTGAATTACAATCTATAGTATACTGATACTAAAATGACCCGTGCATCAATAATTAAAATTAAGATCCTCAAATTCGAGCATCCTTTATGGAAATCAAAAAGTGGTCTTATTGTTTTGTCGTATGCGGTATCTGTAATTTTTAAAGTGCTGCATGAAAAATGATGGATTTAATGCAGATGAGAATTTAGGCTACTTCTGGACCACAGCCGAAATTTCAGCTCAATTGGTTCTCGAGAAAATGAAAGGCAAGCCCGCTAACATGACCATTTTGTATGAAAATCAGGCTTTGGTCTTATTGTATTGTCCGCCACTGTATAAGGTTTGGCTCCGTTACCACAACAATATTAGTGAAATGAGCAAAATTCGCTCATGACACTAATACCACCGCGCTCCTTACGCTCGCTACACAAGCGCTCGGAATGTGCTACCTCATTCTATTTTTTTTTTTATTCGATCGCTTCGTGAAAACTATTTTTTTCAACCAATTCCAGTCGAAATAGGACAATTGGTTCTGTATCGCTACTCGATTGTCCTGTCCTAGCGTTTGAAGGTTTATGTGGCAGAAATTCAATAAACTCAATATATTCATTTACATAAATATATACACTATTATATAAATATTTCATGGGAATTTGAGGGACCATCAGGGCACCCGATTGAAGCACTCTGGATGGGCAGAGTGGGAATGCCAACTCCCCATTGCTAACAGTTTGTGAATAGAGGGCAGGCTCTTCTCCCCGCCCCTTAGGGCATCCTCATGTAAGATAGCTCGCTCTCATGACCAATTGTTCAATCTTGTTGGAAGGAGATTCTGTTTATCCCGTAATTGATATAATTGACGTATAATTGATGTTGCCTATCGATCCACCCAACCCGTTTTTGGCCCTGCATACAATGGCATGATTAGGATGATCAGTGGCTATTGAAGCTTGATCAAGTCTAACAGAGAGAAGAGCCCATTGCTGTAGGACTTAGTTTTCGTGCTACAATGGATGGTAGTACATATCATCATACATCATACAGAAATTCAATTAACTCAGTTAAACTCACTATAAGTGACCCATGTAATCGGGAGGAAATGCATCAGCTCAATAAATGGCATTTGTATCATGATTATTTCCACAGTTCAGCATTATAATGAACGTTTAAACCGAATTGTTTTATCTGCACGCCCATAGAAAGCTGCATAGAGTTACGTCATCACTCGCTGGCTCAGCCATGTTTATATTAAGTTCGCTTCCAATACAAGCAAGCAGTGCTTTGGGTCAGAGCTTACATACCTAGACGTCATTGATTTCGACTGGCTCTTCGAATTGTCAAACTTGAAGACAGTAAATAACATGAAACCACCAGTGAGGTGCTGATATTTTGCCATTTCTTTATTTTTTGCTTGTTAAATAGTGTAGTTTGGCACATCATAGCAGGAGAACAAAAAAGAAGACAATTCACATTGTCTCTCAGTGGCGATGTGCGGGATCTATTGGTGAGGTAGAAGGAACGATGAGTTAGACAATTGAATTGAAGGAAAGCCGAGGTTTATGTTGCTAAATGCAGCAGCTGTGCATTTTCTCGCTAGCTGATTATTTCGACTTGCAGCAAATTAAAATGAGATCATCAAATCAAGTTGATGGAAACCTTGTGACACTCTTTGGTTATCAAAATAACTAGCATTTTCTGTTTTGATCTATCTTAACATATGACCACCTCCTGACATTTTATCGATACTGGTCTTGGCTCAGACAGACCTGCCAAGTCATTTTTATCAATAAAAAGCAATTGCTGTACACAGTCGTGAAATATAAAGTGTGTAAAGCAATGATGGCGTGTCTGAACACAAGCTTTGGACATGTTTTGCTGTATTATTTTAGTACGGATTCCAGAACAGATCTGTCTTAAGCTCACACATATGTCTCCACTAAACATTATCTTTGACAGTAACAGAAATTTTTAATGAAGTTTGTCAGAAGCAGATAATTTTCAATTTTCAAAGCCTGCCGTTGCCCTATACGGAACTATTAATACACTTTCTCTTCATGTCTATTCGTTCTAGCAATAAATTACCGTCCACTCCTAGCATGGAGATGAGAAATTATCTGCTTCTGACAAACTTCATCAAAGATCGTTACTTCCGCGCTTGGGAGAATACAAAAACAACAATCAACTTGTAGAAATTTTTAGTCAGAAAATGCTAATGGAGACACCGGGACGCGGCTGGGTAGCTCAGTGGTTACTCGTTCTGCTTACTGAGCAGATTGTCGGGAGTTCAATCCCAGGCCCGTCCCCTTCCTTGCCATTTGTCACTTGCCTCTTTCTATCACCACTAGATTTAAAATAAAAAGCAGTCTACTGCGCTTTCTTTCATTGATCGCATCACTTACCACAGTGCATCCATTATCTAAAAATAACCTACCTCACTAACACAACTATCCTTCCCTTGGCAATTGTAGAGATGCAGTGGTGTTCACGGTCTCTAATAACAACGATTGTCAAACTAATCATCCTTCCCCCCTCCCAAAAAGACCGTGTGGACGTGGCCGGCGCCGGTACTGATCTATAAATAGCATTAGTGAACTTGTACATTGAAGATGTAAAGCTACTCCCAAGCTCCATCTATGTGGTTCTCTGTGCAATTACACTAGTTCTGTCAGTAAGGGAGTAGCAACTACGAAATTGCACGGTCTTTTTTTTTTTAAAAAAAAAAGAAAATGCTAGTGGAGACACCGGGTAAGCCTCTGTCAATCATCATTTATGTCATGTTGAGCATTTTGCTTATTTATATGACAATTTTCAAATAGCAAAAAATTAAGTACATCGATATGGGGTAACATTGATCAGCACCTTGAATGCGTTATAATTGCTTTTTGCATTGCTGATTGAATTCGAGTTATTCAAACTTGAATTTTATGCTGAAATTCTAATATGAAGTTCAAATTCTATAAATCCTTACATGGTTTAGCTTAAAAGTGGGCAATTATTTTAACATTCACTGGACAGTTTTCAGAAAATCATCAATTCATCTGGAATGGAAACGAATTACTGAACATTATTCAAATGTTTTAGTATATTGGAACTTAGCAATACAAAATAAAAATGCTCCTTACTTGATGACATTAGTAAGCACAACATTACGGCCGATTGTTTGAATGTTTGTTTTAAATACTACTGAATGCCCGAGAAATAAAATTATTATTTTTGCAGTCAAATCTTCTTTTGCGGCGTCATAAAAGCGTTAAACAATTCAATGGAGTCGCATGATTAAATTTCACTAAGGTTATTGTTGATCTTCTTAACAGGAAATTTTCTTTGCATCAAAAGGCAAAAAAAAACAATCAAGGTTACCCCGTTTTTCGGAACTATTTACGTTGTTCTGTTTTGTGTTTTGTTATAAAATTTTAGCTTTATTTTGTAGGAACCTGAAATGTTTTCAAAATGACCTCCGAAAAATCAGGAAATTTTGTTTACGAACAGAGTTGCCACTCTCCTTAAGAAAACTAGAAAGAAAGAAAAATAAAATAATAGGGAAGATGTACCTATATTAATCTCATCACTTTGCAATTCATCCTACTTGAAATAAAACGATATACACGTGACAGGATTAGTTAGTAATGTTTGTTGTAGATATACGGGAAATAATTTGTTCTTCAAAATGAGAAAAACAGTTCATGATTTCATGAATATGTTGTGTTTTCGTGTTATGAATATACACATGAACAATATTCATGATATCATGAACTATTTTTCCGCCGCAATGAAATCATGAATCAATCGGGTTAAAATCATGAGCTGAATTCCTGATACCGGAAACTTTATTCATGAATCTGGAAAATCTACTGTATCGACTCTAAATGTAAACAAAAAAATAAATCCACCGTCAGGATTCGAACCTAGTGTGGATGTGGCGAGCTGTGATAGTACATAGTGGATTTACTTACTACGCTATTGTCATTCTTGAATAGATAGTTGAATAATGAAGCTGATTATACAACTTTAGATTAGAGTCAAAACAACATTTCCAAAGTTCGTAACCCGTATCTGTCATTTCAATCATGAAACCATGAAAAAGAGTCATGAATTCATAAAATAAGCAAACATTATTAGAAAACGAAACCGATCCTTCAATTGCCCAATTGTTTGATTCATCGTAGGATGAATAAAGGAACAATGAGAATAATATGGGGGCAGTTACCCTACAAACACAACGTTTGAGAGTCGATACTGACCGATTTAAACCAACAGCAAGGATGCTGTTGGGACCACTCATTAAGCGCGATGGTATGGGATGCTCTTGCCCATGCTGAGAGCATCGACTGCTATTTAACCAGGTATTTTTTATGTTCCCTGATCCTCTTCGAAGTTCTTCCAATTTTTGTGATCTTCCAAGAAGAGACAATTTTTATCTCCAGGAAAGCCAATTTTTTTTTCTTGGTTATCGATATTTTCAGCTTCGGGCTGGTTCATCCCCGTTGTAGTCACTCAAACACCTCTTTGCATATTTTCGTAACTTGTCCGGAGGTGAGATTCGAACTAGTGACTTTGGCGTGAGTGGTATGGATGTTAACCACTACGATGGGGTTGCCTCTCAACCCCCCCAATTTTCAATTTTCGAATGGCACCTTCGAAGTCAAAGAAGCAAAGAGCTCAGGGAAGAAATATTCTGTAAAATTGTATTTAGCTCACATTCAACGAAATCATACAACGTATGGTGAAATAGCGCTACTTGAGTCATGGGTTTTTTAAGGAATATAAAAAGAATCAATGCACACTACAAGCATGGCTGAAATATTATTAGAAATATTTTGAACATTAAATTTAAAACAAGTTATATGTTAGATCATAAAGGAAACTAAAGCTAAAGTAAGAGGAAATCAAACGTTGTGATTTTCATATCCAGGAGAAGTTTTTGTTTTTGGCTCCCACCAGTTTGTTATTTTTTTTTATTATTATTTTTTTTACCTTTTAAAAATTGCTTCCGTTCCCTTCCATCCTGATTCAAAAATTCCATTCGGCGTTTCACATTCAAGTGGACTAGGCGCGAATTTTCTGTAAAATGCCCCTGAAAAAGCTCGTACGCTTTTCGACAACAAACGAGACCTTTTCAGTTCTTAGCACGCACTTTACTTATAGTCGATTCAATTAAAGTCTACCCGCTAAGAAAAAAGTACCCAACGGAGCAGTTAAGTGTGGGTAGCCAAAGTTGGGTATAATCATGTTTACCTACCGTTGGGTACAATTAACTTACTTTTGGGTAAAATTCTACCTTAAACTAAGTAATTTGTACCCAACGGTAGGTAAACATGATTATACCCAGCTTTGGCTCCCCACACTTAATTGAGTACTTTTTTCTTAGCGGGTAGCAGAGCGAAATGTGGAAAGTGGTTCTGATTTTTCAGATTATTGCAAAAATTTAGCCTTAACCCTAATCATATTGCTAAAGATTCTAAATCGGTTAAGTTTAATCAATTCATGACATGGTTCAATACGCAAGAATTTTCAAATTATAGCATACGTACAAAAACACTAATTACATGCAAGAGATAAAAAACGATTCCCCGAAAATAGGTTGAAATGTTTCAACCATTCAAAATAGGAATTCATATTTCACATTTCAATATCGATCAACTTCCGAAAGACTCAATCGCTCTACTTTCCTAACTCACCCATGACACCCCAATTTGGCAACCCTGTCCTCTCACTGCCAATGCGAAGTTTGCTCGAGCTGAATATGTCTGAATGTGTTTACTGTTTGTGTCGGTAGCATAGATTAGCGGACGCCAGCCACTCCACACTCCATGTGCTTGGAGAAAGAATGAAAAACACAAGCGACGGACGGCAGCTAGTAGATGCAGAAGCAGGAGGGTTGAACGAACTGCTTGCTGCAGTGCGCTCTTAGTTGAATATCTACTCCCTATATCTCGGGGAATGCCTTGATGCATTTATCAACCGGCCCTGGCTAGCAGTGCTCGTTATGCATCCACCACCCATCAATCTATACGGATGGCCATGGGGAAAGAGATGAAAGCACATAACTGGCTAAAGGTGCGTGTTTTGAGAACACTCGGCTTCACGACATGGCAGTCGGTCTCCGTAAGGAAACAAGAGATACATACGACGAAGGAGGACGCTGGAGAAATGTGTGATTCGTTGAGGCTGATGTTGCTGCGTTTGAAACTCGGTCTCGGTTCTCGGGGTTGGTGCGGCGGGGTCCTTCAGAATCGTATGCGTGCGGGCGCGTTCGTTCGTTCGCTCGCTCGCTCGCTTGCTATATCGGGATTGGGAAGATCAAAGTAGATTCGAACGGCGAAAGTGTGAAGGACGAACGGTCGTCCTTGAACTTGAACCGGCAGTATTTAGATACTGCTGCAATCTGAGGCGGAAAAAAAAGAAGGGCAATTTGGTGAATGGTTGTGGACACGAGGGAGGGTAGCGGGCGGTGGATAGGATTTTCGTAGAAGTGATAAATTGTTAAGATATAATCGTGCGGCAGGACAAGGGTTTTCGTCCGGCGAAAGGTGAATCAGCTCATTACACAGGTTACCCTAAAAGGTGATCGGCGGTGATTACCACTCACGATTTTTCTGCTCGTATGCTGTGTTGGGTCTCTTATTGAATAGCACAGCAACTACCGAGGCATCGGATCCAAACTCGCTGGGAAGCGTGGGACTTACAGAAGTGTCATAATAGAAGGAAATAACTTTGCGCTAAACGTGACGCTGAATAGTCACGATTCTCTCATTGGTTCAGCACGCGAAAGCGAAGCGTTGCGAATTATGTGTATGTGTGTGTGTCTGTGTGTGCGTGTGCAAAATTAACTAATTGACACTAATAATCGCCAATCAGAGGGGAAAACAAAGAGGTAGATGACGACTACGATGATAAAGCGGTCGGCAGCTGCTTTTGCTTTCAGCAAGAAAAACGGTTGTCAAATCAATTGGCATTGGAAACGTTCGTTTTTAATTCCTTCATAGCAACTAATTTTTAGCGCTGTATGAAAGGAGCGGTTGACTCGTTGTAGACATTCAGTAGTGTAGTTTTAGTAACAACAAATAAGATTATTCACTAGTTAGTTGCGCTTTTCCGCACTTCAAATCATAATTTCTTTCGCAACCAACGGCGGTGTGTTTGTCCGTAAATCGCTTGCTCATTTCCAGCGAAAAATCACCATACCTTACTTAGTTCGAGCTACGAAGCAACCGACTAACTCCTACGATCCAGTTGTCACACACAAACAGCTCCAAATACCCTGTAACTAACCGGTCATTTCCGTTTTCTTTTCTTTTTTCATTTCTCCCGGCAGAATCAAACACACGTGCAGGTGCAGAACAATGCGGTTCAGAGCAAAATTACCAACAGCAGGCCCGTGAAGGACAATAAACCAAGGGGGCGCATGACAGCGTATGCCTTTTTCGTACAAACCTGCCGCGAAGAGCACAAGAAGAAGCACCCGGAGGAGCAAGTCATATTCGCCGAGTTCTCGCGGAAGTGCGCAGAGCGGTGGAAGGTAGGTATCTAGGGAATCCAAAACAACGCACAGTCCCCCGAAAGAAAAAAAAAACAATGTAACCGTAGACATCTTGAACCCCAACCGCGAGCGGGCAAGCGAGAGATGTTCGTTTCGATAGATATCCGGCGATGACCCAGAAAGGCCAAAACATTCCTGGTGGACGGCGAGGTTTGTTGTTGGGTTTTGATTGGGCAAAAGAAAAAAATAACATGTTTTCATAACAGCCGACCATAACCAACGATCTTAAGTTTCGCTGTATCCAAGGCCTCCCCGGCTGCTGCCGCGTCATGCCACGCCACATCTGCTGATGGATAATGGATAAATGGATAATCGCAATACGCAGCAGAAACGCCTCCTTCGATTAGTTACAGTCAGGATTTTTTTTTTCTTGCTCTCCACCAAAAACGAAAACAACGATCGATCGATGTTATGTGCGATTGGCGGGAAGGGTCGGGTCGGGTCGAGTTGGATTGGGCAGGGATGCCAGATGTATTTGAAAAATATTTGCAGCAGGATCGACGGAATTTCTGAAAGAGAATCGCGCTTATGGCGAAGTAGAGCTCTACATTATTAAATGAGTATTTATTTTTGGATTCACGGACAAAGAATGTTTAAAATAGTACACTGAAAGGCAAATTGCTGGTGAATTCTACGGTAGTTTCAATTAGCAGCCACCCTTTGAAAATTATTTATTTTTCAAATCTCTTAAGACTTGGATCTTCTCAGTTCAGATGTTTTTTTTTTCTACTAGGATTTTGAAACGGACAAAATCAAATATCGATCAATCAATTTGTAGTTTATGTAAATTACAAATTCTTCAATCTATAATGTACACATTTTTTCTTGCCATTTGGAAATTAATGTGTCAAGTAACCGTAATGAGCTGGAACAAGAATTAGATTCTGTAGTAAATATGTGAAATTCGGTGTTGCTTTCTCTGGATATCAGTTAAATAAAGGTTGAATTATTATCTGTTATATTATAGTACATTTGCATTTTGAGGCTAAAATCTCTAAGATGAGTAAATTGCCCATTTTTTGCTATCCTTTATTTGACAAACACATGTAAATGTAAATTTTGACGAAAACTTGTTGTCCAAATCGTATATCGAATATCGAATTTTGGAAACATAAAAAGCAGAAAAGTGACTGACCGTTTAGTAATTTAATATCTGAACTCAAAAAAAAAAACTGATTTATCTCGGCAATAATGAAATAAAAATGTTGTGTACTCGAAATTAAGGTCATTTATTGCAGTTCAAAGGAAAACTAGCGAACAAGTTATTCGAATTTGGTTTTGATGAAATCTCGAACTGTTTTTTGAATACCGCTCATATTATTTTGAACACAGTTGGCTAATTTTGTGCGGCCATTTTGTGCAGAATAATTCGCTTTCTCAGGCACTCACTCCTGCCTGTACATTACATAGTCTTGTTTGTCACGAAAACTTGTTTTTTTTTTTTATCCGCAGCTGCAAATACTTTGCTAGATCATGAGATTTCTTGGGAATTAATCGACAAAAACGAATTTTAACTTACTAGCAACCACACCTCGACCAGTGGCGTTATCGAACCACCCATAATCCATCTTCACGTACGTTTCGTCGTCCATGAGGATGCATATTTCATACCTTGTAAGGACCTCATTGTACAACTTCTAGGCACGTCTGTTGGCCACTAGATTCTGCTTAAGTGTCCTGTTTGGTTGCTTACTGGCCCGAATAGATCGAAATCCTTCTCGCAGACGATTCTGAAGATGCTTTGGCTGTCATTGAATTTCTTAGCGATATCGTTCTCAACACCTTCAAATGCATCTTACGATCCTTAGTTCCCCTACGACGCTTGCTATGATCCTGTCGATCGACAGTATGCCACTCACGGGAATGTCTAAGAACGCACTGTACACGGTCGTTTTAGCCAATTTCATCGAATTCGCGATTTTTTTACCTGATCACGTGAGACTTTCGGAAGTGGGTGTCCGAAATTTCAAAACAAACTGCTGTCAAACATTCCAGATCCAACCACTAGGAACGCTGCAGTAAAATAAAAAATGCGTCCAACTATTGCATGACTTAAGCTTTAGAGCTCATTTTCTTACATCATGAAGGGCAGCTTTGTCAATTGGACGACGCCGGAGGTGTAGTGGTTTGCGTGGTTGTCTATCATCCCAGTCAGCTTGGATTCAATTCCAGTCGGAGTCGGGAGGATTCTTTGAGACGAATAATCAATCTCAATCACGGCTTTCTTCACAAGTGCCAATGTGCTAACAGGTTCGATGTGCAGGGTCCAGGTCGTGTCTTTGGAGTGACAAAGGCTAAAAGTCATGTTAAAAAAAGTAAGAAGAGAAGAGGTAGCTTTGTCTAACGGCTTTATGTAAGATTTGGGTCGAATTTTCAAACAATAAAACAACCCTGCATATGGCTCGTTGGCCAGAAGATGTTTGAATTAACGCTAGCTAATCGAAGTATTCAAAACATATTTACATAATATTTACGTACTTTTCAAACTAGGTCCATGAAACGAATAGCTGACTGGAAGTTATTCAAATGATCTTCAGTCGAACGACGTTCCTAATAGGATCTTCTAAATTCTTGAGCATCGAGTGTTTATTCGAACGTATCCTAAAGATGGAAATTCTCAGTAGTGACTCTTTCATATCTGCACCGGTTCACTGCACGACTTGCTCAACCTTTTTCGGGTGGAGTAAAAAAAAAATCCAATCTAACGTTGTATGCTTAGTAGGCTTTGCACTTAGCAAAAATTCTCGAATGATTCTCATTGACATAAAAAAAATCCCCAGAGAACTTTTGGGAATCTTGGATACGATTTTTGCAAACCTCGGTGAAAAATGCAATGAATTTTGAAAAGATTTTCTAGCAAATCTCATTGGCAAACTTTGATAAAAAGCTGGGAAATCTCGATGAGATTTAGACGAAATTTCGGTTTTGGAACAGGGTTTTGCCAATTTTGGAGCACATGCCGACAGTGAATATCGAAGTAGGCAGCTCTGCATACTGGTGGACGAGTTTTGCATTTCGCTTAAATTTTTTCCTTCAATTCGTTTAGCAAAGTTTATATGTGTGTTGTGCCATCAGATAGCTCAGTCGTCAAAAACTATTTAATTTATTGGAAGTGAAACGTAAGTGGTCTTACCTTGTGAAGACCCTGCGGTGTATTGTGTTGCATATGAAAACATTTGTTTTGATTCTGTGGCGCTGCCCCACCCGGTGCCATAATGTTCTTTAAAAAGCTGAGTTGAATTGAATTGGAGTGAAGTAAATTTGATGCCAAACTAATTGCAATTGCAAATCAATTAAGAATCAACATCGAACCATTTACATTTTGACGGCTCAACAAACTAGTGTTATTTTGGAGACGGCTTTTGGTGAGATCTATCTGATTATAATTATTCTACACAAACCTTTCAAATTACACTAAATACGTTCTTGCATTGGGAGTTTCAAATTTACAAATTTTGCAGTAGCCTTATTCAAATGATATTGGTAATGTTAACATGCGGGGCTTATTGTATGTGAAAGTAACATTGGAATGGGCGTGACCCTCCAAAAATTCAGATATGGGTTGCTGGATCTGCCATAGAGCTATCACATTCTAGCTTCCAGATTAAAGCTACTTTCAATGGACGCTTAAACAGATTTCTTCCATAATTCCATTGCCGGCCAATGGGTGTTAGATTGAACACACGCACACACATTCCGACAAATACTTACCCAGATATACTTTCTTCGAACCAAGAGGATTCTGCAAATTCAGTGTTGTGTGTGTGTATATATAATCCAACGCCCACCGTCCGGCAGTGTTTTTATGGAAGAAAAATGTTTGCAGTTAAACGAACTGTTGTCGGCTCGACAAACATTTTCAGCCCGGCAGTTGGAAGGTGATAGCTCTGTTGAGTTCCAGTGACCCATTTCAGAATGCCTGCTTACTCACGTCCATTCCGAGATCACTTTCACTTACAACAAACCCCGCATAGACATAGTACGAACATTAAATGGATATAGGTACTGTGCATACACTTCCATCATCAAATCTTATTGTTTTGAGGATGGCACGTATTTAGCAGTATCGTTCAAATTTAGTTATAATCAGATCTCACCGAAAATTGTTAATGTACAGTCTTCATTTGAACGGCTTCCCTGTGATGCGAAAGGATGCATTTATGTCTCTGCAGAAATAGCACTCCGATTCTGCAAATTCAGTATTCATAGAAAATTCTGGTTAATCTCAGTGAAGATTCTGATTTATTTTGAATTTCCTGGCGAGAACTCTGGGAATTATCGAAAAAGATTTCAGTGGCAGTGTGAAGTGGCAACTGGTAAATGCTAGAGAATATGATACAAGTTTTTCTGGCGACTCCTAAAGAGAATTTTGTAGAATCCTGAAGAGTGTTCGACCGAGCCTCGGATTAGATACAACCAATCTAAATCCAGGTTTCAGATGATTGCAAAATCCGACGCTTGCGATTCAATAATTGAAAAAGAAATTTTTCACCTTTTCCGGATGTTTTTTAAAATCTTCACTAATCTTCTTTCTATCTACTGAGCGTGTGCACACCGCACGAAAGTAAAACAAATCCTGTATCTGAGATAGAGTCGCACTTCTCGGAGAATCCCGCTGAGTATCTAGCAAACCTAGGAGATTTTTTTTTTGCAAATTTCGAAACTTCCAAGTTTCTCATACAGTTTTTCTGGTTCTTGAATAGAATTCTGGCGAACCAAGAGTATTCTAACAAATCTACTAGATGATTTTGGCGAATCGCTGAGAGAATTTAGGTAAATCTGGGTGGAAAATACACCTTCTGTATTACAGTTCAAGAAATGTTCTGTTAGATAAAGTGGTATAACTAGCCAAGTGCAACAATTTCATCATACATCATATTCCGGAAACCAGCTTCTGAAACAAGTTATCGGTGAATTAATCAACTGACTCGAAATGACACCAGTACTGTACTGGTGGCGACACTTCCATATGTGCACCGATGCACTGTAAGACCTTCCCAATGTTTTTCGGATAGAGGGAATAATCCCAATCTAGCGTAATCTATCTTAGGAGGCTTTGCACTAGGCAACAATTCTAGAATGATTCTTAAAGAACTATGAAATTTTTTCAATCATATAGAGTGCAAATTTCGCTAAAAAGACTGGAAAATCTGATGTGATCTGGAGGGAATTTCGGGCTAGAACAGATTTTTGGCAAATTTTGGAACATATTCCGACGAATCTCGGATAGAATTTTTTCGAACCAAGAGGAATCTTGCTAATTCTGGTAAATCTCAACGTAGAATCTGATTAATTTTAAATTTTCTAGCAAGAACTCTTTCAAATTTGGATTAAGATTTCGGTGAGTCCAGTTGAGGATATTGGCAAATCGTGGAGGGATTTTCAAAACACTTAGATTATTTTACAGAAATCTGTAAAATTTTATCGAATTCTCAACAGCTGAACGTTCGGTAATCTGATTTAACGAATATCGTTACAGTTATCTGTAAAAAATATTACCGAATCTGAGTGTGAACGTATCCTGGAGCAGATTCAAGCGAACTACGAAGGGGATCCTAGTACATGCTGGAAAACATCTGGCGAGTCCCTAAGAGGATTCAAGGATAGAACCCTGGAGAGCGTTCGATTAAATATCGGATAGGATTTAGTCAAAAACCGTAGATGACTTTTGACGCTGAGGATCTGACAAATCTTGGAGACAATTTCTACAAATTTCGAAGCTTCCAAGATTTTGATACAATTTTTGTGATTCTTGAATGGAATTCCGTCGAATCAAGAGTATTCTGAGAAATTTAGTACATGATTTTAGTGTATCGCTGAGAGAATTCTGGTACAACCGGGGTAAGGTCTGAATTTTCCGGTGAATCTCTTCAAGCAGTCTAGAAAATCTCGACAGATATTTTGTTGGGTCTAGTAGAGGGTGTTGACAAACGCTGGACAATCCTAGAACATTTCTTAATGTACCCTGGAGATTCTAAAAAAAAACCTAAGAATATCTCACAAGATAGTGATGGTTGCAAAATTCTGACAAATCCTGGAGAATGAAAGATTCTTGTCGACCAAGAGTATTTTGGAAAATCCCTGAGGGAAATCGAACCAATTTCACAGATGATTCTTAAAAACGGCGGTGAGTTCTGAAGAGAATTAGTTCGAAGCTATTTGAAGACCAGTCAGTGGCAGGGTTATTAATCTTTTAACGTTTATAATCTGTTTTCGTTAACATCTGCCATGCGAAGTTCTTCATAAGACATTAACAATTAACAGCTCTGGACAGCCATTAGAATCTCAGTCAGGGTGTCTGCAACTCGACACTAGATACTGGAATTTAAATTCGCTTAAATCTATCAGTTGATAAATTATCTAAATATGAATCTGTCGAACTGGAAACTTTGCAATGCGGATAGGCATCTCCGTATATTCGCTTTCACTTGTGCATTAAGGATTACACAAACTGCAGCGTTTTTTTGCGCCGCGGCAGCGAATAATCGCGGCGAAAAAATCGCCGCAATGAGATTACATGGCGGCTTATGAGAGCGCACAAACCGACGCGATGCGTTTTTTAATCGCGTCGGTTTGTACGCTCCCATAAGCCGCCATGTAATCTCATCGCCCGATTTTATCACCGCGATTATTCGCAGCCGCGGCGGAAAAAAAAACGCGGCGGTCTGCAAAACCCTTTATTTAGCATAAGCAGAACGATCATAATAAAACAATCCCTTTTCCAATTCACGAGACGCCACTTGAAAATACAAATATTGCACCTCAAAAAACAGCAGACTAAATTTGCTGTTTTTTTTTTTGGGGTGTCAGGCACGAGACTTAACTCATCTTCAATTAGATAAACATTTATAAAATATTCCGTGATAAATTTCACGGTTTGGTTATTTTACTTAACGACCTATTCGGAGTCCAAATTAATCCAAACCATTTGGTCCCATCGCAACGTGGTCTGCTTCCCTAAAAACTCGATCCAGTTCATATCTTCCCATCTGGCACCACTGGTCGTGATTGCAAAGAAAAATACCACGCAGAGCAGACGACCATGAAGAGGATGATGATGGTGGTGCTGATGGTGATGATCGTGCCGCGGATTGTTTTTTTCTGCCTCGTCATTACTCGGGCTAAGAGCCAACGGTATTGTAACGGTATTTCTGGGGGGCTTTCTGCCTTTGTCTTCCTGCACTCGTCGCGTTGCCTGTTTGCACTTTTTCTCTGTGGTTCGATGAATTCGAAAACGCTGGCTGCCAAAGTTGTCCAGGAGGAGAACACTGGAAACATCGGGCGAACACGAACCTAACCTCTACCACGCGTTGTTGTTGTTTTTCTTTCTGCGAAGAAAGTCGTGGCCTGCCTGGGATGCTTTCACGATGATGCGTTCCTCTGGTTTGCTGCTTCGTCAAGTCCGAAGTGGCGTAGCAACTTTTTGAACCTGTTTGCTGTTTGGTTTAATGGGTCAAAATTTAATGTGAGATTGAGCGTTGTGGTCTTCTTCTTTCTCATACTGCCTCTTTGTTGTAAGACGTTTCGAAAATTTTCACAACCGACCTGGCGATCCTGAGTTGCACATACTTTCTTCATTTTATGATTATTTATAACAAAGTTTGTTATGATATTCAGTTTACGAGCTCAGAGAAGGCGAAACCAGTCGACTAATGAATTGCTAATAAATCAGAGGAAAGAAGAAAAAAAAAACGGCAGGAAATTGATGAAGGATGAAGCAAGATGAAGGCAAAATTGAACCCATTAATTTTTTAGATTACAATCTATAAACTCCCCATCGGGCAGTTGAAGCAAAGCCTTTTTGATCAAGGTCTTCTTGCCAAAGCGGGGAGAATAGTGACGGCTCTAATTTGGCCTGCTGAAAATTTTATCAGATTTTATGATTTAGGATAGTGTAATTTTCAGAACTATTCATTCTGCTGAGGATGGATGGGGAGCGGAGTTGAATACCGGCTTCATTAGAAAACCACAGTGCGTCGTCGTCGTTGTCCCAGCGCTGGGAAAACATGTGATTTACATGTAAATTTAAATCTAGTCTCTTATGCCCTTCCCTTCGCTGATCTGACGTTCCATTCCGGCGATCCAATCTGTGTCGTGCCATGTGTTCTTTGTCTTTTGGCACTAGCGAGCGTCGCCGTCGTCGGAGTCGTCCGTTGTGTGTCATCAGCGTCATCGTCGTATATATGTATCCAACCGAGTGCTCTGAGCTGTCTCTGACGTTTCTGGCTGGTTAGCGCAAAATGCGGATAAGAACACGAGCTTTTTCGGATTTGTATAATGTTGGTGAATGTTGGCAGATAGCTACCCCGGCGGACAGGGCTGCGACCTCTGCGTCGGATGGAAATCGATTTATGCTAGGGGTCATACGAAGTGACGGCTTTCGGTTTGAGCTTGTGGCGATTATCTCTAAGGATGATGGAATCTACAACCGTAATTGAGCAGGCGCGTGCTTTTGATGAAGACAGATTTTTTTTCTCTGTCGATGATTAGTTAAGCATGGGAAACTTTGAATGTTTTCTTAGCTCGCCATTTTGGAAATTAGGTGGAAAGTAGGCTAGTTTGCAATGTTGAACATTTTACGGCCGAAAAGTCCAAATGCTTTTTGAGAACGCACGGCCACGAATTCGAACCCAGTATGAGAGCCCATTTCGCTCAGTTGATGAGTGACTTATATTTTTACAAAACTGAGTCAAATGAAATCTATCATTGAGTTAAAATTTGCAGCCGTGCGGTTACTTTTTTACTCTTGCCTACTTTACGGCTCTAAAATCGATGGAAACCTAAGCTACTTTGATCTGTTTACATCGAACAAGTTGGATGGACAATAGGCTGCTGCAAATCTGGAATGTTTCGCACAACAGTGCTTCAACGATTCCAAATTGTCTCCTGATTTCTTTTTGGTCTTTTTGGTGATTTGGTTAGAGTTTGACAGAGCCGAAACTATGCTGACATAACATTAACTTGGGTGCAGGACATGATTAGTGTATGTGTGTCATGTTCAATAATTGAAGTCATTTACTGAGTAATAACAATGTTTGACCGAAATGGGTCCGCTTCCGAAGTAGTGATCCACCCCATGTGGAAAGCAAACTGTTCCTTCATTGTCTACTAGCGTTTTTCTCCATCCTTGTGATGAACAAACAAAAATTCAATGAACGTGAGAAAAAAGTCCCAACCATAACACATGGAGCATAAACAAACACACAGTCGTTAATTCAGCCATGCACCGGTGCGGGGCAATATCAAATGAATCATTAATTTGTTTTCATCATCATTCCCTCCCGTCTCTCAATTAATCTCGGCGCTGCTGTAATCGCAGAATCAATCAATCGATTGCCGTTGGTTGCGTACACCCAAACTAACGACCCATCGAATTTTCGGATCATCCAAAGCCGAAGGAAAACACGTCACGTCGCTTTCGGGTTGCCGCTTAAAACACGCATGTCAATGCAAAACCGTGAAATTGAAGTGCCACACATTTAATTTCCCTCCACCACCACCGCAGACTCGATCACGATGATGAGACTCGTCGCTTGACGCTCGATCCGGCCCGGGGAATTAAATTCAATTCCATTCAAATTTATTATATTATCAATCATTCACGTGTTTCCAATTTCACGTGCCATCCCATCCTGCCGGTTCTGTGGTGGGCTGAAAGCCGACGACCGGCGAACTCTATCACTGCCGATCAATCAATGCGCCAGTCGGGATGGGGATTAATTGCATCCTATTTAGATGCGATTACAATTGACTTGCTCGCGTAGGAAATATTTCACATAATCCAAACTCTGAGGTGAAATGTTTCACTGGGAACGGACCGGAACTGCATGGTGTAAAAATTCACACACCCCCGCCGTTAGATTATTATTTTTGCCGAGTGGGCAACCCGGCAGAGCCTCCGCCTCGGCGAATGCCGGGGTCAACCGGATAGCCATAAATTTCATGACGGCCGAGAGACAGGAGGGTGGCTGTAATTTATTATGACATGACATTACAGCTTTATGTAGCGAGTAGCCGAAGAGTGCGACTACGACGACGGCGGATGCCGAGGGGTCTCACTAAGGTGATGGTTTCACGAGCCATCGTGAGAGGGATTGATCCGCCGGATCACGGCGTGTGGGGGTCCTATTTTATTAGTTGTTAGAATGCATGGGTTATCACTTTGTGTCCCGATTCGAATGTGTTGAAGCAGGGCGCAATTTTCATAACGTGACAAAGCATTTTAAGCTGAGACGAACTAGATGATATTGAAAATTAAGTTAGTAATTTAGTTTGAAAAATTTCAATTTGACAGGGGCACAGTCCGAGCAAGGCTTGTTCCAAATTGCTGACAAATTCTCATATCAGATTGTCATTGTTTGATCTATGAATATGTTAGTAAACAGTCAGAATAACGAATAAATACTTGTTGGATATCCCAATTTAAACTTTTTTTTTTTTTTCTTGAATATGGGTTCATTTTGATAAGAAATCTTGTGATGTCGACAAAGATTTTTCATTAGGGCCTAACTGACAAACGTAAACAATGGCTTCTTCCGTAAACTTCTCGTGGCACAATGGCTTCCCATGTAAGCCTCCACTTCTATCGGATAGGTGAACTTTTCCTCTTCGAAATGACCATGGTGGATTTATTAGGCGAGTTTTCAATTACGAGAATTTTGCGGAAAAACCCATTGTTCACTAATTTCTGAAATAATACTTCTGGTGAAAATGACAGGTTCATATCCAAAATATGTGGGTAATATCCATGGTTTCCCATTCAACTAGTAGCGTTCGTCAAAAATAGTAGGTTGTTATGTGGTGACAGCTGATATCAGTTTGTCATTTTATTTTACTAGGGACAGCTGCATCATTTTCATATTTTCTCATCAACTCGGGCAGTGTGATTCATCCATTCGCTTAACGTTTTAAGGCTTCCCCAAACTGCAGCGTTTTTTAAGGCTTCCCCAAACTGCAGCGTTTTTTTGCCGCTGCCGCAGATAACATGGCGGCTTGTGAGAGCGCTCGATTTGTGCGCTCCTATAAGCCGCCATGTGTGTGATTCGAAGAGCTGGGATAGACACGAGTGGCACGATTTTCAGGAAGTCTGTCCAACTATTTGGCTTCGCCGACGACGTTGATATCGTAGCACGTAACTTTGAGACGATGGCGGAAACGTACATCAGACTTAAGGCTGAAGCTGGTAGGATTGGGCTTGTGATTAATGCGTTAAAAACAAAATACATGAAGGGAAGAGGCTCACGAGAAGACAATGTTAGCCTCCTAGCACGAGTTCAGATCGACGGTGATGAAATCGAGGTAGTAGACGAATTTGTGTATCTGGGCTCATTGGTGACCGCCGATAACGACACCAGCAGAGAAATACAAAGGCGCATTATGGCTGGCAATCGTGCCTACTTTGGACTCCGAAGGACGCTAAGATTGAACAAAGTTCGCCGAACCACAAAGTTGACCATCTACAAGACATTAATTAGACCGGTAGTTCTCTACGGCCACGAAACATGGACATTGCTAGTGGAGGACCAACGCGCCCTTGGAGTCTTTGAACGGAAGGTGCTGCGTACGATGTACGGTGGAGTGCAGATGGAAGACGGAACGTGGAGGAGGCGAATGAACCACGAATTGCACCAGTTGCTGGGAGAACCTCCCATCGTACACATCGCAAAAATCGGTCGACTACGATGGGCTGGGCATGTCGTAAGAATGATGGAAACAACTTCAGTGTACAGCAGAGGCCACACCGGCCTTAGTCTGATTGGTATGGTAAGGTATAAGCCGCCATGTAATCTCATCGCGGCGATATTTCCGCCGCGATTTCGCAGCGTCGGCGGCAAAAAAAATTCTGCAGTTTGGAGAGGCCTTTAACGTTTAACGTCTCTTTAAACTGTGCGTTTTAAGGACCGCATGCACCTGGGCGCGATAGCGTGCTCCCCATTCCCTCCTCTATTTCCAGGGGGACTGAAATGTCCGCTCTTTTCCTTATTATCCCTCGTCGAAACCCACAACACATTCGACATATCATCTTCTTCTTATGCATTTCCAGCTTTCGCAATTAGATTATTGCTTGCTCTCAACTTAGTGTTCTATATGCACTTCCACAGTTATTAATTAAGAGCTTTCGATGCCAAGTACCAGTTTGGACCTCCTTTCAAATTCACTTGAGCTGAAGCTCGTGCTACGTAAGAATATTGTCAATTTAAACAAGGTTTACTCTATTTTGAGTGACTCCACATTTGACACAATGATTTGGAATTTGAGTCTATTTTCAGTTAACTCGGCTTTCCGTGTATTTGCAGAGATTCTCCAGTTTGAGAACAACCTGTTCATGCTGTGTACTGATTGGCCTTGTTCTGCAAGACAAAATCTTCTGGAAAGGACGAAAACGACGCAACTGTACCCAAGTAACAATTTAAGTTTTATTCCAGCTGTATAGCATTCTTCCCGGCTTTGTTGATAAAACTACATTCAAAACTGTTTTGTCTACTAACACCTCCTCTATGCTTCTTTAAAGCCAAAATGTGTACAAAGTGGCCCACTCTATAGACGGTTGTGAAAACAATTTAATAAAACCCTTATAAGACCATAATGGCTTTGAAAATGTTCTAGTAAAAGATGTTATGACCACTTGAGAACCTTCATAAAACCTATTGGCTGCCATGAAAACCAGCATACGGCCAAATGGCCACAGCTGTCAAACTTCACTGTGATATCGTGGTTGGTTTTTGTTGTTCTACCTCGTTCGATTCTCTGCTCTTCACATTTATCTAGCAGTAAATAATATCTGAGAAAAAAGGTCTGGTGTTACGGGAAATTTTGCTTGATAGCAAAATATCTAAAACAAATTGAGTTTTTTTACAGCGTATCACGCTCCAAATCATATACGCATTTAATTTTGTGGTGAATATTGGCACGATAAGAGCCGAAAATTTATGCGCCTCGGAAATTATGCGAGTTTACAACAAAACAACGCAAAATTAAAAGTAATATATTCGATAAATTAATCATGATTTTTTTGAAAATTGATTGAATTCAATAAGGCTATCTAAAATATGCAGAAATTGGTCTCCGATCTACAGTTCATTTTTTCATTACATCTAAAATTTCAATTATTTCTTATATTTCAATATGGCGATTGAAAAAAAAAATCAGAACTGTGCCATAAAGCCAAGTTATCTTCGCAATGACTACTTTAAAACTATTTGGTTATTTGATGGCTTCCCTCAATGCCAATTTGCCGTTCAATGTATTTACTGGAGGCAAAATGGTTTTAAAATGCTTTTTCAACTGACCATAATAAGATAATATGAATGAGTCCTAAAACGGCATTTCAAAACAGCATTTTATGAGTTCATAAAGTCGAAATAAAACATTTGATAGGAGTAAAAGGATTTTGAGAAAACGAGGTTTTAAGATCGTTTTAAACAAGCTGTGGAGGTTCTCATAAACCTGACTAAAATATGAAACCTATTGGCACCTCTTAATGCCATAATAAAACCAATGTTTTCCCCCTTGATTATCGAGATTTTCAGCCCTTGGCTGGTTTGTCTCCCGTCGTAGTCACTCCAATACCCTTTGGGCGTTTTCGTAACTTGTCCGGGGGTGAGGTTTGAACTCGTGACTTTGGCGTGAGAGGTATGAATGTTGACTACTACGCCGGGGTCGCGCTTCACCAAATTGATTTCTAGTGCCTTTGATAAAACCTTAATAAAACCTAATAAAGCAGGATAGTGTTGGCAATGTTACTTGGGTAGTGTCTTTTCCTGCAGTTTTTTTTACTTTAAAATTTCCTTGAACCTTCCTAAAATTGCACTCGAATATGAACTTCACCCAGATCTCCAGTAAAATCACACCGAGTTTCACAGTGGACTAAGGTCTTGTTACTTGGCTGAAGGTTTTCTTTGAACATTGCCGAAGTTTTTCTGGAAACACTCACAAATTTGTCTATTGAACCAACCTAAAAATTTGTGAAAATTCTCCAAGAACCGTACTGGAGTTCCCCCTGAATTATATATAATTCTCTGGAAATATTTCTGGAGTCATATTTGAAGTGTTTCGAAGTTTTCTTGTTATTTTTTCACAGAAGTATCATCGGTAGATCTTTAATTTATCGGCAAGGTTCTTCAGAACCTTTCAACCTATCCACAGATCTATCAAGTTTCATTGGGATTTTAGGTAACTTTCTCCGAAACTCTGCTGTGGTAGATTCGATTCTTGTTGTTGTTCCACAGTCGCCTAACCTTTCGCTCTACGGCATTGCAGATCTTCTCGGCCTGTTTGAGAATTTGCTTCAGCGTTCGTTCTGATCTCGAACATTCTCCAACACTCGCTAGTTCATCTTACTATGAAAGCAAATTTATGTTATTTACACTTTTCCAGTATACTTGGTAAATGGCACACAAGACTTTTGTGCGAAGCAATGAAAATGGAGTCATACTCTGAGAAAAATTTAATGGTTAATTTTACCAATATTAGGGGTTAGGCTGACTTTTCAACCATGATCAACCATGATCATGTCATCTTGGCCATGATTTAATTGTCGGTACAACCATGGAATTTTTCTCAGTGCAGCTTCCCTATTTTATAGTTGTTCAGCCTTATGCCAGGGACAGACATACAACGTACAGCGTTGTACTCCTTTAGTCTAGTACGTGTTTTTGTGTACTGGATTAAAGTATTTGACAGTTCGTACAACGGTCAGCGTTGTATGTCTGTCATAAGTATTAAATTGCTCCTCTAACATCCCTCGTACAGCACCTTTAAACTTGGTCTCTTTCTTGTCCAATCATTGACACAACGGCGCGATTTCCGCTCGCAAACTGTCAATTTCATCATGCAGGAATCAGTTGGGATCAACCTGATTAACCGGCGACAACATCATTACACGTCAGAAATTGCTCAATTATCTCGCGAAGAGTTTAACCACTATCCGTCAGTGCAAATGCCGCTTCCTACTGATGTCAACCTAGTTGCAATACTTAAGTCAAACGAAGTAACCTGCTGGACTTACCCGGACCCACGTATTCATCTGAAATGCTTCAAACAAGCGAAAGATTGTACTCGAAAAAATAAAACTAAAAATGCAACACTTTCTTTTGTGTATAACTTTTTATTGCATGGGTAAAAAATGATGAAATTTTTGGCAAAACTAGTTTAGAGTGTAATGTTTTCATGTGCAACATCACAATCTGTCGAGGGGTTATCGAGATGGTTTCCAAGCACGAAGCGCTTCGACAAAAAAGTATGGACCATGGAAAATCCAGGCCAGTCCCAGTTAGGAATCGACAATTCGACCGCTTCCCGTGTGGTAAAATCGTTCAAGGAGACCCAGCGGCGGGCTGGCAGCGGAAGAAAAGCGACGTCGATCGACCCCGAGAACGCAAGGAAGGTGAGGGATTACTTCAAGCGCAATCCGAACCATTTGATTCGAGACGTCTGAACCGCGAGTGGTTGGTGTAGCCGAAATGTATCGCAATGGACGACGAGACGTACATTAAAGCGGACGCCAAGCAGATCCCCGACCTGGAGTTTTTTTTTTGTCGGCAATTCCCGCCTGGATGTTCCGGAGAAGTTCCGGAAGAAGAAGGTCGACAAATTTGCCAAGGATGTACTTGCTGTGCCAGGCGACCTGTGGGTGCGGCAAAATCAGCAAGCCGTACATAACGACCGGCACAACCAACGGCCAAATATGTAAAGAAGAATGCCTCCAGAAGCGCCTGTTGCCCTCCCTCCGGGTCCCACGAAGGTGACACTCTATTTTGGCCGGATCTGGCATCGTGCCATCACGCGAAAGAAACCGGTGATGGAGTGGTCCCAATGATGGTGTTTTTGTGCAAAGACTAAAGAGGCAAATCCGCCAAACTCACAAGAACTTCGCCCAATAGAAAAATTCTGGGCGATTATGAAGGGAGGCTCCGGAAAACAGGGAAGGTCTTCAAAAACGACAAGGATTTGAAGGAAGAGTGGATGAAAGTGTGTATGAAAGATGGCTCAAGTGTTGCACAGGATTTGATGGGTAGCGTTAAGTCCAAGATGCGGGCATTTACCCAAGGAGAGGAGGTTGAATAAATCAACTTTGCACAAACGTAGCTTTTATGTGTGTCACTTATTCCCTAATAGTTTCAAAAATATCCGATTTAAAATGAATGTTTGATGATCATTTATGTCTGTTGCAGTTTTTTCGAGTACAATCTTTATGTGTATCAAGAAACATTTTGAATTGATGTAAATCGCATTAGTCGACTATTCATGTTCCATAATATTTTTGGTTTGTTCAAACCGAAAAAAAAAACAGGAATTTCACTTTTAAGTGCCTATTCTATGATGTCAAGAGAAAGAAGTACCAATGTCCATACTTCAAGCTCTCGAAGAACTTGAAGCCAACTGCAAAATTCCTTATCGAAATTTCAGAAACGGTTGGGTCTAAGGAAAAATGTCCCCCTTTTCTCAGCTAATTTCAGGAACTTTCAAAACATCCAATTCCCAATGTTTGCAACCCACGCATCCCCAAGAGCCAACCCTGATTTCAAAAAGCAATTTACCCGAAATGTTTTCCCATTGCAACCCTGTGAGCTTGCCACCAGAGAAGGAGGCCCTGCCGCTGCCGTTGCTGCTGCTGCTGCATAGACCGACCGATGTGGGTACGAGCAACGTGAACCAATATTCCTTGCTCCACCGTCCTGCCGTCGCCATCATGCTGATGGTGCTGCTGCCGCTATTATATGTAGAAAATATCTTCTATAGTTATGTTTATACAGCCGAGCAATGCCAAGCTGAGTGAGAAAGGAGAGCCCGTTCTGCTATTATTGTACATAGCACCGAGGCTTGAACATACACGCTTTTCCCACATCGATCCTATTACCCATTCCACGCCGAGCAGCACCGACTGGCTGCCAGTAGTGCAGAAAAACCAACCCACCACCCTCCTTCCTGGAGCGGCAGCAGGACTCGGTCGGGGACGAAAGCAGGGCGCCCTCCTCTCGACTTCCAAGTTTATGTGTTTGTATATACCTCTGCCGAGGCTAGGTGGTAGAAATGTCCTCCTTCTGTCGTTCCTTCTCCTAGTTATCCTGGATCCCCCTTCTCCCAGAAGAGGTCGTCACAGCCGTCGACGTCGTTCTGTTTTTCCGTGCCAGCAAGTTTCCTGAGAATAGAGCGCCCTCCATTGCTTTCGCGAACCCCCTCTCGCTCCACCCCGTTTGACCCCAGTTCTTCTCCGGTATGGTTGGTTGGTGTGTGCTTTCATTGATTTTTCCGAAAAAGGAAACGAAAGAGCGCTGGCTGCTGCCGCCTGATGGCTTGGCATGGAGTGGCAGATGGGAAATATTGGACTCGACCAGGACGAACGCGGCGAAGGGAAGGGCTCATGCTAAAACGCGCACAACATTTATATTATATACTTATGTGCAGCAATGGAAGCAGCAGCAGCATACAGAACGATGTCGTCGTCGTCGTCGTTGTCGTTTTGCTTTTTCTGCTGCTGCTGGTGGTGATAGTGTTCCACTTGCCTCGTCCCCTTCTCTCCCCATATTTCTGCCGGTCGCGAACCAGCTTTCTGATTACTCTGGTGTGATGGCATTTCGAAAAACATGCTCCAAGTCTGACAGGCAAAGTGTGTTTTGAGCGTTACTGGATGAGGCCCAGAATTAAAGTGCTATTGTTTTGGGGGATCTTTGGAGACGCACCGGCGCGATTTCGGGGTTTCGGGAGGAAGAATAATTATTGGAGGAGTAAGTTCAGGAACACATATGGGACAGCGTGCGTCTCTCAATATTCCTGCTTAAGTGACATTTTGGTTTTATTAGGGTTCTGTAGAGGGTTTTGAGCAGTGTTTGCCATGGGGTTCGTTCGTTAATAAATCCAGGCTAGTTAAAATACTTTTTCCATACAACTTTCCAAAATTTACATTTCGACTTGATGGCACCCGTAATATTCGTTTATGAAGCGAGTTGCCTTAAGTTAATATACTATATGGGTTTAGCTGCTTTGATCAAAATGGCCATTCATTTGTCGAGGCTTCGTAATTTGTAACCGATTAGCTGGAGTCTATTTCCCGAATCCTCTGAACCCTTATCATAAACCATTTACCTTATCATTTTAACGGTTATTAATGGAAAGCTTATGTATTTTTTTTTCAGAGTTACTACTGTATTGCGAGCACAATAGACACTTCTGTGAAGTCCTCAAATCCCTAGACCAGTCAAGACAAAGACCATTCTGCCAAACTCCTATGAACCGCAAATAAAGGTCTTCAAATGGAAATTATCCCATTAAGTTAATCGTGAGCTAGAGAATTTACTGTATTTTGACCTTTCTCAAGGCCATTATAGCGATAGTAATCAGTAAAATCAGTAAAACCAATCCATCCGCTCTCAAATGAACTGAAAATGAAGACAACCTTAACGGACAGACCAACTATCTTCGTGACTTTGAATTTTGAAATGACTACTCTCGTGACCAGAGCAACCGCTGAGTTTCGAAGTCATAATTTGGTTATGTTCATTATCGCCTGAGCTGTTGTCAATATCAATATCAAATATCATCTAGGTGGCGATGATTTTGAGGATCAAATGAAGAAACAATATTTGTTTCTTTTGATGTAGGATGTGATGTGTATTTTTTTAGGCTCAGATCAATAGGCTACAATTAATACAAGTTGTAAGCAAGACTCTGCGATTGACACTATTCAAAATAATCATTTTGGTTGATTTGATTGATTTTGATGTTTCACTTGCGATTTTAACAAAGCTACCCTGGGAACTCAAACTCTAATGAGTATCAACAATCTTAGAAGCATAATTTGTTCATCGCCCTTGATTTTGACATTTTCATGAGATTTTCAAAACAAATAAAATTCATCTACACTGACTCAAAATGCTATTCATTGCGTATGATAGCAAGTGACGAAAACAGACACTGATAGTAATAGTCTGCTACTAAAATTGAACTCTGTTCAAAGTCGCAGATTTGCGCTGCACACTCAGCCTATTTTTATGAGAAACAGGTTCAGTAATTTTGGGTCCTCCCTTAGCTCAGTCGGTAAAGGCGCAGCTACAAAGCAACACCATGCTGGAGGTGGCTGAGTTCGATTCCCAGTGTGGTCTAGGAATTTTTCGTAAAGGAAAATTTCTCGACTCCCTGGGAATAGCGTATGATTGTACTTGCCATACAATCATACTAATGCAAAAATGGTACTTGGCATCGAAAGCTCTCAGTTAATAACTGTGGAAGTGCATTTAGAACACTAAGTTGAGAGTAAGCAATAAGCTAATTGTGAAAGCAATAAGCTTGAAATGCTAAAAGAAGAAGGTTCAGTAATGTGTATGCCCATATCCTTGGTAAAGCAAAATACACTCGAAGAGCATGCTTTAAATTATTTTAAAAATGTGCCACGTCATTCGTGAGTGATAATTTATCCATCATGATTGAACGTAATCCATCCTGTCATGTCATGTCAGTCTTAGGGCTTCTAAATTACATGATATTTCACAACCGTACATCCACTCAACAATGATCAATAATTAAACTCCCCATCCATATGATAACAAGTGAACCCCCTACTCTCGCCAATCTACTCGTCTAATCAAAGATCCCTCAAGCATCGAATTACAAAACGCCAACTGCCCTTGCCATCCAATTTCTGTAATCTCCTAAATGCAACTTTATTAAAGCCAGCGTGCCGACGGTTCCACTTTGTGCTTCAATTGCATTTCATCTTCATCGGTCTTAAATCATTCTCCCTCCGTTCATACAGTCCCTCCTCCCATCTACCCAATCCCAATCCCAATCCATCTTGGGAAAACCCCCGGCCAGGACGACGTACGCTCCTTTTTTATGGCCTTAGTCCGCATGTGCCGGCATTGTTTGTCGCAGCGCACCGCTGCGCTGCTGCAGCTCTGCTGTTGCCGTTCCCACCACCACATAACCCGGTACATACCACCAGTCATCGGAGCCTTCTATTTTTCTAACCCCTCCCCTCGGGCGACCACCACCCATCCCAGAGGATGCAGACCTTGTTGATGATGATGGGTGCGCGCAAGCAATTTTCACACTCCTGCTAGCTCTGCTCGATAATCGCTTACGTCTTCCTTCCTCCCACGACACGGGATCCTGATGGATGGTGCTGTGTGACGCACAAATGCAGCGCCCACCACCGATCGATGCCCTCCCCCGTGATCCTTCCCCCAAAGCCCATAAATCACACTCTGTTGTAATTCGTAATTGGAATTAATCTGCTTAGAGGATCTCATCTGCCATACCCAGTGCATCGTTGCAATTTAACATCGCTTTATAGTTCTCGCCACGTGCTCACTCGCTCGTCGCACAAAGGGTTCAAGATTTCCACCCTCCGAGAGATCCGTTGGTTGCTGCATAGCACCGGTAAAATTCATCTTCCACGTGACTACCAAAATATTTCCCCCCTTATTTTTCTTTGCGCCAGACGATGTTGGACAAGGAAAAGCAGCGCTTCCATGAGATGGCCGAGAAGGACAAGGCGCGGTACGAGCTGGAGATGCAGAGTTACGTTCCACCCAAAGGTACCGTGGTCGGTCGCGGTAAGAAACGAAAGGCGTTCAAGGATCCCAACGCACCGAAGCGATCATTGTAAGTATCGGAGCCGAGCACTCACCCGCCCGCCCGGCTATCTGAGAGTGTTTCAAGGGAGCTTGAATTTGATTCGTTTGCCTATTTATTTTTTTCAGGTCGGCATTCTTCTGGTTCTGCCACGATGAACGGAACAAGGTCAAGGCCCTGAATCCGGAGTACGGCGTCGGTGACATCGCGAAGGAACTCGGCCGAAAGTGGTCCGACATGGACGCCGAAGTTAAGTCCAAGTACGAACAGATGGCGGAGAAGGACAAGGCGCGGTACGAGCAGGTTAGTGTCAATTGTTTTTGTTTACTTATGCTGGGAATGAATGAATTCAGAAATGTTGTGATACATGATTGGGGAGATGAGTTGGCAGAGTCTGCACCTGAGAAGAAGAATTGTCATTCAAAACTAATCTATTCATGCATTTACCCAGTAAAATGGGTACATGATGATGTCATTGGAAAAGAGAGGTGGTTGCCATCATCCGGAAAGTGAATATGTTGGACAAGATCTCTCGAAGACAATGGAGAACTGCCAACATGTCTTCTACAAACTCAAGGTTTATTTATAGCGAACTTTGCACACTGAATTGACGTCGATTTTTTTTCCAAGTTTCTTTTACCAGAATGACATGTAGCTGAACAAAGTTTAGCTCAGAGCATCTACGTGAAAGTCAGGGTAATCAGACATGATTTTCACGTAGATATTTCGTGAAATTTAAATGAATGCCATAAAATGTCCTTAACAGCAAAGACTACGGCGCTTCTTCGTTGAAATAAGGTTAGACTGCTGTAACAATAGTCCCATTTACTTTTCTTCGACCGCCTTTCATACAGTAATAGTCTATCGATCATTTATACGTATTGGTTTGAATGTTTTTTGCTAGTGGATTTGTCCAATTTCACCGAATCGGGAATAGGCCGTAGACAAAATCAAGTATCTTTTACGTGAAATTCCGTTTTGTTTGTTATGATTTTCATGTGATTGGTACGTGAATTTTGAATAAGAATAACGGATCGTATAGAGAAGCAGTCATTATTTCGCAATTTTTTTTTTGCACGATACACTCGAATCTGTCCAATTGCAATCTCGAACAAGTGCTCTCATAAACGTGAACAATATTTCGCAATATTATTCGCCACAAAATCCGGGCATGACTTAACCGTGATCCCATGCCAAATTAGGTCAGAGTGCTTAGTAAGTGTATCGCTAACATTTTCAAGCAAAATTTTCTACCGTGTTGCAGAACACGCAAACACGCGCTTGGCATGTCGTCGGCATTTTCAAGCTCAAAGAGCTTCTAGATTCGATTCTATAATAACAAAGCAGTCCCTAAACAGGCCAAAATCTCAGCGTGGCTATGTTGACGTTTGATCCAATTTCCAATATTATACTTACTTGATACTTGATGGGCCACGACTCCTCCTTTTGAATCTACGCCGAATGAATGGATCTCCTCTACTGGACCAAGTCTTGGGCCAATCGCCTCCAGCCCCCTGGCCCTTAGCTCCTCCTCAACTGCAAAGCCATTGTGTTCGTGGCCTGTCACGGAGTCGACAGCCTCTGCCTGGTTCTCTACTGAATATTATCTTCGCTTGCGGTTCTTCCGGCATCCGTGCAACCTGACCAGCCCAACGCAGCATGCCGTGTTTTATCTGCTTGACAATATCTTCTCTTTATATAATTGGTACAACTCGTGATTCCAATATTATATTTCGCCTAAAAGTAGTCTATAGGTATCCACGAACCAGACGAAGCTTGTAAATTTTTGAAAATTCACCTTAAGGTCATAAAAATGAGAAGCATGCATCAATTTTTATTTTCAATGTATTTCCTGTTTGGTATATCTTTAACATTTGTCTTAATTTAGTTCAGTTCAAATATTACACTCTTTGCCTTAATTCGACAAAGATTTTTCATTAGGGCCTAACTGGCAAACCTAAACAATGGCCATCAGTCCAAGGGCGTCTTTCAAAATACTCCTGATCGTTGACTGCGACATTCCCAGTTCTTTGACCATCTTTCGGCCAGACTTACCAGGATTCCGCCGAAATCGCCCTTCAACTCGTTTGATGGCTTCCGGACACTGACAGTGCGTTTACGGCCAGGTCTGGGAGGTGTTTTCCAAGAATCGGTTTCTTTATAGCGTTTGATGATACGAAAGATGGATCTTCCATCAATTCCGAGTGGTTTACATTTCTTTAAAATAGTACACGGTTTAAAATGTTTCAAAAACAGATTTATCACGAACTCCCTTTTCGCGTCCATGATTACCACAAGTCTCAAACGAATGGAAATTCAAAACAAACTTGCAAGCCATGTTGACATTTGAATACACTCTAAAAGGCAAATGTGCAAACATGTCTGTAATTAACCCATCCAAAATTACACATGTTTAAAAAACACTGACAGGAATTACCACTTAGGCCCGGTGCACACCTGCGTTAAATCACGCAGCGGTATCGCAGCGTTTTTCGAGCGGTTGATAACGATGTAGTGCACACGATACGCGTTTTTTCAGCGGTAATTGCCTCGAACTGTCATTCACGCCTAGAGATTGCTCCAACATCGGCTCATTTTAAAGAATACAACAACAAACGACAAAGTTGATAAAAAAAGCTAACAGGCGAATCTGGGTTCATCCCTTCATGATGAAATTGTTTTTCGAAGATGTGCTGAGGTCAAGAATTTGAGGATCTACCTAACACCTCATCAAGGCATTCGAGAGGGACGGTCCAGTCTATTCAACAAATTGGCAGAATACTTCATATCCGATGGTGGAAGTCTACCGTGGCAAAATGAATACATGTAGCCTCAATGAGATTTGTTGAAACATTTATTTGAATAAACTACCCTATTGAACATATGACAGATGAGAAATTTCCTTGTCGGCCGACTCCGGAACCGTGGAATCGGTTGATTGTTGCATAGACGCTTATGGGAGATTAACAGGAGCATCAACCAATTATCTGGTAGACTAAATCGAGCACTAATCATAGGTTATAGTCGATGGATTTCGTCTGTACACTTTGTCTACTGGTCAATCGATAGATGCCCGCGTCAAGCTTCCATAAGCGTCGGTGCAACAATTCGTCGTTGGTTCCGGAATCGGTCGAGCACACGGACGAAAACCGATTTAGTCGAGGGAAAAGTTGGTGGGATGTTTAATGACGCACTGGAACCAGGAATAGTCATGGTATTACAACAAAAATTCATTCACAAGCTCACAAATTTCGTTTTGTTATTTATTCTGTTTGTCATCAAATGAATGATGAAATGTCCATGCCCCTCTGCGTTGATTACGATCATGATATTCGTTGCGGCTGGTATCCCAGATTTGCTGATGCTTTTTCACTTCTCCAATGAACAACTCTTTATCCAATTCCTCTTTGTTTGCCATCACAAACTTTTCAAACAATTTTCTGATCAGCGAGATGGACTGTGAGCTGGTGCAAACAGACAAAGAAAAGCTTTTCGGATTGTTTGTTTTCAGAGTGTCGGTGTCTATTTTGCAGAAGGTGTAAATAAAGAACTGTCAAATACCCGCGTTGCCGCTGCGGTTCTGTAGGGAAATGCGGCGAGCTACGAACGCAAGAAAAACGCGCGGCAACGCAGCGTGACCGCAAATGCGTGTGCATCACCTCATTTGGACTCGGGTATTTCTGACCGCATTGGCGTTGCCGCGGCGGTGACGCTGCGTTTTTTAACGCACGTGTGCAAAAAAAATCAAAAACAAAGAAAAGAAGAATAGAAATAAACCAACAACACCTCCACAACAAAAAAAGAATTTTTATTTTCAACATAAACACACACATAAAACGGCCCAAAACAAAAAAATAAAAAATAAAAAATATATATTTTTATAAACATTTAATTTTTTTATTATAATTTTTTTTAAAAAAGCTCATTTTTTTTAAACTATTTCATACAAGTAGATGAGGTGTGTTGAATAAAATAAAAAAACACATCCTCCAATATTATATACACAACAAAAAATAAAATTTTTTTTTTTTTTAGAACAAATTTTTCTTAATAGTAATAAACTCCCCAAACACAACAATTATAAAAAAAATATTCCTTTTCCCAATAGAAATCTTGAGCCAAAAATGTGTGGCACGTACAGCACATTTTTGAATTCTCAGTGAGTTTGTAGACCAGGCCACGATCTTCACGAGTGCTGATTTCGTTGTAGGTTTCGTGAACGTCTGAGGATAAGGGAAGGCCAACAGACAGTTGGTAAGACAGTTCAGTAACTTACCGGGAAAACGGCGTTCCCGTTTGCTGCGCCTCCTCGTGGACTGCTCGCCACTAGGGCCGGAGGACAAGTCCAGATCTGGATGCGAAGGTAGCACGGAGTTCATGTTCTTCTCCAGCTTGAACTTGATCATCATGGCCGGACGGTTCGACCACGGGTTACTTGACATGGTCCTCTTCGATGCGCTCTTCCACCTCTTGCTCGTAGATTAAATGGCACCACCATTGTCTCTTCATTTCGGTCATCTGTGTTGATTCCGCACCCACCCAAACGCTTGACAACCAAAGACACGTACCTGCTCCAGACTTGGCTTCCTTCCATAGAACATAGTTCAGCAGATGTAACGTTCCTTGGTATCGAAGAGATGGGCCTTGGACGATGATCGCGGCCGCCAGCACGGCTTCACACCACACGGGTTGGGCGCATTCGATCCTATTAACATAGTACGTACCTTTTCGATCAGGGTTCTGTTGAACCGTTCCGCAACCCCGTTTTGCTGGGGCTAATAGGCTACCGTTGGCTCAACCTGGATTTCCATCGCTTTGTAGATCCTCTTTTGGTTGTTCGAGAAATACTCACGGCCTTGGTCCAGGGTGAGTTTCTAGATCTTCGTACCAAATGCCGCAGTCGGTGTTACTGAAAATTATCGTAGTTTTTCGAATACCTCTGATGTCTTGCGGAGCAGGTACACCACAGCGAAATGTGACTAGTCATCAATGAACGAGATGAAGTAGAGATGACCATCCCAAGACGGCGGTTCCAACGGTCGGGTTTCCCAGTACACACACGTCGCAAAACTTGATCTTCTCCCGGTGGAACTGTACACCAAGGGACAGGCTCTCACGCACCAGAGTGGCCATAGTTTCACTGATGTGACCGAGACGACAATGCCAGAGGTGACTCACTCCACATCAGCCAACCTCGCAAAGGCCCGTTGGATCGCCATTTCCAAAACGTAAAGATTTCCTCGCATATATGGCGTCGCAATCGTCTTCAGCGTAACAATCTTGTCGTTGAAATTGGTCAACTTCTTCACGGGTATGAGATTTTCCCTCAAATTCAGCACATACAGAACATCTTTCGCAGTCATCAGTACGCCGCGGTTGCTTATTCAACTGATGGCACCTGCTTGCTTAGCCACTAGGGCTTCTCCGTTCTTTGCTACGTCAATGTTCGCCGATTGCTACAGGGCTTCCGGCAGGTTTTCTAAGGCGGTCATGAGGGGATCATAGGATTCCGGATGGGCCATGCTCAAAGCTGAACAAACATCGCTTTCTTCCAGTTTTGAACCGGCCACTCGGAGCTGTCCTGATGAGATGTCCCTTCCTTCAACTGGAAACGAGCGATTTGCTTTCTTATCACCGTTTGCTTTCCGGCCGACTTTTTTGCGAACGTATCTTCGAAAACCTTCTACATTTCTTTCGTCGTAGACTTCTCCCGGATACAGCCCAGATATTCGTCCGCTATTAGGCTTACCACCAGGGGCTTGGCCTTTGCGTCCATTTCTTGAACTTGGCCGCTTCATCGGCTTCTGCTGGACCATTCTTCACCACTGCGTCCCTCACATTCGAGGCGTCGAGGCAGACTTGTACGTGGAATTTCCATGTATCTTAGTCGGTTCCGGAGAACTAAGGAATTCCGTAAACGCCCACTTTTTTCAGCATGTCGCCCATAACCTAATGTAATGAACGAAATCAATGAACCTTAAGTTGCTTCGGTTGCTGCGATTTGCGATCCTCTGTGTCAATGATTGCTAGATTCGCAACATTACCCTACCATTTAGGCCAACGTTGGGGGGGGGGCTCTGATATACACAGAAGTTCTATTCATTCTATTCGGTCCATGGCTGCACTTCGCCAGCCGCGCAGTCTACGAGTTCTACCTGATGGATTGTGCAAGTCGGATCGTTATCTAGAATCATTTAAACTGGGCTGTCGTCCGACATTCTTACGACATGCCCAGCCCATTATAGTCGACCGTTTTTAACGATGTGAACGATGGGAGGTTCTCCTAACAACTGTGTTCCATCTGCACTCCACTGTAGTGGTGCTCCGCGAGCCAATGTCTCTGATTTTGACCGTATAGGACTACCGGTCTAATTAATGTCTTGTAGATGGGCAACTTTGTTCGAGCTTAGCGTGTTTCGAAGTTCATAGAAGGCGCGGTGTTTCATTTCGATTTGCTGCTACAGTTTTGCTTTCGAAGCTTACAACCCAACTTTGCTAGAATTACAATCTAATTCTGAGAAGCCCGTTATTGGCCGTATATCAGCTCTATATTGCAATAATGGTGAAATATACGTCTCTTGGCTACTTGGGGAGTTTTACAGCTCCAACACTTGTACTGACTGATACTTGAACTGATTGTGACGTTTTTCAATGTTCGCAGGATCGACTTAACCTCTGACCTTGCACTTAAAAGAAGGATCCTAGTGGGTTTCTTAGGCTAATATCTGGCTGGTAAGACGATTTCACGACAATCAACATTCACCATCGTCTGTTGTACACAATCTTCAGTTCTCCTGTTAGTCCTCTGGCTGCTCCGGCTGGGGTCATGGGGTTTCATGTCCGTACATCAACGCGAGCACGGAACGTTCGACAAACATCTTGTGGCCATAGAGGGCTACCAGCGAATCAATGTCTTGTTGATGGTCAACTTTGTAGTGCGGCAACACTGTTCGGTCGCACTGTCTTTCCGAGTCCGACCTAGGCACAGTTTTTAGCCATAATGTAAATCTTTCTGCTGATGTCGTTGTCGGCGTTAACCAATGAGTCCAGTCTTCTTTCATTACGAATTCATCACCGCCGATCTGAAATCGTAGTGAAAGGCTATCATTGTCCTCTCGTGAACCGTTTCCTTCAATACACTCCTACCTAGTACCTTGTACCGTTCCGAATGGTTGGATCGGTCGTAACACACTTCTTTTGCTGCCTACCACGTATCGCAGGAATGAACGTTTCGATGACTGGTGCGACATCTTATCGTCATCTTCAGGTGCGAGTTAGTTTTCGATTAAAGAATTCCTGCAATGGTTCCTAGGCAGGACGACGGCGTCGTATTGAAGACCAGTATCTGCGTATCTTCAGCACAACCGATTATCAGCAACACTCTGTATTTCACTACTGAATCTCTAGCCCACTGTAGTCTGCCCAAAACCGGAACACATGCACCCCCAATCTAACGAAACCCTTTACCATTCTTCTCCCCCTTTCAACAGGAAATGACCGAGTACAAGCTGAAGTGCAAAAATGAGCAAAGCGGTGTCGGCGGCACCCCGCTCAATCTCGGCGGACTGCAACAAACCAGCCTCCAGAACCTGCCACAGCACGTGCAGCAGGCGGCGGCGGCCCAACTGCAGGCACAGGTCCAACAGCAGCTGGCGGCCCAGGCTGCGGTAGCAGCGGCAGCCCAAGCGGCGGCACATCACGCCGACGATGACGATGATGATGTAGACGAGGATGATAACGAGTAAAATCAAGCTTTCGATTTGTATTATAAATATTTTCTTACGATGATATTAAGCAACCGACAACAACAACAACAACAGCAACAACAACAGCAGCAACAACAACAGCAGCAGCAGCAACAACAACAACAGCAACAGCAGCAACCACAAGGAGGGCACTCTTCTCTGCTCACCAGTTTGATCAATCATCGGCGGCAGCAGCTGCAACAGAAGAAACCACAAGTAGAAGCAGAACAGCGCCTGCACTCGCATTCGCAGCAGAACAATGTCGATGAGGATGAAGGAGAAGAAGAAGACGATGACGACGACGATGAAAGTGATGAGCAAGACGATTCCGGCTCGGAACGAACGTCCCAACCACCATCGTCAGCCGCTGCAACTACCACATAAATTACAAGCATAACAACAAGGGAGGAGTCGGGTCCACCGGGGAATGACCGGATCTACTCTCGTTCGGTCATTTGTCGTTTGGGGGCCAAACTTCCCGAATCGCAAATGCAATAATCCTTTCCTTTGCAAGTGGTACCTTATCCAGTTGCACGCAAGGTGGTGTTCGACGACGGTTCCTTGGAGTGTCAGGATGAGCTACAATTGTGAGGTAATTTGGTAGCGGAATACCAATATTTGTTGGGGTTGCATTTTCTCACAAGAAAACAGTAAAAAAATAATAGCAGTTAGGAAACCACATAAGCGCAGATACATTTTTCAAAAGAGGACAATTTCACCTCGAACAGCAGTAATTTTCACAACCACCACATTCACACACGATGATTGGGAATGGACAGAGAAAGCTTTCTCTCGCGGGGAAGCTTTTGGGAAGGCATAGATCACATAACAGACAGACAGAGTACAGAATTCGATTCACGAACATAATCAGGAAACTAAACGAGCAGAAAGGGTTTTGAATTTTGCAAACATCAGGACAACAAATGCCAGCTAAGGAAATATTTCTCAATACAAAGTGGGGAAAGATTGAAAACAACAACCACCACCATCAGAGAGAAATTTAAAGAAGAACGTCTTCGGAACTGATGATGATGAAGATGACGAGAGAGGAACGGTCGAATGAAAGAGAAAAATAGAAAGAGAGTGAGAGAGCGAAAGCGCAAAAAGCGATGGATGGCTTCCTGAGAGCAGCATCCGTTGTTTAGTTATTTTAAAATTGGTGTAAAATGAGAAGGTTTCTCACTGTTTTGACGAACCAATTTATTTTCATTCTTGAACTATAATAATAACATTTGTTGTTTTTTTTTTTCTTTATCCTTAAAAAAATATTTATCGTCATTTGATTTTCCCAACATCTTGCTCGTATTTGGATCGTTGTTTCCGGTTTTCTCCTTCGGATAATTGGAAGATACGCGGCATTCTCATGACCAACGGGTCCCACTTGAAACCATTTCCAATCGCGCCATTCATTCATAGGTTGGGCTTTACGGAGCCGGCGCCATTTTTCTCGTTCAATTTCCTCCCACCCAGTTCTTCAGCTAGTTCGCGGCTATGAGCACCGGTCCCAGTTTATCGATGGTTGCCTCTCAAAGATCATTCTTGTTTCATCGGTCGTCCAACGATCATCATCCCATCGACATTTTTGTTTTGCTTTTTGCTTCTACTGTGTTACATCCATTTGACACAACAAAACAACAACAACAAGACACAAATCAAAACAAACGAAATCACGTCATCCTCTCGTGCATGATCTTCAATTTATTTCTGTCGCAAATCAACAAACATTTTTCTCTTTTCCATTTTTACACACGTTGACGTAGTTTTTAGGTCACAAACAGTCCATCTTTTTTGTTATTTAGAGCAAGTTTTTTTTTGTCGTTTGAGATAGTGTGAGTGATGATTTTTTTTTTAGTTGTGTGTTTGCGTGTATGAGCGAGCGTCTTCGGAATGAGGAAAAAAATAAACAAAAAACAAAAAATGATGTACTAGATTAGCGCCCAGAGATTAGTTCATTAGCTGATAGAGAGAAGAAAAGTAAACAAAAAACAACCGGTTAGTAGATTATGATGATGATAATGATGATGCTGAGATGCGAGAAGTTAATTCATAGTAAAAAAAAAAACAATAATTAAGCAAAAAGAGAAAAATCGCTATTGAACGTGGTTTTCAATTTTTCTTTCATATTAAACAAATGATTACTATGGTTAGTTATTATTTTCCTGAGACGAGAAATCTCTTAAAAATATATTTTCTGACGATTTATTTTTTGCTGATAGAATTTTCTTTATTTTTTTTTTATTACTGAATAACTAATGATTAATTTAATGTTAAGTTAATAGATCCTGATACTGAGTGGTGTGAGTGCGTTGTATATGTGGGCAGCGTTTTTGACGGAGCGAAAACTGCTGCATGATGTGAATGAAGTAATAAAAAAAAGTACACAAAAGTAAGAAATTATTTAGTAGTGTAAGAGTGCAAGCGAGAGTCTTTCGGGTAGAACGGAAAAAGGAAAAAGAAAAACTTCTGATGAAATGGAAAGGAAAAAGGAAACCGAAAGGTTGGAATTAAAAATAAACAAAAGAATCAGAAGGAGAATAAGTAAAAAAAAACGCATTGAATAAGATACAAGTTTGATCGTAAGTTTAGCTAACACGGACACACTTATCTCTCAATGTAAATATTAAAGGAAGAAACAAAAAATATCCTAGACAACAGCTGCAGTAAAAACAACAAACACAGTTACACACACACATACAAACTCAGAGAAACACATTCGGTTCCGGCCCGTAAATTTGGAAGCCCAATGCGTGTTTCGTAGCCGGGCGGTCCCCATTCATTCGGGGAACCCCGAATCCGATTTTCTTTGAGGAGTCGGCAGGTCAAATGCTGAAACAAACTGAAGAAAAAAAATGAACAAAAATATACTTATAAATAAAGGAAAACACGCATTATAAACAAATTATTACAACAACAAAAAAAGAAAAGTAAATAATTAACAAGTAAGTTTTAGTGAAAATAAACATCCAGATAAATTAAAACAAAAGTAAACATAGCGGGGTGCGAAGAGAAAGAGTCAGATGAGCAAGAAAAAAAAAACCTGGTGGAACTCTTGAATTCTTACCCTCGAAAAAGAAGCAACAAACAACAACTCGTTGATGATTCCCAAGTATTTAAAAAAAAAAAAACACGCATAGCAAAGAATCGGTGAAAAAAGACACAAACACATACAGGCCGTTTGATAAAGAAAGCGGCCAAACATTTGAGAAACATAACATTTGCAGCAGAAGAAACCATTTAGCGACCGGTAGAGAACTGAACAAATCACAAAATAAAACAAAGCTAAGAATAAACTAAACAAAAAACAACATGATAAAAACTGATACAAAAAAAACGCAGTCGAAAGAGAGAACGAGAGAGAGAGGAAAATCGAACAATACTACATAAGAAAATGAGAAAGACAAACGTAAAAGAATACACTGATACACACTTACACGAACACATAAACACACAGACACCGGAGGTAAGCTGCCGAAACACACTCAAAAACATAGCAACACAATACAGACAGCAACAACAATAACATCAACAAGAAGAAAAAAAGAAGAAGCAAAAACAAAACATCTCGATCCCCCCTTCTTTTGTATATGTAATACTGTACGTACGTTAAACACATGTAATTTTACTGAAGACAAAATAAAATGAAATTAATTGAAAAAAAAACCTAATTCCCGGCGTTTTTTCGGCGTAGGTGGTACATGATCACAGCCCAGGTTCGGTATTCTCTCTGCCTAAAACCCTCAGGGAGCAATAATTCAAAATAATCTGGAAGTAAACAACTTCCCTGTAGGTTTAAATCTTACCCATTTTACGGGTCTATTTGAGCATGAGCATGAACATGATTGACCGCCCACGGCTGCTACTTCGTTATTACCAGATCAGCCGTATTAGCATTAGCAATGACGTTTGCACACCTCGTGGATGGGACTACGATGAGGAATAATTCGTTGAAGACATTTCATGTCACCATGAAACGGAACTAGTTACTGGTCGTTTCTTCACGAAAGAGACTACTCGATTGCTCACCGGGCCACGTCCATGCAATCGTTGAAGATAGGGAGGATTCGGTATCTACCGTAAGAAGACACGGGGAACCTAGTGTGCCTGTATTAGTAGAGTGACGACACTGTCAAAATTGGAACCGAAATTTTCTGTCCGTGTCATTCCAATCGAGCAGGCGACCTGTCAAACGCGTGTGAAGAAAAAATAATGAAAACAAGTATTGTGCTGTTGTTTATGTCAAAGCTGTTTTTCGTTTCAGACATTCTGCTTTTTACTCAATTACAGTAAGTATTTATTGTATAATGGTTGATAATATCATGTTTTTTCATGAAAAAAAATTGCATTCGCAGGAGGATTTCCTGCATATCAACAGAACCTGAACCGGACCAGCGATAAATTCCATCGAGATTATCATCAATATTTGGCTGGAGCTAGGGATGGAGGGTTTTTCCGATGGCGTTAGTGGTGATGTTTACCAGGCAGAACATTTTCCCAGGTCAACAGTTCCAAATCAGCGATGGATCAGCGAACGATTCCGAGTTTCCGGTGGAGTTTGTGATGAAAGTGGTCTGTGTTAATGTTGTGCCAATGTGTCAATTGCGGAAGTTTTTGGATTGCATCGTCCGTGATGAGTCCCGGAGTATTGAATTGGATGCAGGCATGGATGGTGAATTTGATGTAAATATTCTGAGTGAAATGTATCGCTTTGCAGCTGCCACTTCAAGCAATGTTTCAAGTTAGGGTAAGTGAATCAATTAGAGCAACATGTTCTTTTATGTGAGCTTGTAAGGGAAACAGAAACATGCGTTACTGTTAAGTGAGTTTCGTGTGTATTATGCTGTGTTAATAATATTGAATGTGAAATAAAGTAACAAAGTTGAGTGGTATTCAGTCATCAAAGTTTATTGGTTTTCATTTTTGTAAAGCAATTTTTACTTGGAGTTTATCACAACAAATAACCACCTGGATTTATCTCGTTACACTGCCATAGATCTACCAACAATCAATATGCAACTAGCGATTTGAAATTGGTTCACTGTTGTAGAACCCCTTGGTCCGAAGTACACCTTGAAGCCAGCACCTAACTATACATATTTGTACCTTTGTTTTGATTTGCTGTGTTATTTTGACAGAATATTTGAGAGTGTGTTCGTGTGAGTTCATTATTAGGGGCGTATTATTAAGCTTGGGACCGACCCGAGCAACACCAAACCGTCACAGTTAGTTGAAGCAACTTGAATATGACCTAATTCAGTCTCATTGAAGTTACTTCTACCGATTTGCAACAAGTGTGCTGCTAGGGGATGTGCAAGTACTGACCGACCCAAGAAAAAAAATCGTATTTGTTCGGGACTACTGGTCTTAGAGTTAGTCTATGGTGCAATCTTTACAGTATCACGAAAAGAAACTAATCTATTTGCACTTACATTGTTGTAATCAGTTGAACACAGTATTCAGAAAGTCGCTAAAGCTGGAAGGGTACAATGAGCGGGACATGTTGTAAGAATGTCGGAGAACAACCCCGCAAAAATGATGTTTGCGTCGAATCCGACCGGTACAGAACGCAGAGGAGCGCAGCGAGCTAGGTGGTTAAACCAAGTGGAGCAAGACCTTGGAAGTGTGGGACATTCGAGAAACTGCAGACAAGCAGCCCCCAACCGAGTTTTATGGAGAAATATCGTGACGCAGGTGCGGTCCTAATAGGACGTTGGACCTTAAATGCAACATAAATGCCGGTTGTGGACCAATATACGGCTGCTTTACATCAATGCTATGATAATGCTTTATTAATGCTATTTTGCATTCGAAATGCTTATTACAGGCTACAAGCATTTAAATAGCATTTAAAATTCAACTTCACAACAGATAGCATTCAAGATGCTGATATAAGGCTAATATAATCAGGGTTATTCTGCGTGGCGTTTCAGGTGAGACGACTCGAGTCACCCGTCTCACGCGATTCTCGTAGGCGAATAAAGTGAGAAAAGTCACCACGAATGAACTTCGATGAACTCTCGCTTTATTCTCGCAGTCGTATGTGAGTGAAAATTGTCGCTCACAAGTGACATTTCAAAGCGTATCCTAAACCATTGACGACTGTTGGAAATGGAGACGAAGCAATGAGTAAATTTATCACATAATTTATCAGAAAAGGTATTAATTAATAATTTTTATTAACTTTTCACATTTCAGAATAAAAATACCAAACAGGAAGCAGTTCGCGTGTTGGCCATCATGGAAAAGTACCTTCAGGTGACCAAAATGCCTGAAATTCGCTTCGAACAAGAAAATGCTCTACGAATAGAAAAGCAAAATGCTGAGAAACTAAAATATAAAGTGCTCCTCCTGGAGTACAGAAAGAAAAAGCTAGATCTCTTGCAAACGAAAGCAAAAAATACATCGTTGGAATATGTTTTATGAAGCAAATATAAGGCTGATATACGATACTTTTTTTTTTGTTTTTTAACACATTGATTCCAATTATTATTAATTAATTAATTATAAGCTTTTCTTTCTATAACACTCACAGGTAAAATCAAAATCTATTGAATCCAATTATTTTTTTTTTGGGTAAGATTGATTTAACTAGCTTACATATATATGCAATCATTTATGAAGGATTTGACTACACAGTAAGAAATTTTTACAGTATTCGGTCATTTTTAACCGAACTTTCATCAGCAGAACGTTCGGTAATCCGATTTAACGGATTTCGGTAAAATTTGACAAGTTCCGGTATTTTTTTTTACCGGAATACTGTACAATTTCGGTAGCCGGTACCAATAGTCATGAATGGTAAGCTTCACAACTTTATCACTGTTACTACAGCAGAACGCTATGGGTTGGAAGTTGACCGAGTGAAATACAAATTTTCAGTTCGAATCGAAGCATACAGTAAAGTTTCATTCGGGTGGTTTCAATTTTATTATTACGCCGTGATTGAAAAAAGTTCAGAGATTATTCAACACGCTGCTGAATTAAATCGCCATAATGGTGTTTATTTAATGAGTGATTGTTTGTTGGGATACGTAGTACCTATTTCCAGTATAGCCTCCTACATCGGTACACCTGGAGATCACTGCAGATCGAATCACAAATTGACCACGTTTTGATTGATGGGAGACACTTCTCGGATATTATCGACGTCAGGACCTACCTACACCTACCACCACTAGAGGATTCAGACCACTATCTGGTAATGGTCAAAGTGCTCCAAAGACTTTCCGTTGTAAACAAAATTCGGTACCGCCACGGTATAATCTGGATCGAAGCTAACCGAAGTCGCAACTAATTACGTACAAAGCCTTGAAGCAGCGTTGCCGGAAGAGGGAAAGCTGATCGAAGCCCCTCTTGAGGACTGCTGGAGTACCGTCAATGCAGCCATCGACAACGCGGAAGGAAGAGATGGTAATACACAAAGTAGTTGAAGAAGTAAATGATTTGGTTAAAATTATTCTAAACTTAGAAATAAGTAAAATTCAAGATTCCATGACACTTTCAAAGTTAGGAAAAGTCAAAAATAGAATACTTAGACCAGAAGAAATAGAATTCATTAACCAGTTTCTAAGCGATCAGGACATTCCAATCGACCTAATAGACAATTCACTCGGGTTTGTAAGTGTCCTCATAGGTACCGATGGAGAAACCATACTTTACATCATCAACATCCCAAATCTCAGCAATTCAATATACCGGCATTTTAAAGTTGGACCAATTATAGAACACTACGTATTAAACTAGAGGGCAATGATTATCTTTACGGCAACGGCAAACACTATTCGCATCCAACATAATCCTTGGTCAAAACAGCCGGTGCAGCTACGGAAGCATCGGACATCATCAAAAAGTAACAGAAATGGGCCAGATAATTTATTATTAAACGAGGTGAGCTACACGCTCCTTAATACTGCGAAATTTCCGGCAGGAAACAAGTTGCCTCATTTCTAACACATACCAAAATTGCACAATTTCGATTAGGAATATAACGTTTATTAACCAATTCATCACCAAATTTTCGCACTAACAACATGATTGAAGGTTACAAAGCGAAATATAGAACAAGCCACTGATATCTACACGTTGATAAGACATCATTATAAAAACTTGTCTTGGAGCATCAGGAAAACCTGAAAGTAACAATTCACACTATTTTTATACTCAGGAACCAATCGAAGAAAGAACGGGGCAGTCCGCGGGCAGTCCGATGTGGCTTCGGTATATTTTATCCGCCACCATCGTTGACGACGTGACATTCAACCAGGAGGTTCAACCCCTCGCGACCTAGTGCACCGAACCGCGGACACATTTTATGCCGGTATGTAGTTTAGTTCCAGTCAGCAGTTTAGCTTTTCTAAAAACACCTTCGAACAGTCGTTACACTTTTCCGTTTTGCTTCTTACTCTGAAAACCATAAATATCAATAAATTAAGAGAACCCATGGTGGATTATTTATTCTTAATTACCTCAAGATGATTAAATTTTCTCTTTTTATTTCAATCAAAATTGATTTGCAGCAAAACGACGAACGTTATCTTCTTCAAAACAAAATTCTGCAGCAACAAAAGAATATGGCCAAACAACGTTCCTGAACAATGCCTTGTTAGTCCGTTTCTCACAAAGTGTTGGGCCACCCATGCTAATCAACCGCATAATTGGGTAGGGGAAACTTTTTCCTTAACGATGGTGTCATTGGTTTGTATGGGAAACCAATTTTTTTGCGATGAAAACGTTTACAACGTCTTGTTTAGAAATGTTGTTAGGCCATGTTCTATTGTTGCTCCAGAATATAGAAACTGAAAGTTCTTAAAAAAGAACCAGTGGAGGGAAGAAATTATAAAAAGAAGAAGAGCCCCCCCCCCCCCCCCCCCCCATATGATAATTAAACCCCAAAAAAAAAACCCCCAAAAAAAACAAAAACCACACACACCTTCACCTCCCCCTCCCCCCCCCCCCACTCTGAGGGGAATCATATTGTCAAATAAATAGATGACAAGCCCACCCCAAGCCTCCTGCCACCTACAAACCCCCTTCCCATAAATTACCCTAGCTCCCTACACTAACAAACCAAAACCCACAACAAAAAAAAAACAACCGCACCGGGGGGTGCGGGTTTCTGGAAACGCCACCCCCCCCCACCCCCCAGCCCACCAGGCCCCCCCCCCACAAACAAAAAAAACAAAACCCACCACCCAGAAAAAGAAAGGATAAGAAAATTTTATTTTTTTTATAAAAAAAAAAAATTAAAGGGAGGGAACGAAAAGAAAAACAAAACCCCCCAAAAATTAAAAATTAAAAAAAAAAAAAAAAAAAAAAAAAAAAAAAAATAATGGCTTAATGTTCAATATTTACATATTTTTTGGTAAATAAAGTTCTGGAAACTATGCTTTGACTATCGCCAGACTGATAACACTACCCAGACAACCACAAGTCGTATAACAGTGTTCAAATAGTATCGTATATTCCTATATTTCAAGTCAAAATCGCAATTAATTGTGGCCTTTATCGTATTATGTTTAAGTTAAATCGTAAAGAGTGCAAATTTTCGACTTATTTACGATGTGTCATTTATTCATCGTACTGTGTCACAAACTAAATCGGATATACATCGCTAAACTTTTTAAATCGAATTTGTTATTACAAATTCAATCGCATACGATATCAAATCAACTCGTTTAGGAAAACAATGGAATTTGCACGTATATGGCCTCCACTTTTGCACGTATAAGCCATATTTTTGCATTCTATACGATTTGTTTACTTACATATATGTTTGTATATCATAAAAACAACTTTCAATATACGTGCACTTTGGTTGTCTGAAAAAAAAAAAAAAAAAAAAAAAAATAATAATAAAATTTTTTATAAAAAAAAAAAAAACAACCAAAAAAAAAAAAAAAACAAATATATAAAAAAAAAAAAAAATTTTATATTAAAAAAAAAAAAAAAAAAAACATAAAAAAAAAAAAAAACAACACCGCTCACCTACTCAAAAATATTTCATCAAAAAAAAAAAAAAAAAAAAAAAAAACAACTCTCTTCTGCATTTTATTATTTTATAGGTATTATTTTTTCTACTTTTTATAATTTTTTATATTTTTTTTTGATTTTTTTTTTTTTTTTTTATAAAAAATGTGCTAAACATATGATTAATACCAAAATAACGACAACAAAAAAATATATTGCGTATGAAGCTTAAAGCCAAAGAAAAAACGAAGAAAATTAGAGCTCAATGGTGAAAATCGGTTGAAAAATGAGGAAGTTATGCTGGTTTTTGGAAAAAGTGCAGAAATGCGGGAAAAAACCGAAATTCGAAAGAAATACGCCCATCTCTCTCTCTCACACATTTTGAAATTTTATACAATCAATAGAAAAAAAAACATTCCCACGGAATTAGGCTTTATTTTGCGCGGTATATGGAACTCAATGCTTGAAGTGCGCGGAATTAGGCAAATTCAGGTATTGAACTATTTATACATTTTTAATGTTTCAGTTTAACAAAGCAACGTAAATCATATTTTTGCTTCATAATATATACCATACATAATCGAATGACGATCGAAGAAATACAAATTGTTGTGAATTCATTTTTTTATAACGGGTTACAACTTGCAGCGTCACTAATAGGGCAATAGGGCATGTCACGGTAATACAATAAAGTTTAGGTATGTATGTCCAAGTAACCGAGTTCCATATTCTATTTTATTCTAAATTTACTAAAAACAAAAGACATTGACTAGAACAACAGGCAGTCATGTCTCTCACATTTCTAACAATGGTTTCAAACCAAGAATCTTCATTCCGCTGTGAAGAACTTTCCGAGAAGAGTTGAACAATTTTAACCTTTGCATTCGTTTCTCCTTCGACGGTTCATTTTTCACATTCAAAGTTTGAATGCATCGGTTTGTCGCATTGCTGTAATAAGAGAATTTATGAACGAACATTAACGCAATCGTCGTAGTCGTCCACCCATTAAACTCACCATAAACCGAACAGATAATTGACGAGAACGCATGCTTCCTGTTTTTCGGCTGCTTCCGCCAATACAGCATCATAATTTGCTAATTCGCAGATGAGATTTAACGCTTCCGGCTCCGGAAGCAACTCCGGACTGCAGATGTCTTGAACTGGGCTATCGTCGGCATGTTTCTCCAAGCTCCACAACCGACAATGGGTGTACTGCAGCTTAATGCCGCAATCGCCGTCCGTTTGTAGAGCCTTGTCCCAGCTGAACTCGTAGTCCCGCATTCGACGTTGCTTCAGGTCATTCACAATCACGGCTGTCGTCCCGAGGATGGCGGTAACGTCCGGATTATCGGCGACATCAATCTTGGTGGCTGAATTAAACAAATGTTTACTGGACTCCATTGTAATTTATAGAGCTCAACCTACTAGTTTTATTAATCTGCTTGTGCCTCATCAAAATCTCGGCTTCGTCCAGAATGTCCTTGAGAAATATGGCATTCCCTCTCCTGGTGCTCATTCCGTGTACCCGTCCGAACTTGACGTGATTAATGTCGGAAGCGTAAGGCAACTCTAACTGCTGGGCAATGGATATGAGCGCCGCAAAATGATCGCTTTGTGAATTATCCACTACGTAAACGGCTTTGCTGAAGTGGAATCGCTCGTAACGGTCAATCAGTGCAGCAACATCTCGCGTCAAATACAAAGTGGAACCATCGCTCTTCACTATCGGTACATTACGATCTCCGACCTAAGAACGAAGAAAATAATTGATTTGAATGAAGAAACCGAACTCATGATGAAGGAAATAGCCCATACCTTAACAATCCGTCTTCCGTCATCTTGCGCGAACAGTAAACCGTTGGTTTGCAAAAGTGCCACCACATGGGCGATATCGTTGATGCCGTACTGTGATTCCCAGTGGAAGTGATCGAACGATATTCCCAATCTCTGATAAACACCCTTCAGCTCATCCACCGTGTACGATCGAAACTTGTCCCAAGCATCCAAATCAGAGAACCTCCCTTGTTCCATGTCCGAGAAAATTCCTCTAGCCCTTAGTTGGAGCTTATCGTCGTCCGTTGCCAATTTGTACGCATAAACGTAGGCTTCATACAGCATCTCGATCGGATTCCGTTTGATATCCTCTTCGGTCAGACCCTTCAGATCAACGCCAAGTTTCAAATATCCAAACTGCGTCCCCCAATCGCCGAGATAGTTGAGTTTCACCACATCGTGTCCTAAATGGTCGTAGATGTTGGCAAGAAAGTTCCCAATGATAGCCGACCGCAAGTGTCCGGCATGGAACGGTTTGGCAATGTTCGGAGAGCTGAATTCGATCAACGTTTTCGGCGAATCAACGAGCCTTCGTCTGTCAACGGATAGGTCGTTGATGATGTTTTCGATAAATTCGTTACGACACAACCGGAGGATTAATTTTTTCCTTCTTCCTTCATTGGCAAGTCGGACGTGGGTGATGCGAGGATCATCTGAGCATAGAGCTGCTGATAGAGATTTAGGGCAGTTGGAATGATTGCCTGGATTGGTGAACGGAACGTGTATTTCGGGATCTGAGGTTTCCTTCGAAATGTGATAGGATAGCCGGGTGGTCTCTTTATGACGACCGATTACCTTCGAAAGCTGACTCAAAATTTAAATAATTGTGTTGTGATTGAAATAATGCCGTGTTACCTTGTTGTATAGCAACTTTTTATAAGTGGTTGCCATTGTCCTGTTGTGTATAATATTCTTAAATAACGAAGCTTGTGAGATACTATTACCGGCACTACACTCGTGAAGTTTACGATATTTTGTGTTGTTTTGGTTTCTCCCCTATGCACGCTAAAAAGAGGTAAGCCAAATTTTGGTAGACAATTTACGCAGATTTGAGCTTGCTCTACACTGAGAATAATTCCATGGTTTACAGACAATTCTAGGGTTTTTTTTTTCATTAGGGCGAATCTTCAATTGAGAGATTCTCTCTGGGCTCGCTCTTTTTCATTCATATTCCAATCACCTTTACGTTTTTCATTCTACTATTTGTAGAGTATGCTAGCCAGCACTGTTGTGTTTCGATCTGTACTAAAGAATCCCTCGAAAGTTTTATAATGGCGCCGTAATGAATGAAAGCGAGCGAGCCCGGAGAGAATCTCTCGATTGTAGATTCGCCCTAATGAAAAAAAAAAACCCTACACTGATAAAAAAAGCAATGATAATATCTATGTGTCCCACACATGAATTTTTGCAATTTGATCAACAAATGATATCTATTTGTAACCACACATACTCCCTATGTATACAAATAACTACTATGTGTGGCCAAACATACTTTTCATTTGCCACATTAACTTCATATGTGTTTCTCAGAGGGTTCTGTTTATGTGTGAACAAATGAATATAATGTGGAATTTTACATGGAATTTTGCCAATAAATATGTGTGGATTTTTACCCGTGTAGAATTAAATCATGGTCAAGATTATTACATATAATGGTTTCAATAATTATGAAAATGGCCGAGTTCACGATATTCATGATATTATTATTTTTTTTTAAAAAGGGGAACCCCCCCCCCCCCCCAAAAAAAAAAAAAAAAACAAAAAAATCTTTCTCTGTATATAGGTGTGTTTTCCTTTTTGATTTTTTTATTTAAAACTTAAAAAAAAGCCCCCCCCCCTCAAAATTAAAACTGGCAAAAAAAAATCTGCTCCGGAAGAGACTTATTTTTGACAGATGGATTTTTTTCTGACAGATAGATTGTTTTCTCGCGCGCGGGCAGTTGTCGATGTTGTTTGTTATTTCCATGGAATATTAATTTAAATTCCGTCGGTTTCATCACCGAAATTACCATAGTAGACCTGATCGAAGATATATATGGAGAGTAACTCGAAAAGCAGAAAAAACAGGAGGGCAATCATTAAGTATTTCGCTGTACTGCCCATAATTCAAGAAATGGCTAATGTGCCTTCAACGCTTAGTCGAGAAAAATGCAGTTATAGTGTTTTTGTTATTAAAACGAGTTTTGTTAGATTTTAATAACTATTAAACTACTCATTATAGTCATTGTCGATTCCGAATTCATGCCGTTGAACTGCTACGTGGAAAGAAATAGCCAATTTTCTTAAATTATCAATTTTAATCATAGTAGCCAATTATTCATTTACAAAGCAAAAGAAATTTTACAATCCGAAATTTGTTTTGTCTAACGTGCATACGTTGTCTTTTATCGCGTTGTGAGTTTGTGACACAAACGGCTTTAAATTATCTGCAACAATACGGTAGCACCAGCGAAAGCGATACGCGATACAATGGGCAGTATTCTGAATTGTAAACGGAAGAAATAAGCGACCGCTTTAGAGACGAAAAGGAAAAAACTGAATCAGCACACAGTGATTCCCGGTAACTGTGCAACATGTCCTCTGGATTGAGGGTCAAACATTGATAGAGAAAACGATTACGTATCAATGTGGAATAAGACGCCTGCCGATCAAAAAGTCTTTATCCGGGAAAGTGTCCTGCAGATTCTGATGCGCATCGGAAATGTTTCTCTTAAAAGTATTATCTTAAAGATTCCCTGTTCAGTTTGCAAAACATTTGTGCAGCACTTGTAGGTATGAGCTCTATATCAATTTTGATTGGTATTGATTCATAGCACATTATTTATTTTATTTCAGTAATGTTATATCTCCTTGTATATCTCGCGACTATTAGCAGGAGCATCGGAGGTGTGGATTACTGATAAGAGGGGATGCTCCAACGAACAAAAAGTAGAGATTTGAAAAAGGCGGTCACGGAAAACATACTATCGTATCACCCTACTATATCTCACTATCGTCGCAGCCACGCTCCAAACGTTAAGTACTTGCCTTCGGATCTTTCAGCCCGACGTTTGTTTGATGCATTTATTGCAAAACAGATTTCCGACAGTAATAAGTGTTCATATCAATATTATTGCGGATATATTTCCTATTTAACATCTGCAGGCTTCTTAAGGATAATCATTTTTTGTACAACAGCATTCTTCGAGCTATGAATATCAAATTCCAGGAATGGACTCCTTCAAAACTGTCATATTCACGAAACCAATAAACGTTTTGCTTCAAACGTTTGCCCATGTTGGAGGAGCAAAGCATGGTGTAGTTTCATGAAGCTATTACCGGAAAAACAGCATCAGATATCACGAGTTGCTTCCTCAAATATCTAAAAATTGAGCGGCGTGCGAAGCATATCGTGCTTTGGCTACACAGATAAAAAGAAACAATGAATTTTCTGCGTTATCTAATGCACATAGAGGGAATGCTGGATTTGGTAGAAAATAATGCAATATTTCATGTAAATTTTTGCCAGATAACGCCTGAATCTAGCCTGTTGTATGACGCATGAAATATTGCAAACAATTTAATTGTTTACGCCTCCTTTGGCTTGGAATTCAACGAGGTGAAATTTTACGTGCGTGTTAAAATTAATTATTTGCTTGTGTGTAGATAACTGTAGCAGTCAAAATAAGAATTGGAATCTGTTCTTATTCATGATCCTTCTTATCAATTCAACGATGCTTGAGACAAACGTTATTGAATTTAAATATTTCGAATCAGGACATACATTTATGTCTGCTGATTTTTTTCATCATGCTGTTTAACCAACAATCAATATGCAACTAGCGATTTGAAATTGGTTCACTGTTGTAGAACCCCTTGGTCCGAAGTACACCTTGAAGCCAGCACCTAACTATACATATTTGCGCCTTTATTTTGATTTGCTGTGTTATTTTGACAGAATATTTGAGAGTGTGTTAGTGTGAGTTCATTATTAGGGGTGCATTATTAAGCTTGGGACCGAGCTTGGGACCGATGTGCTAGTACTGACTGAGCCAAGAAAAAAATCGTATTTGTTCGGGACCTACTGGTCTTAGAGTTAGTCTATGGTTGAACTGTGGATGAAATTAAGTGATAAAGGAGAAATTCGTGCATTTGAAGATTTTTATGACTGCGTTACATCGCACAGGAAAATTTTGTAGCGGTCAAAATGCAGGTATCTGATATTTTACCTGTGATATGATATGAAAACCAGAAACTAAGCAGAGACCTCGAACGAAACTCAATGAGGTGAAGCTAATCGTAGTTTCAAGAGGGTTGTATAATTTTATGTACGCCAATACATTTTCTGGATCAACAAAATCGAGCAACTTCTTCACTAGACATCAATTGAGGCAGGTTCAGTCAGATTCAGTTCAGTCAGAATTCAATATTTCGTCAACGATGCATTTCCGCGTGTTACCAAAAGGAGTCAAACTTACACGCAAACAAGGAATAATCCAAAAAATTGTACCGTTGTTGCCTCCCGACAAAAAGATGTATTGGTGTAATAATCCAACACACGGTGAAAAATTTGATGAAGAAACATAATTTCATTTCCATTTCCGCTTCCCGTTTGTTTTATTAAACAACAATAAACCGTTTACGAATAAATAGAAACAGTTCTGAAATTAGCTGTGCTGAAGCCGAGAAATATGTGAATCAATACTATCTTATACAACAAGAAACATTAGTTGAAAGTTCCAGTACGCTAAGCTGTTCATAAATGTATGGAACCCAGAACTTTTGGATTAACAACCAGGTACTTTTAACCACATGACTGTGAGACCATCACAATTGATAGTCAGAAAAATCTCTATTAAAAGCACATTTTTTTGCTGCGCTCGGTATCATCATGCACATTAGACAATTTATCATTTATATTAAACATTAGCCATTTAGTTCTTCAAGCCGTTTGCCCCTATAAATCATCATTTTGAAAATTTTATACAGTGGGAACCTTAATAAGGGTGACAACAATCATGCAACACTTTTTTTTCCTATTTGGATTAAAATGGCATATTAGCCATTTCTTGAATTATGGGCAGTGTAGCTCACATGGATTTCAGTATCAATGTGATGAATATATGGTTAGGAAGAATGCATCTACCTGTTCTTTCTAACATTCAACACTTTCATATGTGCGCATCGATACGTCATCATATACGAAGCGAGTGTGAAAGAGATAGTTGATTTGTTCTGTCATGCCTGTTGTCCCTTGGCATTGATCGATTTGTTTTGATGAGCCATTTTTCGACAAACATTTTTCAATAGGGCCTAACTGACAAACGCAAACAATGGCTTCTTCCGTTTATTTCTCGTAATACAAAATCTACCTATATTAATAAAAAAAAAAAAAAAAAAAAAAATTTTTTTTTATAAAAATGTGTGGATAATAAAAAAGAAAAATTTCAAAGATAAAAAAATACAAGAAAAAAAAAATTCCGTACGTTGGTCAGTTAGGCCCAAATGAAAAATATCTGTTGATTTCAGTTGTCACACGCTCATTCAAATTTACCCAAAATTGAGTAACTTGTACCCATTTTCATAAAACAGGCTGAAAAGTCTAACCATGGGTAAGGTGATTTATGAGATTGGGTAAATCCTACTCGGTTCTTCATAAATCTGCTTCAATCCATAATTAAACTGTTAGACTATAGTGAATACCCGGCAGCTTCAGTCGCCATTTTTCCAAAGAAAGGTGGAAAATTTAATAAAAACAAATTTTAAATGGAGCAGATTGCAGCGGCAGTGGATACGGAAACGTCCTGCGAATTGAAAGGTATTATAATTTTTTTTCTATTTTCCAATAACTATCCAAAACAAATCTATTCTCGAAATTCGATTTGTTCGATCAGCAAAAGCTAACCAACCACTTCCAGCAGCGAATGTTTGAGCTGATCGGACTGACGGCCAAGGAATTCCCGGAATGCGTGAAGAATGCGCATCAGCACTGGGTTCTGGCCACCACGATGAGTGTTGACGAGGATCAACTGCTGGAGGAGAGCTACCCTTCGTTTATTTCGCTGGTGGGTGCCGTGCAGGGATTGGGCTACTATCTGGTCAACTTGCTCGCTGTATGTTTGTATGTGTGCATGTGTGTATTTATGAAAGAATTTAAAAATGAATGAAAGGATGAACGTGATTTTCCAACTCCGGCCCGATATTAGTTCAATATCCATTTCTTCCAATAATTAGATTTTAAGCAAATTCAATCACATGTGAACTTTTTATTCATGTATAACCAAACCACAAATAAAATATTGAAATTACAAAGTTGACAAGAATAAAAAAGAAAAATCATAAATATAGCAGCCTGGGGTATTTTTTTATTTCAATATTTTACCCAATTTATTTAAGGGCCCCCCCCCAACCAAAAAATAGATTTTCCCCTATTTGTTTCCCCCCGCCCCCCCTTTTTTTTTTTTCCCTTTTTTATTTTTTTTTGTTTTCTTTTTTTTTTTTTGTGTATACCCCCATGCGCGTGCGCTGTCCCCAATTGTCAAAATCATGTGAACTATGGTGCATCTATATGTGGTTGACAGCGACGTTGACCTCCTGAGAAAAAGTAAGTAAATATTGAAATTATGGTAGTCTTGTTATGTATTCTTAATTTTCACATTGTATTATGGCGCTAGCACCAAACCGAATAGCGACACTCAGACTAGCGACACTTTTTTGACTTCCGAAAAATCTGTCAACGTCATATTCGACGAGAAGAAGAATAATAAAAATAAGTTATTTATGTTTATCAAAGATTGTTTTTGTTTGTTAAAAAATTGTTTTTTATACATTCGTTCTGATTTTCGCTCGAATTTTCGTTTCAAATGGCAAATTCAGTTATTCAAAATGTTCGCCATCGTCCCGCCAGTGAAAATACTGTATACCATGCTTTGTATGGACATTATTTTCTTGGTATTTCAAAGAAAAAAATAGCCAAAATTTATGGAAAAGCACCGTCGACGATTTGGGAATGGTTCAGCAAATATGAGGCAAATGGATCTTTTCAACGAAAGAAGCGTGAACAAATCTACAAGAAGTTTGGGATCGAGATGCGGCAGTGGATCGTAGAACTGTACCAAAGAGAACCTATTCTCTTTTTGGACGAGGCAAAAACCAAATTTCAATCCCATTTTCACACGACAATCAGCGTAGGGTCAGTATGTACAATCCTACATGAGTCAGGACTCTCGTGGAAAACGATTGAACGCCGTGCAATCCAAATTCGGGAGGACGAAATCTTGCGGTTCACAAGAGAAATGTTTGCTGTCCCTTGGGATCTTTTTGATCTTGTCTTTTTAGACGAAGTAAGCTTCAACAATAAAGATATGCTGCGTCGTAAAGGGTACGGTGTGATTGGACAAAAAATAATTTACAGAGGGGAGTTTTGCAGAAAGCCAAGAGTCTCTGTTTTGTGTTTCTTGGGAACAAGTGGCATACTGGACAGTTATTTCACTGAAGGAACATTCAACCGGAAAAAGTGTTTCTCTTGCTGTAAGGACTTTGCTCTGAACAACTCAAATGTGCAGCGATACCATGGGTTCAATTCCATCTGGATAATGGACGGTGCTAGAATCCATTGTGATCCAAATATCATCAGATTCCTTAGAGCAATTGGAATACTTCCAATTTTCCTCCCTGCTTACTGCCCATTTTTTAACCCAATCGAAATTATATTTGGACGGATCAAAGGGGATCTGAAAAAGCATCACATTCAGCATAGAGACACGTTGACTGAAGTTTGTGAATCTTTGAACCGTTTCAAAACATTTCCATGCATTAAAATTTTCAACCATTGTGGATATTTTGCTGGTGGCACTTTTCTACCCGAAAAAGGACTTTCCCAGGATCCGAAATACATGGATTTCCATATTTCTCCCAAATAATCAACTGTTGAAACGTTAAAAATGAATCATGATACAATAAATGGCTTTATTTGTTTTAAACATTTATTGTCCAACGAAAAAACCAACTCATCTCATGGTCATCAAACAACCAAATAAAAACGAATGCAATTCATATGCAAATTCAGTCATACTAAACACCAACATCAGTTAAAAATCACATTAGCTATGATCGATGTCCTCACAGTCTGTAACACCTGTAGAAAGGCTCTTGCTGAGTTCGGTTTCTTCAGGACGCATCGATGTTTCCATAACCGAGCAAATTTCCGATCCGAAAATACCTTTGGATTCCAATACTTCCACTTTCTGAGCCACGCCTTGAAGAATCTTGTTCGCCAATGCGATATCATTTTTTATTTCTGCAATTCCTCGCATCCAGCCTTCATTTATTGTGTTCGCCACAACCATTCCCCGATGTACTGATTGAAGTCTCGCAGCTTCGGAAACTGGTGCCCATCGAAAATATTTTGTCAACTGCAAAGGATGAGTTTTTGCTTGCTTCAATCGTTCTCTCTCATGAGCTGGAGCAGAGTTGATCAGGTTCGCCCATAGCAGCCATGAACTGAAGTGCCCCTCAAGATCTCGGTGTTTTTCGCGCAGCTCGTTAGCCAATGCAGCATCGTCTCTAGTTGAATGAGCGCCAGATCGATCCGGAGTTTGCGATGCTACCAACTTACGAAGTACACACTGATATTGAGAATTCGTTCCAATGTTTGTGGAATACACATAAACATAAATATTAATGTATTTTCCACGCCACTTTGTTAGCAATCGAGGCTTCAGATCAGTGATTGAAAACCCTTTCTTCAGTGCTTTGTCTTGGAGAGTCACGAATCGATCAATGTCCTTAAACTCGGGTTCACTTTTATCAGACCACCTCGGGTCCTCATTGCAAAAAATTACTTCACGGCGAACGTATTTTCTCAGTACCCGCCAGAGCGACTGAAGAACATCTTGTGTGGAGTTTCCGTCAACGTCCTGCCGGAATATTTCTCTTGGTCGTAGTTGGTTGCGGTAAAACCGTTCGAAAAAAATCCCCTGAAATGAGAAGAGCTTATCCTTTTTGTCGACCGTAGCATCTTTGTCGGGGTTAGATGCATTTTCGTCGCTATCTTCGCCGATATTGCTCTCTTCTGCAAAAGCGACAAGCGGGACCGATGATGGAATCGGGTCGTCTCTTAATATTTCATCTTCCGAGGCCAAATACTCCTCCTCTTCGTAGTCACTGCAACAATCACAGAATTTTTGTCTTTTTGTCATTTTTAGGTCAGTGGTTGAACGCTGGAGAGCAATTGAACAAAAACGCAACGTCGGAAGTTGTGCACTATATAGCGCATCCCTATGCGATTCTAATGCACTACTTACGAAATAAGGTTTAACATACAGATCACGAGAAAAATCCATTTTAGTTCAACTGATTTTCCACTTTTTATCTGCAACGAAAATAAATAATTTTTAGCTTACCTTCCCATCGAGCTGTCCATAGGAATTCAAATGCTAATCAAAACAACTACATATACAACTTTCAACAACAAAATTATAGTTAGATGCAAACAAACAACAACCTAAGATGTAAGTTAGATGTAAACAAACAACAACCCAAGAGAAAACAGTTTCACATCCGCATAGTTTTTCTTTTTTTTTTTTGCTTTTGCGTCGATGACAATTATGGCAATGTGGTTGCTAGTAAAACAATTTCAATAGTCGGAACTGAACAGGGTTGCTAGTTTTCAGCGCTATAAAATTGATTTTATGCTGAATGCATAATAGTGTCCGACCCAGAAGAGAGACGCTTGCGCGCCCCCCCCGGGGAGAATAATTTTTTTACCCCAAAAGATTTCCCCAGGAAAGAGAAGCGGAGCATAAATTTTTTTTTTAAATTTTAAAACCCAGTTTGGATTACTATTTCCATTACGAAAGGATTTCTCTGATTACATCTCAGATTCTTCAGTCTTCAGTAAGTGTTCCAATCCTTCAGATTCTGATCCAGCTCAGTAGTCCACATTGGTTTAAGGGAATGTACCGAATCATGATGTGGATTCGTTCACGTTACCGATCATATTTTTTCCTTAATTGCAACCTAGGGGTGAGACAGCTCTACTCTGAGTTGCTCTGATGCACCGAGTAACTCGCGAGTAACGTGAGAGTAACTCAATACAGCTTAAAATTGAATCAATCTTCATCGGTTCTTATCGGTTACCAGAGTTTCAAAAACTTTGACTTCTAATTTGTTTGAACTTTTTAGAATATTCTGCTAGTGGCAATATACGATGGAATAACTGCGAGCCCTATTCCACGACTATGAGGCTTCCAGGAATATTTAATGTAGGATACGTTATACGAATGGCGTCGCTTCAGTTCAATGAGCAGGTTTGAAACAGTATGTAAGTTAAAGGTTCATGGTAGTCGGAGACTTTTTAAAAAAAAAAAAGAACCAATAGAATTAACTGCTAGCTAAAGACTGATTTATTCTAGAATTCTTAACCTAAGCTGGGGTCCCTAACAGGCATGTCACGTGGCTGGGTTACATTCTGCTGATCTGCGTTACGTCGTTGGTACCGATGGGTTCAATCGCTCGATGGACATTGCTTTCGTTCGGTGCAATAACGTAGCATTGTGGCATTGGGGCCATTGATGTGGTGTGATCGATGAACTCAGTGGAATGCTGATGTGGTACCCAACGTCTTGGACTTTGGCCGGAGTTGCTATGCCAGCAATATCGAACAGCCTAGATTTTGGATTTGTTGATACCATCCGGTGGTTAATTGATTATGTTGATGTTTTGTTAAATATGCTTTGGATAGCTTGTATGGTATGGTAATTTGCCAAACATCGATTCTAAGAAGCTTGAAGGTTGGGTCGGAGTGCAACGGGCTAAGCTTGTTTGTCTCTTCTCCAGCCCTTGTTCCACAGCACCAGTTCGTAGTCTGACTGTATGGCGAAATGATGCTGCAATAGCAAACATAAGGGCAAGCTGAAACTAATTTATGACTTAATTGCAGACATTAGAATAACTCCTACGTGATAAAGGCAAAGACTTACATTAATAGTAGTAAATACGATATCAAACTGTACGAGCATATCAGATATGTAGTTTGAGAGAATATAGGTTATTTTCAAAATCAGAGTTAAATAGTGAAAATTGAAAACATTGAAAATTGCTAGGTTCCAATTCGCCAAATGGAACACAGCCTGAGTTAACGAAATACCTATATGAGTTAAATTCAATGGCCGTGTTAACAAACCCCTTTTTTTACCGGCGCCCTTTGACCATCAGATTTGACGTTTACTGTTCAAAACTGCGACCTTTTCCACTTGTTTTTCTGTTCGTTCTCGTAGTAAACAGTCGCACGTGTGAATGGAATGGTGAATGGATTCCAAATTCCAACTGAAATTCGAGTGAAAATTCAGCCCAATCCCTTGCAATGAATACGAACGATCTTTTCCGCAAGCTAACGTGTGGTGCAAAGTTTTCCTCGAAAAACAATCCTTCGCTGCTGAAGAGAAAGGTAAGATGTTTGAGGTGGCACTGCTTTGAATCAATCGATTGATCGAGCTTCTGATTCCAGCACGAATCTGCACCGAAGGTTGTCGAACAGCATGTGGAGGTTAAGCTGGAGATCAAAGAGGAAGACGACGATTCGGGCAGTTCCGATGCGGAGCCGGTTCCACTGTTGCCACACAGTCCGTTGGTTCTCAGTGAGGATGACATCAAGGACGAAATAAAATCCGAGGATGAAGCGGATCGAGATGGAGATTCCGAGCGCAAACGTATTCGGTTGATGTCACCGGAGAAGCGCGAACGATATAATCAGTACAAGGTGAAACGCTTGAGGAACCTTCATCAGATCAAAGTGAAGAAGGGCAGGACATCAGTGGCGGATCCGATTGAGGATTTTCGTCAGTTGGCTGAGAGGTTTAATGTTTCCAACCAGCTGATTAAGAACATCGTTGAATGTGGCTACAAAGCTCCCACTCCAGTGCAGATGCAGGCCATTCCGGTTCTTTTGGAGGGTCACGCACTTCATGCTTGCGCTCCGACGGGTTCGGGAAAGACGGCTGCCTTTATGATTCCGATTATTCATCATCTACAGAAGCCAAGGAAGTGCGGTTTTCGAGCATTGGTAGTTTGTCCAACGAGGGAATTGGCTAAACAGACCCAACGAGAGGCGTTGCGACTCTGCGAGGATATCAATTTGCGAACGCACGTAATCACGAAAGTAGACGAAAGCACCACGGATTATGGGTTGGAGAGTCGGAAGCATTATGACATTCTAGTGACGACTCCCAACAGAGTCTGCTTCCTGGCGAATCACGATCCACCGTTGATCGATTTGAGTAACATTCAGTACATTGTGGTCGATGAGGCGGATAAGTTGTTTGAAGAGTCGAAGAACGGATTTAGAGAGCAGTTGGATTCGATTATGAATGCTTGTACGAATCCGTGCAAGGTGGTGGCATTTTTCAGCGCAACGGTTACGAAGGAAGTCACGGCCTGGGCCAGTGAGAATATGACAAATAAGGTGCGTTTTTCGGTTGGAGTGGCCAATATGGCAGTTGATTTAGTGGAGCAGGAGTTGTTGTTTGTAGGGCACGAAAGTGGAAAGTTGTTGGCCTTCCGGGAGATGGTGCATAAGGGCCTTACACCGCCGGTGTTGATTTTTGTGCAGAGTAAGGATCGGGCACAGCAGTTGTTTACGGAGCTCATTTACGATGGACTGAACGTGGATGTGATCCATGCGGATCGCAGTCAGAAGGAACGTGACAATGTGGTGCGATCCTTCAGGGAGGGCAAGACTTGGATTCTGATCTGTACGGAACTAATGAGTCGAGGAATCGACTTCAAGGGTGTTAATTTGGTGGTGAATTACGACTTTCCCCCTTCTACGATCAGTTATGTTCATCGGATCGGACGGACAGGTCGGGCCGGGAGACGAGGCAAAGCGGTTACGTTTTTCACCAAGGACGATACGGTCAACTTGCGATGCATCGCCCAGTTGATCAAGCAGTCGGGAGGAACCGTGCCTGAGTACATGCTGAAGTTGAGAAAAAGTTCCCAGCAGGAGAGGAAGAAACTACAGCAAAAGGCACCGAAGCGCGCTGCTATCCGGACGCTGCCGGCATTCGAGATGCAGGAAAGGGCCAAGAAGAAAAAGCTGATCGCTAGGTCCAAGGCGAAAAAGGAGGGACGAGAAATCCGTGTTAGAAATAAGAAAAAGAAGAATAATCCTTCGCCAAATGGTCAGACGAAGGGTAAAAAGCAAGCGAAGAAGACTAAGATGTAAGGTAGGTTCTTTCTAAATAAGAGTTAAGAAATTGTACTTAGTCGAATTATTTAACTGTAGATTCTTCGAAAGATCTCGGACACATACCTTCTAATATAATAATTAAGGATCAATCACAGACGTACAAGGCACTTGAGTTAAATTATCTAGCACTTTCGAACAAAAACGACCTCGGTTTGCCCACCGTTTCGCTCGAATAAAAAGAGAGACCAAACTATACTTACTCGCACAGACAATCGCATGGTAGTTTGGGCATTTTGTTCGCCGGCCACGGTAGATAGCCGGCCGTCTTGAACACCCAATAGTCGTAGGAGACCTTTCCGATCAGCGCAATGAGCAGAATGATCTCCGTCGCTATCAGATAGTAGATGTAGTCGGTCCAATCGTGCTGCGATTGGCACAGTTTGCTCTCCTGGATCTGAACGATCTTGGTCAGGTGCGTGTTTCCCTCGCAGTAGATGAGATCGTGATCCAGCACTTGGGCTTTCTTGCTGAGTAGCCAATTTTTTAAATTCTTGGCAGCATTGCAGTCGCACGTCATCGGATTCCCTTCGAGGAACATGTACGAACCGAGGTCCAGGTTGGACTTGAACTGATAGGTTTGGATCGTTTTCAGCCTGTTCCGTCGGATCGAGAAGAATGTGAAGCGAGAGATGAAGTCCGTTCCTTCGAGATCGCTCAGCGAGGTGATTTGGTTGTCGTCGGCGTATAGACGCTGTAGGGTGCTGTAGGATTTTCCAATCAGTGCCTTCAAGCTCGTAATCTGTGGGCGGAAATAAGTTGGCTTAAGTCATAGAACGTTTTTTCAAGAATGGTTATTTAATCGCTTCCTACATTGTTGTTGGATACGTTCAATGTGACCGTATCGGGTGGTAGATGCTCGGGAAAGTCCACCAGTCCTAGCCCGGAGCAGTCGACCTGAGCGGTGAATGTTTTCCTATCGGTGTTGTTTAAATCGAAATTGAGCCGTTCCAGGGCGCAGTTGCACCTGGACGGACAGTCGTTCTGGATTCGAAGACTCAGCCGGAGCTGCGGCAGCGGGATGAAGTCCGTTGAATCGAACCAATTGAAGGTGCGGTTCGTGAGGCAGAACGTGGATGGTTCGTCCGTAAATTGGATTCCTTCCTTCAGCGATTCGAGAAGGGATTTGCACAGCATTCCTCGATTGCCTCTGAAGTGGATGAAAACCGTTTGAATTAAACAGTAATTGTAACTGGTCCAATCTAGCCTAATTACCTAATATCTAGTGTCAAATTTGTGCCCATGGACGGAATCGTCGAGAGATTGTTGTGGGATATATCCAATGAGGTTAGATTACGCAGCTCCCGAAACGCTCGGGGTTCGATCTCGCTGATGTTGTTATTGGAAATGTTCAGACAAACCGGTGAAGAAAAACGAGCAAAGGAACTGCTTATCTTCTGAATTGAGCCGTCGGTAAACGATAGCGATAGCAACTGCTTGATGTACTTGATGGACACGTTCAGTACCAGCTCCCGGACGGTGACGTTTCGCATGTGCATGTACCGCCAAGTGGTAGCGTTCGGGACACATGCGATGGCCTTGTTGATGTCGGTCACGTTGCAGCAATACAGAGCACCCGGGATCAGCGGATCTTGATTGCATTCGCACTCCTTGGTTAGATTGTGGCACAGATCCGGCGCTGCATTGTAACAGCCTAGCTCATTGGTGGGAGGAACTAAAGTCGTGGTTGTTGTTGGGACGGTCGTCGTAGAAGTGGTGCTGGTTGTTGATGTTGTTGTGGCTTCTGTGGTTGTTGTTGTCGTCGTCGTCGTCGATGGCGTAGTTGTTGAGGACGTGGAGGACGGTGTCGTTGTGGGTTCCGTAGTCGTGGTAGTTGAATTGGGTAAGGTAGTGGTCGTCGTGCTCGTCGTGTTAGCTATCGACTCCGGAATGTCGGACGGATTTGCGTCACCAACGGCTGCTGGTATCGTAGCGGTACTCTCCGTTGATATTGCGTTTGATCCAGCATGATCTGCAACTATTCGGCTTTGAACGACGGCAGCAGCAACCGTGAGAAGCATCAGCAGCTGGCATTTCAGGTGTATTGTCATCTGTTTTGGAATGAAAAAAAAAAAAGACAAAGTCATAAATTTACACCAATTTGCAACCTAACGATACAGAACGAGAAGATACTATCATTGCAAACTGTGTGCAAAACGGTCGGTAATTTATCCCATTATCGTTCGCCGTGTGGATTTGTGGCGGCGCGTTTTCCCTGTTTGCATAACAATTTAGCGAACCAATAATAGCCATTCTGGTCGTACGCTTTCTTTATTTTTATCCGCATGCAACGCGGGCGAGGCTCACTCAAGTTAGCATTGTGAAAGGGGGAGAGTTCTTGAACCCGTTCTTTCCCTTTCTGAGACAATATGTTTACCGATGGGTTTAGTCAACGGCGGCAGGTGTTTTACCTTAACTACTAAGCAAACATGCATTAAGGGGCGTTTGTCCTAAGACATGATGATGAACGATTAATTGCAGTGGGTTGAATAATTTCAGAATCAGCCATCGGAACTATAAATATCTTCAATTTAAAGATACCGTCAAAACAACGATTCAAGCCAGAACGAGATTATGAGTGATTGTTGGATAAATACTTTTTTTTAATTTTTTTTTATTATTAATAACACTTTACACCAGAAGGGTGAATGTGTGTCTTACGAAAATTTCAATTCTAATCCATATTTCCAGTATTTCTTCTCCAACTCCTCTTCGTTTCCTCCTTTTCAACTTCTCTGCTGTAACTTCTCTACTTCCCCTTCTATTCCTTCGATTGTTCGCATTAAAAAAAAAATCCGGCTCCTTACGTTTCTCCGACTTCTCCTTTCTCTGTTTTTCTCTTCTTCTTTGACTTTTTTCCATTCACTTTTTCTCTTCCGCTCTTTTTTCTTCCGTTTCTCTCATCTACATTTTCTACATTTCTCTCATTTATATTGTCTTTCACTTTTTTTTGCTTTTTCCACTGGTTTGCTTCTTCCGTTGTTCCTCCTTCAATTTATTCTGCTTAATTTTCCTCTTCATCCGCTTCCGGTTTCTTCTGCTTCTTCCGCTGATTCCGTCACGCTTCTCTTTCCCAACTGTTCTTCTTCAGTTTTTCCATTTCCGTACTTGTTTCCATCACTGTTTCTTCTTTCGCTTCTGTTCTTTCGTTTTTTTTTTTCATCGACTTCTGTTCGTCCGTTCGGATCTACATCGGACACGTTTCAGCTTTCCTCGTTATCTTCTTCGGCAACTTCCATTACCTGATTTCACTGTAATTGTCTAAACAGTATTGTTTCCCTTAGAAAATCAAGCATCCGTGTTGTTTGCTCCTCTGTATTTCCCAGGGCGTCCCGTAGGCTAGTCCCGATATCGTTCTTCTGCCTTTCGGTTACAAATTTCCGACATTCAAGAACCAAATGTCGGGCATCACCGTACCACACACTCACAAATGGGCGGCTCCTTCTTCAAAAGAAACGTGTGTCTAAGCCGCATGTGGCCGATCCTCAAACGTGTTAGAACACATTGGTTGGCCGTGCTCCCGCGTTCCGTCCACCTGCAGGTATCGTCCTTCACTTTCCTCAACTTTGATTCCCTGGTCTCATACCACTGGTTATTCCACCGGCGGCGTATCAATTGCTTTACTTTTCGCAGAGCATCTTCTCCTGGAATTGGTGCCTCCTGGCCTCATTGGCTTCGGAGTTGCCACTGATTCCGGCGTGACCAGGAATCCAGCAGAATCGCATAGGTTTGTTCCGCGCTATCTCTTCCACTTCTTGGATCTACGGGTGTCAAGATTTTCCTGGCTCCAATGCCAGTAGGCAACTAGCAGCTGGTTCGGGATCGTAACAGCCATCTTTATGGCGTATGCCTCGCAGAGAAGACGCTGCATCCTTTTGGAAGACAGAAGGTGCAGTAATTCCTGCAGAATCATGGCTGTTCGGCTTCGGAATGGGAACGACAATAGCATTCATGTCTGCAGCGGTCATACACGACCGAGTTCCTCTCATTTCGCGTTTAGCTGAGCACAAATCTCAAATAGTATTAAGACTTTATGCATATTTTCCTTTGGAGCATCCTTTGGTTAGCAAGCCCTTTTTGTTCCGATATAGCTGCGGTTTTTAGTTTGAAACACTTGAAGTGAAAAATATTCTAACCTAGAATTAATATTAGGAAAGGACTCGGTCGTGTATGTTCTTAAACCCTATGAGGAGTGAGAGCACTCTTCAAAAGCGCGCCCCTTTATCATTTAAAATCGGATTCATTGCAAAGAAAGCAAACAATGACTGTGATACACACCATGCAGTAGAACCCTAGTCCAAACTAATTCAAACAATAGAACATGTTCTGACAGCGCCGTGCGTTCGCAGACATCCGCGCCGACGAGGTAAACAAGTCATATGACATATGGTAAGAAGAGAAGAGAGAGAGAGAGAGAAAGAGAGAGAGAGAGAGAGAGAGAGAGAGAGAGAGAGAGAGAGAAAGGGGGAGGGGGCATACGTCAGAGGTAGGAGAGGAGAAAATAAAATTTCATTTTCATTTTCATTTTGCAGCATTTGGTGGGGCAATAAGAGCGCAAGTCAGTCCAAAGCTGATGATGAAGGAGGGGTAATGGCGAACTATTCTATTCAGATCACATGAACTCCATGGGCAGGAACAAGGATAGGTTTGGGTAGGTGGTTAAGGTAGGGCGTTTTGGACCGGTTAAAAATACTGCAAAAAGAAGATCATAAAATCGTTAATTCACAATTCCGCATTACAATAATATACGGAAAATCCCGAAAAGATAGAGAGAGCCATTCCCTGTAGTTCGTATCAATTTGACCAGGCTATTTGAGATGCCACGGTAAATTTCATTTTGTTTTTACGCTGCGAGTTGCTATAAAAAGTAACATCTCTGTGATTTGCTATAATTTGAAAGTCGGCTGTCGTATACCGCACATATATTAGAATTAGAATTAGAATTGCAATTGAGGTATGTTTGGTGTTTAGTAAATGACAATCAATGAATAAACAACAATAAAAGAATTGCCACGCCAATAAAAAAAAAATGCTGAAAAATGCACCTCCTGTCGTGTCCCTCAACTACTGGATGTCAGGCGTCTACAAACTGTTTCTAAATAGCCTTGTCTAAGCGCAAATTGCGTCAAAGACCGCCGGTAGCACACCTCTTTCATTCTGAACAAACCCACCTATGACAAACTCCAGTGATACGATACTCTGAGTTCCTAAACGGGCCCTCAGCATCCCATAAAAAAAAACCACAATACTTATGACCACGGTCTAGAAGTCCACTGCATAGGAAAATCTATGACAGTTCAAACTTCCACCCCAAATTGAATATTAAACGTTTTCAAAATTGAATAAATCTATCTATGATTAATTTTTTAGTGATTTGCGGCCCAACCCACCGATATCACACTCAACTTTAATGCCTGTATACATGCGTGCTACGACGCGGCTGTTAAATAGAAAGAGGAGCGAGTGTGACTGGACCTTTGGCTCTCCCATGAATGGTTCATTAGAGTAGAAGGTCATACAATGACATGACCTAGCGACATCTATCATAAATCAGCTATCTCCAATGCATCATTAATATGAGATTGGGCCCTCCCACCAGCGTCCAGGTACAAAATCCAGCCATGGAGAGGGAAGTAGAGGAGAAAAATAAAATAAACTGAATTGTATAGTGAAAGAGTTCGATAGAAGTTCAGGAAATTTGATGAAATTTAGTTTCAAGTTAAATTGGTGGATAAATTGAGTAGAGTTTCGCGTACTAAATGAAATTTGGTTGTACGATCACAACACAGAAGACGGTGAGTAGTGTGAGTTAGATGAGTAACATGAATTAAATTAGATCTCACTCGTTACAGCTAACTACATAGAGCAGTGGTTCCCAACCTTTTTGGGCTCGCGACCCCCTTTTTGAATCAGTAATGGCCCTGCGACCCCATTGGAAAACTAATGTGATTATGTTGCGATAAAAAATAAAGAAATACATCAATTTTCGATCTTTTTGATGTATTACGACATTTTATGTTATAACCAGGGAAAAACACTCTCAGTGTGATTGCTGCGCCTGGATGTTGACAACGCCAATGTCATGTCATCTTCAACGTTCAGCCTGTTTCTTGTCTTCGTTTTAATTTGAAGTAGAGTTGAAAATCCGCTTTCACAAAGGTATGTTGACACGAATGGGATTAGGATCTTCAATGCCTCCATGGAAACTTTGGGGTACGAGCCATACATAGCACACCAGAACTGGCTCAGTTCCTTTTCATGAAACAAATCGCGAGACGAAGAATCGTTTTTCAGGTCCAAGTATTCATCCTGTATCTCATCTGAACGGCTAGCCACATCCAATGAAGATGGTAACGGGTTGTGTACTAAAGCAGCTACTTCTTGCTTCAACTCGGGGAAATACTTCTCAAATTGCTGCTCCAGTGAATTCAAATGTGCAATAATTTCTGCTTGGAGAACCGAAGTCAGCTCGCTTGCTCCTTTATCGGTCATATTGCACAGACGATCAAACATGGCAACATTTCCTATCTTAACTTTTCGGCGCCAATTTTTTAGTTTTTTCCGCGAATGCATGAAGATGATCTTGGAAGTGAACAAGATTGGATTGTTTGCCATGAAGTTTCAAATTCAGCAAATTCAGATGCTCAAAAACATCAGCTAAGTAAGCGAGACGCTTCTGAAAGTCTCCTTCATTAAAATGTGCAAGGAAGTCATTTTTCCCTTGAGCTTTCAAAAACGTTTGGATCTCATCCTTCAACTCGAAAACACGGTTGAGTACATTACCCTTCGACAACCAGCGTACGTAAGTGTAGAAAAGAAGAACCTCATGATCTGAGTTCATTTCCCTGCAGAGTTCCTTGAATAAACGTGTATTCAGGGCTCCAGACTTAACGTAGTTAACAATCTTTATGACCAATTCCAGTACTTTCAATAACCCTTCCGGCAACGTCTTGCTGGCAAGAGCATATCAATGGATCATGCAATGGACACCTGCGGTATGTGGGGAAAGCTCCTTGACCTTCTTCTGAAATCCAGATTTCTTGCCAAGCATTGCAGGAGCTCCATCGGTGCGAACCCCACAAAGTTGCAAGTCACCAGATTAAAAAAACGCCTTGATTTTAGCCATGATATTATCACTTTTGGTAGTAGTTTCCAAGTCACAACAGAAAAGAAACTCCTCCTTTAAATCGCCAGCAGAGCATACGTACTTCACAAACACCAACAGCTGCGCACAGGAACTGATGTCCGTGGATTCATCGAGTTGAATTGCGAATAAAGGAGATTGTTTTATTTCTTCCAGAACTTGCTCTTTCACGTCTTTGGACATATGGGCAATTCGTCTTTGCACAGTGTTGTTTGATAATGACACTTGCCGCATTTTCTTTTCACTTGCTTCCCCAAGAACCAAATTCACCATTTTCAGCATGCTAGGTTTGATCAGAGTTTCTCCAATCGTTTTTTTGTTTTGAGCGATTTCCAGTGCTGTCTCATATGACGCCTGCACTACTGCTGTGTTTTGTTGTTGAATGCTGCCAGTGCCAGTGGCATCGAATCTCTGCCGTTTCAAGCCAGCTTCATGACGCCGAAAAAAGTCCACATCCTTAGTACTATGCTCGGCATGCTTGGTATCCAAATGCCGTTTCAATTTTGATGGCTTCTACCCCAACCCCACCCCACCACCCCCCACCGTACTTTCCCCCAACCAAAATTTTGAACCAATTATTTAACCACCCAAAAATACCTTTCTTTTCCTTCCTGGGCCGGCAAAAAAAAAAAAAAAAATATTTTTTTTTTTTTTATTAATTTAAATTTAATTAATAATTTACCTTATCCATATAACAATATAAAATTTTCAGCGCGGCACCAAAAAAACAACAAAAAAATATAAAAAAAGGAAGAAAAAAATAGGTGGGTTGATAATTCGGCGCGCCACCCCGCGAGACCACTTCATTAATAAAAAAAAAAAAAAAAAATACATCAACCCACACCTCACTAAGAAGGAAAAAACAAAAAAAAAAAAAAAAAATTCACACCCGCGTGCGCGCAAAAAAAAAAAAAAAAAGAAGAAACAACTCACCATCGCCCCCCCCCCCCCACCACCCCCCCCCCCCACCCAAACAAATAAAAACACCAACGAAAACAAAATACTCCTCTTTTTTTCATAAAAACGCACAACATAAGAAGGTTGTTCTTTTTTTTTTAGGGGAATAGTTTTTTTTTTTTTTTTAGCCAAAAAAATTGCCACCCTGGTCAGACCCCCCCCACCCCCTAGAAGGGACCACCGGTTGGGAACCCAAGTAACAATTTCAGTTCTATTCCAGCCGTATAGCACTCCTCCCGGCTTTGTTGATGACACTACATTCAAAACTGTTTTATCTACCAACACCTCCTCTATGCATCTTTAAAGCCGAAATGTGTACAAAGTGGCCCACTCTATAGACGGTTGTGAAAACAAATTAATAAAACCTTTCTAAGACCATAAAGATTTTGAAAATGTTCTAGTGAAAGATGTTATGACCACTTGAGAACCATCATAAAACCTTTTGGCCGCCATCAAAACCAGCATAGGGCCAAATGGCCACAGCTGTCAAACTTCACGGCGATATCGTGGTTGGTTTTTGTTGTTTTGCTTTGTTGCTCTTCTGATTCATTCAACAGTAAATAATGGCTAAGAAAAAAGTTCTACTGTTGCGGAAAATTATGATTGATAGCAAAATATATAAAACAAATTGAGTTTGTTTTATAGCGTATCATGCTCCAAATCATATGCGCATTCAATTTTATGGTGAATATTGGCACGATAAGAGCTGAAAATTAATGCGCTCTGGAAATTATGCGAGTTTACAACAACAAAAACAAAATTGAAAGAAATATATTCCGTAAATTAATCATGAAACTCCTGAAAATTGATGGAATTCAATAAGGTTATCTGAACGAATACCGAAATTTGCCGTAGATCTACAGTTCAATTGTATTACATTTAAAATTTGGTGTATTTATTTTTCCACATTTCAATTATTTCATATATTTCAATATGGCGATTGCAAGAAATCACAGTGTTGCCAAAAAGCCAATTTATCTTAGCAATGGCTACTATAAAACTATCTGGTCGCTTGGTAGCTTTCCTCAATGCCAGTTAGCCGTTTAATGCATTTACTGGAGGCAAAATGGTTTTAAAATGCTTTTTCAACTGATCATAATAAGATAATATGAATGAGTCCTAAAACGGCATTTCAAAACAGCATTTTATGAGTTAATAAAGTCAAAATAAAACCTTTGATAGGAGTAAAAGGAATTTTAGAAGTCAAGGTTTTAAGATCGTTGTAAAGAAGCTGTGTAGGTTCTTATAAACCTGCCTAAAATTTGAAACCTATTGGCATATCTTGCTGCCATAATAAAGCCGAATTGATTATTAGTGGCTTTCATAAAACTTTAATAAAACTTAATAAAGCTGGACGGTTTTGGCAATGTTACTTGGGAAGCCCCGACATAGAGGGTAGACGTGGGCCCAAAAAAGCCCCGCCCCCCCCCCGACCCCACAAAATTTTCCACACCACACAACATAACAAAAAAAGACAAAAAAATAGTGCACCACCAAAAAATAAAAAAAATATTAAAAATTTAAAAAAAAATAAAAGCAAAAACTCCCCCAAAAAAAGAAAAAGAAAGATGTGGAGGAAAAACAACCAAAAAAATAAAAAAAGAAAAAATATAAAGTAAGAGTTAACATGACAAATCATAAAATTATATTATAATTAAAAATCCCAGTTTGATCACCCCCTGAGGGGGATAGCCAAAAACGGTTTGTTTTTAAATTCGACCTTTGATCCGAACAGAACATCAAATAGAAAATGAGCATTCACATATATCAAGACTAACCATGTTTTCCTTATTCCAAGCTCATCCTCGGTGGCTCAATCCGAGTATTGTCACTTTTCGCAAGACATAAAATGTAATAAGGACTAAGATATGTTCCTTTAACTACAAAAAAAAAATATATATATATATATATATATATATGTTCCCTAGTTTGAATTAATTCGGGCTAGGGTCCGGTGGTAGATCTAATACCCCGTAACGCACCTCGAAAAGGTAATCTACTAGCGTTATGGGTCAACTAGGGACTTAAATTTCCTTCCTAAGGTAGACGTGATCAAAGATTTTTCTTCTCAAAATCCCAACGGCACCGACTGGAATTGATACCAGATCGACTGGGCAGACAGGCAACCGGTGTTCTGTGCTAATTATGCTTCCAAAGGCCTGTATCCGCAATAAACCCGATTGTGTATTTGAAGTGTCTATTATATTCAACTTTACCACGTAGGCGTATGGTACGGTATGTCCACGCACGCTTCCTCCCTGTGTATATTCACAAAATGCGTTGTTGAACCACAACATCTATTCATTTGAATCCAACTCATTTTACAGAATCATCCTTGCGGTTAATTCAACGCAGTAAGCCTGGCCCCTTTGACGCTAGTATCATGTCCCTGATGTGCTGTACTTTGATAGTTCATTGCGTTAAAGCCAATCTGATGCCATAATAACATAAATATATTTTGAAACTTCAAATGCGTTTGTCTCATGTTTCTCTTTTGTAACATGTGACATTAATGCGTCCGACCGGCAGTATACCAGGTCCAGAATTTTATTCGTTAAGGCAAACTGAACGCATGTGCATATCACATAGTAGAATCCATCGTGTTAAAATAAACAAGATAACAAAGGAGTCACTAGCGTGGTGACAATAATCACTTCATATTAGGTGACTCTCTAATTGATTTGCAGGGAGCGTTACCGGAGCTTATCCGCGGCGCAGAAGTGACCTACAATACAAACAGCCCAACGATAAATGTGTGGGCATCATTCCATACTGTGCAAATGGATCGAGACCAGCAAAACGAGCAAAACAAAAATCAGCCTCGGGGTATGTCGTCTGCTTTCAAACTCAGTTGTTGGAATAGTTCCTACCCATCGAAACGAGGGACCTTCATTTTGCGGGCGTTTTAGATACCTTGTTCGATTTTTTTAATCCTCGGCGAACTCACATGGTGTAGTAGCGAGTTGGGAGATACTCCGCATGACCAACGCTTCCGGCAGACCAACACTGTTCTGGCCCAGCTAATGATTCACCTTGAACTAATGGGAGATAGCATTCGCCTGGAGGGAAATAGGGTGCACAAGAACCTATCGATTAAATCCACCACTAAACGACCTGCCGGCAGTAGTATAAAAAAATCAGCCCCGGGGCATGTCGTCTGCTGTCAAACTTTGTTGTTAGAATAAATAGTTCCTGTCACTGAAGAAATTCGTTCATTAGAGTAGATAGCTTTGAGATTGTTCAGAAATTCTTTTCTCCCTCATCTACACGCGCCCAATCCACATGACTCAAGTTTGAGACGATTTTGATGAAAACGAGTCGAAAACGACTTAAAATTAAGTCAAATGAAGCGGGCGTGCAAAGCTGATGTACTGTCTCATTTCACACTAACGATTTACTTGGCTTCTAAATTAAGAGTCTTTTGTCCTTTTTCTAATCGGTAAATATTTTGACTATACTTACCATGCGTAGCAAACTCTGTTAATTATTGCCTCTTTGGTTACCGATGCGACAAAGAATTCAATTATACACTTTCAACCACACAAGACTAGTGTCTATGAACATAGAATAAAACCGGTCCGTCGCATTCCTCAGTCCTCGTCGGTCGGTGGATGCTGATGAACTTGTGTGTGCATTATAATCCGCAATGCACCTTCGTGGCGATAGTTTCTACAAACAGTCGGAGAGATAAGAAATTTTCTCGTTACATTTTGCGAAGGTAGGATAGAACAGAGGACATTCTAATTCTGCATGTTTCAGCTTCACGAAGGGAAGAATACGAATCGTTCGTTATAACATTGAATCACTACAACAACCTCTTCTTATCGGGGAATATTCACGTTCCATTCACACCCGGAAAACAGATATCCATCTGAACGTCTCCCCTTTACGAAATTTATCACCCATCAGGGTAAATATTGACGCAAATAAACGGAAACCGTCACGGTAATAAAACCCGATGGCTATCTTTAAACCAAACTGATAATACACTATCCAAACACATTTTGTTCCTATTTAGGGAAATGCAAATAAACTCACGTACAATCGACACCCGTCCTTAACAATAACAATGATAGTAGAAATTGGCTAAGCCACTTTGACAAATATTTTTAATGTTAATCCGTACACGCACACACTTGAACGACTCAGGGGGTTTCTCAATCGTGGCTTAATATTAGTGATTCATGGATGAAAACAAGTGAACATGATTGCACGCTTGATATGCCTCTGTTTTGGTTGTCGTAGTGTTTGTAAAAATACAGCTTTTCCCAGTTTTAGGAGGCGCAGTGTGAGATAACTGGATTTACCGATCTGGTTTCCTCTCTATCGAACGTAACGTGTGTTGCACTAAACAACTAACTCACAATAAACGATTTATTTTTAAACCCCTAAACCGCTGAAATTAATTATCAATGTGTTTCGCGCTGCTATCGGTGGGAATCTGCAATTTACACTAGTGTACTCGACGCGTCTGACGTCCGTTGCTTCCCATTCGAGACTGATAGCTCTATAAACCGCTACGATCAAATCGACAAGCCTTCTTCTAAGCTAGTGTTTCAAAGACGTCCAAACCGAGAAGAATTTGTTGAATTAATTTATATGTATAAGTTAGTAGACGAGAATCGGCGAGAGAGCGCGGCAGATCAATATTCAACGATGCGAGCGTTCTCTTGCGATTACATGTGGTGAGTTCTCTCTGCTTTCTTTCGCCTCTGTATATTTGTTGATTGTGTGTAAAGTGATACAATATGCGCGTGATAAGTATTAAAAACGACTGCATGATGCATTTTTTTTCCTAGCAGATTGAGCATTGAGGCCCCGATGAAAACTGGGTACACTAAATCGCTTATCAATAAATTCGCTGAATTGATGAGAGCCATACAGTTTGTTCTAATTGGCCTCAATCTAGCCGATGTGCTAAGTTGATACAGTTTGTGGTGATTTTAAGATGAAAGCCATTATTTAAAAAAAAAATCTAAGCTCGTTTTTTCGTTCCAAACAGAAATTTTGGCAATGAAAATGTCTGTTCCGCTTGGCGAGTAGAATACAATTTTCATACATATTGTTTTGATTACACTAGTCGGCAAAATCGGAACTTTTTTCGCTCCCGTCGGCATTTCTGGTTGGATTTTATAGATTTTGCTACGCTGAATCCAAATATGGGCTCAGAAATGCTGTAACACGTCCAGTTTTTGATAAAAATGTGATTTAAACTCACAAAAACGCGTACTTCCGTAGTAATATGATCTACCTAAGCAACAACCAGAATATTGGCTCTGCCCTTTGCAAGTTGGACTTGGATTTTATGGAATGGACCTCCCTGAATCCATTCTTGAACACAGATTTTTCGTAACACGTAAGATTAATGAAATAAACCGGGATTTCATTCATAAAATTACGAATTTTCATAAAAATCAAGATTTCCTATTTTGAAAACATGAATTTTCGCCCCGCCCTTTGAATGTTGGGTTTGGATTTTATGAAATAAACCTCCCTGAATCCATTCGTTATCACAGATTTTTCGTAACACGGAAGGTTGATGTAAAAACCGGGTTTAGATTCACAAAATTACGAGTTTTCATGAAAATCAAGACCCGTCCATTAATTACGTCGCTCAAAAATACAGATTTTTAACCCCCTCCTTTCTTTATCACATTTTTTGTATGGATTTTTGAAAATTTTTGTATGCATCGTCACTTTTTAAACCCCCCCCCCCACCTCCCTCTCAAAGCATACCGTAATTTATGAACGATCCCTTTAGCTTTGCCTCTTTGAGTATATTGAGTGTATTGATGTTGCTTCTTACAGCAGTTTGGGAACTGAAGACCTTCAAAGTTCATTCATTAATTCAAAAGTCAGCTGCACAGAGCCCTTCAGAAACGCCTCATTAAATACTCTATTCAGCAGTGCCGTATTTTTAAGTTAGGATAGGAGTGAGCAAGACAGCATTAAAACACGCAAACACTCAAAAAACAAAAGAATAGACAGAGACAAAAGACTCTGTGTTAGTCACTATTGCTCGAGAGAATAAGGAAAAGATATGTTCAAAAAGAAAGCAAGAATCCTCAAGCACGTAGCTTAATGCGGCATTTTATAGAGCTTTTTGAAGTTTAATTTGCGCACACTACTGCAAGATTTGAATCGAAGCAGTGCGAGTGAGAATTCAACGAAGTTGTGGGAAACCAAACCGTGCATTAATCCCCGCATGTTAGACAAAGAAAGACGATTAAATGTCGTAAAGGTCTATTGGCGTATTTGCGGCACAAAATTTGTGTCATTATTGCTGTCTTGCTTTGGCGTCAATTAATGCTCATGTTGACTCTCTTCAGCCTTGCACAATCATTTTTTATTCATTCAAAGCTAGCTATTTGAGTGTTACGGACGCGTTTTTTTTTTTTTGTAAAAATGTCGCGAATTTGTCTGAACGATCCGCAAAAATTTTGTTGCATTTGTGGAGACGTGATATTGAAGGAACAGAGAAAGGGGTTTACACCTTTGTTGGAGACAGCATATCTGCTGTATTTTGACAAGGAGCTTCCAAATCGTGAGTTTCCATGGGTTCCAACATACTCCTGTTGCTCATGCTACCGAACATTGCTTGGTTGGATGAAAGGTACGTACAAAGGCTTAGCTTTTGCCAAACCTATGGTGTGGACTAATCCAACCAATCACATGAGCGATTGTTACTTTTGTTTGACAAAAAATCATGGATTTTTCAAAGCTTTGAAGCATAAAATCGAATACCCATCAAGGCCAACATTGCACTCCGAAGCAAAGCCAGTTCCAATATCTCCAAATATTGCTGGACGTGCTGAGGAGTTGGATTCGGAACCAGGCGAATCTGAGAAAAGCTTTCAGGATGATCCAGATTTTTTACCTTCGGAGTCTGAGGAACCGCATGTGTTACGAAAAATCTGTGTTCACGAATGGATTCAGGGAGGTCCATTTCATAAAATCCATGCCCAGCATTCAAAGGGCGGAGCTGAAATTCATGTTTTCAAAATAGAAAATCTTGATTTTTATGAAAAATCGTAATTTTGTGAATGAAATCCCGGTTTATTTCATCAATCTTACGTGTTACGAAAAATCTGTGTTCAAGAATGGATTCAGGGAGGTCCATTCCATAAAATCCAAGTCCAACTTGCAAAGGGCAGAGCCAATATTCTGGTTGTTGCTTAGGTAGATCATATTACTACGAAAATACGTGTTTTTGTGAATTTTAATCACATTTTTCTCAAAAACTGGACGTGTTACAGCATTTCTGTGGCCATATTTGAATTCAGCGTGGCGAAATCTATAAAATTCAACATATATACTTGAAGGGAGTGAAACACTGCCGACTAGTGTTAAATTTTTTAATTTTTATTATCCCCCACCATTTGCTTCTGTTTTTTTTTTTTTACGCGCCAAAAAACCCCCCCCCCCTCCCCCCCCTTTCCCCCCCCCCCCCCCCCAACACGCCCCCCCCCCCCCCCCCCCACCCAAAAAACTGGGTTTTTTTTTCTCCCACCTTCTTTTTTTTTAAAATATTAACCCCCTTTAAAAAGGGGTTAATTTTTTTTTTTTTTTTTTTTTTTAAACAAAAAAAACACAAAAAAAAAAAAACAACAAAAAAAAGATTTATTAGTAACTTTTAGAAAATCATCTTAATTTTTATGAACAAAAATGTAAAAATTGTAAAATAGATTCTTACACGCTAAAAAAATATATTTCAAAATTTAAATTCAATAGGGGGTTTAAATTTAAAAAAAAACATGGTTTTGCCATCCGTGGGCATTTTTCCTAGCACAAAAATATTTTTTATAAATCTCAACTATTTTTTCTCGATTTTTAAACAAGAAAAATCTAATCATTTTTATTTTCACAAACTGACTTGCAGTTTCACAAAGTGACATTTATACAAAGTGACAGCACTTAATTTTCAGTAACGGGGGCTCCCATTATGACATATATGTCAACTTATGTATGCTAAAAATCAATGGTTGGTTCGTTGGTTTAGGTAGTCTGTTTTTTTGTAGCGTGTTTCATGGTGAAATAGGATGGTGTTGTCTTGCAATCATTATTTTTTGAAATTGTTTTTTTCAATAGTTTCGCTTGTCAAAATTAAAAAATAAATTAAATGCCTGTATATTATTATATTTATTATCGAACAATGTTATAATCCACATACCCCTATAATACCCTATTTTCAAAATCAAAAAAAGAGTCTTGCTAAAATTGAATTAAATAATAAAAAAAAACAAAATAAAAATTGCATAACGAGAACGGCCAAGAAAGATAAAAAAAAAGAAGTAAGAAAAAAAAATATTTTACAAAAAAAGACAAGACAAAAAAAAAAAGCAAAAAAGAAAAGAGAAAAAAAAGAGGTATGAAATAATTTTAAAAAAAATGATAAAAAATATAAAAAAGAAAAAATAAAAAATACAAACAAAAAAGAAAAAAAAAAAAAAAAAAAAAATAAATTAAAAATAAAAAAAAATATAAGAAAATTTTTTTTTATTAAAATAAAAAAAAAAAAAAAATAAAAGACCGTCCCCTCGCGGAAGAGGAAGGGTTAAGAGAAAAAAAGAATTTAAAAAAACAAATTTTTCATGTCCTATTTTTACCGTGTATCGCGCTAACTCCCAAAGTAACCACGAGGCTATAATAGCTTGCATATATAGGGCATATGCATTACGTCTAGTGCATCATTAAAGTTGGATTAAAGCTGAAAAGGGCCCCACTAAGATCGAACTAATGCTATATCTTTTGTAATGCCATAAGACATTGCTAAAGTAGCATTATTGCATTGGTAATGTATCATTGCATTGGTAATGCATCATTATATTCTTAAAGCTAATCTAATGCTTCATTACTTGACAACTGTTGAATTGATGCGATCCCGTATTAATGATGTTGATTTTGTGTTGAATAAGAGCAATAATATAATGCTTGGGGTTACTTGGGTCGTCTTATAATTTGGTCCTAAAACTTCACAGAAGCCAATTAAATTTAATTATAATGACAATTTGGATTTTTAAGGGTATTTTAATGTTTGAAAAATCAAGGCTACCATTTGGAAAGGGCTTATTTATAAACTATTATTTTTTTCAAACTTTAGTGATAATACAATTCAATCAGGTGGTTACGATTCTGTTTATTACCAAAACTTTGAAGTACATTTCAAAAAGGACGATAAATTGGAAAACAAAAGCTTTATCCTAATATCTGAAGTATTGACCCATGACCCATTGTTCAGTTGTTTATATCAAAATTGCTAGATTGCATTAATCAAAATTCAATATATTGCTAAAAAAATATTTTCATGTTAGATGGAGCAGCAGCCCATTATAAGAACAAAAAGAACTTTGCCAGCTTGTGCAATTTCAAGTCCAAGTATGGATTGGAAGCAGAATGGCACTTGCAACGTCTCATGGGTCTATTTGATGCTCTTGGTGGTATTCTCAAGCGAATGGTAAAGAGAGCAAGCCTTGCTCAAGATTATGGAAATCCAATCAAAACTCCTCGGGAACTATATGACTGGGCAGTTGTACAGTCAAATGAAAGTATTGCAACACAAATGTCAGAAGAACTTGAGGAGTTATATATCCACAGACAAGACCTAGTATACCTATGAGTTTTCATTGACATAAACAGTATTTCGAAAATTCATATAACGTCATATTTGAATCGTCTTTAAATGGATATGCATCAAGTCATATCAAATTTGAATTTTCGAATTTGATAAGACTTTATGCATATCCATGTAAAGACGATTCAAATATGACGTCCGCTATTTTTTTTAGTTTTATCAGCCCCTTCTATCACACTTTTTCCCATACCTTTTACACGTACTGTTACAACTCTTGACCTTCCCTGACTTTTACTCAAACGTACATGTTTGGTTCTGTTTTACTGATGTCAAGGGAAATATAATGTGTTTGACCCTTTTCAAATGTTAGTCTAGATGATTATTGTTTTTTGCAAAGATTTTCAATACATTCAATTCCTCATGACTGCTAAATTTTATTGGATTCTATAGGGGTGTCGAATACCATAACTAGACGAGGTTACGTGATACACGGTAAAAAAAGGACATGAAAAAGTTGTTGTTTGAAAAACTTTTTTTTCCTTAAAAGTGCCCAGCTTGCAATGTATGGCGAACTTTTAGACAATTATATTTTTATAAAAAAAAAAAAATCAAATAAAAATTTTTAAAAAAAAAAAAATTTTAAAAAAATTTTTTTTTTTTGTATGAAAAAATTTAAAAAATTTAAAAAAAATTTTTTTCAAAAAAAAAAAAATGATTTTTTAAAAAATACCAAAAAATAATTTTTTTTTATTTTTTTTTTTTTTTAAATTTTTTTTATTAAAAAAAAAACAAAAAAAAAAAAAAACCCTTTCCAAAGACAATTCATAGAAAAATTAAAAAAAAAAAAAATAAAAAGTTGTTTGAAAAGACATAGTCTACACACCCACAAAGTTTCATTGGATTCTGAGAGGGTTCCGAACAGAGGAAAAGGCTTAACATGTTGTTAGTTTTTCAGCATTTCAGCATAACATTTATTTCAAAGTTGCACTTCTGAACTACACTACACTGATATGCAAAAGAAAGTGCCAACCTCATAATTTTTTGAATTTCTCTCATTTATTTCGTTTAAATTAAAGTAAATACACTGTAGTCTTTTTTGATATCTTATTTTACATATTCTTTTCAAGTTTCACTTATGGAATAATAATTAAAAAGAGAGTTCGACTTGTAGAAAAAAAATCAATTCGTGTTGAAAAAAAAAATAGTGACAAAAAAAATGTGCCCACTTCATTTGGCTCCCGGGAAGATAAATTTAAGTAAAAGAAAAGCATTTTAATAATTGATGGGCCCCCCTTTGGCCTTCAGGACCAGCTGCAGGCGCTTCGGCATGCTCTCCACCAGGTTCTTTAGGTACTGTGGATCAAGCTTTTCCCAGGCGCGCTTCAGGGCTTCAAAATAGTTGAATTTATTGGTAACATCAGTTTTGTCAACCCTGGCATCTAGAATCACCCACAAATTCTCGATGGGGTTGAGGTCCGGGCTTTGTGGAGGCCATTCCATCGGTTTTATCCGACAAGTCAGGAAGAAAGAATTGGTCTTCTTGGAAGCATGCTTCGGGTCGTTATCCTGCTGAAATACGAACTTCTCTTCAAGACCCGTCTGGATCGGCGAAATCTCTAGATTTTGAGGCAGGATGTTGATGTAGGAATCTGCCGTCATTATCCCGTTGATTTTCACGAGGCTACCCACTCCACTCCACGAAAAACACCCCCAGACCATCACATTTCCTCCTCCATGCTTTACATGTGGCGCTCCTCAAGCTCCTCACCCGATTTGCACCACACACGAACCCACCGCTTTCGATTGAAAAGCTCGAATTTTGATTCGTTCGACCAGAAGACCGTTTTCCAGAACTCTACGGGCTTATCAGCATGCTCCTTAGCAAACCTAAGCCGTTTGGCTTTGTTTGCCTTGCTGATAAATGGGCGCTTTTGGGCAACTTTGTTAATTAGCCTCTGTGCTACAAGACGGCGACGAACAGTTCGACCAGGAACTGATAACTGAAGGGTTTCCTGGATCTTACGGATAGTAACTTTTGGGTTTGTCTTGACTTCACGCATGATCTTGGTGTACGTTCTCGCATCCGTTTTCCGCTTCCTGCCTCGGCCAGGGCGATCTACCACTGATCCAAACGTTTTAAGCTCCAGAAGACTTTGGCAACCGCTGCCTTACTGATACTGTACTTCTTAGCGACAGCCCGGTGCGATTCACCGTTTTGCACATCACGAACGATCAATTTTCGGATACACAAGGGAATTGCTTTCGAAAGCACTGCGTTCTCCATCGAAAACATATCGATTTTTGAAGTGGGCACTTTATTTTGTCAGTTTTTTTTTCAACACAAATTGATTTTTTTTTCTTTAAGTAAAACTCCTTTTTTTTCAGTATTCCATGGTATGCATAAGTGAAACTTAAAAAGAATATAAAAAATAAAATAAGAAAAAAAACTACACTGTGTTTACTTTAATTTGAACCAAGTAAATGAGAGAAATTGAAAAAACGAAGAGGTGGGCACTTTATTTTGCCTATCAGTGTACAATATGAACTGAAAATTACATGTGTTCCGGCTGCTGTCCTGTTGCAATTGCAGACAAACCCCCCCCCCCCCCACGACCCAGAAAACCAACACAAAGAATGACAGCCACCGGAAAAAAAAACGAATTTCAAATTTTAAACCACTTTACAACACCTGGAAGACCTGAAACACATCATGCAAAAGGTGCAAAAGACAATACATCCCAAACCTTGACAACCTGAAACCAATTTATATGCAATAATACACTATCATATCATAACAACAAAAAAGATAAAAAATGTATCTTGCCTCTATTTCCCGTAATGTCCTTCCATGTTAATAGGATGGGGCTAAGGCAAGGATGATCCCAAAGCGCGCTGCAACTACGAACCTAATGTGAATAGTAAAATTCTCAATGTGACCTCCAGGCACACGATCCTCTGTAGCAGGTGGAAAAACTACTTGATGTGATATTTCCACAATGGAACTGACTCAGCTTCGGGTCTTGACCAAGAATCCCTACTGAGCCCTTGCGGCACGAAAAGCCGGCCAGTTCAGCGCAAGGGACCAGCTGTTCCCCGTAGGTATATACTGGCATGGCTGATGCCGGGTCTCGAAACCTGGGACAGATACATTAAGCTTCCCACGGATTCTTTTTAGGGTAAATCCTTCATCTCGTCTTCTTTCATATTTGGGCACATTGACTTATTGAAGGCAATAAGACACGAAGCAGGGAACTGGAGAGCTGTCATTTTCCTGTAGCTAACATTTCTTACTACCAAACATCAAAAGATTCATTGTTTGTAAACAATACTGGCGTTCGTACCCGTAGTAACAAACGTCAGATGGGCCTTATTCAAATAAGGCCCACGATATGTTGCATACTGTCAAACGCTTGTAAATAAGATAGGGTTGCCAAGTCCCTGACACGAAGTGAACGCAAGGGAGGTTTGAACACGAATGATTTTATTCAGTCTATTTTATACAGACGGATGTGGAAATTAGAGGGAACATCAAAGTGTTAGGAATAATAATGGTTTCTCTCTCGTAGGTTGCCCAGGTGTAACTGTGAACGCGCGGTATTGCATGGGACACATAGACTACGTACGCCATCATGACTTCTCCAACCTTAAGCTTGGTTTAAACGGCGTAGCCATGGCATGACAACTCGCCATTGGAAACTTCTCCAGCATCAATGTAGCTTACGTGTTCCAGTGAGAGTTCGGGTTCAGCTCGATCTCTTCTTATTCGCAGGCCAAAGCAATACTTCCCTCCACAAAAACTTTCACACGGAACCGCCTCCCCCGGAGCCTCTTCCCCCTTTTTTTTTGGGGGAAAAGGAAAAAGGCCGCGCCGCCCCCCCCACACCCCAGCGCCCCCGAGGGCTCCGGTTTTCACCGCAACAAAAACGGCCATTACCCCGCCAAATATCCCGCAACCACCAAAATTTCACCGGGGGGCGCGGAGGGCGTGCGATTTGCGCAGTCTTTGCTATCGGTGATGAATCGGCTGCTGGAAAATCTCTGTCCGTTGGGTCCCTGCATGTACACGGTGTTCAATAAGTTCGAATACAAGTTTTCATCATTGCGTAGGTATGCGCCATGTACATATTCTGCATTGGTATTGGTGTCAGCTTTAGCTTCATTCATACGCTACCGAATGTGCGCGGTGTTGACATTCTGTTAGTTGTTGTTTGTTTGTTACGCGCGATGAAAGAGTATCGGGACTTCGTAATTAAGCGTTTTTTGAACGGTGAGCGACCCGGCGATATATTCCGGCTGCTGAAATCGCATGGGGTCAAGCGGAACTTTGTCTACACGACCATCAGGCGATACCGGGAGACGTCCTCGACCAATGACCGTGCGAGATCCGGTCGGCCGCGTTCAGCGAGGACGCCACGGGTCATCAAGATCGTGAGGGAGCGAATTCGGCGCAAAAAGAACCGCTCAATCCGGAAAACGGCTGCAGATCTCAACGTTTCCATTGGAACCGCTCACACCATACTCACCAAGGACCTTGGTTTCAGGCCTTACAAAAAACGTAAGGTCCATGGCGTTTCGGAGGCTACCAGCAAAAAGCGGTTGGATCGAGCTAAGAGGATCCTCTCTCGGCACGCTGGTCAGGAGTTTGTTTTTTCGGACGAGAAACTGTTCGTGCTGCAGCAGCCGCACAATGTGCAAAATGACCGGGTGTGGGCGCCATCGAGGGACAGCATTCCTGAATCCAATATAAACATCCCTCGGTTCCAAAGTGCCGCGTCGGTGATGGTTTGGGGGCAGTATGCAAACGTGGTAAGCTACCCTTGGTGTTTATTGAAAAAAACGTCAAAATCAACGCGGCGTACTACAAAACTGAGGTTTTGGAAAAGGTTGTTGCCCCCAGTCTCCGAAACCTCTACGGCGATGAGCACTACGTGTTCCAGCAGGACGGTGCACCAGCCCATACGGCAAATGTGGTTCAAGCCTGGTGTCGGGACAATTTAACCGACTTTCTGGACAAAACTTTGTGGCCTCCCAGCTCCCCGGACTTGAATCTTCTCGACTTTTTTGTTTGGTCCTATATGATGGCGAAGCTGAACGAATACAAGGTCAGCACTTTGGATCATTTCAAGACGGTAATTCTCAAAATCTGGGACGAAATGCCCATGCAGTCCGTGCGTGCCGCCTGCGACGCGTTCGAGAAACGTTTGAAGCTCGTTAAGGAGTACAAAGGGGGGGTCATTCCAAGAGAAATGTTGTAAACGTTCCTTGTAAACATAGCTTTCAATAACATAGATCCAAAAAATAAAAAAACATGTTTTCATTTTTTTAACAAATTTTGAAAGTGTATCCGAACTTATTGAACACCGTGTAAAAAAAGGGAACAAAAAAAAAAAAAAAAAAAAACCCCCAAAAAAAAAAAAAAAAATTTTCTTTTTCCCCCACAAAAAACCCCTTCCCAACACCCCCGCCACCACCAATTTGATTTTTACGCTCAAACAAAGGATGTTTTTGATTAGTCGGCTTGTCAATCCCAGTTACATTTACTCAAATTTGAGTGACTCCACTTTTGAGGAAAGTGAGTCAAAAACGACTCAAAACTGAGTTTAAATGGCTAGCCGTGTAGAGAGTAAACTAGTAAAGATCAATGCATTGTTAGACAAACTAAGTGGAACCAAGTGGTACTAGTTTTTCAAACACCATATTTTGATATTCAGCTTCTGATATGAGCTATTGAGTCCTAACTGAGTCTCAGTAAGTGGCAGCAAGCATACATTCCACTTTCTTATCGTCTTGGTCCAAAGCGAGGGTCTCCCAACTTGCTACGTTAGGCCAATTGTTTAATCCTATTGATGGGGTGTGTCAAGGATGAGCAATTTCTGCACACAAAATACCGTTTTACCCATCTCGTCTCTCTTCTTCCATGGCAGACAAGGAAACTTAAAGGGCATAAATCCTGAATACTACAATCGCATTCATAATCATTTAACAGAATCAGCAGTTCAAGATGTCCAAACCGTGAACGGCCAAATTGCTTCCACTCGAGCAGGCTTATTCAACGAATAAAATGTTTCCAGCGAGAAAATAATTGTTACAGTGTATATTTGTAGTGAGCGATCTTCGCAGCATTTTATCTAGCCTGTTGAATAGTTTGTTGTTCACATATGTCCATATTACAAGTTTAATGTGTTGCCACAAAAACTACCAACTCTGTTAGCTAGTCAGATGATTTTCAAGCATCACGAGATTTCAAGCGATCTTTTTCCCCAAGAGGTCATACCGAGGTCTAGCTCTACGTGGACACCTTGGCAAAGGAGCGTCGGATCCAGCAAAACTGCTTTTTTCACGATATGTAACTGCAAAGTTTATTTATTTGTAATAATACTAAAAGCATCTCCGCTATGGGATTCGTTTGTCCTAAACAGGGATATCATCTGGGTCTCAGTCTGGTAATTTCTCATCACGAGTAATAATACACATAAAAAATATAACAAAAAATACAACACACGGACTGCTCAACTCTGTGACTTATTCTAACTTACCTAACAAAACATTACTGTTCATGATTATTGAGTTGACAAGTACCCGGTACCAATCCTGGGTTCTTATTTTTGGTATTGCTGGTCAGCGCTCCATTTATCGTTCCAGATTGCTGCTGTTCTTCATTCCCTGTGGAACTGGCTTCGGCGCTGCTGCATGCCGAGTCATCCGGTTGCTTTCTTGACATTATGTTGGGATGGAAATTTTTGTAGTAACATACCATCGATAGGATCCCAACCACAAAAGGCACGATCGGGGCAGCACCCAACAATGTCAGGTAGTACGATTCTTTGATGGTGGTATTTCGGACGTAACAGAGGTAGATTATTACGCAGACGAGGTTCTCTGCCCCGCACAGGCTATAGTAGATGAGGTACCGATGGAAGGTTCGTCCTACTCTCGGAAGAATGTAGGTGAAAATGAATACCACACCTAGGACAAGCGAAAACAGAAAACTATGCAGCATTGTAGAACTGCAGAACGGCGAACGATCGAAGAAGAATATCCATAGGGTCATGGTGAAGGAGTGTGCGGTACAGGCGACTAGCATGTACAGGGGAAAGATGCTGGCGACGGTGGCAATTGCTAGAATACGCGACATAGTGACGAAGAAGTGCCACAAGATTTGCGAGATCGTTCCTAGCCAAGACATGTGCCGTTTGTCGGGTTGGGAAAACCGAATGCACCGATAGTAAGAAGCCATGCACCACGCAATGCCTATTATTGCTCCGAATATGGCGAGCAGTTGGGGCCACGTTATCCGATCTTCCCCAGATAGAACGATCGTCAGCTGTAGGATTTTCTGTGGCGCAGCTTCCAGAAGGCATTCGAAAATTCGAACCAACGCTACGTCGCTGTCCTCTTGGATCATAAATTCATAGTACTTCTTCTGCGCTTCACGATCATTTCGCGATTCTGCAAGCTTGCTTTGGATGGCATGGGCCAAAGATTGGCAGTATCGAAAGAAGAAGGGAACGATGATAATGAAGATCAGTATCTCACAGCATCTTCTACGTACTCTTTTATGTTCCTTCGTATCCTCCAGGTACCTGTACGTTATGGATGAAATTGTTAACACACGAAAATCATAAAGATAATAAATTCACCTACATGTAAACTGTCAGAGTACTGGTTATAATTCCGGGAACAACGATGCCACAGGTGGTCCAAATGAAGTAGTCCATCTTACCCTTGCGATAGTAGTCGTAGGCGAGATTAATATTAAGCAGGATGCTCACAATTCGACTGAGGATGGAAATCACCGTCCACACGATGTCCGAATGGGTTACGGTAAAATTTCCCTCGTCGGTGCGGGTTAGAAAATCGAGAGGCTGTTTGGCCAGCACACTAAGGCGCGATCCATCCGTTTCGGTGGCCGTGGTTCCGTTTGTATCACAGTAGGACGTCGATTTTTGCTGCATTCCGACGATGTTTTTGTGGCATCTAGTGGCGTCATAAAGCTGTACACCGACGGATGCGGAAACTGATTGATTATCGCGTCAGTTTATGTTTTCGAATATCATTGTGGCTTTAGGCAACGGCAGCCGTAAAATTAAAATAATCAAAAAAGGGAATGCGAAATTTTCTTAGCAGAAAGCAAAAACGCGACAGAATGTTCACATCATCACTGTTGGGTTTCGATGCACACAGTGAATGGTGACAAATCTCGAGTGGCATCTGAAAAGGGCTTACACATCGAATGCGTTCAACGTTCTTCGTGTGTCGATTAGGTACGACTCACACGCCCGGGCAAACTTATTACCTATATATATTTTTATAGCGTAAACATAGTTTGTTTGTTTGTTTGTCTGTACTACGAAAAATCTACGTTTGAATTTATGAAGTGAAGTGAAGTCATTGGTCCTTCTAATATGTAGTTCAAGGAGATATTTGTTTTCGTTGTTCCGTTTGACATTTTCTTTGTAGCGCTAGTTGTGTTGATAGATTTGTCAAGCTGCATGTGTGCACACATGTACATGTAAGGGCAGCAGGTACTACCCGAATAAAAATATTTAGTGGCAAATGTTGACACTTCTCTGCAATTAACTTAGATTTATATTCAAAACACTTTACTGAATATAACCATGTTATAACTTGGTTATTCAGCTTTAATTTACCCTTTCAAATAGTTAGCCGTTTCACTATGCCACATTTTTCTTAAAATAAACCACTTGCACTGATTTACGACAATCGAACAAATTTTAAAACACATAGTTTAAAAGGAACAATAAGCGAATAAAAAAGTGACTACCGGCAATAGTTTCATGTCTAGAGAAATTTGGCGCATTATTATAACACCTTCAATATGGATAATTCTGTCGATTGTAATACAGGTATACCCAAGGGTATACCTGTGTTACAAGCACCTTTATTTTTTAACTATTTTCATCGATTTATCGCGAACTATACCTCATTCAAGAAAAGTATTAAGGTCATTGCATTGTTGAAAAAGTGGAGTTTGCCGATCTCCTTTAATTTGACCAGCTCTGCAATTGCTTCATTCCCAACATAAACTTTTTCCGCTGGTAGCAAGTTCTCAATATTGTCCAATATGTCCTCTGGAAGTGAAGTATTCACGGGCCACACATTGGGCTTACAAACTCGACCGACGATGGTTCGCACCAACCTTTCCAGCGTACATTAGATGTGAATTTCTACTTAACATGTTTTAAAGCGCTAGAGTGTTGCCGCCTTGAGCAAAGTTTCTTATTGTGTCATTTTTCGTGTTTTGTCATTAGCAGATAAGTTCCAGATCTAGCCGCAGAGATGGCGCTGCAGTCTATCTTTTCCAAACTAAGCGCTAGAGTACCCGTCTTCGGCAAAGTTTTCCAGTATGTCATTTGTCGTCTTGTGAGATTATCATATTAGTTCCCGATCTTGCCGCAGAGATGGCGCTACAGTATATCTTTGACAAATGAAGCTCTAGAGAGTTGCCATCATAGGCAAAGTTTCTCATTGTGACATTTGTCGTCTTTCAACGTAATTATATTAGTTCCAGATCTCTCAGCACAGATGGCGCTGCAGTCTATCTTTGACAAATGAAGCCCTAGAGATTTGCCATTTTCGGCAAAGTTTCTCATTGTGACATTTGTCGTAATCATATTAGTTCCAGATCTTTCAACAGAGATGGGGCTGTAGTCCATGATTGTCAATTGAAGCTTGTGAGAGTTGCCGTCTTACTTTTTTGGTATGTAATTTTTAAAGTACAATTGATCTCAGCAACCTATACCTTATGATTGTATGAAGGCTAGAGAATAAAACTATTCTTTCCTTTGTCAACCACCAACCAGTAAAGGTGTATTTAGTTTCACTCTGTTAAAAGGTTATGGGCCCAGGCAAACCCAAACCGAGAAATTTCTGAAAGCAGCTGAAAATCCGTTACGATGGGAGAGGACGAGAAGTTCCTCAAGATCAAGCCCTTCGATGGTACGGGTTTCAACAACTGGCGGTTCAGGATGTTGGCGTTCCTGGAACAGCTGGAAATCGCGCACTGTGTCGAGAAGGAATCGAATGAGGAAGACTTCTGGAATATCCTGGAAACGGATTCGGCAGGAGTCAAGAAAGAAAAGGAGGAGAAAAAGGCGTTCCGAAAAAAGCAGGACAACAAGTGCCGTTCGGTCCTGATTGGTGCGGTTGCCGATAGTCACCTGGAGTACATAAAGGACAAGAAGAGTCCAAAGGAAATCTGGAGCGGTTTACATGAAGTTTTCGAGCGCAAGAGCCTGACGAATCGGTTCATGCTGAAGCGGAAACTATTGGAGATGAAGCACGATGAAGGTTCAAGCCTGGAGAACCATTTTCTTCGTTTCGATCAGCTAGTTCGAGAACTGAAGTCAACCGGTGCGAAAATGGACGAGGAGGACATCGTGTGCCACCTGATGCTAACCATGCCGGTTTCGTACGATTCGGTGAATACGGCGATGGAGGCGGTATCGGAGAAACTGACTTTGGAGTTTGTGAAGGGAAAGTACCTGGACGTAGAATCGAAGAGAAAGGGAAGGAAGCTGCCGGCCAATCGAGATTCGGAGGAAGTTGCTTTTGCTGGAAAGTCCGGTAAATACCGTCTGAAGTGTTTCGGCTGCGGAAAAATTGGCCACAAGCGTGCCGATTGCCCGGAATCTGGACAACGCCAAGAGCAACCCCGGGATCACGAGAAGAAGAAATTCACGAAGCCCAGTGCTGCAGCGAAAACTGTGTCTTTTGTTGCCGGGTCTGGGTCAGCATCAGATCAGAAATCGCGGTGCTGGTACCTAGATAGCGGGGCATCCGATCATATGGCGAACCAGAGACAGCTGTTCCGTAACCTGAAGGAGCTCGAAAATCCTGTATGGATAGCAACAGCAAAGAAAGGCGTCAACCTGGTCGCTAGGCATCATGGGGAAATCAACGTGTGCTCAATAGTTGATGGTGAGGCAATCCATATCCGTATCGAGAATGTCCTGTTCGTTCCCGAGCTGGCGCTGAATCTGTTATCCCTGCGTCGGCTGGAAAGTTCGGGAAAGAAGGTGATTTTCCACAAGGGCAAGGTAGTTGTCGAGGATGAAGATCAAGCCGTCGTATCAACTGGAAGGCAAGTTGGTGTGCTGTATGCGATGGATTTTCAGTACCAAGCGATGCCAAACAGTGCTATGGTAACGGGCAAGATAACGAAGGAGCTGGAACTGTGGCATCAACGCTTCGGCCACATCGGTAATGGAAACCTGATGAAGCTGATCAACAAGAACATGGTGGACGGATTGGAACTGGCCAGCTCCGTGAAGCCTGGAAGCTCGGAGTCTATTGTCTGCGAGCCGTGCCTTGATGGCAAGCAAACTCGAGAGCCGTTTACTAATCGTGAAGGAAAGCGGACAACCCGTCCGTTGGAGCTAGTGCATAGCGACGTCTGTGGTCCGATTTCTCCTGTGTCGTGGGACGGCATGCAGTATTTCATCACGTTCACGGACGATTTCACTCATTTGACGGTCGTCTACCTGATGGCGTCGAAGGATGAAGCGTTGGAGTGCCTGAAGACGTACGAGGCTATGGCAACAGCACATTTTCAGACTAAGATGTCTCGTCTTCGCTGCGACAACGGTGGCGAATATAGTGGCAAGCAAGTCAAAATGTTCTGTCGGCAGAAAGGTATCCAGCTGGAAATGACGGTACCATATACACCGGAACAGAATGGCCTGAGCGAGCGGATGAATCGAACCATTGTCGAGAAGGTGCGAGCAATGCTGTCTGGAAGTGGTGTTTCGAAGCGCTTGTGGGGTGAAGCTGTATATGCGGCTGTGTACCTGATCAATCGTAGTCCGACAGTGGCTGTAGATAACAATCGTACGCCCTTTGAAGTCTGGAACGGAAGAAAGCCGAATGTGAAACATCTTCGTGTTTTTGGGGTGGAATGTTATGTCCATGTCCCGAAACAAAAGCGAAAGAAGCTGGACTCGAAATCTGAAAAGGCGATCTTCGTGGGATACGCTCCGAATGGATACCGTGTTTGGAACAATAGGAAGGTTTTTGTTGCTCGAGACGTCGTGTTCAACGAATGTAAGTTCAACGAAGCCTTGCCGGATGATATCGAAAATGAAGAAGAGCAGCTGATTGTCATTCAAGATCGTGTCCAACAGCCGGTTCCTATCGATGGAGAAGATTCTTTTCCTGAAAACAACGACGAGCCTGAAGCTACTGCTGGAGATGAACTTGACGATACGTTGATTGATGAAGCTGCTGGTGGTGATCCTACTGAATGTGAGATACGAAAAAGTGGTAGAAATTGTGCACCCCCTACCTGGCACAAGGACTACAACTTATCGGCGTTTGCATTGAATGCCGAGGAGTACGTCGACAACATCCCAAGCAACATAGCGGAGTTGAAGAAGCGCGATGACTGGCTGCTGTGGAAGGAAGCAATTGAAGCTGAACTTTCATCTCTAGAGAAGAATGGAACGTGGACCTTGACCAAGCTGCCTGCTGGAAGACGGCCTGTAGGAAACAAATGGGTGTTCACTATCAAGCGTGATGGTGAAGGAAAGGTCGATCGATACAAAGCCCGACTTGTTGCTAAGGGTTTCACACAGACGAAAGGCTTCGACTATGCAGAAACGTATTCTCCAGTGGCGAAGATGACGACGTTGAGGATTTTGCTGGCGCTGTCGAACCAGAGGGACCTACACGTGCATCAAATGGACGTCAAGACGGCGTTTCTTAATGGATCACTTGTCGAAGAAATCTACATGAAACAACCATCAGGCTTTGAGGCGGGAAATGATCTGGTCTGCAAGCTCAACAAAGCAATTTATGGACTGAAGCAGGCATCCCGGAGTTGGAATATGCGGTTCCATACATTCATCACGAGTGTTGGATTCAAACGGAGTCAGTACGACCACTGTCTCTACCATTGGTCATCGGGAAGCGAAACAATCTACCTCGTAATATATGTGGACGATATCCTGATGGCTGGTAATTCAATTGCGGCGATCAAACGTCTGAAGGGAAAGCTATCAAGAGAGTTCGAGATGAAAGACCTGGGCGAGGTACGATGCTTTCTTGGACTGAACATAAACCAAAACAGAGCGAGTGGCGTTATGACGATCAACCAGAAGCAGTACGTATCGAAGATTCTGCAACGTTTTGGGATGGCGGATTGTCGACCTTCTGCTATTCCCATGGACCCTCATCTGAAGCTGCTCAAGTGTGAAGATGCAAAGCAGCAGACGAAGAAGCCATACAAGGAGCTTATTGGGTGCTTGATGTACCTGATGATAACATCCAGACCTGATATATGCGCGGCAGTCAGCTATTTTGCAAGCTTCCAATGTTGTGCTACTGACGAGCATTGGGCTTATCTGAAGAGGATTTTGATGTACCTGAGAGCTACCGTGGACTACACCCTTGTATTCCGGCGATCAATCGAGGCGGAAACCCTTTCTGTGTATGCTGATGCGGACTGGGGCAATAATCCAAACGACCGGCGATCCGTTTCGGGGTACGTGGTGAAGCTGTACGGAGCAACGATCTAGACGAAACTAGAAAGCAAACATCGGTGGCGTTGTCAACAACTGAGGCGGAATTCATGGCCCTTTGTCAAGCTAGCTGTGAGGCGATGTGGGTAGTAAACCTTTTGAAGTTGCTTGATGTGGAAGTTGTCTTACCAATGACTGTGTATGAAGACAACCAGCCGTGCATTGCTATCTGCGAAGAACCGAGGAAGCATAGAAGAATGAAGCACATCGACATTCAATACTTTTTCCTGCGAGACCTCATCCAAGAAAAGACGATCAAACTCCAGTATCAACTAACTGCAGATCAAATAGCAGACATCATGACCAAATGACTACCTGCTCCACAATTTGGTAAACTACGAGAGATGCTGGGATTAATCAATTGAGGCGGGATGTTGAAGTACAATTGATCTCAGCAATCTATACCTTATGATTGTATGAAGTCTAGAGAATAAAACTTTTCTTTCCTTTGTCAACCACCAACTAGTAAAGGTGTATTTAGTTTCACTCTGTTAAAAGAAGTATGCCGTTTTTTTTTTTTTTCCTCTTTTCTTCATCCAACATCTCCCCCCCCGGGTGGTTTCTTTCTCCCCAAAGAACTTAGGGCCCCTCCAATTTCTACACAAAACACCCCCCGGACTTAGAGTTTTTTATACGAGGTGTGTTCTCTGTACTGGAACTAATCTGATCATGTCAAAAGACGAAAAATGGCATACTAAAAAAAAATTTCGGGGACTGCAGCTCTCTAAAGCTTCAATACCTTGCTATCGGCAAGATCTGGAATTAATATAATAATGACAAAAGACGAAAAATTACATACTATACAGAAGACGATAATTCTCTAAAGCTTTGTAGCAGATTCCCGGGGGGCAATGCCACCCGAACCAGTTTTTTTTTCAATGCATTTCTGAGACCAGCACCTTTGAAATGATGCATAAACATTGACTCAAACGTAAAATTTCGAAATTCTACAAACGGTCGATATCCGGGTCAATATTGGCACTAATGTTATGTGTCACTTTTTTTTGTACAACCACTGTAAACTGATTTAAGAAAATGCATAAATGAAGAATCCCGTAAATTATTAAAAGTCAGAAAATTTCAGCCCGATTGGTTTCAAAATAAAAAAAAATAGCGTACATTGAAGTTGCGCCATGGGTCAGAATTGACCCCAATATCTTCGGAAGTTTAATCTCACGTTTTCTTGACGTGGGTCGGGAAAATGAACTTATCGGCGTAATGGTATTCATGGTAGTAGAAAAAGAAGAAGTGTTATAGTAATGAACTCAGTATATACTTCTATTTTGGGTTTATCACTAAGACCTAGAATTGAATCAACTTGTTCGTACATCATTCCGATTCAAGATGCTAATGCACTCAATCATGCCTAAATTTTAATGATGTCTGAAATAGTTGCCTTCTATACGTGGTCAATTTCATGTTTATACCCTTCAGGGGTCATCGAAGTAAAAGAGAGACAGACCGCGGCATTTTTGAAGGATCAAATCATGGCAGTGATCCGAAGCTACGGGTGGTAACTTCATTTAACTGTGAAAAATGAACTGAACACGAAGCAAGCAAAAACAAACAGCATGAAAACAGATCGAAAGTGGTTCTATAGATGTTGATATGGAACATACTCGCAAAGAAAGAGCTTGAGAGCTTTTCGTTTGATATTGATGGTGAACAGCTTCATCGTCGCTTGATAATTATCAATTGACGATGACTTTGGCGGGCCCTGCTTCCAGGTTTGATTGTTCGAAGGTGTTGGCATAATTAAAATAGCAATAGGATTTCGAAAATAGGCCATAATTTTTTTTCATGACTATAAATTATCCGTTCTTTGAGCAAAGTTGGAGCCTTTTAGTTGCTCTTTCGAAAGATGTCTTTGGATCCGCGAAAAAATAAAAATTATACATGTTACGAGCAAAAAACGGATCGTGTTCTATCTTACAAGCCTTTCCTCTATAGAAATATGAAAAATCATTATGAAATAGCTGGAAAATTGTAAAAATAATGAAAGATGATGTAATATGGGACCACCTGCGGTGCATTCAAGCTAATCTAGAGTGCTGTGACCGACCAGCGCTCTGCATTTGACAAGTTCAATTGAGGCGGGACAGCGTTCGCTAGGGCATCTAGTTTTTTGGAGTATATTTCTCGACTTTTATAAAGTGTGGCCAGATCGCTTAATTTGGTTGACTATTGTACAATAGGTACAAGTGATTTTTTACAATCGGTCGTGCGAAAATAGTGACTTTTGGATGCAAATAGTGACTTTTTAGTGACTAGACTCAAAATAGTGACCAAAAGACTAAAAAGTGACCTGCTACCTGCCCTGTTCATGCCAAATGACCGTAATGTTTTTAATTTGTTTTATGTCAAACGGCTTTTATGCCTAATGACTATTGACAGGGTGGCCACTCAATTTTCATTTTCTAATTCCCGGTTTTCTCGGACCAAATGTTAAAAATTTCCCGGTTTAAGACTGGTTTACAGGTCGGGAAAAGCGTCATGGGATATGTGCGGCTGTGTGTTTTAAATGGAGCCCGGGATTTGAATTACCGTGGCGGGAAATAAATCTACACAAAAATTAAAGTTTTCTTGAAGTGTAAAACCAATTTTACTCTGGGAAATAAAATTCATCTCTACACACTACTTCTTCGACGGGAACAAAACATTTCGATTTGTTTTCGTGTGGATTTTGCAAGTTTGAATTCGAATTGAAAAAAAATGTCAAAAGGAGAACCGAGTTCCGAAACAGTTTTTTTTTTTCGATATAGATGTGCTCGAAGATTTGATGGTTTTGATAGTCAATATGAACAGCTAACACAGGCAGAAATATTGGACGAAGAAAATATAGACCTCCTGCCCAAAAAATAAGAAAAGAAACGCGTAGCCAAAACGATAAAACGGGATAAGGAGATGAAGAAGTCTGTAAGTCGCAGACGAAATAGGCCTATCTGTCAAAAGATAAGCTTCCTTTAGTGGAATTTAAAGGAATTTGCTCGCGTTTACTAGTGACAATTTTGAAGAAGTGCTTCAATATTTTATTTTTATTTTGTTAAAGTGATTATATGAAGTGTTAATTTTAAATTCTCATAGTTTCCCAATCACAATAGTTCTACTAATACGCTCAAAAAGTTTTTTTTTTAAATAGTGTTTTTTAAAAAAAGTGAAAGTGATAAGGAGATTTCGAAACATCCTTGCTTGGACCAAATAACATGCAAGGAGAATTCCAACACGATAGCTAAATATTTGATTTAAAGCCGTTTTCGGTTATTGTGGTAATGCTACACTGGTATCGCTTCTTATAATTAAAAAAAAAAACGGCTGTCAAAATACGATAAGTGTTAATTGGCAATTAGAATTGTTGGAATTGGGCAACGAATAGGAGCTCAGTATCTCCAACAAAGCGAAAAAGTGAACGTTAATTATTAGGTTAATAATAATTATTCGGTTTTCTGATGTCTAATCCCCTTTCTTTCAAACGCATAGGACGAATATACATTGTTTCATATAGGTAAACGTTTGTCTGACAGCAAGTCCTATACAAGTCAGAACACACGTTGCTACACACTTCGCGAATGAGTCAAGATATTCATAGAAGGTAAATCAATTGACACACTCTAGAATTTCACAGATGGTTATAGATGAACACGCTAAGATGGGAATAACTAGAGGTCGAGGATAATCACACACAATCTAAATTATGAATAATCATGTGAACATAAATTCCCGGTTTTGTGGCCCCTCTGTATTGATTATCCAACATCTTATGATAAATGACTTTATACTAAACGACTTTATGCCTGAAATTACATGCAAGCTTTGCGCGCATGTATGCGTGTTGGCTTCGTTCGGGACTTCTGATCAATAAATGGCTGTTTTCTTCGATGCACTGGTCTGCTTTTTTTTACAAACAATTTTTTTACTCCTCATTCTACCAAGAGCAAAATCCACCGCTATTTGGCAATCTGTCATCGAACTTCAACTCAGTTTTTTTTTCAAGTAGAACGACAATAATCTAAAAATTCACAATTTTCTGATACGCAAATTTCTCCGAACATCGACCGGGGTATACTGATTTTACCAAACCAATAAGCCAAACCCGTTCAGAAGCACTTTTGTACACTGTCCATACCAATTTCTTTCAAAAACACTATAATTTTGCAATTTAAAAAAAAAACACGGAGAAAGAAAACGTCTTCTTCGCTCAAAAGTAGAGCCTACTTCAACCACGGCTGGCATTTTCAGATGATCTTAAAATATTTCTGCAAATCGGCTCAATTACCGATGGCCACAACCGGAAGAAACGACCGATTTTATTCGATTACATTCTTCTCGGCTCGACACGCGAACGAAAGCATCACATGAAAGGTGTCCTGTTAGATTCACAGTTGACATTTTCGCATCATAGGGATGTACCGTAAAACGGGGCGAATAGAAACAAAACTTCCCACTCTTAAACATATTACTACTAGCCTATGATTTTCTTCAAAAAGTAAGCGGACATATTTTTCCCAGTTAGTATGACACTGAAAGAAATTCACCAACACTTGCCAACACTGCTGTCATTTTTTTTTAGGAAATTCAAAACATGGAGGTTCAAGTTTCATGCGTATGTGAGTGCTCATAAACTTATCTTGTAGAAACCATTTTATTTGATTCTCAACTTGTTCGCGTGCTGTAATCGGTAGATTATTAACTTAGCCAAGGTTTAACAGTGGAATTGCGGATCAACATCCTATAAAAAAGTGGATTCACACATTCTGAAGCAGGCCACTGAGGATGTTGCAAATAAAAAAATGTCCTTACGCCAAGCAGCTGCGCACTATGGTATCAGCTACTCGGTAATTTATCGGCATGCAAAAAAAGGAAATTCCATCAAACCCCAAGGCGGACAAACTTGCCTTTCTGAATCCGACGAAGCCTTGTTGGTGCAAAGGCTGAAACTGTGCTCGGAATGGGGGTATCCCGTAGATACCTGGATGTTACGCCTCATTGTTCAAGAATATTTAGACAGAACCGGAAAGAAAATTACAAAATTCAAACGAAATCTACCAGGACCGGATTTGGTTTATTCCTTTTTAAGAAGGCATAAACGGGAGCTGTCGTACAGGATGTGCCAGAACATCAAAAGGAACCGGTGTGCCGTTTCAAATAAAATCGTCAACGAGTACTTTGACAGATTGCACAAGGAACTCCAGGATGTTCCTGCTTCCAACATCGTAAACTACGATGAAACGAACCTATGTGATGACCCAGGAAAAAAGAAGGTTATTACAAGACGAGGCTGTAAGTACCCGGAACGTGTTATGAATAGTACTAAAGCGTCTGTTTCGGTGATGTTTAGTGCGGCAGGAAACGGGACAATATTACCTCCGTATGTCATGTACAAGGCTCTTCATTTGTATAATTCATGGACTGAAGGTGGGCCACAGCACGCTAGATACAATCGTTCAAAGTCGGGTTGATTTGATTGTTCTTCTTTCGAAGACTGGTTGTCTACAATCGCAATTCCCTATTTGAAGAAGCAAACGGAAAAACGAGTTTTGATTGGAGATAATCTTGCATCGCATTTAACGCTAAAGGTCATTGAGTTGTGCTCCGATAACGACATCAGTTTGATCTTTCTCCCAGCCAACTCAACCCACTTAACACAACCACTAGATGTGGCATTTTTTCGTCCGCTCAAAACTGCTTGGCGTAAGATCCTTGAAAATGGAAATTGTCCCAAGGAAAATACGAAGCGTCTCTACCAAAAGACAGATTTCCAAGGCTTTTGAAGCAGTTGATGGATGATATCAAGAACCAAGGACCAAACAATGTTCGAGCAGGCTTCAGAAAATGTGGAATAGTTCCGTTGGATAGATCGCCAGTGCTATCAAGATTTTTCATTAGGGCTTAAATGACAAACGTAAACAATGGCTTCTTCAGTAAATTTTTCGTGGCACAATGGCTACCCATGTAAGCCTCCAATTCTATCGGATAGGCGAACTCTGCCTCTTCGAAATGACCGTGGTGGATTCATTAGGCGAGTTTTCAATGACGAGAAATTCGCGGAAAAAGCCATTGTTTACGTTTGTCAGTTAGGCCCTAATGAAAAATCTTTGTCGAAATGTCGTATTAATAGTCGCATGGAACAGTTGTGGAAAAACCGTCAAATTTTGTTTGACTGTTTCGTACTACTTTCAGACCATCGTAGCCCTGATACCCTTAAGCAATTTTGATACATGTCTTGCCAGAATCCGTTGCATGCTGCGATTTTTGTAATATCTACATATTTCCAAGGTTCAGTTCGAGAACCAAATTGATGAATAATGATTTTGTTTTCTCTTCATGAAAGCTTAAATATACTGTTGTTATTCAACAATCAAATCCAATAACATGAAAATTAACAGTCATGCTGACTGAAATCTGAAACAAAAGTTAAGAATATAACGTCAACGATTTCAAAAACCCTTGAAAGCGTATGGACCTGTGTCCATACAACAACACCAGTGTGTCGAGTCGGATACATTAAAGAACTTCAATAGTCATCGAGTTCGGGATTTAGAACACTGAACATCGTGTAGCAAGCCTTTGCGGCAGCAATCCGACGGGCCTGCTTTTTTGACGTGGCTTCCCCGTTGAATGATCTGTCGTCGACCGTGAGCTTGTACATAAACCAGGGATTTGGCGACCCCGGTTCCACCTGCAGTTCCTCATATTTGCTAAGAGGGCGCATCTGAAATGGAGAATGAGCACTGTCCTGTAAAACAGCCTGCATATCGACTGGTGATAGGTAGGTATGTACTTACATATGCAAGTAAGCATGTTGGATTCATTTCGGCTGCATTGTCGGGTAAGTCTTCAAATCCTCTCGTTCGTTTCGGCACACACGGGGGAATGGTATCACCAACTTTTTTAAGCTTCCGTGCCTTTGGTCGATAATCCGGTAGCGAATATCCATCTATAGCCCACGTTTCCTGCAGTTTGTACACGGCATAGGACACCACATTATGCAAAGGAAAGTCTTCCTGAGCAAAGATGGTCTCTGCGTCAATTTCCTGCATCATGGGATTGTCAACATTCGGGAATATTTCGGTGACGATCTTTCGCATTGCGCCGATCACCAAATCACGAAAAATCTGCTCCGCCAGACGCGCTCTCACCAACCGACGGTTCTGAGCGAGGGCAAAGTAGCGAATGTTGTTAAAGACGAGTATTCCGCTTTTTTCGTGGTTGGGGCAGTTGGCATCGAATATGATTTTCTCCATAGAGAAACCAGTCTGCATTGCTTGTAGAATGGCCTGAGCCGCTTTGGGTCGCAGCATGGAACGAATGTCTTTTTGAATGTTCATATTTGGTTGGTCCAGTTCCTCGCCGTTGTCATCGTCTGAAAAAGGATGGTTGAAGGAAGCGGATGTGACAATGACATTTTTTTTATTGCATATTGGACTATTCGTTAGAGTCGTATTTGGGGGAGACTACGAAAGGCCGAAATACAAAAGGCCGAATCACGAAAGGCCGAATCACAAAAGGCCAAATCACAAAAGGCCGAATCGCACCGATCCAGTTTGTCGCTCTGCCGAATTTATTCGGCCTTTTGTGATTCAGCCTCTCGTGATGAAGTTAAGATATGTATTTAAAATATGTAGGTCATTTAGATTGACCTTTGCATATTTTTATGATGAATGATTACGAAGGCTGTGTTCCAATTCACAAATTCCCACTCAAACTTGACAGATGTATAATTATCGAATAAGTCTGCTACTCGAGCTGACTTATTACTGGCAGACGGAAAAGCCTAAATTCGTAATTTAAAAATTTCAATAAAAATTGGATAATTTTCTTGTTTAGTGTATTTAAGTTTACGTTCATTTTTCTCAAAGTTGAATTATGGGGCCAATTATAGAAGTCGAGTAGAGCGTCACTGTGCTCGACAGGTATATTTTGGTATTACAGATGTCGAGATCGACGAAATTTTGTCGAGTTGGTCGACTCAATCGACCGCTGGGAAACTAGTGACTGATCTGTCACATTTTACCGAGTAAGAGTTTGTTTTGATACGCGTTCTTCATCGGTTAGTGGTAATTGATTGAGCAAGTCAAGAAATCTACTAAACCATTATTATTTTGCAGGTGAATGAACAGAATAACAATATACTTCAAGCGAAAAACGTCTCATCCTATTAAAAACAAAACAAATTACCATCAGTTCGAATTGCTCATCGAACTGATTAAAATTAATGTGGACATCGCCACATTGTGGCATGGAGTCAGCAAAACTAAAGTTAACTAGAAGTGGTAGGAAATTGACCAAGAGCTCGATTCATTAAGATCACCAATGTGCCTTGGGTCGGAAAAACAAAAAGTAAATTTTATTTTCTCGCTTGAATACTGTTACTTTTGTGATGCATTGGTTTTCAAGCCCAGTAACATTGGTTATCAAGCCGGTCGTACGGAGAAATCATTTCAATACATTTGCACTTGGGATTTGGAAATTAACCCTCGAGTTAAGTGGTTTATAGAATTAGTCCTAGATATCTATAAGTAAAGAGAAAAAAAATTCTTCAGAATTTAGGGCACATCCTAGAAAATTTAAAAGAAGACTTCCCAGAACTTCAGAAAGCTTCTTTCTAGAAGTTCACGAAGAGACTTCATAGAAAAGAAAAAAAAAAACGAAAAATGGTCAGGCAGAAACTTCTCAGAAGTATAGAAAGCACTTTTTAGTAGTTCAAACAGGAATATCCCAAAAAATTTAGGACCAAACATCCCCAAATTTCAAGATCAACATCCAAGAAAATTCAAAAGGAGACTTTCAAGAGCTTCAGAAAGATACTTCCCAGATGTTCAGGAGAGAACTTCCCCGAAAATCAGGAGAGAACATCTCAGAGCTTCAGGAAGAAGTTTGGGGAAGAGAACTACTTAGAAGTTTGGAACTTTCCAGAGGTTCTTGAACTCTTCCCATAAATTAAAGATTCTATCCCAGAAGTTCAAAACAAAACTTCCTACCTATAATTTTTCAAAAACCCAGGAACAAATTTCCACAGAGCTCAAGGCGATACGTCTTAGAAGTTTTGGAATGCTCCGAAAGAAATTTCCCAAAAGTTTAGTTGAAACTTCCCAGAAGTGCAAGAGAGCTCCCAAAGTACAGAAGGGAACATTTCAGAATTTCAGAAGAGGCTTTCTCGAAGTTCAGGAAAAAAAACCTCTCCAAAGAATAGAAAGAAACTTTCCAGAAGCATAGAGGGTCTTTCCTAGTAGTTTGAGCAAGAATTTCTCTCGGAACCTCTCAAAAGTTCAGGAAGAAACTTCCAACAAATTTGAGGGAACTTTTCTAGAAATTCTGGAAAGGACTTTCCCAAAAGTTCGTTAAAATTTTCCTTGGAGTTCAGGATGGAAATTATTAGCGGCTTAGGAAGAATAACTCAGGGAATTACTTCCCCGAAAAACAGGAAGAAACATACAAGAGAGGGCACTACCTATAAGTTCAAGAAGGTATTTCTCAAAAAATTCAGAAAAGCACTTCTCTGAAGTTCAAGAGAGGACTTCCCAGAAGTTTCGAAGGAAGAAACTTCGAAAGAGTTTAGTTGGAACTACACAGAAGTGATAGAGAGCTTTTCTGAAGTTCAGAATCGAACATTCCAGAATGAGGCTTTCTCGAAGATTAGGAAATCCCAGAAGTTCAGGTAGATACTGCTCAGAAGAACAGGAAGAAACTTTCCAAAGGTATAGGGGGTACTTCCCAGAGGTTCATGCAGGAATTTCTCAGAAATTCAGGAACAAACTTCCCCGAAGTTCAGAAGAAAACTTTATTGAAGTTCAGAAGAGTACTTCTCAGAACTTCTGGAAGAAACTTCCAAGAAATTTAGAGAGAATTTTCAAGAAATTCTGAAGAATACTTTCCCATTTTGTTGTAAATCTTCCTCGTCGTTCAGGATGTGACTTATCAGAAGTTTATGAAGTAACTAAGTTCAGAAAAATATGTACCAAATGTACAAGATGTGAATTTTCAAGAAAATCAGGAGTGACTGCCAAGAAGTTCACCTACCTAAAGGTCAGGAAGAAACTTCCCAAACGTTTAGCAAAGAGCTCTGCAGAAGATCAGGTAAGAGTTTCCTTGAAATTCAAGAGATAATCACTGACGAACCGAAGAAGCAGTCTATACAAAAAATATTCATATGACCATAATGATATTAATTGCCCATGACACCATATTAAAATATCGTAAACACCATCTTCCCAACCGTTCGCATCGTACTATGAGCTAGGGCACCAACTCATGTAGGAATTACAATTCCTTGGTTTCCATCTTACCTTGTTTGAGAGATTTGATTGGTTAGAAAACTTCCCTGAAAAGTTCTAAAAAATTCCAAGAAGTTTATCAATATATCAAAGAAGTATTCAAGAATTCTTCAGAAGAAGTATTCAAAAAGTACAGAGAATCCTCTAAAAATTGAAAAATTAAATCCTCGATTTAAAAAAAATCCCACTGAGAATCCTAGAATCTTTGTAGAAAATTTGAATGCTCTACTAACTTCGAGATAAAATCGTTGAAGCAACCTTTGAAGGTTGAATGTTGATAACTAGATAATAGCTCCTCTTTTTAATCATCTTTGAAAAAAGTTGACACTTGTCCACATATTAATAATAACTTTCTCGAAAAATCCTACATATCGAAACTTTGCAACAGCGGCCCAATTTTCTGAATAACAAGAACATTATTGTGATTCACAAAACAAGAGTGAAAAATGTAAATCCTTATGCCTCGACTGTCAAAAATGACAGCTACATTGATGAAAGGCCTGAATTATTGCATGGTGTAATATGTCAGCGTCACTTTGAGAAATTTCAGCACTATAGTTAACAGTCGATTTTGGTTGCCGACTCGATCAGATTTAGTCGGCTTCTGTAATGCGCAATTTTACTCGACTCAACAGTGACAAGTGTAGAGTCGAGTTGCTCGACTCGACTTCTATAATAGACCCCTATATTCAACTATGACTAGGGTTACTCATAATTGGATAACTACACAATAAAGTAGTATTCATTCAGATTTTTGAGTTAATTTGACTGAAAATTTCTGGTTTCAGTAGGCAAATTAAAATTAGTGTGAAAAATTATTCAAACTGGGTAAATACTTTTCAGCGTGCAACTGTGCTTCAGAAACAGAACGGTAGAGAGGAACAGAGAATGATTACTTCCGGCGTCTTTCATTGATGTTCTTTGATTGAGACAGTGAGCATTTTAAAGTACCAGTTTTTATCTTATGTTCGATGTTGAATTGTTGAATTATTGAGAAAATGAGTGCCATGAATGAAGAGGATTTCCATGGGTTTATCGATGAAGAAGTTGTACCAGTATTAACAGTGGTTGATTCTCAAAAAGGAAAGCAGATGCTAAGTATCAATGGATACCAGTACAACATTAACAAGGAGGTAATTATTCACATTTAACTGATGTCATAACTTTAGAAACATTTTTTCTATTATTTAATTAGGCTAATGATCGATTCTACTGGGACTGTGCCACCAGAATGCATTCAAAAAATCGAAACGACGCGTGCAAAAGTCGTGCGATTACAAGACTTGAAATGGCGCCCACAGTTAATTTAAGCACAAGGAAGAACATAACCATGATGCTAATCCTCTAGACGGGAAGGAGAAGGAGTATAAAGCGGAACTAAAGCGTAAAGCACTGATGTCAAAAGATGTTCCTTGGAAAATCATCCGCGAAGTTTCTACGGAATACGCCCCTATCGTCCAAACCCGAGCGTCGAACAAATTTCCAAAAATGTTGATTTTGAGAAAAAGGCAAGCAAGTGGAAGCGGATTACGTGTCGTTGAACAAGATGATGAATTTATCGTTCCAGATGAACTGCAGAAAACGTTGACTGGTCAACTTTTCTTGCAGAAATATATACATGACGAGAGTAACCATATTATGATTTTCACAACTATGCAAAACCTTCAGCGTTTAGCTGCTTCCCGGTATTGGCTTGTTGACGGTACATTTGCAACAGTTCCTCTGAAATTTACACAAATGTATTCCATCCACGGATCTGTACCCTACCAGGATTACGACGGAGTTGTACCGCTGGTATTCATGTTGCTGAACAACAAAACCCAGGAAACTTACTCCTGTGCATTTGAAGCACTGCTGGAAATATGCCAAGAAGCACAGCTTGAGTTACGTCCAAAATTCATCATCTCTGATTTCGAGAAAGCTGTCATAAACGTGATGAAAGAGATTTTTGCGGAAGCAGAATGTTATTTGTGCTACTTTCATTTTGCGCAAAATTTGATTAAGCAGCTGAGCTTCCGGGGGTTGAAAACCATGTATTCCAATGATATGGACGTATAAATGGCTGTTAAAAGCCTACAAGTTAGTATAAATTAATCGTTGGGTGAGTTTCAACTAACGTTTTTTTTTTGCAGGCGTTATCATTCCTACCACATTCAAGAATCCCAGGAGCATTAGAAAGCATCAAGAACGACATACCAGTAATACTGGCTGACTTTCTTGAATACTTCAAAGCAACTTATGTTTCAGGACGAAACAGCAACAGCAGGCCAATGTTTCATCCCGCCCTCTGGTGGAATCACAAGGCGATGAAGGAACAATTACCATTAACAGAGGTTGTTGGATGCAATCATTTATCTATTACCAGGATAATCATGGAATTGCGAAACGAGCAACAAGAAATTGAAGGAATCTTCCGCATTTTACAAGGAAACGTTCTACAAGGATCACGGAACCATCTGGAAAAAAACAAAGAAATATGTTTGAAAAGTGACGATATCACTGACTTGAATTTTGTTGAAAGCATTGCTCTTCTGTTGGCGTCGAAGAAAAAAAGGACATAAACATATTTCCCTTTACTATTGTTATTATTTTTTATTACTATCCCTTCTATTTTTATTTTTATAATTATAATTTATAATTTTTATAATTATTATCATTATTATCTTCTTTTGAACTGAGCTGCCATTTTGCAATAAAAATAAAATAAAACTGCCATGTAATGCAATAAAAATTAAAAATAAGCAGATATTTATGAGTAAACTTCATTCCTCCTCGGGGCCAAACACAGAATACATCATTTCGCATTTTTAACAGTGCAAAAGTGGGCTGTATTTATGTTTTTTAACATGACTTTGTTACATTTATAATTATTATAGCATAGAATTTTTTTAGGAAACGGAACCTAAAGTTCAGTATTATAAGCAAATTGATTGAATTTTAATAAATTCAATGTTTAGTAATTTTTCGGCCTTTTTGGCTTTCGGCCTTTTGTGGTAGGGTAGAACATTTTCGGCCTTATGTATTGGTCCCGTTTTATCCGATACGCTCTTCGAAGACTGCCTTGGAGGGACCCTTTCAACCTTCCGAATTACGAGAGTCGCTGCCTTATGATTCATTTGGACACTCTTCAAATTCATCGTGAAGCCGCGAAGGCACTTATCGTCGCGGATTTGCTCTCTGATCGAATAAACTGCCCTTCACTGCTCACCGATATTCCACTCCAGGCCCGTAGCCATATCTTACGAAACACCTCCCTCTTTAGAGTTCCACACGGGGGAACCGTCTACGGGACGAACTCTGGAATGATTTCTTTGCAGCGTGCCTTTAATTGTGTGTCGTCTGTTTTCGATTTTAATATGTCGCGAAATTATATAAGACAGTTTTTGTTAGCGTTAAGATAGTTTTTTTTTTATCATTTGGACACCAAATTAGTCTGTTGATAAATAAATCAAATAAATAAATAAACTGTTGTAACGAAACTTTCGATGCAAATTTCAACATTTTCTTCTTTTTGAAACGATCATTCACTTTAAATTTATCTTTTCCGGTTTAAAACTCCTGTATTGGCATTTGTTGGAGCTCTGCTTTGACGTGTGTTTCGCCATCCATCAAACAGCAACTGTATCTGTTCAGAATCTCCGTGTAGAGCTTCCTAGTACGGGACTTGGAAACAGTTTGCAGACATTCTTCGCAGTTTGGGAAGTTTTGAACCTTAAGGCCTGAATACACACACGGCATAGTGATGCCTTCTTGGCGAAATTTGTCAGTACCTTCTTGATACCTTCATGTGGCCCTTCCTGGCACGTACCGCCTTCCTGCCGTCTACACGGAAGGTACAATCACGCCGTGTTGAGCTCCGCCGTCTGCACGCCTTCTTGTTGTCACGCCGTCCAATTTTTGGTTTGCGTTTACACGGAAGGTGGGAGATGTCAATAAAAGAAGGCATGCAGAAGGCGTGATCGACAAATGTCAGTTTCAGATGTTACTTTGTTTACTTTCTGGCAAGAGTGATTTCAAGCGATTCGATTTTTGTCTTCAATAAATCTGATAATTCGACAAAGACTTTTCATAAGGGCCTAACTGCCAAACGTAAGCAGCAGCGTTTTCCGCGAATTTGTCGTGATTGAAAACTCGCCCAATCAATCCACCACGGTCATTTTGAAGAGGAAAAGTTCACCTATCCGATAGAATTGGAATTGGCTTACATGAGTAGAATGCAAAATAAAATCCGATAAACACCAAAATCCTCTGTCACATCTCAAGCAATTTGACACAAGAAGGCATGAAGCGATTCAAGACGGCGTTGTCAGCACCTCCGGCAATAGAAGGTGTAAAAACGGCGTCAAAAAAATATTACGCCTTCTGAACGGTGTGATGCGTTTACACGGAAGGCGGTGTTGCGAGTCAGAGAAGGCGTGAAGTAACTACCTTCTTGGTTAGAAGGCGATGTAGGACGGTGAAGGATAGACGGTATCCCAACGGAAGGTGCGATTACGCCTTCTATTTTGTATGAAGAAGGCATCACGATGCCGTGTGTATATTCAGGCCTTTAATTTATTATGATAAAAATGGTTGTGGATGTAGAGTGGATGAGCGGTCGATGTTGCACGCGTTGACCGCCAACTCGGATGAACTGATGTTCCATTATGGAAATGGAGAAAAGGTTAAAGTGCACATGTCACATGCCCAGGATCACATCTGCTATGTGCGAATATACGATCTTCCACCGGAGGTTCCTGACCAGGAGATCGTTACGGTGTTGTCCAAATATGGACGCGTAAAACGCATCGTGCGGGAGAAGTTTCCGGCGGAACTGGGCATACCGGCCTACACTGGTGTGCGGGGCGCGTACATGGATGTGAAGCGGGAAATACCGTCATCGCTGCACTTTGCCAGTCGGAAGGGAAACATATACTACCAAGGCAACACGGACACATGCTTTATCTGCAAGGAAGAGGGACACCTGATGGCTTCCTGTCCCAAGCGGCAGAATCGGAGTCAGCTGAAAGTGCAAAGTCACGAAAAGCGGTAAGCTCAAGAAAACGTCCGGATGTGCAGTAACTGGAGGTACAGCCACCGGAGGATCAGAAACTGAAGGTGAGAGAAAATTGGATACGCTAGAGGTGCTGCAAGATAAAACGGAGGAATCTGTCATCATGCCGGTGGACACCGAAATACGTATTGATGAACCGAAGGAGTTGGATACCCGCGATCGTGCGTTGTTGCAGTTCGCCGCATTCATGACAACGGGGATCTGTAAACAAAAGTCGTCTAGAATTGCAAAAGAACAAGAAGAAGCTAACATAAAATCGCCCCCAAGAAAGAAGAAAAATCATAATTTGTTTAAAAAATAGTTTTTTTTTGTGTAACACACAAACATTGCCTTTGGCTCCGTAAAGCTAACGCGATTGAGCCGTATAAATAAATAAACTGGTTAAAAAAAAAACTTTGAGTAATTATCATTTAATGTCTTTTTAGGGGTAAAAATGTTTTTAACATCTTTTTTCAAGGGTTTTTTGAATAAAACACGTACGTACGTGCGTATTGGTTAATTAAACAAAAACATGGCTTTAAAAGTGTTCTACAACTCTCTCTTTAAAATAAACTTTCTAGCTTGCTTAGTTTTTTTTTTTTGTAATTTTGTTATGAATACGACATGTGTATAATTTATGACTAACATGTACCGAAACATTAAAAATTCAATAACTCCGTAAACTTTGAGATTTGACCATATGCGTAGAACAATTTTTTTCTTCAAATATCTAGTATCGCCACTGAAAATATTTGCACTAAGGAACCTAACACACTATATATATTTTTTTACAATTGATTTTTATGCAATTTTCGTCTCAGATGGATTTCAATCATTTCAATAACTTGGTTGACGATCATCTGAAAATGCAAACAATCAAAACTGTGGCAGAGATATTGCGAGACGAGATCCGGGCAACCCCAGAAGATGAAAAGCCTGCAAAACGCTTGCTGAAGCGATCATGCTGCCATCGGTATCCGAAACATTATATATCATAGTGGTGCACCATAGTTCACATAATTTTGACAATTTTGGACATCTAACTGATAAACGTAAACAATGGCTTCTTCCTTGAATTTTTCGACTCTGGAAACTTGCCTCAATAATCTACTACAGCCATTTCGAAGAATAAGTCGATAGAATTGGAAGATTTTGAACAAGGGGAAATTTACGGAAAAAGCTATTGTTTACGTTTGTCAGTTAGGCCATAATGTAAAATCTTTGTCTAAATATGGCCCATCAAAACAAATCGATCAATGCTAAGGCACGACAGGCATGGCAGCACAAATCAACTTGCTCTTTAACACTCGCTTCGTTTCCTATAACGACGTGACGATGCGCACATATAAAAGTTATGAATATTAGGAAGAACAGGTTGATGCAATCATCCAAACCATATATTCACCACATTGATACTGAAATCCATATGAGCTACAGCGAAATCCTTAATGAATGCCCCCTGGTTATCTCGAAAAAAAATTTCTCATAGGTTTACAATTAAATGTATTGTAACCATACAATAGAATCTATAGTATGTACAATTAATAGTATTGTTCACAACGATTAGATGACAATAGGGGTTTTTGTATCTACAATTGAATCTAATGTAAATTGAGACATCGACAATAGAAAAAGGGGGTTGTTATGTATCTTAACCTGGATCTTAACTATAGAAAAAATCATTTTTTCCGAACAAATTTGAGTCAATTACAGTTAATTGTATTGTTTCACAATTGTTGAAAATCCTAGCATATGGAGTGAATAGTAAATCTATTGTAATGACAATATGCATATTACATTTATATGATTCACGAACAATAAGATTCATGGTCGGAAATAGATTTTAATGCTATTTTATTGTATTGTATTGTATCGAACACATCAATCTTCTCCATTTCACAAAGTTTATTCATTATGGCCTAACTGACAAACGTAAACTACGGCTTCTTCCGTAAATTTCTCGTGGCAAAAAGGCTACTCATGTAAGCCAATTCCAATTCTATCGGATAGGTGAACTTTTCCTCTTCAAAATGACCGTGGTGGATTGATTGGGCGAGTTTTCAATCACGAGAAATTCGCGGAAAACGCTGCTGCTTACGTTTGGCAGTTAGGCCCTTATGAAAAGTCTTTGTCGAATTATCAGATTTATTGAAGACAAAAATCGAATCGCTTGAAATCACTCTTGCCAGAAAGTAAACAAAGTAACATCTGAAACTGACATTTGTCGATCACGCCTTCTGCATGCCTTCTTTTATTGACATCTCCCACCTTCCGTGTAAACGCAAACCAAAAATTGGACGGCGTGACAACAAGAAGGCGTGCAGACGGCGGAGCTCAACACGGCGTGATTGTACCTTCCGTGTAGACGGCAGGAAGGCGGTACGTGCCAGGAAGGGCCACATGAAGGTATCAAGAAGGTACTGACAAATTTCGCCAAGAAGGCATCACTATGCCGTGTGTGTATTCAGGCCTTAAAATGCAAAATAAAATCCGATAAACACCAAAATCCTCTGTCACATCTCAAGCAATTTGACACAAGAAGGCATGAAGCGATTCAAGACGGCGTTGTCAGCACCTCCGGCAATAGAAGGTGTAAAAACGGCGTCAAAAAAATATTACGCCTTCTGAACGGTGTGATGCGTTTACACGGAAGGCGGTGTTGCGAGTCAGAGAAGGCGTGAAGTAACTACCTTCTTGGTTAGAAGGCGATGTAGGACGGTGAAGGATAGACGGTATCCCAACGGAAGGTGCGATTACGCCTTCTATTTTGTATGAAGAAGGCATCACGATGCCGTGTGTGTATTCAGGCCTTTATACGCCTGTAATCCAGCTTTTGTCTTGTTACAAAGTCAGATACGTCTGTTCTGGACGTAACATTGCGAAACGCCGAACTTTAGAATCACGTGTTGAAATGTCGGGATTTCGGGTGAAATTCCCCTTAACCTTTCCCCGGTCGTTGAACCTTTCAACCGGTCGTTGAACCTTGTTAGTGCTCCTGAGAAGGTTGAATTACAGATTTGCAGCATTTGTCCCAAAGCACGATGGGACAGCTCCGAATTTTCCATTTGAGCGTACAGTTTTTTTTCCACGCGTCCCACTTCTGTCTTGGCCGCACAAATCACACAACTATGCATTTCACGGCATGTAAACAATACACTTCAAAAAAGGAACTGTGCACAGTTTGGTTAATTTCTGTCCAGTGTGAAAAAAATTAAAGCCAGTTGTAAGTGTTGCAATAATTTTGTGTTCACCCATTAAGAAAAAAAAAATAGAAGGGTTGTGCACAAGACCAAGTACCACCACTAAAATCAAAAAGTTTTCTATCAGGTTCAAACACGAAAGGAGCTTAATAGCGTAGTCAATGTTCGTAGCAGTCATGAAAAATCAATTGGAGTCATCAATTTTCACTATTATAAGACATGCCTTCACCTTTTGAAGTTTTTGAATACTTATTTTTAATGTTTTTGCCTTTAATTATAGCAAGCAACGACTCAGACTTAACCTTTCTGAATAATGCAACCGATTGCGAAATATATTTCCAATTGATTGACACAAAAATGAGAAAATGTAACGAGAGATGAATGAGTTAATAACGTTAAAAATTTGACCACTTTTCGGAACGCTCCCAATTTTAGTTTTTTCTAATTTGTACTCTCATATGTTGCCGAAGGATGTTATACAACATCAAACGGTTATCCTAATATGGATAAAAATATTGTAAACACTTACATTGAATTGTACATGGAAGTAGATAATTCTAATTGGGTGGATCTCACCAAATTTCGCCTCCAGGTAACACTACCCGAGAGTCTAACATCATAGAGATAGCAATTCGAAAACTTATTTTGATATCAGCATCAATTTGAAATCAAAATTTGATTTCACTTCACAATATTGTCAAATTTACTTTTTATCTCGCGTTATCTTTGAGAAAAGTAGTTTTGTTTTCATTGTCGTGACAGAACATCAAGTTGAATATTCTATTTGCTATCGGCAGGAAATGTACAACAAATTGACTTTACAAATTTGCTTTCATTGATAGCAGGATCAGTTTTTTGTATTTGATGTCACATGAATACATTTTTGCTAAAACACTCAAAACTACAGTAACCTGAGTAACCATAATCAGCAACATCACTATTGGTAGCGAGACAATCGGACTGGACTTCAAAGAACTAGACTACAATCAGAAACGTCTTTATTAATCGGATGTTGAAGTAAGACTAATGAAAATTGAAAATGTCATTGTGCAAAATGTTGTTTTGATTAGTTATGGCATGCTGCGTTGCATACTCTCAACACTCCTCCTCAACGCTGCTGCTGTAAACCACACTGCTGCCGAAGAACCTCAAAGCGTACCCGTGATAATGGTTTAGTCAGGAGATCCGCTGCCATCCTTTCCGTTGGACAGTATTCGTAATTGATAACGCCTTTCGTCTTCAGGTCCTTGGCGTAATGGAATTTCGTAGAGATGTGTTTCGTGCGATTACTGAACTTTTCATTGTCCAGCATCTTCAAACAGCTTTGGTTGTCCTCGAATAACATTACTTCTGTTTTCTCACCTAGGTCCTCCAACAGTCTCTGCAGCCAAACCGCTTCTTGGGATGCCTCGGAAAGTGCTACGAACTCCGCCTCTGCAGTGGACAATGAAACGCAGCTCTGCTTACGGCATGCCCAGGAAATTGTGCCTCCACAGTATTTGAACATGTATCCGCTGTTGGATTTCCGATCGTGACGACATTCTGCCCAATCGGCATCGGCGTAACCAACCAGACCAGAAGAATCGCCACTGCTACTCAGTTGAAGCTTTACATCAGCCGTCCCCTTCAGGTAGCGAACCATTCGCTTCAACTCGTTCCAATCACGTTGGGTTGGGCAACTCACCTTACGACTCAGGATCGAAATTGACGCTGCGATATCTGGTCTGCTGTTGACTGCGATGTACAACAACTGCCCAACTATCTTCTGGTACTCTTGATTATTTGGGAGCGCGTCATCGTCCTCTTCTGTCTTACCGTATCCGGGATCAATTGGCACGGTTGATACTTTTGCATCCCGTAGACCAGCAGAACGAACAACGTCTTCAATATACTTGCGCTGGCTGATGAGAAAATCTCCATCTTGCCTTCCATGCCGCTTACGACAAACCCGGGAGGCTGCTTCATAAACATCTTCTCCTCAAGGTTGCCGTTGAGAAACGCCGTCTTGACGTCGAACTGCTTAACATGCATCTTCTTCTTTGCTGCAACGGACATCATGGTGCGAAACGTGGTATGACGAACGACCGGCGCAAAAACTTCATCGTAGTCCGTACCAAAACGTTGGTTGAAGCCCTGAGCTACCAGCCTGGCTTTGTGTCGAACTACACAACCGCTTTCGTTTAAACACCCACTTGCATCCGATGGCGCGGCTACCGACCGGCAGATCGACCAAATCCCAAGTGTCGTTTGCTTCAATGGATGCTAGCTCTTCCATCATCGCTTGGCGCCACTCGGTGTTACTAGGACTAGATAATGCTTGCTTCAAAGATTTCGGCTCTTCCTCAACCGATGTTTCTGCAGTACATACATATCGGTTTGGAATAACACCAAGGTTGGATCTTGTTGACCTCCGCGGCATATTCTCCACTTCCCGTTCATCGTCGGACTGCAGTTCGATTTCGCTTACTTGATTCATTGGTTCATCAGGATCATCCCAGACATCGTCGTCGTCGTCGTCTTCGTTGGACTCGATAGCCACTGTTTTATTTTTTTGATCCACCCGTTGAAACGTGAACCACCATTTAAATGGTGTGTTACTGATCGAACGCGACGGCAGTCTATTCTGCATATAGCTTGCCGTCACCACTGCCTCTCCCCAGAAACGCTTGTCCAAATTCCCGTCGATGAGCATGCACCTGGCCCTTTCCACAAGGTACCGATTCTTCCGTTCAGCTACCCCGTTTTGCTGTGGGGTGTACGGTGCCGTAGCTGCCCGATGATGCCGTTTTGCTTCAAGAATGCTTTGAAGAATTTCTTGCCGGTGTACTCACCACCACGGTCCGACCGTAGAATTTTGGGCTTCCTTCCAAACTGCGTCATTACAAGCTCGATATACTCCTTCAGTTTCTGGAACGCTTCAGATTTCGCACGTAGCAAATAGACGACCGTGTACTTGCTGTAATTGTCGATGAACGTAACGAAGTATCGCTAGCCGCCCAGAGTCGTCGTACGCATCGGTCCACAAATATCGGTGTGAACCAAATCCATCACCGCAGATGACACACTTTCGGACGCCTTCGGAAACGGTGGCCTTTGCATCTTCCCTTCAATGCATAATTCACATGCACCAGTGCAGCTGCAACTCTTCAGTTTCACGCCATTAGCCACCGTTTGCAATTTCAACACCGCCTCACAGTGTCTGTGGCTCAACCGCCTATGCCACGCATGAATGCAGTCGTCGCTCGTCGTTACCATTGATACGCGTTCGGTAGATTGACGCAGCACGAACAAATTTCCAACGGACTCTGCCGTCGCGTAGACCTTTTCACCTCTCATAATTCACGCTCTACTCGCATCGAACGTGACGACGAATCCCTTATGCACCAGCCGCTTCACAGATAACAAATTCGACTTCATTCCTGGAACGTACAAAGCGCAGTCAATTGACACTTCACGTCGTTGACCAGCACCATTGATAACAGGTATCTTTCCAGAACCGCGACCTTTCGAACGTGCTTTCGTCCCGTTGGCGACCCAAACATCCTCCGTAGCTGCATCGTCCAGATTCTCGAAGAAGTCCCGATAATTTGCGATGTGGCAAGTCGCACCGGAATCCAAAATCCATTGGTTCTCCGCTTGATGCGCACATCCAGTGAGGAACGCGTAGTGATCATCATCGTCATGCTGCTCCACGTGGTTGATTTTGTGTTGCTTGGCTACCGCTTTTGGTTGCTTGGTTACAGGTCCGCTTCCTTTCGCAGCTTTCCATGCTCGAAATTTTTCACAGTCTACCTTCCGGTGGCCCAACTTTTTGCAGAAGAAACACCGATTCTTTTCGGCCTTCGAATCTGCATACAGAACGGTTTCGGAATCCTCCTCGTCACCTTTGCGCTGCTTCTTTTTCTGCCACTCGTCAATCAGCTTACCCTTCACCATGTTCAGGGTCAGATCATCCTCCGGTCGGGCTTCGAGAGCGGTGACCAACGTCTCGTACTCCTCCGGCAGACTGCTGAATAAAATGGCGACCAGCCACTGATCATGTAGGATTTTTTTTTTCGGTTGCAAATTGTTGAGCTTCTCAAACAACTCCGCCATCTTCGACACGTGCACTTCCATATCTCCGTGTTTCTCCAGGCGTAAGCTGCAGATTTTCCGCATCACAGAAACCTTCGTCGTCAGCGTTTTCTTCACATGGAACGTTTCCAGAGCTTTCCACACTTCCGCCGCCGATTTGGCCTTCCTTATGTGGATTAACTGGTTGTCCTCCACGGCCAATCCGATCGATGCCAGCGCTTGCTCATCCTTGGTCTTCCACACGCTCGTGACGGGTTCCGGTTTCGCATCTGCTACAGCCGTCCAGTTGCCTTCCATGGTCAGCAACAGCTTCATTCTGAAGCTCCAATTATCGTAGTTGGAGCCATTAAGCTTCGAGAATGACACGAGCCTTTCTCCCATCTCGGTGGATCTTGAATAGCGGGGCTTATTACGGTTGTCACCTTCACTATCACTTTCACTTCACTTACTCATCACTTCACATTTTTTCTGCTATTACTGGTATCACCGTGATGAAAAATGAACTCCGTGAGGTGGAAGTGATAGTGAAGTGAAAATCGTAGTAGCCCACAGAAAATCTACGGTTTGCGTCACTTTTTTCGGTGGCGTGATGGTGCCGTGGCAACCATAATAACACCGAGTTCATTCGAATCGTCACCTCGGGTGAACTCTTTCATATTTTTTCACTTGGGTGACATTCGTAATAAGGTTTTTTTGTTTTCACTTCGTTTTCACCGTGAAGTGAAAACCGTAATAAGCCCCCCCATTTTTTTTCCCCCCGCCCCCCCCCCCCCCCCCCCACCCCAGAAAAAGACGACCAAAAACAGACACAACCACAAACGTCTTTATTAACGGATTAAAAAAACTAAAAAAATAAAAATGTAATTGTGCAAAATGTTGCTTTGATAAGTTATGGCACGCGCGTGCATACCTCACCACCACCGCACCATATTTGGTTTACTATCTGATCTCAGACTTTACTCGGGCAGCTATTCACTGGCTGCCATCTTAAAAAGGCCTAATCAAAATACACCTAATGCTGAGGTTTGTTTGGTTTGCATTGTCGAGAGAACTTGAACAAACGTTCTACTGCCTGGCTTTCATCAATTCGGGTGTAATTTAGTATGATTTGTCATCCACAATCAGCAGCGTTACTCGGTTTTACTTTCAATTTATTTTTCCTTTGATTCCAGAATACGGAAGGTTTCGCGATATCCCACTTCACCTAGTCACATTGAACCGGGAAGCATAATCGACACAACACCAGTTGTCGTTTCCTCTCTGGAACACTACTTAAAATCAACTCGGACAAAGTTCGCCGGTGTTAATGAAAATACATTATTTTATGGAGACAAACCCCAAGAATTTCGGATCAATCAAAACTTGTGCACCGAAGGCTCTTCCAGATATTAAGACAGAGTAGTAGTTCTATATTCTACGATCAAAACGTATCATCGTTAAGTGCTGCCTAAATGATTCACACTGTTGTCACTAACTTCGAATACTTAAAATGTGTCGTGTCCCATCGTCTCCTTGACCATAGGTCGAGAATTCAGGTGAGACGCATTGCCTGTGTTAGTATTTTTTCCGCCAAAGAATGTTATTTTACTCAATCGTAAAAAAATCAGAATATTACAACCCAGGATGCTTAATTTAGCGACCTTAAAAAGAAACTTAAAACCTAGACTGTAACACAATGAGCCTATAGGGTTCTATCGCTATTTTTTTTTTAAATAAAGATAATGTCTGCGAGACTGCCTCCTTCGGGGACATTCGCTCAATTTGAGAGGGACCAGGGAAAGGTGGTTACTATGTAGGGTAGGGGTAGGGACTGCTTGGAATTTTACAATTCAATTGTTCTGTGTACTATTATATCGAAGAGATTGAACTTATTCGGCGGCGCCAGTGTCGACAAACTGCACGTCAAACAGTTGTCGGCACGCGGCGGCGGCCGCCTCCTTGCGGGCCAATTTCTTCGATCGGGCCTTACCAATGAACCGCTGCCCATCGACAGTCACTCCGACGGAGAACTCCCGCTTGGCCGGATCGTTGCTGTTGTTCGAGCCAAGATCTTCATACGGGATTTGCGGGCGCATCTGCGGAAGGAAGCAAATTTGGTTAGTTATTCGTGGATAAATCCGCGACTGCGGTTGCTTACAAATGCAAGAAGAGCAGTAGGGTGGCGGGTAGGCGCATCAGACGGCACATCGGCCTTGGTCTTTGGCACTTTCGGGGCCAATGGGTGGACACCGGTTTCGGTGAGCTTGACCGGGGCTTTGGCGGGTTTGATGGCCGGAATTTCGAAGCCCTCATTCTGCCACTCGTTGAACAGCTTGTACAAAGCATACGAAGCCAAATGCAACATTGGTACATCATCGCTTTCCGAAACATCCGACATTTCAACATCCTCATTACCGGCGGTATTGCCGTTGTTGCCATTGTTCGCAGCAGTGCTCTCAGAATTCTGACGAGCCTTGGCCATCTGGGCGATGACCAGATCACGCAGAGCCTTTTCCGAAGCACGAGCCTTGGCCAGATGTTTGTTCGGAGCGGTGGCTTCGTAACGCACGTTGTTGACCACGATTTCGGCCGTCGTCTCCTGGCCATTCGTGTTGATGGTGAATTCACTCATTCCGGGTCCCTGCAGCTCGTGGAGAGCTACGACGGCATTCTTTGGGGTCAACAACTTACGCAACCGGCGCAACTGACGAGCCTTGCGTTCCTTCTCTGTAATGATACAATGAATATTAAGATAGATAAATATTGATAGCGATTCATGACCCCATATTTTCGTACAGGAAATCATAAACTATTCAAATCATGTCGTGAACTGCCGTACCATTTTTTTTAACTTTCAAAACGAACAGCTCTCAGATTTGCGCAGTGTTGTAATCATTTTAAAAGATAGAACCTTGTTTAACCATCGAGATAGATACTCACCGAGACGCTTGCGATCGGCGGCGCTCAGATTTTTGCGGTTGGCAAAGATCTTGCGCATCTTGGCTCCGATTCCTCCCTCGGAGTCTTCACCTGCATCATCGACCGGCATGGTATCGTTGTTGTTCTGAAGAGGTTCCTCAAGTTTTGGTTCGACTAGCGGCTGTTCTTGTTGCTAAAGATAAGACAAAAGGTAGACGATTACTAATTTGACTTAGTTCTGTTCTCGCGAATCGAAACTTCGGGTATATGGGCGTTTTTTTTTATTTGGGAGTTGCGCACTCAATTTTTTGGCAAGCGGCGCATACACTCTCGGACTCGGCAAAACTACTGACACTGACTGCAACGAGAGATTCTCAATTTTTAGTGATGCTATGCGTGGAGTTTTCGCTTTCAGAGAAGTTCGGGTGGCGCACCTGTCGCTAGTTCTGTTCTGGAGAAAAAATGCGCGCAGGCCAATAAATCGATGTGTTGCTGCTCTCTTACCGGTGGAGTAAAGAGACCTTGTGATTGGTTATTTGAAAATGTGTGTCTAGCAATACATACTCGTTCTACATTACCGCCATGTGTTTCTTTCGTTTTGGGTAATTGATGCTGGAAGGAGCGGACGAGGAAGGATTCAGCCGGCCCCGGGTCTCATTCGTCGGGGGTTGTCTTTGTCTTTCTCCTTCTCCACAGGGCCTAGCTAGCGCACCACTCGCGGATATCCGGCGACGCAGGGCATCTTTCCTCCACTCTATAGCTATGGCCATTTTCTATTGCGTGTGCTCTCGTGAGCTCCTCCTCATCCCGGACTGGGAAAGAATGAGGGAGCAGTGTTTCTGTACCCCAACGAAAACGAGTTTTGGTATTTTTGGCAAAACAAAACAAAAGTAGTTTGTTCTAGGAAGAGACGGAGTGGAAACAATCGACAATCACAACACACATCATCATCGTTTGGAAGCGTGTGTTTGTGGCTGAGAAGGAGAGAGGTGGGGGGTGGGTACGGCGCCTGGAATTCGAATGCTTCACCTAGTGTCACGAACTCTCGCGCGGGTCGTCTTTATCGGAGTGTCTCCTCAGGGTGCTGGTGCTGCGGGCGCGAATCCGGAGACTAGCCGAGAAGCTACGAATTCCGGCCGATTGCGAATGGCTGCGTATTTTTATGAATGAGTTGAGTGTTGAATTGCAGGCAAACCGTTATCGAAGGCAGTGGTTGTTAAGCTGATACTTGACTTTTTTTTTACCCGGAGTATTGAACTCCAAATGACATTTTAAATTGTGAACAGACAGTGGAGTCTCGTGGGTTGCAAATGTGCCGGTGAACAAGTTGATTAATCTTACTTATAAGTAGTGAATGACTAGAGGTTTTACTGAGGCTCATTTGCAACGTTGCCACATGCCAGAGGCGTCCCTTGTTCAAAAGTTCAACAACTTCAGCGAGTTCAATCTTTAAAAAAACTGCGCTTAATTAAGTAAATGAAATTATTTTATTTTGAAAATTGTATATATAAAGCTACTGAGAATTTCATCTAACAGTAGAATTTGGTGAGTGCATTCCAATTAAGAAATATATATTTATTTGTATCGGATTTACGTGACTTTCAACCTGAGGCTGGTTCGTCACGTGGAGAATTTAGAGCCAGTCGGTTGGCGCAACAACGAGGAGCGAAATATGTGAGATCCAGTTGGCAGCCATCTTTAGGTATGACGCAACGTCACATCATCGCTAATGTGTGCCGAAAAAATATTAGCTAGCCACATTAACATGACCAGTTACCAGTCAGATAATTGATTTCAGAAATGTGCATAAGCAGATAATATCAGCAAAGATGTGTATGGGCTATACGACATTTCTAAAGAAGACCGATCAAACATGTGTCATTGAAAATCCGCCCTTTTTAGGACGACCAATTCGATTTTCCCAGCTGAAGGGTTTGTTTGATTCGAATTTATTCTTCCAAATTCTTGTCAATTCGGCCCTAAAGCAAGCTTAGGGCCTGTTCATTAACCACGTAGACTCACCGAAAACTTGGGCTGCGTATGGTGCTAATTTGACAGCTCGGGTTTCTTGAAGGCAATATGCAGCAAACACAAGTTATAGTTACATAAACGTCATCGCAAAAGAATGAATTCGCTATTTCTTGTGTGTTGGCAGCCGGTTGACAGCCGGTCATTACCCTGACACTGAAAATAAACACGCTCTGATTGGGATTATCTCTTACCTATTGTAACATTTCGCGGAATAAGGGCGTGCTATTCGACCCCATCTATTGGGTTTATTCGGTCAATCAAGGGCTCGATTCTAGTGCTTTGAGTGTGAACTTGCTTTTGAAAAAAGATTCCCTTACCTATATTCGCGGGTTTCGCCTGAGTGCCTTTGCTTACGGACCCGCCCAAACGTTTTTGGCCCTTCATACAAGAGCTTGATGATCACAAACAACAATAGAATTCTGATCAACTCGTTTTACAGATTATTCCACTGCTATGGAAAAATACCTTGCTACAATAGATGGTAGTATTACTTCACATCATCCAAGTGCACCACCACGTACCTGGCTTTCCGTTTCTTTGATGCCCTGGATAATATCTATTGGGATACTAAAACGTTATCAGCATTTTCAAATGGTTATAAGCGTACAAAACCATCGACTCTTTTCAGGGCCATTACAATTTGAAGAAAAGTCTAATTTCCAGCTCAAAATAATTAAAGAGTCTGTATTAGGAAGGAGGCGACATCTTATCCACTTGACAGGTCTCCTGCTCCTGGCTCCAAGAACTTAACGTTTTGATCAATGTTTACCTCTTTGTTTACAAAATCGGATACGTCGTTTTGAATAAGTTGTCGACGATTATCAAAAATAGACGCATTTCATCCGGTCGATTCGTTCCTGTTGCAAACGGACACTCTTGATTTACCGTTGTCTTCGTATCGCGTTAGGCTGCATGAACTCAACTCATACTATGAGTTTGGAGGTATTAGCAGGAGTTCTTCCTTTATCAGATCGTTTTGTGGAGCTATCGTTCCGGTTCCTCATCCACTGTGAGCTGCTAAATCCATTGGTAATTGAAAATTTTGAAAAGCTAATCGAACGAAATCCTCAAACTAAGTTCATGACACTGTACCATCGGTACATGACTCTGGAGGTGAGTCCTTCTTCGAGTTTGTCCTAATTGTGATTACTCCCAAGACTTCTCTAGTTCTACTGTAGTTTTTGATCTGACCATGAAGCAAGAAGCTCGTGGAATACCAGATCCACTCCGTTCGGAGTACATTCCATCAATTTTTGCAAGTAAGTTTGGCCATATCAGATGTGACAGGAAGTTTTACACCGACGGGTCAAAAACAAATGATTCCACTGGATTTGGTGTTTTTAACGAAATTCATAGCGCCTCCTTCAAACTTCAAAATCCTTGCTCCGTATACGTTGCAGAATTGGCGGCTATACACTATGCATTAGAGCGAATTGTCTCTCTTCCCTCTGATCAATTTTTCATTTTTGCGGATAGTCTCAACTCACTTCAGGCTATTCGTTCAATGAGGCCGACAAGGAACTCACCGTATTTCGTTAGCGAAATACTATCTCTTTTGAGTGCCCTATCAAACAATTCCTACACCATCACCTTGGTTTGAGTCCCTTCCCATTGCTCCATTCCGGGTAATTAGAAAGCGGACTCACTTACTAAGGTGGGCGGTATGGCAGGCGATATTTATGATCGACAAATTGGCTCCAACGATTTTTTTGCTATTTTCCGTCAACAGGCCTTGAGCGGCTAGCAACAAAAATGGGATGCAGGAGATTTGGGCAGATGGTTACATTCCATTCTCCCACAGGTATCGAAAAAATCGTGGTTCAGAGGGTTGGATATTAGCCGGGATTTTTTCAAGGTAATGTGTCGTCTAATGTGCAATCACTACTCCTTAGGCTCTCATTTCTATCGAATAGGCCAATCAATGCGGATGTGGTGCAGGTTATCAGGACATCAACCACGTTAGCATTGCCTCGATTACGAAATTGCCGGATCTGATCTTTGCGCATCCCTACGGGCCCGAAGGAAACCAGAGAAGGAAGGTATCAGAGTCGTGCTGGGTAAGCTGGACTTGGACTATATGGGGCTTATTCACAAGTTCTTGAAACAAATAGATGTATTTGTTTGATCCTCTTTTAGCTGTCGTTTTAACATGTCCACCTCGTCCCCTCCCCCGTAATACCACTTCTATTGTATCGTTACAGCTTAACGCAATGCAACATCTACGCCAGACCAACAGCAACAATATCGCATCGCCAATCTGCTGTTTAAAGCCAACGTTAAGATTCCTACTTCCCCATTCCTTCCCTAATCATTGTAATCCCTAACCTCGACCAAGCCGCGAGTTTTTCGGCTTTTCAAAGCTAACCTAGTTAGTAAGTTATTGTCGTTGTAAAAATGACAAAGAACTCGGCTCCGTTGTGCATATGGCACTAGAGCCTCATAAATAAACAAGTTAAAAAAAACGGCTTAATCAAACATACTAGCATTGACAGGCGAATATTTAAAATGAGCCAATTTCAATGAAAAACGAACTAATTTCCATCAGTATTATAAATGAATCAGAAGCTAGCTTTTTTCTCTGTCTGTATGCTAGATTGTATTTGAATTTATACGTTAATTTGTATATTACGATTTGAAATTCTACTTACAATATTACAATCATCATTCGCTTTCTGTTTACATTCTGCATGTTCGCCCATATCGCAAATTGCTCCGGATTTACATTATTACCAGGATTTAATACCAGGATTGTGGATCACGAAACGAAGAACTTTTTCTCACAAGCGTTTGTACAAAAAGTCGTACGTTTCTAGCTACGTAATGCCTCCTCAGGTATTACTTTTCTTATCGATTTAATTGGTGGCAATATTTGACAATCTAAATATCGCGTGATATTCTTCATTGACACTTTGATTTGTTTGGCCTCACATATCCGTTATCGCCTGATTTTATTTTATTTTTCACAATCAACTCGCTAAGTAAATAAACATGCACTTCGCCGGAAAATTCCTTCACGGCGCAACATTCCCAACACAAAGTCTTCATCGAAGTGGTAAATAACAAACAAACTTGCAACCCCCACTCCATTCGGCACCTACTACCGGGGAGCAGCTGTCAAGAAACATAACAGACGGAACCGACAGTTGCTGTTAGGCCGGCGAGACGGTCTCCATCGTAGCACACCGCAGTACAATAACGAACGATGAACCATCACCCACTAACCCCCATTTACTCCCTAATAAACAAATTGATTAAACAACATACCTCGCTGCTGTCCGTGGACTTGGCAGTTCCTCCAAGAAGGAGGAAATTCCTTTACATAGAATCATAGCATCAGAAAGCACCACAACGCGAATCGATAACAGAATTGCCGCAACAACATCAACCACATCCGACGCAGGAACCACCACCCTCTCTACTTCTCCGTGTTTGAGAATGCTCGTGGGCAGTTAGATATTAATACTGCCGCAGCAGTAGTAGTACCTAGCTATATGTACGTAGTACTGAGGACGCGCGAATGGACACTCTTCTACTAGGGATAGGTAAGTTACCGAGGCTTGGTAGATTCACGGGAACGGGAAGAAACAGACAGAAAAGCTATGCGGAAAGAAAACTCGTCGACGCCATCTTGGAAAACGGACGGGAAAAATCTGCACGCGAGTGCGTATGCGAACGTCTGCCAGCTGCCGCGCGCCGCTTGAAGATTTTCACCGGATTTTCCGAAGCACCATGCCGTCCATGATGATTTCGCGCTGCAAACTGGTTTTCTAGTACCGACAGATTTTCTAACTACTCTCCCTCGCACGCCGAATGTGAATATGCTAGTAAGGCCAGAAAAGGGGTATATTTTAACGGATCGTTTTGCGTTCGTGGGTCCAGAACGATTCAGAGGTGAACGGTCTTCGGCCGGGGAGGCCCTACCCCACCACCCTGGGGGCGGAGGGAGAGCCTCACCCGGTCGAAGAATCGCCTTGCGGACAATGAACATAACTATATTAGGAAAAGAATTTCTATTTACTCTCATTTCAACCACATCGCCCCATTTAGACGTCCTGCCAAAAAAGTATTGATGAATGAACGAAAAAGAAAAGATATTACAACGAAAATAATGTCTGCTGATGGAAAAGATGAAAATGATTGGAAAAGAAAATGGCCGGTTGTCTGGCGCTGATGCGAGAGCAAATGATCCCCAAATCTGTCACAAAGCAAATACCTGATTGTTGGTGTTTCCGTTGGAAGCAACGAAACTCTGATCATACTGCTGCTGCACCTGCTGGTTGCGGTTTTGGACACCACGGGTATTGTTACGGCGATTCATCTTGGATCTTCCTCCTGCACTTGCTGATTCTTTAAGAGAAATAATTTGCACAGCACACGCTATCGGAGAGAGCTTCACACGAACTCAACTTTACACTGCCGGCGATCACAAGGGACTGTAAGGAACAGGAACGATTTTGTCTTCCCGAAGCCCGCAGCAAAGCATCGCCTTCGACAGAGAGGACCGCATGGAAATGGAATGCTCTGACAGCAGATTGACAGTCCCGGTGATGGGAAAATGGTAACGGCGAAATATCACCAGTGTAGATGGACTCTGCAATGCGGGGTTTCTACACAGAAAAAAATCTTGTAGTAAAAACTACAATTTTACCCGACCCTATATTTTTTTTTTTTTTTTTAATTTTTTTTTTCTTTTTTTTTTTTTTCCCCCCCCCCCCCCACACCACCAAAAACACCCCCACAAAACACAAAAATTTATAAACCTGCCCCCCCCCCCCCCCCCAAACCACCACAAAATATTAATTAATTTTACTACGTTTTTTGTAAAACTTCAACATTTTTGGTATATTTGTCAGACCCCACATTTAAATCCCACCCCCCCCGAATTATATAAACCCACACATAGGAAAAAACCAAACATTTTTAATCACGGGAAAAATTTTTTAGTTTTTGCGTTTAATTAAACCTCGAAATTGTAGTTTCTACCTAGGAGTGGACAGCAATTTTCTGCTAGAACCAAAGATGTGAAGAGAAAGTATTTATAGGTCCGTAAGAGCACGTCAGGTTGTGAAATTGAATAGAAGTAGTTGAAATTGAGCGTAGGGCATGTTTGGAAGGCGGTATCTGATCGAGCAGATAAACTCTTACCTAGCTACCACAATGCATGGTAGGCAAGAGGGAAGGGAGCCCCTCTTGACAGCCTGAGTCTTCTAGCAGAAAATTGCTGTCCACTCCTAGAGTTGCATATTGATAAGAATGATATTTCCAATTTTCAAACATTATAATTAATTACGTGCTTCGTGCAACAACAAACAACATGATTAGTTTAAATGTATTTGCAATAAAAAAAAGAGAATAAACAATTTCCCCCATGTTCTAATAAGCCTTTTCCACACAAAAAAAACACAAAAACCCCCAAAAGGGGGGAATTGGCCCCTTTTTTGGTTATTTTAAACGCTATATGCGCTAGGCCCCCCGACCATGAAATAATTGTTGGTATAAAGAAAGAAATTTTTTTCAGAGAGGAAAAAAAAATTTTGAAAACATTGGTTCGGGAACGTCATCTACATCGTCCCCTTAAAGAAAAAGGGAAAAGAAGAAATGGAGAAGTTTTCTGTGTTATTCTCGGATTCCAGTGACGATGAACTTGAATTGGTTAGCCAGATGCTGGTCCAGACTCTCGCAATGCTACCTGAAACGGAATGCATTCGTGAAAACGAGGGAAGAGGCACGAGACGACCAAATATTGACAGGTTGGCGCAAGAAGGAGCGCAACGTCTGGTAGACGATTATTTTTCGGATAATCAATTAAATTAAAATACAGTGAGGACCAATTTCACAGACGTTTCCGGATGAGTCGAAACTTGTTCCTGCGCATCGTGAGGGATGTACAGGCTGCAAATGCCTACTTCGTGCAACGAGCTGATGCTACCGGTAAGCTAGGGCTAACGACATTCCAAAAGTGCACTACGGCGATTCGTCAGTTAGCCTACGGCTCCCCCGCAGACGTGATCGACGAATACGGTCGAATTTCAGAGTCAACGGCGCGAATCTGCATGTTGGAGTTCTGCCACACCATTGTTAAGGTGTTTGCAGCACACTTTTTGCGATCCCCAAACCACGACGACGTAAATCGGCTGTTGGATGAAAGCAAGAGACGAGAATTCCCAGGGATGTTGGGTTCGTTGGACTGCTGCCACTGGCAATGGAAAAACTGCCCCACTGCTTGGGCTGGCCAGTACAAGGGGAAGGACAAAAAGCCCATCATTGTATTGGAAGCAGTGGCGTCGTATGACCTATGGATATGGCAAGCCTTCTTTGGCATGCCAGGGTCCTCAAACGACATCAATGTGTTGGAGCGTTCACCGTTATTTTCAGACCTCTACAGTGGCAAAACATTTTGCATTCTTATTTTCGTACAAAACCTTAAGGCTCAAATTGCATTGATGCAATTTCCGAAAAATTCAAAAGCAGTTTTCTCCGACGCATCATTTTAGAAGGCTTTTCATGAACGGTACGAGCAAGTACACAAGACAGCTGCTCATTACCAATTTTAAGCTCTCTCTCTCTCTTTCTTGGGCCAAAATTGCAAAATTGCATCACTCAGGGATTCGCGACACAAATGTCCACCTACGGCACCAAGTTTCAGGCTAGAATTTGCTCGAAAACACCGTCAAACTATTATTTTTCACCGATAGCGCTCCGACATCAAGATATATAGTCATTTTTATTTTTTACGTCACACGAAATAAAACGCACGATAAAAAAAAAACACAACAAACCAGTGACTGCTCTAAGTAAAATTTCATCATTGTACCGACAATTAAATCATGGTCAAGATGACTATCGCATATAATGATTACAATAATTATGAAAACGGTCGAATTCATCACGTTCATGGCATTTTTGACTATGATCATGGTAACAAGGACTATTCCGACATTATGGCAAATGTTGGATCAACTATTTTTAATGATCGTTTTGACCATGATAATAGTCGGTTCAAACACTATACTAGTCATCATAGCCCCCAATAATGGTAAAATTGACTATCAAATTCCTCTCTGTGTAACTTTACCAAATGCCAACCGCTTCACGCGCTGCTATCGGGCTGCTAAATTTGAGCACCCGACTCTTCCCGAAAGCCTCACTGCTAGTTTGGTAGCGCGTTTAGCAGCGACCGGTACGGTGGTGAGTGATAATAGAGCGCTGTTAAACGGGCTTCTATACCCCACCGTTAATGATGCTCAAAATATTTCTAATTATTCCTTTATAGTTATTTTGGTGGACCCTTGGGTGGGGCTACAATTGAGGTATACACACCAAATTTCCAATATCATGTTCGGTACTTATTTTGCTGAATTCGGTCTGTAAAACAGAAATTTCACCGAAAATTTAGTAAAATATGACATTTGACAAAGGAATTTCTGTAATTTGCAGAAAACTACCGAACATTGTAGAAAAAAAACTACCGATTAAAACTGTGAATGGCAGCAGTTCCGTAGCACTGTACAAATAATTACGAATGAACAGTAAATTTATTCTTTTGCAAAAGAAGTGTAAAAAAAGTACCGAACAGATTGTGAATTTATTCCATGCTGTCAAACGCAATATTTTCCCACCATTTTGAAGTGGAGTGGCGCCGCCCGGTGGGGTGCCCCGGGCCCCCAAAAAAAAAAACCAAAAAAGGGAAAAAGGACGGAAACTTTCCGGCCCCCAGCCCCATTTTCACAGGAAAAAAATTTTTTTGGGTTTCCCCAAGGTCATCCCGTTGCCGCCACGTTAGAAGGGAAATTCCCCAAATATTTTTCCCCAACGGTAACCAAGTGTTAGTTTATCTGATTATACTATTTTAATTATTAACACACAAATAAATCTAGGGTTTTTTTTCATTAGGGCGAATCTACAATTGAGAGATTCTCTCCGGGCTCGCTCTCTTTCATTCATTACAGCGCCATTATAAAACTTTCGAGGCATTCTTTAGTACAGATCGAAAAACAACAGTGCTGGCTAGCATACTCTATAAATAGTAGAATGAAAAACGTAAAGGTGATTGATTTATGAATGAAAGAGAGCGAGCCCGGAGAGAGTCTCTCAATTGTAGATTCGCCCTAATGAAAAAAAACCCTAGAAATGATCTAAATAAACAGAATTGGGCAAGAAATGAATGCAAATGACATATTAATTTAACTCATTAGTTATCTTCAATTTCAAAACCAAGAAATAAAATCAATAAAAACCCATTTACAAACGAATCTGTAAATTTTGCTGAGCAACTGTAAATTTTTTACATCATTTTCGGTAAAAATGTGACAGCTCACGTTACCAATCCTTCAGCAAAATTTACAGAACATTTCGGTAACTTTTGACAGCTCAGTAGCGAAGTTAAATTTACTGAACGTATTGTAAAGCTAAAAAACTACCGAATGTTCAGCTGTTTCATATTCGGTAAAAAATTACAGTATACTGTAAAAAAATCCAGGGGGTGCGACTCTATCTCAGATGCAGGATATTTGTTGTTGTGCTTTTGTGCGATGTGCGCACGCTTAGTAGATAGAAAGAAGATTTTAAAGATTTACTACAAAAAGATGCAGCACGATGCAAGTAGATGGATTAAGATTCACAAGCTCAACAAATTTCTCCAAGGATTAGTTTCCCTCACAGTTTTCTTTCATCATGAATCAGTATTAAGTTGGATTTTCCCCCCCCCCAAAAAAAACTAAGGTGGTAGCATGAAACTTCTCCACAAAAAAACAACAAAAAAAAAAAAAATCACAATCAAATGACTTTTTTTTATTTTTTTTTTTTCTACTATAAATATTTAGCGTTTTTTTTTTTGTTGTGTTTTTTTAAACCCCCCCAAAAAAAAACTTCCACACACAGCTAAGATAAGAAAAAATAAAATAAGAATTAAATTTAAATATAAAAATGTATTTTTAACAAAACCCCAAAAAACCCGCAAAATTAAACGATAATAAACAGTCATTTTTACTGAAATTTGGGTAATGTTCATTTGTCAATATTGGACGTTATTATTTACCCAAAATTGAATAAACAATTCAACAATGAAGCAACGTGGTCGCCATATTTTTCTAAGCGAAAACGTAATTATGTTTCTAATTAATCTTTCAATATATGTCTCAATATTTGAAGCAATAACTTTTGCATTCTTTTTTTTAGATTCTAGCTCCGACGATAATCCCGAAGTGCGATTCGGCTTAACTCCGGAGCAAAAAAAGGAACGTGTGTGAACCCAAAATGTTGGGTTGATGCAGAAAAAATATTTCAGTAATGAAGGAATCCAGGTAACGCAAAAATTCTTTTTCGAGCTGTTAATTTGCAGAGCAGAGTAATTGTTGATAAAAAGAGTAGATAATCGTTGATAATGATGGTACTGACCAATTCCATACAGTTTGAAAATAGCCAGAAAGTTATTATCAATTTCAGTTTTTGATACTTCGATGTTTAACCTCACTTAAGCTTTTCATGGATTCCTCCATACTTTATTGATACTTATTTTTTGAATACAGAATAAAATAACTGAGATTTTTATACGTTTGATCATTAAATTTTGTTTCTCTATAAGTTCCGAAATTGAAATACTTATCCGAATGTATAAATTGTTAAATTGTCTATTTTGAAGCATTCTGTAAAATATAACTACAAAATAATACCTAATTTTCAGTAAAAAGTAACGATAAAAAAAACGGTAACTTTTAACGTTAATCTCCTTTCAATACCATTACCCAATATTACACTCAACCAAATTACCTTCGGATAATCATAAGTTTAACCTTATGAAATAAAGAAGAACGATCAATTTTCATTTTCATTAAGTATCTTATGAAATTTGGATGCACTATTATGAGATTCATTCAAGCACCTTATAAATTTCATAGAAGTTACGTGCGTGTAATTTTCATAAGATATGAGTTATGTTTTTCGTCACTAGTTTTAATGTGAAAAACTCATTAGGCACACCTTATGAATTCAGAGCTGGCTCTCATCGCAGTAGCATTATCGAATACGCCAGCTGAAAGTAAATAATTATGTCCATCAACACTACGATGCATAGCACACAGTAACTATTCTTTAGTAGTAAAAATCGTTTTGTCTGAAAAGCCACGCAAAACACGGCTGGAACAGGTAAGTTCTCGTTTGGCGAGAGTGTTTTATTTGATAACAATTTTGTCGATTCTATAATCATGGTTAAATTTACTGGCACTGTAATACAACTGTCAAAATATCAACAATATTATTTTTCGACGGAACCATTGTATAGTTGAATCAACCATATTTTACTGAAGTTTATTCAAGCATACAATAGTTAAATCAACTTGAAATGGGTGATTGTAACAATTATGCACATGGGTTATCGAAAAATCAATGCAACAATATAGTTGATTTTAGATGAAATATTATTGATTGAATTATACTTTTTTCTCCGTGTAAAGAAAAACTAATTTTTTTTCGAACAAATTGGAGTCAATTACTATTAATTGTATTGTTTCACAATTGTTGAAAATCCTAGCATATGGAGTGAATAGTAAATCAATTGTAATGGCATTATGCCTTTTTCATATATATGATTCATGAACAATAAGATTTATGGTTGGAAATAGATTTTAATGTTCTTTTATATTATTGTATTGTAACTGTATGGTTATTTTTATCCGGGTTAATAAGCCCCTAAAATGGTAGTTCCAACCATAACTTTTTTTAGCGTGTACTTTTATCTCCAGCAGTGTACAAGGTGTAATCAACAAACAGCAGAATCCATCTATCGCAAGGTCGGTCGACGTCGGTGCCGCCGCAGATTATTTTTGCTTTAGTGCTGGCTGATCTGTAATGATTTTAGAATATTTTTATAAAAAGTTTCGTTATAAACATCCAGATGTTTCATGATTCCACTACTGCCTAACTGTTTGGCTGCAGAATTCAAAATATTGACATGAAAACTTTAAAAACGGAACATCTGTCTCCTTTTCCCTGCGAGTGCCGCTTCTGCCGTACCAACAGCAACGTGATCGTAGACCTTTTCAAAAATGGACTGGCGCAAAAGGCTGAGAGGTGCTTCTCCCTTGCGGTAAGTTAGGGAATTTTTTTTTCTAAACACAAACAATGTTACGATATCTTGCATATTTCTAGATTGAATTATCAGATCACCTTCCAAAGTTCATCTGTAGACAGTGTGAAAGTTCCCTGTGTGCAGCATACGCCTTCGGAGAGAAAGCACGGCTTATGGAAAAAGAATTTATGCTGAAATATGGCCAACCTGCGGATGATTACATGGCTGTTGAGTACCTGGAAGAAGAGACTCCGTTCGAATATTTGACTTATGAATCTGATCCGATCGGTTTAGCTTTGGAAAAGCTTAAGACCACTTCCATTGTGATCAAACAGATATCGCAACAGAAGCGAATGGTTTCGCAATTAGAGCCAGTTAATGCCGTTGAGAATCAGCCAGAGCCGGAGAAAAGTCCACAAATACCGAAACAACGCAAGCGATACCAAGCTGTAAAGGTCATCAGAATAACCGAACCAGTGCCGTGCATTTGTCAGGGCTGTTCTGGGAGGTTCAGCTGTGTGGATGAACTTGTAAAGCATAAGGCTGAATGTAAACCTGACAGTTATCCTTGTCAGAAGTGTGATTCGGTGTTCGAAAATGTGTTAGCGTTGAGAAGGCACCAGCAGAGCCATTACAGTTATACCTATCGATATGGGTGCCCTACGTGCGGTAAAATCTTCAGGGATTCTTTCGGTTTGGACAACCACCGTTCGCGGGATCATGGTGAAGAGATAGAAGAGTTTGGCTACGCATATCGATGCTGTAATCTAGAATTTCTAACAATGAAAGCATTGCACGAGCATGCTCTATGTCACAAAGAAAATTCCGTGTTGTGTGCCGTTTGTGGCAAAAGCTACAAGAACAAGGCGACTCTGTTGTGGCATCAGAAGATACACACTGATTACCGACCCTGGAGTTGTGAGGTATGTGGAGCGGCGTTCAGGAAGAAGGCACACCTATATCAGCACAGCCAGCAACATACGGGGGTGAAGCTTTTTAGGTGCGACCAGTGTCCCAAGCAGTATGCGAAAAAGGACTCGCTGAAGAATCACTATCGGCAGCTTCATTCCAGTGAACCGATCATGTGGTCCCAAACGGGGAAGAAGCTGGGACTGAGCAGAAAACAAGTTGCTCAGGATCACTCGTATGAAGGGCCGATTAAAAAGGAGGAAGAGGAACTAAAAATCGAATACGAAGGATGTGAGGAACAGGTAAACAATGAATAGACGATGTTTTGTTTGAATATAAATGATTTTTTTTTTATACTTTGACAATGGCCTTGCCGACGTTTCCTCCCCGCATCATGTCGATAAACGCCTGAGGCATGTTTTCAAAGCCCTCGGTGACCGTTTCCCTGTACTTAAGTTTACCCTCTTGAATCCACTTCAAGTTTTGTCCAATTCCTTCGAACCACCTGTCTGTCCAGCGATGAACGCTGAAGCCTTCCTGAACCAGTTGTTTCCAAACGAAATCTCTCTGCGGATCCTCAACCTGAATAGGATTTCCATTGTACATGGAAATCGTACCGCAAACGGCAATCCTTCCACGGTTCCTCATTTGTTTTCGTACCACCACAGCGATCTGACCACCGACGTTATCGAAATAGCAATCCACACCCTCAGGAGCTGCATTCCGTAATTCCTTCTCGATATCCATGGTTTTGTAGTTAATCGCAGCGTCGAACCCGATTTCTTTCAACCACTGGCATTTTTCGTCTGACCCGGCTATTCCGACCACTCGACATCCCTTAAGCTTGGCAATCTGGCCTACAATATTGCCAACGGCACCGGCCGCTCCGCTGACGACCACTGTTTCACCTTCCTTGGGTTTGCAAACTTCCAGCAGTCCAAAATAGGCTGAATTACCGACCGTACCCAGCGTTCCGATGCCTAACGAACGTGGCAGCGACGGTCCGAAGTCCGGTAGCACGTACGGTTTTCTCGTCTCGATCCCCGTGGGATTGCAAATCGCAAACGTCCGCCAACCGAACTGACCGAAGACGTACGCACCGACGGGGAAGTCTGAATGCTTACTCTCGAGAACCTGTGCCACCTGGCCACCGATCATTACCGAACCGACCGGGTACGACAGAACGTAAATGCGCATGTATGGATCGACGCTCAGGTATTCGGCCTTGACGAGGAATTCTGGAACGTGAATTATCTGTGAGAGACTCTAAACAAAAAAGGTGAAATAGAAGGTAACCTACCGCCATCCTTGATCGCGGGCATGACTTCCTCCTCAAGGCGAAAGTCCTCTGGCTTTGGTTCGCCATCGAAGGCCCGTGCGTAGATCCACTTCTTGGCAGTGTAAACCATCGTTGAAGAATGAGCTGGTCCGGTGTTTCAACTGGGACAGATAACGATATCAGTGTTCCTTTTACTGATGCCTCGAAAGTGATGTCTTCAGTTCCAATATGTGTGTGTGTATTTGGAAACGAGATAATGCTTTTGTGGACCTCACTGGCTTCTACACGAATGCATATAAATGGACGCAGGTATTGCTTTATTATTTGAATAATAATCTCGAGACGAAGTGTACGTCAATGTGGTTATCATCTGTTTAGATATTCTATCCCGACGCGCCGGCCGGTTGACCTTGAGACTGTGATTAGTCCATTCATCAACGTAGCGCACAATTTGGCACATACTTCAAACCTTTACTGAACACAGATGAAGATTATTTTCAAATCCTGCGTGTACATATCGATGTGGGTATTTGTGAAGGATTCTCAACAATTTGTGATCACTGATGAAATGTCTATTCAACTAAAAGTGCAGTATGACAACTCAAACCGGCTGATTTAATTTCTAGAGGGAAAGCTAGATTTGTTCCTGTTATGATAAAAGTCATACCTGTGGAACTTATTTAATAATTGCCTAATACTCTGTGTTGCTATATGCCATTGTCATATGTTAGTAACCATGTTTTTTTTGCATTGATTTCTTGAACATTTTGATGACGATTTTCGCAGCACAATGCAAAAACAAATCAACATTTGGCACACAAACACAATCATAAAATTTGCCGGTTCGTTTGTTATTTTAGTTTCAACAATCATTGGTTTCCTTGGTTCTTATATCGAGTGTGGTAGTACTCACATCCAATTTTAACAGACCATTCGTTGAAATTTCTCACAGTTTATGTTCTATTACGATTCAAGCAGTAACTGCAAGCGTTAACTGTTAACGAAACGTGCCATCAGATCGCCGATATCCGCTTTTATCGTTTTTTTTTCGTCATTTTCATCAACAATGGCAGTTGCTAAGAAGTGGATTTACGCCAAAGCCTTCTGCGGTTTGCCGACAGCGGAACATTTTCGCCTCGAAGAAGAAAAACGGCGAGTTAAAAGACAATGGTACCTTTCCCTTCCATCGACTTTCGGTTGCATCGTTTATTACTTATTTTCGTCTCTCAATTTTCAAGAATTCCTCACCGAAGCCATCTTCCTCAGTGTGGATCCTTATATGCGACCATTCATGACCGAACAACCGGAGGGTTCGGTGATGATTGGCGGTCAAGTGGCCAAAGTGCTGGACAGCAAAAATGCAAAATTCCCGAAGGGATCGTACGTAGTTGGGGCCTTTGGATGGCGTACCCATAGCATCTGCAATCCCGACGAGGTTGCCCCTGAGTGGAAGCCATACCCTCTGCCGGACTTTGCCGGCGAGCCATTATCGCTGGGGATCGGTGCGCTCGGAATGCCAGGCCAGACGGCGTATTTTGGCTTCCTAGAAATTTGCAAACCAAAAGAAGGCGAAACAGTAGTGGTCAGCGGAGCGGCCGGAGCCGTAGGTTCCTTGGTGGGACAGATAGCGAAAATCAAGGGATGCAAAGTGATTGGCATCGCCGGCACGGATGACAAATGCGAATGGATCAAAAGCATTGGGTTCGACTATGCCATTAACTACAAAACGGCCGATGTGGAAGCCGAACTGAAAAATGCCGCTCCATAGGGGATTGATTGCTACTTCGATAATGTGGGTGGCAAGACGGCGGAGCTTGTGCGCGGACAGATGAACTTGTTTGGACGAATTTCTGTTTGTGGAACCATTTCGAATTACAACTGCGATGTGACACAGGTTCAGGATCCGCAGAGGGACTACGTTTGGAAACAGCTGAGACAGGAGGGATTCATGGTATTCCGCTGGAACGATAGGATGCTGGAAGCCTTCGAGCAGAACTTGAAGTGGATTAAGGAGGGAAAGCTGAAGTATCGTGAGACGGTGACCGAGGGGTTCGAAAATATGCCAAAGGCGTTCATTGGAATGCTGACTGGGGAGAATACTGGTAAGGCAGTGGTAAAAGTTTAGTAATAAAAGTGCCATTTCGAATGTTGAAGTATTGTAATTGTCGAATAAATGACGACGAAAATCCTTATGAACCTCTGTAAGTTGAATATCCGAATGGGTTCAACAGCAGGGGAATGTGATAATGCTGACTGGCATCTTTGATATCGAAAACGATCTGGAAGACACAACAGGAACGCATTAGTATATATAAAACCAATAATCCCATAATAACTATCTCACCTCAACAAACGGATACAACGTGTCGGTACCCAGTTGTTCGTAGTACTGGCCAACCTGAAAGCGCAGTTTGTATAGCCCATTAGTGAAGCCGGCTGGAGAGTCCTTAAAGAATCCCTTATATCGTCCATCACTGTCTGTCAATCCTTCGGCGACCTTTTCCCAGCTCTCCGGTACGCCTGCAGTTCCACGGTATAGAGTTATATTCACATTGAACGCCGGTTTGCCCCGGCTGGTGTCCAGAATGTGCGTGGAGAGACCCATTTCGTTCGGAATCTGTCGTTGAATTTACTGGAAAAATAGTCCGTCAACGGCGGAGATAAGAAAGCAATGGTTTGCCACTGCTCAGCGAAATTCGGATTGTAGAATTAATGATAAGTTTGTTTGAGAGTGTTCGTGTTCTTGTAATAGCCGGGATGCTGAGGTGATCTTTCGTGTAAGATCGAGTTGATGTTGTATGTTGTATAGGCAATATTCTCTCTGTTTTCACATCTTCATGAACATTCATGCTGTCAAAGTTATGAGAGAAGTGTACCAACACATAGACTATCATATTCAAATAGAGTTGTCTACTTTTGATATGGTTGCATTTTATGAATTTAATGCATTTCTCGAGTAATTCATGTTTAGGGCCTAAAAGCCATTTGTAAACAATTACTTTAAATGTCGATTTAAACAAACATTGATTTAAATTTTCCTGTTTCACTCTTCCTTTCGTGTATTTCATTTTTGACGGATTAATGATATGTCGAATCCCAGCAACTTCGGTCTTAAGTCTGATGCAGGTTTCCGAAATCATCGTCTCAAAGTTACGATATCAATGTTGTCGACGAAGCCAAAAACTTGAATGTACTTTCTGGAAATTACACAACTCGTATCTATCTCCGCTCTACGAATAACACCTTCTAAAGCAATGGTTTACAGTAAACACGAAACCTTGCCGTAACCCCTTTCGAGATTCAAAGGGACTCGAGAGTGTCTCAGAAACTCGAAGGACGCACATCACACGATCGATCGTTGAAAAGCTATTGAATGGTTCTCTCCACTGTTTCCCATGTTTCACAAAAATCCACATTGTCCATGGACTGTTTGATCAAGACGACGATGTCATTCTATGCTCACCTCTGCTGAGCGCAAATTGGCTTTCTGTGTAACTTCATCAGCAATCAATTCAAGCTCGTACATATTATTTTGTCCGACCTTCCCACAGTGGTGACATTTTTCGGTGAATTTATTGGCTTTTCTGTCTCTTCCTTCAACGAATGCTGCCCTCAATAGGATCTTCAAACCGCTTTATCTCATTGGATAGCAACCATTGCTTCACTTCTTCCAGAGTAATCTCATCTTCGTTCATATTCCCTAACGCTATAACGAGATGGTCGAAGCTGTCCGGTAGCATATGGAATAGTTGGGCCAGATCAGATCGGTCTTTTCTAACTTGGCACCCGCCGTCTTGAGATGGTGTGCCGATAGTATCGAACCAGCTCGTCAAATACCTGAAAATAACTCCGCCAACATAATCATTTTCGTATACGAATCCTTGCCAACTGCTTGCGTAGGACCGTCTGACTTGCAACAGATTTCTCGGCAAATGTATTCTCAAGCGCCTTCCACATAGCCTTCGTCGATTCTTTCTTCTGAAAAAGTTCGAGACGCTCGTTTGAAGCTGGCCAATAAGGATCTGGGCTTCCGGTCCATCTCAAGAAACTTCTTTCGCTCATTAAAGGGTGTCCACGATGAAATTGCCACACACAAAATTGATTCGCAAAATTCGAGTTTTCATCCGATTGCCATCAAATTTTCAGGGATTGAGAAATAACTATTAAACTTAATTTTACCATTTTACTCGTATTTTATTTACAGTCCATACGCAAATGCCCGCACCTTGGCCTTAACCCCGGCCATAAGATTCTGCACAACCTGTGAATCAACCGTTTTTTGCATGTAAACCCATACTTTCTTCAGTTCCTCGACTGTCTTCACTACCTTAGGTCGTTTAAGAAGGTGCTGCTTCATAATCGCCCAGTACTTCTCGATGGGGCGTGTTCCGGAGTGTTGGGAGGGTTGAACATTTTCGGCACGAAATTGACCTTATTGTCCGCATACCACTTCAGCACGTCCTTGGAGTAGTGGCATGAGGCCAAATCCGGCCAGAAGATTGTTGGGACGTTGTGGGCCTTCAGGAGAGGAAGCAGCCGCTTCTGGAGGCACTCTTTTATGTACACCTGTCCGTTCATCGTATCCTGGGTCACGAAAGGTGCACTCCGCTTCCCGCACGTGCAGATGGCTTGCCAAACCAGGAATTTCTTCGCAAATTTGGACATCTTCTGAGTGCGGACATGCTCCGGAAGGCTGAACTTATCCTTGGCCGTGAAAAACAGGTTGCCGGGGATCTGTTTGAAGTCGGCCTTCACATATGTTTCGTCGTCCATGATGCAGCATTCAACTTTCGTCAGCATGTTGAGGTACAACTTCCTGGCACGGGTTTTGGCGGACTTGTTCTGCTTCTCGTCGCGATTAGGGGCCTTTTGTACCTTGAACGTTCGAAGCCCAGCCTTAGTTTTGGCCTTCTGGACAAAACTTCGGCTTAGGTGCAGCTTCTTAGCCACATCCCGAACGGAGGCGTTCGGATTTCGGTTGAAGGCCCCAACTACGCGGTTGTGATTTTTGGTGTTGTACGGAATACTTTTTCCTTCACTTCTGGGCTTCCGATCGGTGGTCAACCGTTCCTCGAACCGCTTAATTCCTCGCGACACCGTGGAATTCGCGATTCCCAACGTTTTAGCGATGGAACGATGCGAGAGATCCTTGTTCTCGTGATGAATGCGCAAGATTTTATCACGCACGAGCTGTTCTTTCGACTCCATTTCCGCGAGTTTTGATCACAGGACTTTAAAACTTGCAGGATGTAAATAATGCACTATGAACTAAATCCACCCAAATTTTCATTAAATTCTACCCAACGGTTAAAAAGTTAGAGCAATTTCATAGTGTGGCAATTTCATCGTGGACACCCTTTATTCTTAGCCAGCACATCGTATGTATGTATGTATGTATGGTAGCAACCATCCCTTCTAGCCCTTGGCTTGGATGCAGCTCCACTTAATAGCAAGATCAAATTGAGCCACCGATCTGAATTCAAAATATCGCTGTATGAAGGGCCAAAAACGGAGGGGTGGACCCGTAAGCAGAGACACTCACGCGAAATCCACGGGAAATTAAGAATCTCCTTCCAATGATACGATCCATCAAATCGAATAACTCAATTCGCAATACTTATTAAGCTTTCTACAGGATGGCTTGTTAAGAAGGGCGCGTCACCCTCACTGAAACTGTTGGAGTAGAATTCACAGCATCATAATCGAATCGGTAGGATAAAGAAAATGATAATGTTCATTCCCTCCTAGACTCAGGCAGTCAATCAAACCATCGTCCAGTTTCAGCTTGAATGATACCCTGATGCACCCTCCCAACCCAGTATTTATTATATATATAATGTAAATAATATGACATAATATTCAATATATGTATTATGGAATAGTGCAATGAAATATACAAGAATATTTAACTCAAATATGTCATAGATATGTCATGATGAAATAATTAAAATAGTGATAATAATATGCAATAAAAAGATAATAATATGCAGCTTGGTGCTTTTTTACAGCTCAATCAGTGGCAGATGAATGTAATTCTGGAATGTGAAGGTCATATTGCAATTAAACAAAACATAAAACATTTAATTATACATAAAATTATAAAAAATATGTATGTATTTATGACATATGTATGTATAATCAGCAGAACGAAGAGCATTTATAAATTTTAAAATTAGTATCCAATAATGTAAATCAATAGAAAAATACCTTATGGTACAATGTAATAAAATATCTTTATAACCTGGAATCCCCTTCCTTGTAACCTTGAAGCAGATAAAATTTCATAATTATTATTATTATTTTTCCAATGAATATAATAATGATATGAAATAAGAATTAGAAGCAGCTATATGATGAATGTATACTGAAATGTAATGGTAATATTATCGATGACATGAATGGTTGTAAATAATATAATATGAGGAAATAACTGAAACAATGCTAGACATATGAAAATTATATGCTGCTTGGTGCCTCATTACAGCTCAATCATTGGTAGTTGAATGTAACTCCGGAATGGGAAACCTTTTTGGCCAAACCATGTCGTAATTAAATGAAGTACAAACATGCATTATGGCATGTTATGTACGTATATAACATATGTGTCATAATCAGCAGAATTGAAAAGCATTTATTAATTTTAATAATATCCAATGATCTAATTTAATAGAAAAGATCCTTGAGCTACAATGACAAAAAAAATAGCTATACTATCTGGAACAAACTTCCTTGTACTCTTGAAGCAGATAGAATTTAATTAATATTATTATTATTTTTAATAATAATTTCAATATGTTTTTAATAATATACCATGATGAAAATAATACGATGTTGCAATAAAATACTAAATAATGTATATATAATAATAAAATGCAGCCATTTGCCTCTTCGGCAGCGGTGTTAGTTGCTTTAAACTCTGAAATAACGGAAATTTCCAATGTGATATAATGAAACATAGTTGATCTCCTGGCAGCCGTTTTGCTAGGAAAATGTAAGCAAACAATAAGGCGAAATAAATTCCCTATGAATATGATTATTGCCTAAAAACGGAAGCTTAATAAATCTAAAATAAAAAGAAATAAAAATAAAAACAAGAGGAAATTTGATTTATCCGCTAACTTTTGTTTCCCACTGGGCCCATAAATGATTCTTTATGCCTGTCTAATAGAAGATGTAGGATCAATGTTAGGTTTTGTATTTTTAATTGTCTTATGATAAAGAAGGGAAAAAATTGCATTAAAAACCATCGTATCTTTTCATATACATAGCGTGAGTTAGGTTGGCTTAGACTCATAACGATGCATAAATGCGAAGCTGAAAATAGCATTAAAAATATTGTGAAGGTTTTGTGATAATATAAAATTATAATAACCATTATATTTGTTATGTCTGCAGATTGTGGTCCTGCTACAATTGTAAACGGACTTGCATTATCATAGCCACGAGGGAAAAAATAATCTTAAATTATTATACCTGAAATTAGCACTGAAATTATTATTATCTGAAATTAGCACCGTCGGACCGTATTAAGAATACTTCCATTTTTCGTGGTAGGGTAAGATTTCAGCATACTACCTTACCTTACCTTACCGCACCTCCTTGGTGGACACAGACGCTCGGCACGCACCTCCTCAATCTAGCTGAAGTCAGAAGGACAACAGTGCCCAGGCTGCACTACCAGCTAAGTACGCAACCCTTAGCTGGCGGTCTTTGTCATCTCTTGACCCGTGGAAGCATGAGGTAGGAACTTGTGAGGACCAGGGCTATGTTGCGGGGACGCACGCTCCCTGCCCGTTGTCGACTCACCATTTTGCAGCCCATCGAAAAAAAAAAAAAAAATAAAATTTTTTTTATATATTTTATTTTTTTTTGAAAAATAAAAAAAATTAATAAATATAAAAAAAAAAGAGTATAAAATTAGAATAGGGTAAAGTGGTTGCGAGGGCCCCACAAGAAGAAATCCACCAAAAAAAAAAACACGGCCGCGGGGGAGGAAACACCCAGCCCCCCCCCCAGCCCCCCCAAACAGCGGGAAACAAACAATCCGCCCGTCCCCTCTTGGGAAAAAAACATTCAAGGCGACCCAGACGACCCAGTGGTGGGCTGGCAGCGGAAGGAAAGTGAAGACGATCGACCCCGTGAATGCAAGGAAGGTGATGGATTACTTCAAGCGCAAACCGAACCATTCGATTCGGGAAGTGGCCAAGCAGGTCAGTTCTTCCGTCTGGTTCCTCCAGCAGACATTGAAGCGGACCGGACTTCATGTCTTCAAGGTAAGGAAGGCGCCTAACCAAAACGATAAATATAATACGGTTCTTCTTATCAACATGTAACCCTAGGAGTGGACAGTAATTTCTGCTAGAACCAGAGATGTGAAGAGAAAGTATTGATAGTCCGTAAGAGCACGGCAGGCTGTGAAATTGAATAGAAGTAGTTGAAATTGAGCGTAGAGCATGTTTGAAAGGCGGCATACGATCGAACACACAATCTCTTACCTAGCTACCCCAGTGCGGGGTTCAAAAAGAAGTTGTTAGAAGTTAGAATTTGTGTCTTTCAAAAACCTCTAATTGGAAATTGATTTCTGTCACATGTAGCCTTTAGGAAGTGTAAACAGATATTTCACATCGCTAGAACTGCTGCCTGTCAACGGGATACCCTTCCCCATGCCTATCCAGCACTGGGGTAGCTAGGTAAGAGATTGTGTGTTCGATCGTATGCCGCCTTTCAAACATGCTCTACGCTCAATTTCAACTACTTCTATTCAATTTCACAACCTGCCGTGCTCTTACGGACCTATCAATGCTTTCTCTTCACATCTTTGGTTCTAGCAGAAAATTGCTGTCCACTCCTAGGCCTACATGTTGATAAGAAAGATAATTCCATTTCAAACATTATAATTGATTACGTGCTGCATGCAACAACAAAAAACATTATTAGTTAAAAGAATACGTTTGCCAAATCCCGTGCCAGGAAGCAATGGATGACGAGACATACATTAAAGTGGACGGAAAGCAGATCCCCGACCTGAATTTTTTCGTTGGCAAGTCCCGCCTGGATGTTCAGGACAACTTCCGGATAAAGAAGGTCGACAAATTTGCCAAGAAGTACTTGGTGTGGCAGGCGATCTGTGGGTTCAGCAAGCCGTACATAACGACCGGCACCATCAACGGAGAAATATACAAAGAAGAATGCCTCCAGAAGCGCGTGCTGCCCTTCCTCCGGTCCCACACAGGTGACAACCTGTTTTGACCGGATCTGGCATCGTGCCATTACGCGAAACTGGCGATGGAGTGGTACGAAGCCAACAATGTTGTTTTTGTGCCGAAAGAGGCAAATCTTCCTAACTGCGCCAGAACTCCGCTCAAGAAATTCTGGGCGATTGAGGAGGGCAAGTTACGGAAAACAGAGAAGGTCTTCAAAACCGACAAGGATTTGAAGAACGAATTGACGAAAGTGTGTAAGAAAGATGGCGCAAGGGTTGCACAGGATTTTATGGGTAGCGTAAAGTTCAAGGTGCGGGCATTTAGCCTAGGAGAAGAGGTTGAATAAACCAACTTTGCAAACATTTGCTAATATGCAAATTTATTTATTCCCTGAGAGTTTGAAAAACATCCGAATTAAAATAAATGTTTGGTGATCATTTTTGTCTGTTGTATTTTTTTTGTTGAGGACAATCTTTATTCTATTCGGAATCGGGTTCCAATTATGAGTTTTGAAAAACTGTCTAGAAGTTACATTCCTAACTGGATTGTAGCTGGTTTGAACCCACATAATGAATAAATTTTATAGAAACTAATAACGTCGAAACTTACTTGAATAAAAATTCAAAATCTTATGAAATACTACACTCTGTTTCATAACAAAAGAACCACTCAAAAAACGTTTACATTTTTTTGAGAGTGTATTTGTTTTCTTTATTCATTATTTTGTAATGACCGTGTAGGAGAGCTGACTTACACCACTTCACATCTGCATCGATGAACGCTGTTTATGAATAGCAAAAGACAAATAAAGAAAATTTGCTGTTTCACAACTATAGAACCAATACCTGAATAAAGCCATTCGCTTCAACCATAGACGAACTCTAAGACAAGTAGGTTCCAAATAAATACGATTTTTTTCTTGGCTCAGTCAGTACTAGCACATCGGTCCCAAGCTCGGTCCCAAGCTTAATAATACGCCCCCAATAATGAACTCACACGAACACACTCTCAAATATTCTGTCAAAATAACACAGCAAATCAAAACAAAGGCGCAAATATGTATAGTTAGGTGCCGGCTTCAAGGTGTACTTCAGACCAAGGGGTTCTACAACAGTGAACCAATTTCAAATCGCTAGTTGCATATTGATTGTTGCTTCAACTGTAGGTCAGTTTTCTTTCACCAATTAACGTGTTATGACATGTTTTGTATAAGTTCTAAAGTGCCACGTGGAACGTATTAGTCAGAGTAGGAAAAAGGCTTATCGTGATTGTGATATCAGTATTCGCAAAATCGCTTGTCGTTTGAACCGATCTCATCACGTTGTTTTGAATTTTTTGAAAAATCTTGATGGATATGGAAAAAATAAGAAAGGTGGGCTCAAGAAAAAAATGTCAAAAAGATGTCAACGCAGAACAATCAACACTGCAAGCAACTCACTCAAAAGTCTGAACCAGATAAAGGCTGACCTTATGCTTGACGTTTCGTATTCAACAGTCTACCGAACTTTAAAAGACTCTCCAAACATTCGGTGACAAAAACTGAAGCAAGCACCACGACTTTTCTCCCGCCATAGAGCAAACCGACTTGAATTCGCCCGTGCCAACATGCGTAGAGATTGGAGTAAAGTGTGTTATCATGTTTATTCATGATTGACATTTTTTTTAAAGTAGTTTAATGTTTTAGGTTATCTTTTCTGGTGAGAAGAAATTTAATCTCGATGGACCAGATGGAATCTTTTCGTACTGAAGAGATTTTCGGAAAGAGCCACGTTATTTTTCACCTCGCAACTTTGAAGGGGCAGTTTGATGGTTTGGGGGGGCATTTTTTCAAAACGGAGTGGTGCAGATTGCTTTTCCGTCAACAACATGAACAGCCAGGAGTACATTGAGATGCTTCAAAACCATTTGCTACCATTCTTGCAGCAAAACCATCGTGGTGATTGGGTATTCCAACAAGTTAACGCATCAGTTAATAAAAACCGAGCGACCATGGCGTGGTTATCTGAACATAAAATCCAAGTTATGGAGTGGCCAGCTTGTTCTCCAGATTAGAATCCGATCGAAAACTTGTAGGGACTTATGGTATGTACAGTGTACAAGACAACAAGCAGTACGAGAATGTTCAAGAGCTCAAAGGAGCAATCTCATCAGCGTGGAACGAGATACAAGTATCTACATATCGCCGCCTGGTTGAAAGTATGCCAAATAGGTTGTTTGAACTTATTGAGAACAAAGGAGGTCCTACACATTACTAACATGCTGCAATCAATGCAAAATCGATGTAAACTATTTGGAGAAAGATAATTTTACGTCTGTTTCTAAAATTATGAAACACAGCTATTTTGTTGATATTTTTGAGTAACTTACCAGAACAATCCAAGCATCTTATAAATTCTTATAAACGTAGATAAAGACCATATCCAATCCTTTGCACTTCATTTCCAATATGAAGGTGCGACTAATCGATTTTCATATGGGGTGGTCGGCTTCAGGTGGATAGCGGATGGTGCTGGAAATGAGCTGTGCTTGGTCTGGGGGACCAACACAAGTTCCATCCAAGCTAAAACAACGCAACACGATCTATTAAAATTATTATTAATTACACTGATACGGTAACCCACAACACTGATACGGTAACCCTTCACTACAAAACTTTCTTGTTTTGATAATGCAATTTCACTGTCAAAAACAAGTTTTACAAAAGGTAGGAATATTCAATATCACAATATGAATCCAGTGAATAAGAGATTTTCATAATTGTTCAGAGTTACTCAGGATTGCTCAGTGTCTTGCCCCTAGGTCTCGAACTACCATAGAAAAAAAAGTTTCTGCCTCCAAAAACCCCCACATACCAAATTTGGTTACATTTGCTTGATTATTTCTGGAGTTGTGCAGAAATGTGTGTTTCATTTGTATGGGAGCCCCCCTTTTCGGAGAAAGGAGGGGGTCTCAAACCACCATAAAAACTTGTCTTGCCTTCAAAAACCCCCACATGCTAAATTTGGTTCCATTTGCTTGATTAGCTCTCGAGTTATGCGAAAATTTGTGTTTCATTTGTATGGGAGCCCCCCTTTCCAGAGAAGGGAGGGATCTCAAACCATCATAAGAACCTTCTTTGTATACCGATTTTCACGCCGATCGGTTCAGTAGTTTCCGAGTCTATAAGGGTCAGACAGAAAGACAGAAATTCATTTTTATGTATATAGATAGATTTCCAACAATATCAACATTTACGGTAGCTACGTAAATACATACATAATGCCTAACAAGTGAACGCCAAACCAAATACCATAGCAACGGTAAACAGCAGCGAACTGCAACCTGATGAATTGAAATGCCCAACACCACAATCGCAACAATCCCGAATGAACTAACACAACTTCGACAAACTATGGCAGACTGCCGCATACAAAGCAACTGATGCATCAATAAATATTTGTACAGGCATTCCGCGAATAGCGAGGAGGGATGTGTCGCGCATCCCACTGAATTTCTCGGCTATGTTCCTTCCAACAGAGATCACACCGTTCGAGCAGTTCAACATGTCGTTTCTTACTACTCGGATTACTCGCCGTGAAACATGCCCTATGGCCCAAACACAATGATAACGGAAGCTGAACGGCCCGATCTGAGTAAGCCTGCTTGTCGGAAAGAAAACAGGCTAGATCCAAGCCGATTCTAATTGGACATATCGAAGTCATTTGCAACTAAATACTGTCAAACTTGCCGTTTGTCGTGCCGTTTCCGTTATCATTGTGTTTGGGCGGTTATTTCTTATCAGTTTGTCAAATCGACAGTTACCGTTTCTTTTTTTCAATCGTCGGAAGAAGGATGACAACCACTCGAAAATTATTAAATTTTGGTTAATTTGATTTTGTGTGGAGAGTGTGGAAGGTATAGAATTCAACGAAACCACGTCAAAGTTGCTGTGAAAGTTGAGATGTATAGTGTTAAACAATTCTAGGGTTTTTTTTTCATTAGGGCGAATCTACAATTGAGAGATTCTCTTCGGGCTCGCTCTCTTTCATTCATTACAGCGCCATTATAAAACTTTCGAGGGATTCTTTAGTACAGATCGAAACACAACAGTGCAGACATCCTCCAAAACAAATAAAAAAAAAAAAAAAAAAAAGAAAATAAAAAAAAAAAAAAAAAGAACCCGGGAGAAACTCCCAATTTTAAAATCCCCCCAAAAAAAAAAAAACCTAGAATTATTGAATCCGATTAACCCTAATGGGAAAAAAAGGGCCATGCTGAAATTAAAGTACACTCTGACATTTTGGCTGGATTTCCACCACTCTGCGTGTTATGGAGGGACTACCTGTATTTAAAAACCGCATACAGACGACGACGACGACGATAACGACCGCAAATAGCGGTAGAGCTAGTGATAGTATTTTTACATCCGAAACCGGTTGAGGAGGCGACCACCTTCGTATTCCATGGAAGCACTGGTTGTTGTTATGAATGATTCAGTTGCCTTTTTCCATTCGGTAGAGAAGCGTCGGCAGTTGCAGCCCAGTCAGGCAGTCGGTTCATCAGGTAGCAGGCACTCTCACGGTTGCGCGATTCTTCTCAGATCATCACAGTAGGCATAGGGCACTCCCGGTGGCACATTGAGGCAGAACAGAGCGCTGAGCCGATTTTCCAGATTCGCTCTCCCGTGACGTCGTCGTTCGTCGCCTGCCTATAGTAGTTGGTCGCGCGCGCGTTTGAATATTACTCTTGTACGCCTCAGTTGTCTCGCGCGTGTCGTCGTTGTCGATCCCATGTGGAGCAGCTTAACTGTGGTATACATACCTCCGTAAATTAAAAAAAACCATGTCGTGTGTTGTGTAATTTGCATATTTTGCTCAATCGAGGAGGAATCCATTCCCGTTCCTTTCCCCGCACATGCCCCTCATATGTGCTCGATGTGTGACGGAAGGGGTTGCTTGCTATAGTTACGGGTTGCGGTAAACAAGTTTTGTTTCTTTATTCTAAACGCGAAGAACGAAGAAATTGATGGAGCACCATCCAGACAAGTGGGGCCTTTCATGTTATGGGAGAAAATCAGCAGTGTATTTATTTTTTGGCGAGCGATTTGCCAACAGAGCGACCACCAATTAGTGTCTCCCATCATTTCGTTTGACAATATTGTCCCGAAATGCAAATTTTATGAGTGAATGACCAGTAAAACGAGCCCCAGCAAAGAGTAGCGGGAAATTGTGCTAAAGAAGTGCGACAGAAATGAGCAGTATTGTAACAGCAGTAGTCTGCATGGCACCACGGTGATTGATGCGATAATGTTTGTGCGTGCGTGACCGCAACCAACCAAAAAGTATCGCGAAAGCAAAGTTGGATATGATAATGGAATGTGTTGTGTTTACGAAAAAACGCGAAATTCCTTGCTGCTAGCGCAACGGTTCTAATTTTGGGTTTTATGAAATTCGATTAGTGTGTATCAGGAGTCACGCAAGGTGCGTCTTTGCTGTTCTGCCTGACACGCTACGCCGTCAAGGATCACCGTGAAGGGCAAGTCAATAACGGAATACCGCATTCAATTTTAGAGCTGCGTGCGAATGCAATCAGCAGAATTTACATCCAATAGCACAAATGACAGGAAATAGATCTCCCCACGACCCGCGAACGAGCATCACCAGCTTGTGAGAAGAAGTGCAAGGTCCGCACCCACATATAATGTAAGTATCTGTAATTATTTGCCTTTTCAATTTAGTTAGAGATGCACAATACCTCCCACCTCCAAAGCGAGGAAAATAACTAGGTTAGTAGATCGAAGGGAAGAAGATTGCAGAAACGCCACGTGAACTGACGACGATAATTAATCGTTCTATTCGAAACTATCGCCCAGGGCTTGTGTACCTTTAACACAAAGGCGCCCATCCCATCCGAGCTCCCTAAATTAACAAATTCCCTCATTCCCGTGGTTCCCTAGTGGCCCTATTTTCGGTCCGGTTTCTTTGTGAACTTGGGCCCTGCCTTGCCTCGCTTCGTTGTTGTTGTCGTCGTCGTCGTCGTGACGGCTGTGATGTGTCGATGTGTGCCCGTCCATCAGCAGAGTAGACACGCTGTTTTGCTTTTGCTTATTTTATTTGTAACCCATGCTCTAAGGTAAATGATGGGCAAACTTTCGCTCGCCGAAGCAGTCGTGAACTAGTATTTTAGTGAGAGTTCTCTGTTTTCCTGCCCATGCCCGGTTTGCTACAATTATTGCAACTGTGGCGGAAGGTCAGATCCGTCAGATAGGTTTTGTTAAGGGCTGTAATTTTCTTTAAACTTCGTAGGTTTCAGCGTGGCGCTATTTAGAGAAAATTGCTACATCTATTTGAAAACCAATTGGATCGATACCCAATAGGTGATCCCTTCGTGCCGAACATTGGAGCCGTTGAAATTTTTGTGCGAAATTCCTTCGCGGTTTTAACTCTTAAATGTACACTGTAGCCATTTGACGGCATGCCTGTTACTACAGCATAAATCACGATTCAATTATTCTTTCCATATAATGCATTTCTGAGATCTTCTCTTTTCCGCTTTGGGGAACATGGGGCAATTATGCGTATAACGGCAGTATATTTCAAAGGGTGAATTTCAAAATATGGTGTATCATGAATTCGTAGTGCTTGGTTTTTCCTACAACTTTGTCTAACAGTATATTGTTAGTACTCTTATATGTACAACCTGAGAGCACTAGTAAGCGCTAGTGGTATACAATATGATTCTATGTCCCATTCATTTAGTATGTAAAATTGTAACTAGGGATCTAACGCCGTTGATGTGCGAGTTTTAACATAGCATTCTTAGGCAACATTGCAGAATAAAACTACAAGTTCGTCATACATCATATTTTGAATTGTAGCTTTTGAAATGAATTATCGGCAAACAAAGACTTATGCTAAATAAGTCGTCCTATCCCTACTTGAGAACTCTCATAATTCTTTGCAGCGTTTGTTTCTGTTCCCCCGTTTGTCATCTGGCTTTCTCCTCGTGCTTGGGATAACCAATATCAAATTTATAATAAAGCTTGCTTCAGATAGAATTGGAACAAAAACAATTGCCTGTATTTCAGTTATTTATTATTGAATTCAAGATCTTTTTTTATACAAATGTAGCGTTTTCTTCATACTTTTAAGAAAAAATACGGATAAAATTATTCGTCACGGTTTCGAAGGAGTTCTCGAATTTTTCCTGTAACACGGCTCATTATGCGGCGCACACCTTCTTCGTCCATCGTTTTAGCTATCTTATTCCACCAGGTCTTCATCTGATTGATGTCTTTGACAACCTTTCCCTTTGCCTTGAGTATCCTCTTCATGATTGCCCAGTATTTCTCAATAGGGCGGAACTGGGGGCAGTTGGGTGGGTTAAGGTTTTTCGAAACAACCTGGACCCCTTTCTCTGCATACCATTCTTGAACGACTTTGCTGTAATGACAGCTTGCCAAATCTGGCCAAAACATTACGGGATGGTCGTGGGATCGAATGAACGGCTAAATTCGTTTTTGGAGACACTCTTTTTGGTATAGTTCCGACGTCATTGTCTTATTTGTAACGAAAACTTTCGTTTTTTTGCCACAGCTGTAAATGCCCTGCCAAATCATGAATTTTCGTGCAAATTTGTCGGCAAAAACAAATTTAAATTTGGCTGGAACATCCCCCCGAGCCGTTGCCAAGTAAAATTTTTGACCTGGGATTTGCCCGAAGTCAGCCTTGACATAGGTTTCATCGTCCATCAGAAGACACCCGTCGAACTTGGTCAGCACCCGGTCGTATAGCTTCCGAGCACGGATTTTGGCCACACTATTCTGTTTTATGGTCCGATTTGGCTGTTTGCTAGCTCGATACGACTTGATTCCTTCCCGGAGTCGAGTTCTCCTCACGGTACTATGGGCAGCACCGAATTTTCTGGCCAAATCACGGTCCGACAGATTGGGATTCCTCTTAATCGTCTTCAAAATCTTACCACGCAGTTTCCGGTCGACAGTTCCACTCCGACGATTGGTTTGAGGCTTCCGAATCGTCGTCAATGTTTCCTTATACCGTTTTATAACGCGCCATACGGTATTTCTGGGCAATTTCAGCTGTTTAGCTAGCCTAGATGCAGACCACAATGGATTTTCCAAATAACTGTGCACAATTTTTTCCCTTATTTCGGCTTCCATGTTAATTGTTTACAAAGTACTGTCGATTTGCGGAATGTCAAAAATACCGGGAAACCCAAAAAATCCCCCACCCGCGGGCCCCAAAAACCCCCAACCCCCCCCCCCGGAACCCCCAAAAAAAACAAAAAAATTTTCCCAATCTCAAAAAAAAAAAACCTCAAGAAGAAACAAACCCAAAAAACCTTTAGCCCCCAAATTGACTTACTTTACTTACTCACGAGGGTAGTGCGATAAGTTTTTAGCCTCACGGCCCGATGGCGCCAACTATCGCAGGCGAAATTTACTATCCTGTAGTACATTCTCATCACCGTCTACTGTCAACATTGCAGCAACAATTAGGTCTGTTTATATAGGCATGCAATGGTTGCTGTGATTGAAATAAGTGTATGATTGAGTTTGTTTGATTCTATGGTGATCCAGTGACAACTGGGACCCAACATTTTCTCCCTTAAGGTTTCATCATCCCAAAGGGTTTGAACCGGGCTGGAAGTTGAATCATTTCTCCGGTATAGGTGTGGCCGGTTGAACTGGATCGTCTTCTGCAACCGGAGCTGGTTCCTCCTCGGCTGGTTCATCCATCCATCGACGGCGCTCCTCGACCAGCGTTTGGAAGGAACGGGCCAGGATTCCAATGTCGTCTTGATAGGAGTCTTGCCAGCTGGTGAACATGGTTTGCAGTGCTTGACAAAATCCTTAATTTCGCTATCGATGCCGTTATCTGATGGCCTTGATGGAACTTTTGCAGGATCCTTCGTCGAAGCTCATCGGGAACGAACGTGACGCATCCGTAGACCATGCTGAGCGATTCAAGTCTTTGCAAGTAGGATTTAACTGCAGCGGAGAGATTTCTTGAGCAGCTAGGCCAACCGTCTCGCATTTATTTAGCAACGGTTTGGAGTATGGCGTCCATCGATGTAGCCTTCCGCAGTGCTGCGGAAGAAATAGGAACCTTCTCTGCGGTGTCGGATATAATCATCAAGGTTGAGCGCTGCAATGACGTATTCTTTCTCGAGTTGGTTGGTTCGGTTGATTCGCTGGGACAACAAGTCCGCACATCTGAACACGTTCGTGGACACATGTTGAATCTCGAAGTCGAAGTTCAGCATCAGCATCGAGCCCACCGTTGGAGCCGGTTCGCAGTTTGTAGTAAAATGCCCTTCTTGGAACCGAAGATAGAAAGGAGTAGTTTGTGGTCGGTTAGCAGTGTGAAGTGTGAATTCGGTCACCGCATAGAACAACGCCAGAGCCTCCTTTTCAGTTTGCCCATAGTTGCTGTCCGCGGATTCGAGCGTCCTCGAAACGTGTTGCATGGCTTTCATTCTACTATCAGGGAACTGGTGAAAGATGACTTACCCGATGCCAGTGCTTGTGTGTCCTCTGCCATGACGATTGGGAGCCTGAGGTCATTATGCGTCAGAAAAAAAATTAATTGAAGCGTTGCCTTGGATCGGTCGAAACCTACCGTAGAAGTCGACCGCACCTACACAGAAAAAAATCTTGTAGTGAAAACTACCATTTTACCCGACTATGCCTATCTTCAAAACTACCATGAAATTTCAGTCAAATTTACTACGTTTGTGGTAAAACCTTCAGCATTTGTGGTATATTTGACAGACCTCATATTAATATCAACCGCACCATGGTTGCTCTAATCGCAGGCATGGTAAAATCAAACGCATTTATAGTCAGCTGAAAATTGTTGGTGTTTGCGCTTAATTTAACCCTCGAAATGTTAATTTCTTCTGCGGATTTTTTTTGCGTGTAGGTGTGATCGAAGTTCACAGACGGTGGTTGGCAGTGGGAGTGCAGCGTTGGCCTTACTTTCTCGGGGTCTGGACGGATGCCGTTTTTGTCCGCGATATGCCCCAAGTAACCGAGTTGTGTTTGGAAGAAGTGGCACTTCTTGGCTTTAACATGGTAGCCGTAATCCTTGAGTCGCTGGAAAAGTATGTTGAGTGTTGAGGAAATTTGAGGTAAATGTACAGAATAACTTAAGAAAGTATATTTTACTGAAGAACTAGAAGAAGATCTCAAGAACGTTGCCAGAATTTCCATAACAAAATATACAAGAAAATCTGTGACATAAGGTCTGTATCCACATTAATCTGGACACATTAAAAAAAAAAAAAATGCAGGAGTGGAAATAAAAGTCGCTGAGGTATACCATGGAGTCTTTGATGAAACAAAAACTTTATTATTGGTGTTTACATTCCATGTCTAGTGTTCAAGATGGCGACGAATGAAAATCACGCGCGCGAGCGTATTTTGTATGGACGTAAGGCAAATTCTGAGTTGTAAAAAAATGGATTCACCTAAATCTATTGTTCAAGATGTGCTCAAATCATTTTCAGAACGTTTGTCGGTCGAGAGGAAAACCGAGATGTGATAAAAACAATGGACGTGCTGATCCTGTCATGGACCAAAAGGTGAAGAGGATGTTGAACGAAAACCTGAATCTCTCTGTTGAAATGGTGGATCGTAAAACAGAAATGTCACCTGGTTTTGTCCAAAAATGAAACCAGCGTTTGGGGCTGAAGTCGTGTAAAGTAAAAACAGTTCCAAATCGCAACGACTAACAGAACTTGAAAGCAAAATCACGGGCTGGACTTTTGTGCTTCGAAGATTTAACGATGTTTTCATGGACGATGATACTTATGTCCTGGAGGATTAAGCAAACTGGAGCAAACGTGCTACAGCTGAGCATTTTAGGACCAATAAGGCATCGAAATTTCTCGAAAAATACAATTTTTACGTGTGGCAGAAAAAGTAAATCTTTCGTGACTACAGGCACTATCAACAAGGAGATTTGCCAGAAAGAGTACCTGCAGAGGCGATATTATGCTAAAACTGTGATGGAGTGTGTTGTAACCTTACTATTTCTTTGAGTGTATTATCTTGCCTTATATACGTACCTTACCTCTGTATATTAAAACCTTGCGACTTATCATGTTTTTCAAAGTGCGTAGTAGAAAAGGAACTCCACAACGAATATCATTATTGATAAACACGATAAAATATCTGTTAACTGTTGTGTTATTGATTCTCGGCCGTCACAACAGAGTGGTACGAAGCAAATCAAAGGAAAATAATGTACCAAAAACCACAAATCCGCCAAATTATTCAGAGTTGCGCCCAGTCGAGAGATATTGGGCCATGCTGAAGCGGACGTTTTTTTCCCCTTAAATATGTTTATGCTCTTTTGTTGGCGTTGTAAGCACTTGAACCTTTCAAAACCTGGCCACTATACATGGAATGGTTACCCCACAGTTCTACTCAAAAAGTCGGATCTTCAAAAATTAGGAATGTCCGCTACTGTTCTACTAACCAGGACATATTTGTGAACTTCTGCAAGTTGTATCCAATTCGGTTAAGATTTGCAGAGCGACAAGTCAATTAAATTTCAGATTACCAGAACAAGAGGCATCTGGAACTTAGGAAAAGGTCAACATTCCATTTCTTTTGTAAGATCAATGGGATGCTTTGTTTTTTATACCGTAGATTTTGTGTACGGGCAATCTTATCTATTGCGTGAATTTCCTCAAGTTATCTACATTGATTGTATGTACATATTCAGCGTGTGTTGTTCGCCGTTTCAACTTGCCCTTCTGTACTTATTTCAATTTACTCAAAGGGATGCAAAAAATGTGGTCCAAGTTGGTGAAACAAATTCTTCAAATACTACAAAAAAACATATTTATAACTGAGATTTACTATAGCATTTCTCTTACTAGTCTTGATATGTTTCCCTTGAATACAAAATTGGTTAAAATATTGGAACTACAACTTTTTGGAGAAGATTAACGCATCTAAAAAATGTTTATTTCAAAAATCATACAAAATAAAAGTAAACAAAGCTTAATAGCACATTAGATTTCGTTTAACGACCTGTTGTTGCAGTTAGAAAGTGTGTTTGGGTATACAATTGACTGTGAAAAAAAATCATAGCGATTGATCACTTCTGCTAAAAGTTATCCCTTCCTTTTCAACTTACCCTAGGCTTCAGCAAAGGAACTTTATCAAACATCAAAGAACTTCATAACATAGTTCGCAAAAATGTTTCAAACTTCATAGAGCTGCTGCAATATTCACAGATTTGTTGCAATGTTTAAACTTACATATTTTTCATAACTTTAGTACAGTTCGCTTCTTATACCTTCATATCAAGGTATTCAGGGAAATTTGTTCGTAAAACTTTAGTAAATTTTGTAGAACTTAAGTAAATTTTGCGGAACTTTATCAAAGAATCAGCATCAGGACAGAAATTCAGCGAAGCTCACAGAACCTTATCAATATTGGAAGATCTTTAGTAAAGTTCGTATGTTACAGAACTTCAGCAAAGTTGCAAGAACATGTTTAATCTGCCTTTTTCTAGGCTTGAGACATGTCCAGATCCATTTTGTTCTTGCTTTTATAACCTAATCAAAGCTAAATTTCAGCAACATTCGTAGATCTCCAGTGAAGTTAGGAGACATGTTATAATGTTTTCAGAGTTGCACAAAACTTACCAAACTTAAACAAACTATTTAGAACTTCAGAAATGTACAGTTTGTGGTGCAAAGTTCACTGAACTTCATAAAAGTTTACAGAACTTTAGCAAAGTTTGCCGACTTTTAACTCAATGAAGTAAATGAAACATCCCCAAGTAGATTAAAGAACTTCCTGAAGGAGTCTATAGAAGTTCTCCAAAAAGAAACTCTGAATAGTAGTTTAGAGAAATTATTGGAGAAGTTCAAATAAATTCCCGAAAAAGTTCATATATCTCTCCAAAAAAGTTCATATAACATCCCGAAGATGTCCAAAGTTCGCAACATTTTAGTAAAATTCACAGAACTTGAACAATAAGTTCGCAAAATTTCAGAAAAGTAAGTATAACATCAACTGAGTCAGGGTGGCTACAGATTCGGGAAAATCAGGAAATGCCGAAAAAATGCGGGATTCCAAAATCATCGGGAATTTCTTTCATATGGAAGGAACCATACTCACACCTTTTTCAAACGATTCAAGTAGCGTTTTTGTCATCTACTCGGTCCAACGATCTCATTAACGGAATGAAACAGTGTTTGACATTGGCATGTGGATCATTTTCTGCTGGCTTTGTTCAGTCTGTTCAAAAATGTACCGCTTAGAAAATCTGGCTACACGGCCGTGACAAGTGAGTTTTCGCATTACTTACATTTTGTTTTTATTTTACTTGACTGGAACTCCTTAGGTGATTATGTTGACTGAAGCATCGCTATTGTATGCATTACTGTAAATTTCAGTACAAGGGTTAACTTTGCAAGTTTTTTACAATATTTTTTTCATTAAATATGCTAGACGAGTTCCGCCAACCTGGGGTGGTAACACTGCTGTCAATTTCAAAATACCACAAAGTCTCAGTCCATTTGTATAATAGACAAATATTTGTCACTGCAGTGGACAGAAACCTATTGTGCCAGTCACCTTACAGCTAAAAAAAAATCACCAAATGCATAAGACATTTTTTTTTATAAACGGATGCTTTTCAAAAAATTAGCTGTGCATTTTCAACCCCTCTTAAATAGACTGAATCCGGACACATATGCGAAATGGGTGGATCTGCTTTTGTAAAAAAATATTTGAATCGACGTTTTTCAGCGAATAAAAGATTAATTTGAAAAATTAAGACCACAGTTAGCTTGCAGAAGCTTTCTTTTAGCCGATTGTTGGCTTAGTTTAAGAAATTGAGCTTATATTCGTGAGAAATAGTCGATTTGAATATTTGTTTACAAAAGCAGATTCGCCCATTTCACAAATTTCTCCGGAAATATAAAATATCGACCAATTGATGCATGAAGATATTTTTGATCACTGGAATTAACTACCTATGGAGAGCTTTAGATAAAAATGATGTAAAATCGTTTTTCCACTGAAATTCTGCGAAGTTCGTTGGGTGGAAAATGAACAAGTTGCTAACGTTTGCATTTAGAAAAAATGGACAAAAATTGCCGATTTTTCAAGGGTTTACCTTCACCCGCACTAACAAAACTACCCATGCAGCATCAATCATAGTAACCCATGAGTCAGCAGACAAAATTTGACAGCTCTATCAGTATAACTCCAACCGCGATGGCAAGAACAGTGAAGCAACTCCGTTCAGAAGTGTGCGCGTTCAAAGAACGGCACCCCGTCGAAAACGAACATCGTGCGGCACTTTGTGGATGCTGGATACGCCCGTTCCGGCATCTACAACATCTTGGCACTATTAGACAACAATCAGATCATCGAAAGAAAACCCGGTTCCGGACGGCCGACGACCCTGAGCGACAAGAAGCTCCAAAGGATGCTGAAGAGGGAGACTGAGGGAAAAGTGGCTACATCGCTGCGTGCGCTTGGCCGGGCGATCGGTTCAACCGGCCAAACAGTGAAAAAGTACCTGGCGAACATGAACATACATGTCAGGAAGCGGAAATCGCGTCCACAGGTTTCGGAGCTGCAGGCAATGACGCAGCGGTAGCGGCTGAATAAGATGGTCAACTCGATTTTCCCGGCGAATCGCGACGTGGCGGTGGTGATGGACGACGAGACCTATCTCACCCTGGATGGCAACGACTGGCAGGGCACTTCGTATTTTGCTTCCCTCACGAAGGAAGTGAGCTCCGAGGTGAAGTTCATTTCACACATCAAGTTCCCCAAGAAGGTGCTGCTGTGGCTGACAATCAGCGAGAAGGGGATGTCAAAGCCGCTCTTCTTTCGCTCCAGACTAGCCGTGAACGGGGGAATTTATAGTACGAAATGCCTGCCAGAAGTTGCGTCGTTCATCAAGAAATACCAGAAGGGCGAAGACGTGGTGTTCTAACCGGATCTGGCGTCGGCCCACTACTCGAAGCGATCGAAAAAAGTCCATTTTTTAAATGCAAACGTTAGACGGATAAGATGCTGGGACCAAAGTTGAATTTTGTTATGATATCTGTAGCAATGGTCGAGTCATCTCCCAGACCGTATCTTAATGGCTTCGTTTATTTTTGACGATTTGAAAATTGTCAATTGTTAAATCATTAATTGAAAAAGAATTGACGGAGAGCAATCTTCTGCCAGCCCTTAATATGGAAATAGAGTTTGCCTCTAAATCGGCAATCAGGAAAGCGAGAAAATTTGCAAAATTCCGACAAATACGTTTTGGCATTCCGCAACTACTGTCGTTCTTTTTACTATGGTTTTCTGAAGTAGTTTCTCAACAAATCTCCTTTAACATACCCTTTAAAGTGAAAAGGGAGGGAGTCCTTTCTCTATAAGAATTTTAGGTTAGGTTAATTATCACTTCACGTTTTTGAGACTAAAAATCACTAACAAAACAAAACAAACAACGCTCAAATTACTAACCAATGGATGTTCCAGTGGAGCAAGCGATTCTTGAAAGTTTAGGGACTTGATTCCGGATGTCCTTAACGCGATACGTCTCTTGTAATAACTCGCATCAAGGACAGGACTAAAAAATTCAATCCATCAAACTCACACCAACACCACTGCGCTTCTCCCACAAAGTGCAAACGCGAGCGACAGACAGAGAGAGAGAGAGAGAGCTATCCGTTCAGCGCGAGAGGGAGAACATTTTCAGCAAGAAAACTCCTCTTCACTGCCAATGGAGGCTGAGAACCAAGCAAAAAAAATATGTTTTCACCACTTTTCCAAACTGTTTAGCGACGGAAAATATCACTTCCACAACGTACGCGATTGCTGCTAGCCTGGAGAACACTCTTCGGGCGCTTTCGAGTGCGATTTCACCCGCACAGTACGGACTTTTTCGCGAGCACAATCTATCCCGAATTTACTCACTAACACTTCCGATCCCCCAACAAGACAGACCGGTCAGTTGGTACGACTTACTAAAAAGTTCATAATTAAAGTAATTCGCAGAAGGCAAAAACTGACTAAGGCGGACAAAGTGAATTAAACGTGGTAAGACGAGGTATGCATCGATGACTTTCAGAGCACATAAGAACAAGACATCTATTAACTAAATTATAAACGACTGAAGAAGTTACGAAGTGCCCTCTTGAGCATATAAACGTAACACTGACAGACTAATTAAATAACATAAAGAGACACAACGAGAAATCTTCTCTCTCATGAGTCCCATCAGCAGACTGGGACTTGTAACATCAGACATTACTAAAACTGGTAGAATTCAAATATCTCAACGACATTTTTGATTCAAGGAAACTGTTCAAAAATCAGTGGGGTTGTGTTTAACACACGACCGGTTGACGTAGACTACGTTAAACCGTTTGATTAGTTTCGTAGCGGAACATTCACAGAAAAAATAATAATGAAATTTAGCAGACGCGCAAAATTCATAATTACAAGCACACAAAACAAGCGTAAAAAAAGAAATTGTTTGCAATCTTTCATACAACAGACCTGATTTCAGTGCTATCAGGTTTAAATTATAATGAAATATTCCATGAATTCAAGTCAAATCTAGCATTTCCTTTATACGCATTAGATAATGCAGAAAATTAAATGTTTATTTCAAACTATATTGCAACCCAAATAGTTTTTCCTTAACGAAACATTTCTAGACCAGACCGGGCAGGAGGACGCTGTATGTTAGTATGCATTATAAACCAGTAGTTGGCAAAATCCAGCATCTCAACCAGTAGTTGGCAACGTTTAAGTTTTGCCTGATAATCACGAGTTCATTCGGCATCGGTACATGGTCGGAGGATTTTCCATATGTTCAATTTTAACGCGCTTCCGAAATTTGCGCAAACGTTTGGCATCAAAACGATTAGACATCGTACTCATTCTCACCTTCACAGTTTCTCAAAATTTATTTCTTCCTAGAAGTAAAACTCTATCTAACGCGAATCGTTAAAACAACAGAATAACTATTCATAACTATGAAAATTGGAGTATGCAGAGAATGTTACTTTGGAATATCCTATTCGAAAATCAAAGCGAAAATCAAGCTAAGGAAATTTCTTGATACTTGCCGGAACGCAACATTCTTTAAAATTTTCCGCGAAATAAAATACTTCTTTTGTTTGTAAAATTTTAAACATTTTGAGTAAATAAAATGGCAATCGTATAAACCTCTAGTTGATTTGAGCAAAAATCTCACAAATAAATCAATCAAAATACGATCGAGTTATTAGCTTCCGGTGTTTCAATGTTCCGTGACGACAGCCAGTTGAACAATGTACACAATATGCTCAAGGTATACAACGAAGAGGGAACTTAAATTGTTTTAGCCACCGCTGGCTGTGAATTGGTAAGAACTTGGATAGTAATGTTGAATAAATCCAATCATACAAACTCTTTTAAAATTGAATTAGTCGTCCTGAAAAGGACGGATTTTAAACTGTCCGCATAGTAATTAAAACCTTCTCGGTCTTTTGAAGAAGCAGGTGATTTCAGCCGTTTCACGTTGCGCCTTACCAAAGATGGCACCCACAAGATCACACACAAGCACAACACGGGCTGGTAGCTGACTGCCTAGTACACCACTACATAATTAATGGCTGCCTAGCAACGGTTGCCACCGCCAGCAGCCAATTCCAAAGTTGGCGCCTTGCCACTCCGCTCTGCCGAATAAAGCATCCTCCAGGGTACATGCCATCGCCAGCTGCCAATGAATACTGGCTCGTTGCTCCGCACAGCTCCTGTACTGCGACACGAATGAGACAATTTTCTTTTATGTCGTTCAGTGCTGAATATGAGACCTCCCTTGCTCACATTTGAAATCTGTGATAGGAAAGTACTGTGAATTTATGAAATCCAGCATGAAAAACCAAATTATAAGACATCACCATTCATTTTCGTTACTTTCATTTGTTTTAAATTGTTAACGGATAATTTTAGATAATTGAATTGACTTGCGGAAAAATTTCCATTCGATTGATGTAACAGTTTTGAAAATCTATCGAGTATTTATAAAGTTATGAGCGTTTAATTTGTAACGATATTTTGTGACGGTCGATTGTTCTTCGATTTTCAATTGACAATTCAATTTTTCATGACGGCAGCCATTTGTAAATTGTGCACATTGCTCAAGGTATGCAACGGAGAGAAAATTAAAATTGTTTTAGCCACCGCTGTCTGCCATTTGGTTAGTTGTTACATAAATTCAAATTAAACAAACTCTCTCAGATTTGGATTGGTCGTCCTGAAAAGGACGGATTTAAATTTGTCCTGCTTGGTCTTTTCACGAAGCAGGTTATTTCTGCCATGCACGTTGCGCCTCAGATAAAGATGGCTACCAAGAATATCACACACACTCAAGCACCTTATTTAGCTCTTTGTAGTGGCGCCCACCGGCTGGCTACAAATCATCACCGGCTTTGGCAGCCGACTGCCTAGCACACCACTGCATATACAATGGCTGCCTAGCCAAGAGCTTGCTAGCAACAGTCTCAGAGCAATCGACTAGCTACGTTGGCTACGTTGGCTACGTTGGCAGCTTACCGCTCCACACTGCAGGTTTCATGCCATCGGGGTTGCCTCCATCGCCAGCTGCCAATCCATAATGGCTCGTTGCTCCGCACAGCTCCAGTACTGCAACCCGACTGAGTTAATTTGCGAAGGCGTACCCGTTTTATATCGTTCAGTGCTGCATATGAGCCCTCCGTTGCTTAAATTTGAAATCTGTGACAGTAAAGTACAGTGCATTTAGTAAATTTACTCTGAAAAACCGGCATTATAAGACATCACCTTAGGTTTTGGTTATTTTCAATAGCTTGAAATTGTTAACGGAAATTTTTTGATTATTGAATTGATACGCGGGAAAATTTACAACCGATTGATGTAAAAGTCTTGAAAATCTATCGAGCATTTATTAAGTTATTAGCGTTTAATTTGTAACAATATTTCGTGACGGTCGCTTATTTCTAGATTTTCAATTGACACCCTACCCTTCCCGTAAGACGTAGTCTACGTCAAAAGACTTTCGCTGCACATAAGTCCCTCTCGCGGGTCAAATTTTTACCTTGTCGACGGTGAGAGGGCTTATCCCATGCTTTAAACATGCATGTGAGACCAAGAATTTGACCAGTAGTGAAAGTATCACATATTCTGCACATTTATTTCATTGCCACGTCGTAGAACGTTTATATAAAGGCACTAACATCAGGTGTGATACTGGCAGGTTAGGCCGCAATTCACTCTTAGACTTCTTACTTTCAATAAAAGGGAAACAACTAAAAGTACACTTTTCATTTTCATGGCAACTTATGTTGTTGTTTATCCATTTATTTTATGGAATGAATAACCAAAATACCTGGTTTGCCCATGGGTGAATGTTTTGATCATGGTAAATATCTGACTGTTCGAAATGAAGCACATAGCCTCAGAAAAATGTTACTTTAGTCTGACGATGACAAACATGTTTATTAGAGATAGGACGCGGAGGGCCCGCTTAGGAAACACCATTTGAAGCAGTAGAATAAACCTTTCGTCGTGGTTTATATCAGTATGATTGGTGAGTCATATTCAATATCATAGGGTCAAGGTATTCGTCTTACCCCCTTGTTTACAAAGTTCAAACACGGCATTTCAACCCAGCCGCGCTTCAATTCAAAGTTTGTGAATAGTGGGAGTGCGAGGCGTTGAGATTGAGTAGGAAAATGTATCCTCCAAACCAAACATTAAATAAATAGAAAGGAAAAACAAATAAAAAATAAACTCGCTGGATAAGACAGAAACGTTTTTTTTAGGTTTCAGATTAGTTCGTATTTCAAATATTTTTAATTTTGGGATGGCTACTAGATCCCAAGCTTTTTAAATTTGAGATGGCTACTAGATCACAGGCTTGAATGTAGAAACAAGAGATTAAGCCAGATTTTTTTCTTTTGGTTCTGTTGGATTTTTTGGTTAGGTTAGAGTGATTAGAGGTTCTGATTAAGTTTGGTTAGGTTGCAGTACAGTGATTAGAAATGTATAGCCAAAAAAAAGAAAATTCGTTGTGAGAATATCACCAATAATTTCACATACACCCTGCATGCCATAAAAAAACTAAAATATCCTTTCTCTTTTCTTTTTTTGTTCTATGTTACTAACTCTCTGCATGCGGTTTTGCAACCGTCATGGCCGCGAGCGGTTGTGAAATTCAAGCACCTGAGCAGACATCCCAGCAAGTAAACAAAACAACTATGGAAACTCTTCGAAATCAACCTAGGACACAGGAGCACAGGAAGAGAAGTATAGCCAGCACCAAGTAAGTATATACTAAATCAAAATTATATTATTCACAATTTGCTTTAAAAAGATTTATGGTAAAACACTCACTACTAGTACCGATTAATATACAAATTAAACATTTCAGACCATTTTGTAGCAGCGCAATCATCTCAATCCAAAGACACTACAAACCCCTCTCCCCACCTAATCCTTATCCCCACCCATGGCGATCATTTAGCCTGCATATGGCGAGTCAGCCATTACCCCTCCCTCTCTATCAGCCTTGGATTGACTTGCGCTCTTACTGCCCCACCCTGTGCTGCAAAATGAAAATGAAAATGAAAATGTTTATGCTTCTAGCAACTTTAAAGATCAATGACTTATATAGAGCGATATTTGTTCTCGTTTGCAAAATGGAAGACCAAAGCAGGTTACGCAATACCCAAGAAGCGATCTGCGGCTGTTACCCGTCATTTTGCCTAAATGAAACACGTCAGAATTTCAGATTGAACCATTTCCTCGAAAACTTCTAAAATATCTATTAATCCAATTTATATTAACCCAGTCGGGAAAATTGGGCAAAAATGCGGGGAAAATTCGGGAAAAATGCGGGAATTTTAAAATTAAGATTGTGGCCTGCAAAGTTTACACACAGCATTAGAATATTTAGCTGAAATTCAGCAAAGTTGAAAACAATCTAGCCTGAAGAATGTTTACCTTAAATATTACCTGAATTCAGCAATGTTATCAGAACTAAAGCATAGATAACATAACTTCAGTATTTACTGAACACTAAGCCTCAGATCTGTCATGATCCATGTCATCAAAGGACTTCAAGAAAGGTTGAAAAACAAGATTGCAGAACTTCAGCAATAATCGTTTACAGTCTTAACTTTAGTAGACATTCACCAATTTTAACTCCGATACAGACCTTCATCAAACTTCATCCTTTGGCACGATGAACAGCAGCCACAGAGCAGCGGAGCAGCTTTTCTGCAAATAGTGAAAATAGTAGCACTTCGACTGAAACAAATACAGCAAACTAGACAATTCTATTGGACAGTTCTAGAAAATTCTATTGTAAATTTTAAGAAAGATTTTTTTTACATTTTAGCTGTTTGAACATGAAAATTAGAACGCCCCGGTGAAAATGAAATTTTTTGTTTGGTCTATTTAGTTGTCAAAATTTAGAACAGACCTCGACCATTTCAAATGTGCATAGTACGTGAAAAACTCCAACACCATTCTGCCGCATTTGTTAGTTGCTGTTGTTATAGTTACAACAAGCAGCCCGAGACACAGCTAGGCCTGGTATCGTCGAGCCTGCTTGCTTGCCCCTCGCTTCACCTGCTCCTCTTCCGTGTGGCAACTTCCACCGCGCTGGTGTAAAGCAAACTCAGTGTGGTGCACCATCGTGGATTTCAGTTCCTATACCTATTTGAAAGGTATTTAATACCGTAATTCCTCTTCTCGCATTCATCTCTTGCTTGCCTTCACCATTAATGGGAAAATTATAGACTGAGGCTGCGGCGGCGGGAGGTGGCCGTTACCGTCTGGTTGGGTTGTTTTTTCCTCCCATGTGCACACAACTCTCTCCCTGTTTGTATACACGCATTTACCGGTAGCTAGGAACAACACTCTGAAAAACAAGAATATAACGATGAATATTTCAACCAAATGTATTGAAGAATTTTTGGTCACGTCCTACGCGGCAAACTACGAGACGAGCCAAACGGTCGTTTTAGTTTATTGAAGTTCGAACTTGACACATCGGTCAATTACCGACCAACGCCGAACGACACAAAACGGTAATTGAAGACATAGAGAAATTACTCAATCACCACTTTGCCTAATTCGTCTGTATAAACGGCAACTTGGGTGTTTCATGGTTGTTATTGTTATGTTCAATTCACCTCTGTAGATGCGCGTGACAATGGCTTTGGGAAAAAAAACCCTACTTTTACTCCCGTTTCCAATAGTAACAACAGACACGAGTCGAGTCGTCGTAGTAAGCCAAAGTTCAAAGCAATTCTATTCAGGTGCCCCCAGCGCCCGCCCGGAATCCTCGGTTGGAGAACGGATACCATGGCTACCGCGTGCAACGAACGAACGCACCGGGAAGCTATAAAACAATCAAAATGTCATTGTCAGTTAATCAAATCGTTCACGGGTACTGGAGCTCCGTGGAGCAGGGTTTGTTTTTTTTTTGCTCCGGTGGATTCTCTCCCCGCCATGTTCTTTGTGTGATCGTCGTCGGTGGGATTCATGAAGTGCATTCAGTTGACATTTTTTTTCTATCGCTTTAGTACTACATGGGTAATGTGTCACGCGCACTTATCATGTAACGATCGCTCTGCACGCGTTGTAAATAGGTAGGTAGGAAGTTATATGAAAATATAAAATTTAATAAGTAAATGCAACGCACCCTGGCATAATTTTCAAACACGCAGCCGTTCGAGTTTTTTTCTTTCTTTCAACCGCAATTGCGTGTAGGCTGCATGGATTGCGAAGATCGATACAGCGATTCAATGTCATTGTTGAACATTCATTTACTGAAAATTATCGGAAATCTGCTGTTCAGTTCGGAGTCTCCAGAGTATCTAAAATTTTCGAAATACTTTGAAAATGTTTAGCCATGTTTTTGGAAGCACAAAAAATTTCATTTATTTTGCCGTTTTCTAAGTAATCCTCCAAGTTCCAACTTTCACATTTTCCCCATTCAATTATCACCGCTGACCCTTTCCAAATCCTCCATGTACCTTCACCGGCTCTAGGTACATTCCATTTTTCCTCGCAATTAGATTAACAAACTTTCATTTTTAGCACCAATTGGCGGCATAGCAAATGCAATTCCCCGTACTTCTATATAGGCTAGTCATCCGGTGCCCTGCCATGCCTGCATTTACTTATCGTGCACGGGCAATCTTTCTGGGTCGCGTTACATTCGTGTTTGTTCTTAATTCGTTGCGCAAATAGAACTTGCTGCCGTGAAAAAAATAACAAATTTTTGTGGTTCTGTTCGAGGCGCATTAAAACCGACGAAACACAGACGACGACGACGAAAGGGTGTGGACCCAAACATTCCAGACTCGGAAAGTAAAAACAATCCCAAAGAATCACAAGTTTATGCTCTCTGACTTTCAACATATGTTTCTATCGAATCTACAAAGATCTAGAACACGCGCTTTATTGAGCATATTAAAACAATGTACAGCGGACCAGGTCAACTCCTTCAAAAAAGAACCCAATAAACGAGAAACTTCGGACTATTACAAGTACGGTAGGGTGATCGTCGATGGGCGTGTCAAGTGCCGCGGAGGAAGGTAGAAAAGTGAAACTTGCGTCGCCGTCGTTTCATTCGGAGGAATTCATCTTCACCTCCACGCTCGTGTCACGGACTCAAACCGCAGCAGAGCAATATGGTCCACTTACATAGTTGCAGCCGGTAGTGTCGTGAGCACTTAAAACCTTCGAACGACGACGGCGACAATGAGGTAAGACCTGGCCGGGACATGCGATCAGTGTATGCAATATGTAAGACTTTTTATGAGTTTTGAGCGATTGCACTTCGGCATGTGTTTCTGGGTTTCTCTCTAACCAGTCTTAGATGATGAATATTCATGTGTTCAAATATTTGTTTGGAAGGGGCACACAGTTGGCTCCAATGCGTCGTCACTGCACCGCAGCATGCGTGTGCATTTGTTGACAGTAACGGTTACTAGTTTGATGATGAATAGACAAGAAAGTTCGTAGGAGGAAAGATGTTGCACAAAAACAAACTTCAAAGTATTATAAAACAATTTGTTTTTAGAAGAAATGACACCTCTAAGAGTTGAAAAAAAATAAGAACTTAGAAGACAAACTTAAAATATAAGCCCCATAAATCGCCCACTTGTAATGAAAACTAAACATTAAATGCAGCTGAATCAGTGAAAAAAAAAATGCCAGGAACTTCTTCTTCTTCTTTCTACTTTGAGCTATTCCCTGACAGCTCAAGGGGAGGGCTGGTTGCTGTGACTATATGCCCTGTTTCATAAAAAGACGTTATTACAGGTTCAGTTCAGTGGTCCGGACGTACCGAACTATTTCCGTATAAATAGCAATGTCTTTTGTTTGGAGGAGAAACTTAAAAATCTACCATCAAAGTTAAAATTGCTTCTAGCGTTGTTGAATCTTGGGCAAAACCGAATTGTATGTTCTGCCGTTTCTGCAACTTCACAAATATCACAATCCGTATCATTTACGATCTTCATTTTCCCCAGCCAATACTTTGAATAATTATGTCCCGTCATCAGACGGTTCAGCAGTCTAATATCTGCACCTTTCAAATCTACATCCATGAACCATGGCTTTTCCAAAACTCTGGGTTGAATTTTGTAGAATGTCCTTCCTTTTGATTTAGAGTACTCTTCGTACCACTTAACAGTTTCTGTCTGTTTACATTTTTTGAAGTATTGTAGAGCGTCTTTAGCTAAGAGTGAATTTTCTAGTGGATTTGTTTCTTGTTTTATGCCTTGCTTGGCCAGTTGATCCGCTAAATCAGTGGTGCTCAGGTAGATGCTTGCAGCGGGCCAAAATGAAATTTTGCGCCAATGCCACGGGCCGCAATGAGTTATTTTTAATGGCTTAAAATAATTAATAAAAAACAGCTTATTTTGAGGACACGTTACTAGTAGATGTACCTGAAATGTAAAGCAATGCTCTTTCTTCCAAAATAAAAAAAAATACAAACAACAAAATGTAGATTTATATCACATTCAATTTATTTGAAAATCAATAAAAAAAACTTTTCGCATTTTAATACATAATTCACTTACACTTTTCTTGAGCAAGCTTATCGAGATCAGCCTTCATGCTAGAGGTCGAAATACGCAATGAATTGTCCAAATGTTCATCACTTATCTTATTTCTTGCTTTTGACTTTACTTGCTTCATTACGGAAAACAGTTGTTCACAAATGTATGTGGATCCAAACAAAGAAGCTACGAAAAGAGCATGATTTCGCAGCTCTGGGAAGCGCTCTTCCGGAACAAATTTGGCATAGAGCTCCAACAAATCATGTCAATCAAATTTTTCTCGCAGTTCCGTGTCGCACTGTAACTCAATTAGTTCCATTTGGATATTATCTGGGGCTTGTTCAGCATCAACACTGAATGGAGCAGAAAAAAGTTTTAGAATTTTGTCATGCGCTTTGAAATCTCCAAATCTACGAGAAAAATCATTTTTCATTGTTTGGAGTGCGTCAACGTATTTTTTAGTCAACGTCACATTGCATTTTCCGAGAGTAGGGAAATGGGCAAAATTTAGAATTTTCATCTGTTTCTCCCACAACACGAGTTTGTTTTCAAATGTACTGATTTGATTAAACATGCTGGGCACCAATTTGCCTTTACCCTGGAGACTTAAATTCAAATCGTTCAGGTGCGTTGTAATGTCAGTCAGGAAAGCCAGATCTGTCACCCACTCCGCATTATCGAAAAACTTCACTGATTTACCTTTGCTCTCCATGAATTCGACGATTTCTTTCCGAAGATCAAATACGCGTCGCAGCACCTTTTCCCTGCCCAGCCAACGTACCTCAGTATAATATGGTACGTCACCATATTCTGCATCCGTGTCTACTAGAAGAGCCTGAAATTCTCGATGGTTCAATGCGTGCGATCGGATGAAATTAACTATTTTGATGACATCTTTCATGACATCTTTGAATCCCACGCTTTTGGCGCAGAGGTTCTCCTGGTGCACGATGCAAAGGTACTGGGAGAATTGCTCTGACACTTCTGGTAATTTTCGAAGATGGGCAATTGCACCTTCATGTTTTCCTATGAATAAACTTTTTTTTTCAGTAATAAAATGATTAAGCACAGAGAACAGACAAACAAGCTCAAACATAATTCATAAATAAATAAATAAATTTAAACATACATAAATGTATGAAGAAAAATACCTAAAATTTAACACCATCCTTGGTACTAAATTTTCCAAGGCCGTAAATCTGATAAAGCTGAATATTTTGCATCAATTTGTATGCAACCCTTCAAGTAAGAAGTAAATAAACTTACGGCCTGATGCCAGCGCCAAATACATCAAATGTCCATAATAAATGTGATAATGCCAGTACTGTCAAAAGGCGACGTTCAAAATAGCACAACATTTTAGGCAAGAATTTTAAGGAGCTTGCACGTCTTTACACTGCGGTATAAGCTTGAATAATTTAAATAAGATGGAAAACAAAATACATACCACACATAGCGGGAGCTCCATCGGTAACAACTCCGGACATTTTCTTCAGCGGTAGATCAAACTTTTCTAGAACAGCGCACAGAGCATTAAAGATATCAATGCCCTTCGTCGTTCCTTTCATGGGGAAAAGGCTTGCCAATTCCTCAGTCACCTCAAATTTCTTAGATATGCCGCGGATAAAAACTGCCAATTGAGCTGTGTCAGATATATCCGTGCTCTCATCCAGCGCCACTGAATAAAATTCAAAGCTGGCAACTTTTTCCTTCAAACTCAACACAAGATTTTCAGCAATGTCTTCAACCCGCCTGGTGATGGTCGCACGCGACAAACTCACTTGCGCAAAGATGCGACTTTTTTCGGGACAAATCATTTGAACCACAGCTTCCATACATTCCTTAACAAACTCGCCATCAGAAAATGGCTTCGAATGGGAAGCGAGTTTTTCTGCGATAATGAAACTTGCCTTTGTGCACAACTCGTTTTCTTGCTTTCTTCTCACAAAGAAATTTTGCTGGCTACTCAAATTTCCCCTGAACTCAGCACATTTTTCAGCCCGCGCCACACCGACATATTTATCCATTTTTGACGCATGTTTCGACTCGTAGTGACGCTTCACATTAAATTCCTTCATAACTGCAACAGCTTCGTTGCAAATCATACACACCGGTTTTTGATTAAAACAACACCACCCCCCCCCCCCCACCCCCCCCCCCACTCCCTTTTTTTGCTCCCCCCCTTTTTTTTCCCCCCCCCCCCCCCCCCCAAACAAAAAACCGGCCGCCACCAAATAATTTTACAACCACACACACACAAACAAAAAACAGGGACCACAAAAAAACCGCCCAGTTAACGGCCTTGGCTTTCCCGGAAATGAGGTGTGGCTTCCATTTTCCCTGAAAATCCCCAAACTTCTCAGAACTACGCACGCGACTACAGAACGGAACCAATTGACAACAGACACTCCCAAGTAACAATTTCAGTTCTATTCCAGCCGTATAGCACTCCTCCCGGCTTTGTTGATGACACTACATTCAAAACTGTTTTGTCCACCAACACCTCCTCTATGCATCTTTAAAGCCGAAATGTGTACAAAGTGGCCCACTCTATAGATGGTTGTGAAAACAAATTAATAAAACCTTTCTAAGACCATAAAGATTTTGAAAATGTTCTAGTGAAAGATGTTATGACCACTTGAGAACCATCATAAAACCTATTGGCCGCCATCAAAACCAGCATAGGGCTGAATGGCCACAGCTGTCAAACTTCACGGCGATATCGTGGTTGGTTTTTGTTGTTTTGCTTTGTTGCTCTTCTGATTCACTCAACAGCAAATAATGGCTCAGAAAAAAGTTCTTCTGTTGCGGGAAATTATGATTGATAGCAAAATATATAAAACAAATTGAGTTTTTTTTATGGCGTATCATGCTCCAAATCATATGCGCATTTAATTTTATGGTGAATATTGGCACGATAAGAGCTGAAAATTAATGCGCCTTGGAAATTATGCGAGTTTACAACAACAAAAACAAAATTGAAAGAATTATATTCCGTAAATTAATCATGAAACTCCTGAAAATTGATGTAATTCAATAAGGTTATCTAAACGAATACCGAAGTTTGTCTCAGATCTACAGTTCAATTGTATTACATTTAAAATTTGGTGTATTTATTTTTTCACATTTCAATTATTTCATATATTTCAACATGGCGATTGCAAGAAATCACAGTTTTGCCAAAAAGCCAATTTATCTTAGCAATGGCTACTATAAAACTATCTGGTCGCTTGGTAGCTTTCCTCAATGCCAGTTAGCCGTTTAATGCATTTACTGGAGGCAAAATGGTTTTAAAATGCTTTTTCAACTGACCATAATAAGATAATATGAATGAGTCCTAAAACGGCATTTCAAAACAGCATTTTATGAGTTAATAAAGTCAAAATAAAACCTTTGATAGGAGTAAAAGGAATTTTAGAAGTCAAGGTTTTAAGATCGTTGTAAAGAAGCTGTGTAGGTTCTTATAAACCTGACTAAAATTTGAAACCTATTGGCATATCTTGCTGCCATAATAAAGCCGAATTGATTATTAGTGGCTTTCATAAAACTTTAATAAAACTTAATAAAGCTGGATGGTTTTGGCAATGTTACTTGGGAGGAAACCTTCTTTCTTTCTTCCCCCCCCCCCTTCTTCCCCCCCCACACCCAAAAAAAACAAAAAAAAAAACAAAAAAAAACAATACACAAAAAAAAAAAACAAAAAAAAAACAACACAAAAAAAAACAATATATAAAAAAAATTTATTATATTTTAAAAATCCCCCCGCCCCCTGCCCCCCCCCCCCCCCCCCCCCCCCCCCCCCCCAATTTCCCCCCGAAATGTGCGGGACCATTTAACCCATTTCCATTTTGCAGCTGCTTCAATTATTTTCACCAGCATAGTTTCGCCTTCTCCGGTTTCCAATATCTCATTAAGCATAATGCACGCTGATTTGGAATCTGTATATATAACGCAATCATGCAATTCAAACATTTCAATTACTTGCACCGCCTCTTCAATAGCTATGAGTTCAGCAGTCGTAATACTGGTTTCTTTTTCCAGCAGACGAGAGATCCTTTGGTTCGAAAATTCCATGTATACACCAATTGCACACTTGCCTGCTTCCTTCAATGCATCAGTGAAAATTATTTTTCGATTTTTAAAAGTGCCGTGCATTGCATACAGGACTAGTTGCTTCAGCCGAAATGGGTTATTATCCTTCTTGGAGTTGACCAAACCTTCCAAAGACGAATTGATGACGATATGACGAGTGCCAGAAAACTTTTTTGTTGGAGATATTGCATCCTTGTGTTTCAAATACGTCTGTTCGGCAAAACTGTAATCAGATTTTGCCATTTCTTCTGCGGAGATCGCTGATAGTGATAGCAATTGCTTTGCGACTGCGTTTCGTTTTGATAGGTTCCTGACTATTTCTCTGACTGCGACGTATTCTAATCGAAACCGAATTGGCTCCCGACCACTCAATCCGACGAATGCGTTGATCGGAGTAGTTTTCGTTGTTCCCGTTACTTTGCGAAGACTTGCGTTGTTTAAAACTTCGATGATACTTCTAGTAGATGGTTTTGCATTATTATGAACACAACTTCCGTATTCAATCACGCTTCTAACCAGCCCGTTGTGCAAACGGAGCATACTTTTAAGGGGGGAGCTCCGTTCTTGATACCTGACAATACTTTCAACATATTCATTCTTTCTCTTGTCGTTCCGCCTACATTTCTCAAGTGTGCTCCAAAACTTAGTGACCTGTCAATATTCACCCCTAGATACTTTGTATTTCGAACAGTTTCAATTGTTTTCCCATCAATCTTGAGTGTAAGTTGATTGTTGCTTATTTGGAACAGCACCGCCTTAGTTTTTTCAGGATTGATTTTAAAGTTCAATTCAGCCGCTGTTTTTTCAAATTTATTCAAAAACTGTTGGCCTTTCACATTTATCTGCTCGATGGTCTTTGCTGTAACCAGAATTCCGAAATCATCGGCGTACTGTACCAGTATTACACTTTCTTCTTTAATGTCGTGCAATAGGAATAGGATTTTTCTGTTCGTTAGAAATGACTCAATTCAACATTGGATTTCGTGAGGTACAGCATTCCGAGAGAGAGTTTGAGTTAGCTTCTCAGTTCTGACGGCGTTAAAAGCATTCGAAAGGTCCACACATATAAGCGCTGATATTTTTTTTCTCGCGTTTGTTGCGTTTCACTTCGTTCACCATATATGAAACGCATGTGGATGTGGAGAGCCCTCGTCGGAAACCGAAAGTAGTTTCCGGTAGTATTTTGTTTTTATCCAGATGTTCCTGTAACAATTCTAGCACTGCCGAATTTGTAATTTTTGTGATCGTTGACACAAGTGAAATAGGTCTTTTTCCTTCCGGGGTAGATTGGTCTCGTCCACGTTTGGGAATAGCCACAACTTTGATGGTTTTGAGTTCGTCATCAATACATCCGGTCATCCACATGTTGTTGATGTCCTCGATAATGTTCTTTACTACGTTCGATCCGAGAGTTCGCAATTCGTCGTAACTGATAGAGTCTTCACCAGGTGCTGTCGCTTTTCTTTTCTTACTTAGAACATCATTCCATTTTCCCAGAGTCAAGATAGGGTAATCAACTATTTTGCTGGAACCTATTTTGAAAACTACGTCGTTTTTGCCAAAATTATTTTCCAAGAATGCCTCCGCATCTGCTCTGTTATCAAATGCAACTGTGTTGCTGGGCAGGACATGTTGCGAGAATGCCGGGCAACTATACTGCAAAAATGGTGTTCTACGGGAATCCGGTTGGCACAAGACGACGTGGGGCGCAACGAGCAAGATGGTCAGACCAGGTGGGGCAAGACCTAGGGGGTACAAGGTGCCCAAGGGATTGGAGAGGATCAGCCACGAATCGGGCATTATGGAGGGATATTGTGTATCAGGCTATGTTATAGTATTGTAACGTTATGCCATGTAAATAAAATAATAGTTTGCGTGGAAACCTTACAAATTCCAATTTTATTTTTCGTTCTTTTCAGGTGGATACTGCTGCAGAAATTTATTTTCGATTCTTTACTTTTCCGTTTCAGTAAACAGAATTTAACATGGGATTGAGATAGAAAAAGAAATTTCTTTCGAACTCGATACCGACCTTATGCAGATCAATTGTCAAAATTACGCTTAATAATATTGAACAAAACTCCGTAACCTCTCTACTTTTTAAGTCGATACTGGCCTTTAAAACCGAGAATATTCCAGTTTCAACCATCTATCGTATTCTGGCATCCTCAGGAACACTCAGGAGACCGGCTTAAACAATGGACACGAAAGCACTTAGATTGCACCATAGTACTTTTAACATCAAGGATTCGATTAGTCAATCTGATGCAGCTAAAAAGTTCAATACTAAGCTACCTTACATCTGCAATACGTTGAAGAAGATAGGAATAGTCTGCCACAAGAAATTAAGAGCACCAGAATACACAGAGCAACCAAACCCCACCCCCCCCAAGGCCCCCCCCCCCCCCCCCCAACAATAAAAAAAAAAAAAAAAAAAAAAGAAAATAAAAAAAAAAAAAAAAAAAAACAAAGAGAAAGGGAAAGGAAACTCAAACCCAGCACAAACCCACCCCTCCCCCCCCAACCCCCAAAAATTTTTTTTTGCCCCCCCCCCCAACCCCCAATACTAATAAACTTTCCACCCCCCCCCCCCCAAAAAAAATATAAAAAAAACCGGCCTAAACCCGTAACACGTCTTTTTAAAAAAATATCCCCCCCCCCCCCCCCGTAAACTTTTCCCCAAAAAATTTTTAAAATTTCTACTATGTAGAAATTACCGTAAGTAATCGCAAAACTGTTGATTTGTTTTTGGATACTGTTAAATTGATAATGGATAAAGGTCGGACTTCCAAAGAACTCACAAACACGTTCGTATTTAACACTTTATTCGTTGAAATCCAAAGTTGTACAAGAGAACGAATCCTACTTCTTACATGGTTTATATAGTCTATCAAACCGGAACTCTATACAACAATATAATAATACTATATCAAGATTTCACAATCTAGACAAACTTAACTAGTAAGAATGGTGAGGGGTATAACTATTTAACACCTCCCCCCTTTGAAATAAGAAAATTACAATTTTGCTCTACATCCACGAAACTACGAATCTTTTCGGCTTTTTCTTAATTCTCTGGCTCCTACGCTGCTGTGGTGACTTCTGTGGAGATGGAGTACTATTCTCCCGAGGTCTCTTCTTTGTTCTTGGCTGGATAGATTCTTTAGGTATATTTCTCATTGATTTTTTGCTCTGTGTTTCAACTTTCGGATATATATAGTTGTCTTGCTCTACCATTCTCTTTTTCATCTGATTCCTACTAGCCAATCTAACACTACCATCTATGTCTACATAGTATGTATTTTTACTGTTCACCCCAACAACTTTTGCTTCGACCCAACTTCTCATAGCTCTCACTTCAGCTTTATACCACACTAAGTCACCTACTGAGTACCTACTATCAGTCATTTCTTGCTCTTTTACACTATTTCTATCTCTTTTATCAGACACATCGATATCAAAGTGAACTCTCCTCGCATCTTTCTTCATGGGTTTCAAGTTAATCTCAAGGTCAGTTCTAGGCACAAAGTTGAATAACTTGCTAGCAGGTGTACATCCTATTGCTTGACTGTAGCTATTGCGGTAACTGAATAGAAAAATTTCGACAATCTCAGATAATTTCATATGGCTAAACTTTGGATCAATCAAAAGCTTTTGTATTCCGTTTTTTGCAGTTTGTACTGCTCTTTCAGCGAGACCATTACTCTCCGGCGAGTATGGTGGACTTTTCAATAATTTAATCTTTAACGAATTCGCGTATTCGTGAAAAGCATGACTACTAAAAGGAGGGCCGTTATCAGTAACGATTGTATCACATGTACCAAATATTCTGAAAATTGAATTCAATGAAGTGATCAAGGCATCCGAATCCGTTCGGTTCATAATTTTTACATCAATCCATTTTGAGTTCGCGTCAACAAAGATCAGGAATGTTTTTTCCCTCAGGTGAAAGAAATCAAGATGAATCCTTTCAAACGGACGGCGTGCTTCCGGCCATGATGAATACTCTTTCTTCACAGCTTTGCCAGTACTACTACACACAGAACATCTGTTTACAAATTCCTCAATTTCCTTGTCCAAGCCCTGCCAAAACACATATCTACGAGCTGCCTGTTTCATTCGAATAACTCCGAGATGACAGCCATGCAACAACTCTAAAACACGCAACCGACACGACCTTGGAACAACTACTTTTTCAGAATATAGTACACAGTCTCTATGTAAAGACAGTAAGCACTGGTTCTGGAAATAAAACTTCAAATCAACCGGCACCGCACTTTCCTTCCATCCCTCTCTCACACAACTATACAGCTTCTTCATGAACTGATCTCTCTGAGTTTCCCTACCTATCGTTTCAAGGTCAATACATGGTAAAACATCTGTAACACACATCTTTTTTTTTTTTTTTAGGGGAAAATAAAAAAGAGAGATTTTCTCCCGGCTCGCTCTCTTTCATTCATTACAGCGCCATTATAAAACTTTCGAGGCATTCTTTAGTACAGATCGAAAAACAACAGTGCTGGCTAGCATACTCTATAAATAGTAGAATGAAAAACGTAAAGGTGATTGATTTATGAATGAAAGAGAGCGAGCCCGGAGAGAGTCTCTCAATTGTAGATTCGCCCTAATGAAAAAAAACCCTAGACATTATTAAGCAACATCTGAATCTATTCCTGTTTCACCTGATATTGGTAATCTGCTTAGCGCATCCGCATTTGGGATCCTCGTACCTTTCCGATAAACGATATCAAAATCAAAGATTGATAAAATATACGCATATTTCTGTAACCTTGCTGCTGCGAGAGGAGGGATACCTTTCTTCAAATTGAAAATACTTGCCAAGGGCTTATCGTCCGTAACCACAGTGAACTTCTTACCGTATATGTACTTGAAAAATGTATTCAACCCAAATACCACTGCTAAAGCCTCTCGATGGAGGTTTGGGTACTTCTTCTCCGCCTCGGAGAGAGTACTTGATACATAGAACACTGGCTTTTCAACCTCATCAATGATATGGCACAATACTGCACCAACTCCATCTGAACTTGAATCACACACTACTACAATCGGCAAGTCCGGATCATATAGTTCCAAAAGATTGTGACTCAACAAAAGTTTCTTACACTCAGTGAAAATTCGTTCACACTCATCGCTCCATACGAATCGAACATGTTTCTTCAACAACGAATACAGTGGACTAAGCTTTAGAGAGAGATTTGGAATGAATTTTGAGTAGTAGTTGATCATCCCTAGAAATGATTTCAACTGAGTCTCATTCTGTGGTCTAGGTGCCTCTACTATAGCACGAACTTTACCATCTGATGGTTTTAACCCTTGTTGAGAGATCTCGTGTCCTAGATATTGAATCTTCCTAACTAGAAATTCACTCTTGTTCAGATTAACCTTAACCTTGAACTCCTGCAATCTCTTAAGCACTTCATGATTTTTTTCAACTATACCTTCGATCGAATTACTTCCAAGCAAAATATCATCCAAACAACACACGACGCCTTTAATTCCATTCAACATTTCATCCATCACTCTCTGAAACGTGGATGCTGCACTCGAGATTCCAAATGGCAATCTCTGAAACGCGTATAAACCCCTATGTGTATTTATCACCAAAAACTTCTCCGATTCTTTCGAGACACTTATTTGCATGTATGCACCTTGGAGATCTAATTTTGCAAAGAATTGATAGCCACTCAACTGTGCAAAAACATCGTTAATATTTGGTAGCGGATAGTGCTCATTACAAATCATCTTATTCACTGTCACCTTACAATCCATACATATACGCCCCTCGCCATTCGCTTTGGGTACTACCACGATAGGAGACGCCCACTCACTGCGTTTCACAGGCACAAGAATGTTCTCTCGCACTAATCTATCGATCTCATCGGACACCTTCTCACTAATGAAAACGGCACATCATACGGTCTGTAAAAAATTGGTCTTGCATCTTCTCTCAAATGTATACTAGCTACAAACTCACTCATTGGCTCTTCAAGATTACTCGAAAACACATCTTTGTACTTAGTAGTTAGCTCTGCTATCAGAGTATCTTTCGCACCTTCTAACCTCTTATCATCCACACACGCAGAAGCACTCACGTCATGTACAAAGAAACATCGCCACTCGGGATACAAAACATCTAACCAGTCCCTTCCCATGAGGGGGAAAAACTTCTTATTACTGTCGACCACTATGACGCTCAGTGAATACAAACGATCACTCTCGTGCCTGACCTGAACTCAAAATGAACCCATAACCTTCAGAATGTTACCCGAAATTACACTCAACTTAACCTCACTTTTCTCTAAACGCGAATTCGGAAAGTAATTATCATAATCAACTTTGCTAATAACCGTACACGAAGCTCCAGAATCAATTTCAAAGTTTAGCCACTTACCGTCTAGTCAGATGTTCTTGAAGAGGGGCAAGCTGGACACCAGGTTAATGACGTTATCGTCGCAGTCGTCGTCGTCACTGCTCACACCGTTCATATTGGGTTTACTCCAGCAGTTCTTTGCGATATGTCCCTGTTTCGAGCAGTTGAAACACCGGATGCTGCGTCTACCTCTTTGTCGACTATTCCTTGAGTGTGATCTACCTCTTGAGTTTTCTTGACGGTTTCGTTGTTGCTCTCGGCCACGTGATTTAGACCTGCCCCCTCGGTTGTGACTTCCAGCGGTGATTCGTTTGGCATATTCCTGCTTATCCTTCATCTTCATCTGATCTGCTTCGATTTGCTCAAGATTCTTGGCTTTCGTGACTGCTTGGTCGAATGTCGTTTCATCTGCGCTATTCATTAGCTCCCCTTGGATTTTGGCGTTCCGAAGGCCAGCTATGAATTTATTTCTCAGAGCATTGTCGAGAAACTCTCCGAAAACGCAATGTTTCGAGAGCGCTTGCAACTCAACGGCGAAATCAGCAACTTTTTCGTGTTCTTTCTGATTCCTCTTGAAGAACTCCACAGATTGCGCAATGCGGTTCTTCTTCGGACTGAAGTACGATTTCAGCTTCTCGATGACGACCTTGTATGTCACATCCTTGTGGGTTTGCGGATACAGCAACTGTTGCAATTTTTTGAGCGCAGGCCAGCCAATGAAATGGACGATGAGCTTCCGTTTGAATACGTCGTCTTTGATATCGTTGAGTTCGAAAAAATTCTCTGCACGTTCCAAGTAATCATCGAAGTCGGCACTGGGCACAAAATTCTCCAATGTACCGATGAGTTTCGAGTTTGCGTTTCCAACTGCCGACGTGCCCGGTTTCTTTTCTGGCTGCGTCATCTTTTGTCACTTCAATAGTACCGTACGACCTAAACTCACTTCCCGATCACGTGTTCGGTCCACCACGAGTGCGCGACACTAACACAATTTACTACGATAACTCACGCGTTCACCAGCAAATGCCTTGCTTATTTTCGCTCGTCGCCACTATTAAATTGATAATGGATAAAGGTCGGACTTCCAAAGAACTCACAAACACGTTCGTATTCAACACTTTATTCGTTGAAATCCAAAGTTGTACAAGAGAACGAATCCTACTTCTTACATGGTTTATATAGTCTATCAAACCGGAACTCTATACAACAATATAATAATACTATATCAAGATTTCACAATCTAGACAAACTTAACTAGTAAGAATGGTGAGGGGTATAACTATTTAACAGATACGAACGGTTACCTTCAAACTGTCAAATTGAATGTTTCAAATTCAAGTTCCAAAAACATAGATTTCACTAATCTGAATGATTTGCAATATTGATACAACGGCTGTATCATCTCAATCCGAGTGTAATTTGTAATGATCGCATTAAAATAGCGACTTTTTTTTCGGATGGATGGTAAAAATGAACGGAAAAAGATATTTTAACAAACCAAATTGCATTTTATTCATTAAGAAATTAAAAACTTCACATAAATACTTTTACTCCCTGCCACGCCGCCTTCCGGCAGAGTTAGTCGGAACTTTGGCCGCAGGAGAAGCATTTTCTTCAGTTCCTTGGTTTTTGGTCAAATCATCCGTCGTTTTGGCCTCGAAATTATTTGAATATACTCTCCACTTCAAATTAGCCCAAAACTTCTCGATTGGCGGAGCTGGGGCACGTTGGGAGGGTTGGTATGCTTCCGAATGGTCCACTTCGCCTGGAAGATCTCTTTTACCAGAATCTTCAGTCGTTGTGTCTGGGTTTCCGCTTGGTTCTCCGACACAGCTGGCTTGGACTAATGCTTCCGCATGTGAATATCCATTTTGGCAAAATACTTCTTGACCATTTGGCCGGTCGCACCGACCTTCCGGATCAACGCACGGAAAGAAGGGGCCACCTTGCCTTCCGTCTTCCGTTTGAGCTTCTGTTGAATCCTCCGGTCGCTTAAAACAGTCGGACGGCCGGAACCAGGCTTCCGCTCGATGGACTCTCCCTTCTCCAAAAGCGCCAGACTCTTGTAGATGTTTCCACGATCGTATCCGGCCGACACGAAGTGGGCCACGATGGCCGACTTTTTATAGGCCCGGATGGAGCAGGCGGTTCGAACAAACCATAGGTCGAAGTTGTTTCACTGTTCTCGCCATAGCTGCCGTAAACAAACTGATGGAGCTCTCAAATTTTCACAGTATATAAGCAACCCAAGCAACACACAAGTTTTATAACGGTTGAAAATACTTTTATTTGACTAGATTTGGTTATATAGAAGCTTACTCAACATAAAATCATGAAGATGTGTTACTCGGGAATTAGTATATATTGGCTACTGACCGGTGGACCGACCACCAGGTGGCAGGGTAATCACATGAAAAATTGGAACCTTTGATCGCTTTTTTTTAAAGGCACGCATTTCGTGTGACATGCCTTCTGCCATGTCCGTGTATTCCATTTGTTTTTAAAATGCAATTGAATTGCATTCAAAAGTTCAAAAAGAAAAGAATAGCGGCTTCGCCAGCCCCTTCTCACTGATTGTCAGCCACAACAGGACCTCACCTGTTTCCTGAGGGGACGTGAAATAGCCGGTTTACTTAAATACCCGCACACGCAGAAGGAGGCCCTAGGTAGAAAGGTTCTCTAACTACGTGTTAAGCACATGTTTCAAGAGGGGGAAGCCCATATGGCATAAGGTCATTTAGCATAAAGTCGTTTGGCATAAAGTCGTTTAGCATAAAGTCATTTGGCATAACAATAACTTGAGCTAAGTGGTCAGTTGGCATAATGCCGTTTGGCATAATGACCATTTAGCATAACACTCTTGCAATAAAACAGAATCTAAGTTGTCATTTGTCATGATGTCATTGGCATAGGCTTATATCCATAGTCATATTCCCTTCTTTTCAAATAGGCTGTTCTTCAAAATGTTATTCGTATGGTTATTTTTCTCAACGACCTATTTGAAGTATCATCCAAACCATTAAAGAAATGGTTGGAGGATTTGTGATATTGTTCGTTTAAGGTAATTTTTTAACAGGGAAGGCGTTCATAGGTTTCAGGGTTAAAATTGAAATTTGAAAATCAAATGTTTTCTTCCTTGATGTTGAACAGTGAATTTTTGGATTGATTAAAAGTATGTATGTTTTAGTTATGTTTGGCATAATTCATTCGATGCCGACAGAAACGCAATTGTCACAAATATGCGAATATAGGGAAGTATTGTAATATCCCTTCTTTATTAACTAGACTGTTTTTTTATATTTTCTTAAATTATTCTACATTCTATGATATATTTATTATACTAAATAACTTATTTGCCTGTATAATTAAAGATTGTGTGCCAAAACCATAATGCTAAATGGACCCGGTCAATTGCTTTGAAATCGATCTAATTTTCTAGGATTTATGCCAACCTGTCATTATGCCAAATGTTTCTGATGAAACGTTAATTTACAGATTTTTATTCCAAATAATATTTCTAAAACTGTTCGCTAATCAATGCCAAATGGCTTTGGCAAATGACAGACTTTTATGCCACTTGAATTTTGAATGTCCAAGTTATGTCAACTGCCAACTGAACCAGGAGCAGCTTTAATTTTCCGATAGTTATACTAAATGCTCATTATGCCAAATGACCGTAATGTTTGAATTTTTTTCTTTGTTTTATGCCAAATGGTCATTATGCCAACCGGCCTTTATGCCAAATGACAATTTTATCCAACATCTTATGCCAAACTTTGCCAAATTTATTTTCGGTCGTATGCATCGAATAGGTAGAAGAGCATGGGCAGTTAAGTTTCAACCTTCACTTCACACTTCACCAACTTCACTGTGGAATGTATCCCAGGTGATATGAATATTGCAGAAATCCTCTCTAGATTAGTAATCGATAAAATTTCAGACAGATCATTCGATGATTCGCCCGAAGAGGACATCTACTTTTAAAACTAGATATCGGAAATATACAGCTGACCTGGAATGATATTGAGTGAGAAGCAGAAATTGAAATTCTAGAACCCCTTATGCCAGGAGTGTTGAGTAAAGAATTGATAGTTTACGAATGTCATGCTAAGTATATACGTTTGATGGGAGCCTTAATTTTCTAGCATGACCGAGTAATACTCTTGAAACTACAAACCAAAGCAATCGAGCTACACAGTAAACACAAGATCGCATATAATAACGGATATAAGTATAAAAAGGAGGCGATATGCGTACATTTAACATGGAGTTAAATGGACGAACGAACGTATATCGCCTCCACGTTGTATATCGCCCACAGCGCATCAATTTGTACATTGTGCGGCTGTTGCAAAGCAAAGTGTTTCTCATCAGAAAACACGAACTCCTGACCTGCGTGCCGCGAAAGTATCAGTTTGGCTCTGTCCAGCCTCTTCTTCGTTGTAGCCTCCGTTACCCCGTGAACCTTGCGTTTCTTGTACGGCTTGTAGGCAAGGTCCTTCGTCATAATGGTGTGGGCAATCCCGATCGACACATCCAGGTCAGCAACGGTCTTCCGGATCGAGCGGTTCATTTTTAGACGAAACCGCTCCCTCACCACCTTGATAGCTGCTGGCGTCCTCGTCGAACGCTGCAGCCTGGATCTCGCTCGGTCCTTGGCCAAGCCCGTCTCCCGGTACCGACACATGGTGGTATCGATGAAATTCCGCTTCACCCCGTGGGATTTCAACCGCCGCAATATGTCGCCGTGTCACTCACCTCTTGCAAACAACTTTACTACGAAGTCGCGGTACTCCTTCATCGTGCGCGGTAAACAAACAAAAATTGACAGCAAGTCGACACCGTGCGCGTTTGTTAGCCTATATATCGACAAAGATTTTTCATTAGGGCCTAACTGACAAACGTAAACAATGGCTTCTTCCGTAAATTTTTCGTGGCACAATGGCTACCCATGTAAGCCTCCAATTCTATCGGATAGGCGAGCTCTGCCTCTTCGAAATGACCGTGGTGGATTCATTAGACGAGTTTTCAATGACGAAAAATTCGCGGAAAAAGCCATTGTTTACGTTTGTCAGTTAGGCCCTAATGAAAAATCTTTGTCGATATGAGGCTAAAACTGACACCAAAACCAATATACAGAATGCACATGGTGCGCACCTACACAACGATGAAAAATTGTATTCGAACTTATTGAACATCCTGTACAAGTATTGTATTGTGTATTGCTGCATCAAGTTAAACAAACTCATCGACTGCGGGCACAGCCCTCAACCTAAGGAGCCATGAAACCTAACAAGTCTAGAAAAGCCCTCTGAAAATTTCGACAACAGCCAGCCTCGACTGCCTCATGACGGCCAAATAGTTTTTGACTGTCTGGCCGGAAGGATTTCACCACCTTGCCTTCCGTCATCCGCTAACAGTCACGCAAACCCGGCTTGCGCTAGATCCCTTTTTCCAGGAGTACCAGGATCTTGTATATGGCCGCTCCGACTCAAAGTTTGGCACGATGACGGACTTCTTCGCTCCAGAGTGGAGCCGGTGGTAATTACAACTCATCGAACGTAGTTGCTTCACTGCTTTCGCATTTGAGCAATTGATACCGTAAATGAACTGATGGAGCTGTCAATATTTTCTTCTGCATATAGCATACTTATATTTATTGATGATTCACCGGTGGACTCACCACCGAGTTGCATGAAAAAACGGTGAACTTTTTTAAAGCAAGCGTAATGTTATGATCATCTGTTTCACCAACAATAAATCGACAAATCAGCGCCAACATTAGATTAGGGCGAATCTGCTTTTGTAAACAATGGCTTTCGTATTCATTTTCTCTTGAACAAAAGAGCACAAATACAAAATAAGCACTCTTTAAGGAAGAGGAGCTTTATCGCGCTGAGATATTTTTTATTAGGGCCTAACGGGCCTAACTGACAAACTTATCGATTATTGATCTACCCGTACTTAAGCTTTATTCATACAACAGACTTGGGTTGTATAACATGAAACAAGGAAGTTATAAAAAGTATCAACAAGAAAAACTTCACCAAGATAGCCTTGCATCATATTACAAATCTGTAGTCTGAACAAAGCATTAAACGACCTTTAATAACCGCAACTTCATCTTTTTCTCGCTCTTTCCATCCGATGTTCCATGCGCGTCCAGTAAATAACATCGTCCTGCCACAAAAAAAAAAAAACGAAGTCAACCGAGCATACCCCTTCAATCCCGAAAAAACTCAACACGGAACGGAATCCCCGCCCAGCCAATCACACCACATCACCCGGAATAATGCTGAGGTGCTATGGCAGCAATCGCGCCCAGTATCTACGCTGCCATAGTGACCTGTCTGGGATTTGCGTGCTTCGCCCTGAGTGCCACCGCCGTCGGGCTGCCCGTGTGGGGCCGCTTCCGAAGTTTAGCAGGTAGGTGTGAGTCTTCACAAAAAAAGGTATTAAATACATCAAAGTACACTCTTAATTTTAGGTTACGAAGACCAGGGCTACTTTGGACCGTGGAAAACATGCCGACAGCTGTCGTATAGCTATCGCGAAAAATGCGGTCCCGAGGTGTCCTACTTCAGACCATCACGTAAGTATTGCTGCTCGATGTCGAATTGGAAATCGGTTCATTTGTCCCGTTTGTTTATAGATGCCATCTACGTAGCCGGTCTGCTGGCGACGTTCGCTTGCATTGCGTTCGGACTCTATTGCGTCCTCTGCATACTGCAAATCGCAATGATCTCGTCCCGCGAGAAGGTCGTCATGCGATACACTACTCTAGTCGTCCTGAAGCTTCTGCTGGCGCTGGTGGGTTCAGTGCTGGCACTGATCGCAGTCATCATGTTCGGTGTGACGGCCGACAATAGCCACGGTCAGTTTACGGTGACCCGCGGAGCGTCGTTCTACGTGCAGCTGACCGTGGTTGTACTCGCAATATGCCTTGCCTTATTGGCCGTGTATGACCTGATTCTGGCACGGAAGCCCAACGGAGATCCAACGATGCTACCGACAGTATCCGGCCGCACCGTGCGATCACCGCCGACGACCGTGGTTAATCCCGGCTACCGAGATACGCCCCGGGGGAGAGGCAGTCGGGTTGGTGAGTTCGGGGGTCTTGTGGTGACTGAAAAAGTTAAAAATAATGACGAGACTTCTTTTAAGGTATTTCAGTAACGGATTCATCCGGTCGACCGTACACCGGTAGCAGTGCCACAGTTACCGGAAGTGTCCAATCGATGAACACCACTGTGACGTCGGTATCGGGTTCGACGGTCAGCACGACGCGAACGCCATTACGATCGAGTCTGAAAAAACCCCGACCGCCGGGCAGTGCCGATGGGTTGGGAATCCAAAATCCCGGCTATTCCGGATCGAACCAATCTCCGCGACTTTCACGCAACGGCAGTGTGAAGAAGGTTCGCATCCAAACGCACGACACCGAAGTGTAGCATAAGTAAGCGAGCGCGAGTCTGACGCGCTGGTAGCATTTTTCTCGATCCAAGCCAATCTCGGGTAATTAACCAGATGTAAGATAGAATATGGTTTCAATTTTTATTCGATCGTAGCAATTTAGTACTAGATGAATGGATTTCATTGATGAGTGGTCCCTTATTGTCGCTGCACTCATCAATAGCAACTTCAAGGTCAGTCCGTCCTGTGTAGTATGGATAAGATCGTAGCTTGGTTTTATATTCATATTCATATACAAATGCAAGCAGCAATCGAAGCTTGCCTTACGTGCAAGTCTATTATTGTAGTTCATAACTATTCACTGCACCAATTCACTAGCTCGTAAACGAAACACATCTCATCACAAATTATTTACGACTGCCTCCAGTTTGCTGGTTGTAGACACCATACTAGCTCCAAAAAAATAACAAAATGTACAAACTCTCATCTCAACTAACTACAAAGAGAACACTTTATATTAGTTGTAAGCAGGGTTATTATGCGCAGTGTGTGAGGTGAGAAGAGTCAGTCTCACTTACAAAGTGACAATTGTCACTTCCTGCAAATCAAACGGAGAGTAAGTGACAACGAATCGTATCACCTCACACGCCGCGCAGAATAGGCCTGAAATTGTTAGACTAAAATGCAAGCCAAGGCATGCTTTCATCGATTCGCGTTACTTTGTCACGTTTCTGTATGACCATTGGTAATTTTACGGCCTACTTTGAAAAGAGAATATTCAAGTTTCAGTTGGAAATTTTATGGGCCTCCGTCCAAATCCGAAACGGTTCCAAAGGAACAGACTTGTTTAGAGGTTTACAACGTTTTATTTGTGTTAGTTGTTAGCAACTTTTTTGTTCTGTTTTTACACATTAATTTAAGTGATTTTATTGGTCATGTTAAGTAATTTTATTCGATTAGGTTTAGGTGTCATTCAATATTTCGAGTAGAATCCATCCCAGGAAGCACTGGCGCAACACACAAACATAGCAATTCGCCAGCAGTTCTTGGCACGGAGTTTTACATAGGTACCTACTTACTACGATAAAAACGCATACCTATTTAACTATTCATATTCAGCAGACGAGTATTTATTACTGTAGTAAATTATAGCTTCAAAGCAATCAGATTTTCACCCTCAGCGCAAGGGAAGTAACCTTTTCCGTCCAAAACGACTAATCGACTTCTGAAACTGCGCTACAAAAAATCGGGAACATATTGACAGCCGCCAGTAACGTTTGTTTTTTTTTACTGTGAACTGTGATTAACTGCTAATAAATCATTATTTGATCGACCGGGATAGTTTTCCCTCTAAAGGCTGAAACAATCCGAAAGTCCATTTGTTTTTCCTGGGGAAGGATAGTAACACTCAGCGAACAAATCGAGAGGAATTCATAGGAATATCGTACGGAAATTTGCCAGAAAATATTATTGCAAATTTCATACGATTCTCTAATGAAAAGAATTTCATAGGACGATCGTACCTATATTTTCATCACAGAAAAAAAAGTTGCAATTGGGATTCGAACCATGAACCTCCAGAGACGAGCCACAATCCCACGAGACTATACTCGCTTGATAAGTGATGTAAATTGAAAGTGTATAAGAGGCATGTTTTTCTCGACCAATGCAACAATAATAATTTCATACGATTTCGTGTGGAATGAGTCTTGGACCCTTGCTTTGTGGTTCATAGTTCCGATCGTATGAAAATCGTACGGACAATTTCCTGAGTGAAGAATTAGCGTTATAGTGAGAGTCTTCAGTTACCGGATTAGTTATTCCGAGCGTCGACGTGATTTTTGTCACTTGGTGATATGAGAGAAGTCAGACGACGTCAGTTGATGTGAATCTCCATTAGGGTGACAGGAAAATGATCTAAGTAAGTTCAAAATCGTTCTTAGTAGTTTATTTATGCGTAGTCTGAATGAAGTGGTGCCTACGTGATTATTATACTTCTTCTTTAATGGCTTGGAGACAGTAAAGACAGGGTAACTAAAGAAGCAACTCTAAGACCGGTTGGTCCCATATGAATAATAATAAATTCTTGACTCATTTGACTGGTCCCACTCGAACCCAAGCGATTAAATTTGGAACATATTTTTCAACGGCCACTGAAGTTTTTGACGTTCCGTGTCAGGAAATCTTGTTGTGTGTTAGCATACGGCGATATGGAAAAGAATACATCGACAAAAAAAATTCATTAGGGCCTAACTGACAAACGTAAACAATGGCTTCTTCCGTAAATTTCTCGTATTTTTACCCTTCTTACACCAAAAGATGGGTATTAAGATCGCTTGAAAACTCGACTTTTTATCCGAGGCCCAGAGGACCGAGTGTCATATACCATTCGACTCAGCTCGACGAACTTTTTTTTTGTTTTTCAAGGTTCGGGAAATTCTTATGGACTGCCCTAACACAGAGGCCTGGACTTGATCATCGTGCGCTGTGTCAGAGTGTGAGTGTTGAGAAAAGGCCGACTTCTGATCCCACTAAAACCCGTTTCCTTGTTACACAATCGGAACAACCTACGGGACTACCCTATGGTATTACCAACAATCAATATGCAACTAGCGATTTGAAATTGGTTCACTGTTGTAGAACCCCTTGGTCCGGAGTACACCTTGAAGCCAGCACCTAACTATACATATTTGCGCCTTTGTTTTTATTTGCTGTGTTATTTTGACAGAATATTTGAGAGTGTGTTCGTGTGAGTTCATTATTAGGGGCGTATTATTAAGCTTGGGACCGAGCTTGGGACCGATGTGCTAGTACTGACTGAGCCAAGAAAAAAATCGTATTTGTTCGGGACCTACTGGTCTTAGAGTTAGTCTATGGTATTACTTCGTGGAGGGTCTTGGCGATTTGGCTACTATACAGCCATTTAGGTCCTACTCCTTGCCACAACCGTTTTGCTCTCGCCTTACTTGGTGGAGCCATTCTGGTCCTACCCTCAACGTCATCGAATTCAGTAGTCACCAACATCGGATCTACCCTTCTCCGACGGAGGATTACCCGCCTGTGGATCCCAAAAGCGAACAACGGTGAGCCATTTAGCTCCTACATACTGACGCAATCTACTCGAGCAATCCCGGCTGCGAAGCTACCATACAACATCACCCGAGATCGACAACCCGCTACTCCATTCAACCACTCGCTTCTTGATTCTCCCGCCATTTTCGCTGTAGAGCCGACATGATTTGCGTAATGGCTCCGTTGATCGCATTCCAAACACTTTCGTCACGACACATTCTATAGACGACGTTAACTGGGCTGGTATCTGCCCCACTAATGGCAAGCATCTCGCTTCGCAATGGTCCAAATCGTGGGCAGTCAAAGACCACGTGCTCTGGTGTCTTTTGGACATCTGCACACTCCGGACAAAAGGGTGACGCTGCGTATTCGAATCGATGCAAATATTGCCTGAAGCAACCATGGCCAGACAGAAACTGCGCAAGGTAGAAATTTACCTCTCCGTGCTTCCTTTTCATCCAGATCGACAAATCCGGTATGAGCAGGTGCGTCCATCGACCGTTCACCCCCGTATCCCATTCCCGTTGCCATTTAGTCATCTACTCCGCTCTCGCCAGCTTTCGAACTCTTCTGATATTTCTCCGCTGGTAACATTCACTGTTCTCCGCGATAGTGATGTCGGCAATTACGCATACTGCCTCCGATGAAATAGTTCGGTACGCAATCACGACTCGCATGGCCGTGAGCCTGAACGTACTGTTCAACTTTGCCCGGTTTCGCGTGGTTCCCAGCGCTGCAACCCAGGCTGGACCTCCGTATCTAAGTATCGATGATGATACACTAGCCAGTAGACGCCGCTTACCAATGACGTTTATACAAGGTCCGGGCCACCAGGCTTAACTGTATTCGTGAGATGTGGAAATTTATAGTAGTATTTGTGTTTCCTCACAATGTTTATCTTTTTACACGACACAGCTGTTTATGGTGATGTCAAACTATCAGTTCACAGTATGGAATATTATGGTAGTTTGACGTCGGCGCTCGCTTGCCCAGTAATGTTTACTATATTTTTGCTTCCAACACAAGTAAACTGCCTGGTGGCCCGGACCTTGTATAAACGTCATTGGCCGCTTACTACTTCAAGGTCCGTAGCTATTCGGCATGATAAAGGGCGATACGGTCAAAATTTGGTCAATATCAACTTGACGTATTTCTTTCAATTTTGCATTTAAAAAACCTGACCACCCCTCATTTTGAAGGGGTGTGTGTGTGTGTAGAATGTTGCTCCTATTTTGATTTTGGAATTCACTCTTCAGTTGTCAAAATGCCGTCCAAGCAAGAAGAGCAGCGTATCAAAATTTTGCTCGCGCATCGCGAAAATCCGAGCTACTCGCACGCAAAGTTGGCAAAATCGCTAAAAGTTGCCAAATCAACCGTTACAAATGTAATTAAAGTGTTTGGGGAACGTTTGTCGACAGCCAGGAAGTCTGGATCGGGGGGAAATCGAAAACCGGAAGCCGCTGAGACGACAAAGAGAGTTGCCGGTAGTTTCAAGCGAAACCCTAACCTATCTCTCCGAGATGCCGCAAATAAGCTGGGTGTATCGTCTACAACCGTGCATCGAGCCAAAAAACGAGCCGGACTATCGACTTATAAGAAGGTAGTGACTCCAAATCGCGATGATAAACAAAATACGACGGCCAAAGCGCGATCCCGGAGGCTGTACACGACGATGCTGACGAAGTTTGACTGCGTGGTAATGGACGACGAAACCTACGTCAAAGCCGACTACAAGCAGCTTCCGGGACAGGAGTTTTATACGGCAAAAGGAAGGGGGAAAGGTAGCAGATATTTTCAAGCACACGAAACTGTCAAAGTTCGCAAAGAAATATCTGGTTTGGCAAGCCATCTGTACCTGTGGCTTGAAAAGCAGCATTTTCATAGCTTCCGGGACTGTCAACCAAGAAATTTACGTGAAAGAGTGTTTGAATAAACGTCTGCTGCCTTTCCTGAAGAAACACGGTTGTTCCGTACTGTTTTGGCCGGATTTGGCATCTTGCCATTACGGTAAAAAGGCCATGGAGTGGTACGCCGCCAACAACGTGCAGGTGGTTCCCAAGGACAAGAACCCTCCCAACACGCCAGAGCTCCGCCCAATTGAGAAATACTGGGCTATTGTCAAGCGGAACCTAAAGAAGACCAAAAAAACTGCTAAGGACGAGCAGCAGTTCAAGGCAAACTGGCTTTCTGCGGCGAAGAAGGTGGACAAGGTGGCTGTACAAAATCTGATGGCAGGGGTCAAGCGTAAGGCCCGGCAATTCGGATTTGGAAAAGCGGAAGCCTAACTGAACATTTTTCCTGAATTTTATACTAATTGAACTTGAAAAAGAAATTTAATTTGATTTTTTAAATAAACGATTTCACCGATTTACACGCGTTTTCCCTTGACCAAATTTTGACCGTATCACCCTTTAACCCACGAGTCAGCAGACAAAATTTTACAGCTCTATCAGTCTAACTCTAACCGTAATGGCAAAAACTCCGTTCAGAAGTGTGCGCGTTCAAAGAACGGCACCCCGCCGCGTCGAAAATGGACATCGTGCGGCACTTTGTGGACGCTGGATACGCCCGTTCCGGCATCTACAACATCTTGGCATTATTAGACAACAATCAGAGCATCGAAAGAAAGCCCGGTTCCGGACGACCGACGACCCTGAGCGACGAGAAGCTTCGAAGGATGCTGAAGAGGAAGACCGAGGGAAAAGTGGCTACATCGCTGCGTGAGCTTGGCCGGGAGGTCGGTTCAACCGGCCAAACAGTGAAAAAGTACCTGGCGAACATGAACATACATGTCAGGAAGCGGAAGTCGCGTCCACTTGTTTCGGAGCAGCAGGCAATGACGCAGCGGCAGCGGCTGAATAATTTTCCCGGCGAATCGCGACGTGGTGGTGGTGATGGACGACGAGACCTATCTCACCCTGGATGGCAACGACTGGCAGGGCACTTCGTATTTTACTTCCCCCACGAAGGAAGTGAGCTCCGAGTTGAAGTTCATTTCACACACCAAGTTCCCCAAGAAGGTGCTGCTGTGGCTGACAATCAGCGAGAAGGGGATGTCAAAGCCGCTCTTCTTTCGCTCCGGGCTGGCCGTGAACGGGGAAATCTATAGTACAAAATGCCTGCCGGAAGTTGCGTCGTTCATCAAGAAATAGCATAAGGGCGAAGAAGCGGTGTTCTGGCCGGATGTGGCGTCGGCCCACTACTCGAAGCGATCGTTGGAGGAAATGGAGCGGCTGAATATCGATGTGTTACCCAAGTCGGCGAACCCGCCCAATTTCCACCTCTTCTCGTGATTCCCCGTCTACTAGAAGGACAACATCGTCCGCGAAACTAATAATCTCACACCCCTGGAGGCCTGAGGATCGCCCGCTGTGATTGTCATTCTTCTTTCTCCCATATCAGTCCCGTAGATCAGCGTTCAGTTCTGAAAGTAGCTCCGCAATATTTTGCAGGGACCTTAATGCTGTGCAACGAATGAGCGATTGCTTCCCAGCTAGCGCTGTTGACGGCATTCTTCACATCTAGGGTGAACACTGCGCAAAATCGATTTCCTCTTCACTGTTTTCTCTGTGCCGTCTCCGCAGCTTTCACTACCGTTCGGATGACATCCACTGTGGACCTGCCTTTCCGGAAACCGAACTGCATGTTCGATAGGCTGTTCTCGCTCTCCGTGTCCTTAGTGAGCCTGTTCAAGATTACTCTCTTCAATTTTCCGACCGAGTACAATAGGCGTATACGAGGTTTCCCCGGTTTTAGCAGCAGCACCAGCTTTTATCGCTTGCAGTTGTCGGGGAAGCTACCCTCGTGGATGCATTTCTGCAATGTGGCCCTGAATATATTTGGGTTCTCCTGTATCGCTGTTTTCAGAGCCAAGTTTGGGATTCCATCTGGTCCAGGGGCCTTCTTCACTTTCATGGCTTTTGCCATCTCGACCAGCTCCTCGTTGGTTACTAGAGCTTCTTCTTCGTAGTCAACCTCCCCCCTGTACGGCGGGGGTGGCGGGAACAGTCCGTCGATGATGGCCTTCATCTTCCCCAGGCACCTTTCAAGTGGTACTGCTGGATCTTTCATCATCAAAATGTCAACTTTATAGGAGTTTCGGTGTCTATTATGAATACTCATCTGCCTTCCGGAAACTTCCGAAACCTTGTTCCGAATATGTTGCTGAGCTGGCAGCAATCCATTTCGCATTGCGTATAATTTCCGACATGCCCATAGACCATTACTTCATCTTCTCGGATAGTCTCAGTTTTATCCAGGCCCTCGCTTAGTTTTATCCAGAACTTATCTTACTTTATTTTTAAATTAAGGGAGCAGATGTGTGCGTTGGTCGAAAGATCATTTAGGATTACCTTTGTATGGGTCCCCTCACATTGCTCAATTCCAGGCAATGAGAAGGCGGACTCTCTAGCAAAGGGGGGCGCACAAGAAGGCGAGATTTTTGAAAGAAGAATTTCACATGATGAATTTTTCCCATTAGTACGTCAGAGTTCTCTTCAAAGTTGGCAAAACGATTGGACAAGTAATTCTCTTGGGCGCTGGTTACATTTCATTACTCCAAATGTTTCGTCGAGATCGTGGTTCAAAGGTCTGGATGTAAGTCACGGTTTCATTCGTGTGATGTCAAGACTTATGGCCAACCACTACTCGCTAGACGCACATCTCTACAGAATTAACCTCGTCGTTAGCAATGTATGTAGGTGCGGAACCGGTTATGATGACATCGATCACGCAGTTTGGCATTGCCCGGGTAATGATGCCTCCAGAGCACGACTATTGGATACCCTTGTGGCCCGAGGTAGACAACCCTTCCGCGAAGTAAGAGATGTTTTGGGAATGCGTGATCTTCCCTACATGCAAGCGATCAACGAATTCCTTTGTTTGTCTGACCTTAATGTGTAATGTCATCACCTCCTCCCCTCCACGCTAGTAAATTCCCCGCCATTGTGTCCCAGATATACTTTCCTCTTGTTCCGTGCTACTTGTACCTGCCCAGCAAGCTATTGGTCAACCATCTGCGCCTAGCTCCTGAAAGGGGCTATAGAAACCGAGTACTTGATAACAGCTATAGCCATGAGCAGCAATTATTAACTTAAATAAGTTACCCGCCTAGTCCCTTCCAAGCGATAATGTGACCCATTAACCTCGAGCCAGCCACGAGTAATTGGTGCCCCACTTACTAACACCATAAAGCAAATAATTGTAGATAACAAAATAAACGAACTAATTAAACAAAAAGAACTTTATAGGCGTTTCCCCAGAGAATCAAGTTGGCGTTGTGGCAAAGCTCCTCTAGGCAGGCTTTCTTGCTAAGCTTGATTCCTTTCTTGCCGCTCTGTACTCCAATTTCCGTTCCTCGCTTTCGGTGTCATTACAAGCCCTCTGGCTTTGCCTCCTGGCACGGAGGCAACTTGCACGTAGCTCGGCTATCGGCGTGTTCCACCAGGAGGCTGGGCGGGGTGACCGTTTTTCGGTTTCCATTCCTTGGCATAGTTGCGTCGCACGCCCTTGTTAGTGCTGCTGTCAACTCGTCCGTACTCAGGTTCAAGTGGACGCCCTCAAATCTAAGCACCTCTACGAACACGTCCATGTGAAATTTTGTGAGACGGCTGCCCCACTCGACCACCCCAGCATTGAGGTCACCGGTGATGACGGCTGGCCTTCGATCGGTTATCTCTTCCGTGAGCTTGTTTAGCATCTGGTTGTACTGCTCTATCGTCCATCGTGGAGGTGCGTAACAGTGTCCGTTGATTTTGGCGATTACAAAGCCTTCATCTGCACAGCACACAATATCTTGAAGAGGGTATCTTCCCATCGTCCACATTACCGCTGTTTTTGCTTTATCTGTAATCCAGTTACCATCTCCAGATGGGATTTGGCATGGCTCTGAAATAATAGCTACATCGCTCTTCGATTCCGACACAGATTGCCGTAGAAGTTGTTGTGCCGTGTCATAGTGGTTTAGGTTCATTTCGACATAGAGTTTTCATAAGAGCCAATGTCGCAAACGTAAACAATGGCTTCTTCCGCAAATGTCTCGAGAATGCTAACTTAATCATAGTGAATTACCACGATGATTGTACAAAAGGGAAGCTCCTCTTTACAATAAAAGTAGTAGTTTAGTAGTTTGCATTTTCAAGAAATTTGTGGAAGAAGCAATTGTTGACGTTTGCGACATTGGCCCTTAAGAAAACTCCATGTCGATTTGAGTTACCTCCACTATGATTGAATCGCCGTCGCCTGCTTGTAGGCCGGACTTCTTGAGCCTCCTGTCACGTGATTCTTGGCTTCCTTGTTGGCATAGATCAGACACTCCGGTGGGTTTCTGCAATCTTGTGCCTTATGCCCATCTTTCGCACATCTTCTGCATAGTCTGCTCCTGTCCGGCTCTTTATATGCGACGTGGCCTAACTCTTGGCATTTAAAGCACACCTCCGATCGTTGAAAAACACTCAGCGTGCACACCACCAGCCTACTTTAGTTTTCCCGAGCTTTGTTTGCTGCTTCAATTGAAAGCTTTATCGCCGCAACTTGCGTTCCACAAGGCCCATTTTCTCATGCGGATAGTCATCTGAGCTTCCCTCAACTCGCACTGCTCCTTCATGGCTAACCTTATTTCTTTTTTCAAAGCAACCTCATCCAAGTCCTTGCATTGGAGCGTCGCTTCCGGGCACAAGGCTCTCACTTCCACCGCGTTACCCTTTGCTTTCTCGGTTAGCTCTTTATAGGAAGAACTGCTAGCTTTTGGACCGTTCTTCAGCTTGATGATCATCTCACCGTGGCGAGTTCACCTGATTTTTCGTAAGTCGGCACCAAGCTCCTTCAGTTCCGCACGAGTCGCCGCTTGCCTCGACTATGGGGGCTTCAATTTTATTTTCCCTCTTTGTGAACTTCCGTTTTCTGGGCCTGTTCCTTTTGTTCTTTTCCTTATCTTTAGTGCCGACGACTCACGGAATTTGGCTGTCTTCTTCGGTGCCTTCCTCAGTGCCATCTTCATTTATTGGATATGGACTACGGATTGGAGCGCCCTTGTGTTTCTTGGAGCCTGCTGGTCTTGAATCTCCTGACGAAGGTCTTGCCCTTTTCGGCGTGGTAACCGCCATCTGGGGGTTGCTTCTCGTCTTACTAATCACCTGAACAGATGTATTGGTGCAATAAAAAAAAAAAAAAAAAAAAAAAAAAAAAAATTAAAAAATTATTTGTTCCCCCCTTGCCCCCCCGCCCCCCTTCTTAAACCATTTTTTTTTTCCCCCCCCCGACTTCCCCACCCTCGCCCCCCCCAACCTTTTTTTTTTTTTTTTCCTTATTAAAGGGCCCCGATTTTTTCTCCCCCCCCCCTCCCCACCGCCCACCCCCCCAACAAACAAAGTTTTTCCTCCCGCGCACTTCCCTTCGGTTTTTTTTTTTTCCCCCCTATTTTTGTTTCCTTTCTCCCCCCCTTTTTCCGCTTCCTGCCCCCCCCAGGGCGATCCACCACTGATCCAAACGTTTTAAGCTTCAGAAGAATTTTGCCAACCGCTGCCTTAAGGCTGGTTTACAGTTCGGGAAAAGCGTCACGGGATTTGGGCGCCTGTGTGTTTTAAATGGAGCCCGGGATTTGAATTCCCGTGGCGGGAATTAAGTCTACACAAAAATTACAGTTTTCCTGAAGTGTAAACCCAACCACGGGATTTACTCCGGGGAATAAATTTTATCTCTACACACTACTTCTTCGACGGGAACAAATCATTCCGAATTGTTTTCGGGCGGATTTTGCAAGTTTGAATTCTAACGAAAAAAAATTAAATGTAAGAGGGAAAATATTTGTTTTTTCAATATTGATGTGCTCTGATGTTTATGACAGTTAGGGTTAATTTTATGAACAGCAAACCCAGGAAAAAATATTGGACGAAGATAATATAGAGCTCCTGTAAAAAGAAAAGAAACGCGTAGCCAAAACAACAAACGGAACAAGGATATTAACATTAAACTTGCACTTGGCGAAGAAATTTCTAAACATCCTTGCTTGTACCGATTAACAAGCGAGGAGTATTTCAACAAGATAGCTAAAGATGCTGTTTGGAAATAAATTAGTTGTATTATTTCATCGTCCCTGAATAAATTTGTCAGTGTCCAAGAGTGCCGGGTGTACTGGGATGCTTCGAGGGAATCGACCAAGTAAAAACATACATCGTTAGTGTAAGCTTATATAAAATATTTCTTAACTTAAACTTCAATAAAATATTAAATTTCTAGAATTTATTTTGATTTTCAATGCTTTCTGGAAGAAAAAACTTACAAAAAATGTTAACAATATGCAAAACCTGATACACAAAATCAGCTTGTCATTGAGTGTGGAGAAATGTGGAGAAACGTCAACTGGAAAATTTCCCGAGCCAAATCCCGTGATGCTTTTCCCGAACTGTAAACCAGCCTTTACTGATACTGTACTTCTTAGCGACAGCCCGGTGCGATTCACCGTTTTGCACATCACGAACGACCAATTTTCGGATACACAAGGGAATTGCTTTCGAAAGCACTGCGTTCTCCATTTTTTTCAATTGAATCAAATGCGATCACGTATACAAATGCACCAGGTTGAGCCGTTTGCTTCAAAACATGTCAAAATATCAAAACATAAACAATCGAGGGGTCTTCCAATGGAAACTTATCGAAAACATATCGATTTTTGAAGTGGGCACTTTATTTTGTCACTGTTTTTTTTTTTTTCAAAACAAATCGATTTTTTTTTCTTTAAGTAAAACTCCTTTTTTTTCAGTATTCCATAAGTTAAACTTAAAAAGAATATAAAAAATAAGATAATAAAAAAAATACAGTGTGTTTACTTTAATTTGAACCAAGTAAATGAGAGAAATTGAAAAAACGATGAGGTGGGCACTTTATTTTGCCTAACAGTGTATAATGTTAAATAATTTTAACTCTTATAGAGGTGCTCCACATACTTAGTTTTTTTTGCCGAACAGCCGATCATTTTGGCATTTACAGTTACTGAGTTTCAGTGAATAAATGAACGCGTTTCGGCTAACAAATTAAAATTTTACCAATACTCAGCTAACAAACATACATTAGACAGGGATATCAGCAAAAGTAACTGTCGAGTCGATCGGCTGTTGGACATTTTGCCGAAGTAAATAGAGTCTGCAGATTTTTATCGAATATATCTCCGTTCTTTGAAACGAAGGCTACTTTTCTCCGGAATCATCATCTTACTACTTACAGAGTTTTTGGATTTTAAGATAGTTCTACATCAAAAAGAACAAAGTAAACATACAATGTGTGGTAGTTTTCAATTAAAAACAAAAGTTGCAAAGACAAAATCAAAATCACGTTCAATAACATTTCGGAAAAAAAAAGTCGGAATGCCAAATCCATTGTCACAATGCAACGCCGTACAACATTAAAGCCATATTTTATTCGATAATACTATCCTATTGCAAATATAAGTTACACTTTCATCTAATTAGCTAAGCTTGACAAACCGTCTAGACGTAGTTGCCTCATTCTCCCCTTCTCTCGATCACGTCACTGTGGGCGCAAATTTATTCAGAATCTCGTGCGCCTTATCGTAGTCCGGCTGAGTGTGCTCCTTTACCCGCTGTAGCCACTCCGCCAGTTTGGGTCGACCCACACGTGCATCGTATCCGGCCAACCCTGCAATAATTCAAAATTAATTCGCATTACAATTACCTTTTTTTTTATCAAATTTGTTCTCTCACTTGGTTGTTCAATCTCGCAGGCCGCCACCAAATCAGCAATGGAAATTGCATCGCCTGCTATGTATTTTACTTCCGACTGCAGCACGTTCGATTCGATGAAATCCAAGCAACCGATCATCTCCGTTCGCAGGTGACCCACAACCTTGGAATCCACTGTTTCGCCCCGCAACGGTCCCCGCCATACGTATCGAACGTAGCCTGCGCAGTGCAATCGGGTATTGGAGTGCTGCCATTCAAGGTATTCGTCGACCCTAGCCCTCTGTCGGCTGTGCCGTGGATACCAATGATCTGGGACGTTAAACTCCCGGGCCAAGTAACGCAGTATGGCAATGCTTTCGGCCAGTTTGAAGTGCTCACCATCCACAATGGCTGGGACCTTTCCGAAGCGGTTAATGTTTTGCAGAAATTCAGGCGTGGTGTGTTCCCCTGGAAGAAAGTTCGTATTTTAAAACCGCCTGCTCGCAAAGGGCTCAATTGAACGAGTGTGCGTTTGTGTGCGTACGGGACCACGTGTACTTCACACGCAGAAAAATAATGGCATTGATAGATACGCAGCGCAAATAATAACAGTTAGAGGGCACTCACATTTCCGCAGCGCAATGGGACACTTTTCGTGGGGTATTTTGTTCTGCTCAAGGAAAATGTACAAAGCTCGGCAAGGTTGCGATATCAGATCGTAGTAGAAGCGAATGTTCCGAACGTTAGCCATCGTTGCGTTTGCTGGTTGTTGAAATAGCGGGATGGGATCACACACGTTTCAGATGGTGGACGAAAGTTCTCACAAAAGAACGCACTTTTTTTTTATCTTTTTGAACACGAACAAAAGCGACTGTCTCGGATGAATGTTGATTGCTCTACTGTCGAGCGAGGGGCGATACTCTATTCAACAGTCGAAAATATGCGGAACGCGATCAGCTGATGGTGTAGTTGGAGCAAGAGTTGGAGTGTGTACGCCGATTCAACGTACACACGCACATGTTTCACCGTGGATATACTGGCTAGGGGGATAGGACAATCGACAATAATGTAAAGATGCCAGTTTTTCTGTTGTGGAAAAAAAAACAGTAAAGTTGTGCGAAAGACTGGAAAGACTCGACCGCAAGGTTAGGCAATTTGTTGCGCTTGCTTGTTGAATAGTTATGAAAGTTTTATTACTAACTCTTTGGAAATTATATGGTGGTTCTGAAAGGGGCCGTATGGTTTGATTTGGTGCAGTGGTGTCCCTGTAAAGGTCTTTTGTACATTTATAGAAAGTTCTCGATTTATAAATTTATTTAAATCTCACTTTTTGTATCGAGAAAAGCGGGAAGGAAAAAAAATATTACGGGACCACTAGGCTGATGGATTTTAAAATATTCATTCCATTAAACGATTTTATAAAATAGGCTTCATATCAGCCTCTAAAGTTATTAAGTTTCTTAGTTTTAATTTGACTCCGCACAAACCGTTTTAAATTTATTTATAGAGAACCCTAACTTTGTTTTGACATCACGCTAATTAATCATTATAACAACTTGCTTTGAATTGTTATGCTTATTAAGGTGCCGCCACAAGGCGCTTCAAATCTGTGTTATAGTTCACTAAAATATAGCCGCTAGAATAACATAGATATCTATATGTCATAGTTCTATGAGTTTCGAGAAACGATTTTGCAAAAATATGAGCTATAAAGTAATAGTAGCTATGTAGTAGAAGCACCGACAAACCGACATGAATGACAATAGAAAATGTCTTAGTATTTCTGTTCAAATCATATTACTGACATCTATCTTCGTGTTCGCTGAGAACGTTTATTGAAGCCACGAACACGCTTGGGAACTTGATAAGAAGGTTCATGTCTGAGCAATTCTGGACAAATTAATGTTGTCTAGATAAAATGATTCAACAGGTTTTGACAGATGGGATCGCTGCACATTTGAATCGGTCGTTATGGATTCTTGAGCAAAAGTGAAGATAGAGTTTCATGTCGGTTTGTCGGTGGTAGAAGTCTTTGAGGCAGCGCTATCACACAACTGATTTCGGTGTACACACGATTTAATTTCTTTGTTTTCGCATATATTCAGTTCTGAGCTTTTAAAAACTTCATTTCGGAAGTAATCATGGGCACATTTGGTCGCTATGGACAGATAATGAAAAAAATGGCTGCAGTTGCGCAATGTCGAGAGAAGCGCCATCTCATCATATTATGAATTTTTACGCTTCAAATTGCGCACTGCGGGCTTTGGTTTCGATTCACTCGGTTTTTCAGGTTCCAAAACGGGTGAAGTCGGAGTCAAGGGTCAAAATCAAAGGTTGAACATCGAAAATGGTAGAATCGTGATCTTCCTTGAGTAGCCCTCAACGTTATCATTTTGAAAATGAGACGAATCATTCTGGAAAGAAAACACTTTAATGGAACATTTGGCATGGTTGTATCGCAGTTATAGGTCTAGCAAGAAACTTTAAAATTAACAATAACAATAGAATAGGGCACAACTCCAGAAATAGCCTAAATTTGTTTTATTTCTTTTTCAACTAATACGAAGCCAACACTAGGTTTGGTGAATCCGCAACATTAGTATATTTCGGAACATTCGAAAACCTATTGGTTTTGGCTTAATAAATTTTTCTACAATTTTCAAACAATTTTCGGATCGCTTTGTGGTTTTAAAAAGTCTGGTATTACTTCAATTTTCGTGCGGAGTCCTCCGGAGAGATTGGTTTGCAAAAGACAGTTTTCCCATGTTAAATACTATGTCAGTTTAAAAAAAAATCAGTCGCAAACATATAGTTTCACGGATCGAGCTGACATTTTGCACAATTGCTTTTAGATCCAGAAGGAATCAAACAAATTTTTCGGAGAAGGCAACTACAACTAACAACTACACGGTCACACATATTTGAAAAAAACAACTACTCAAATAAAAAAGAATTTAGCGAAAAGTCAGTTTTATCGCCCTAATACTTATTCATACTATAATTTGTTGCTTTTGCTGTGTCGTTTTCGCGGGAATAAAATCAAAAAATATCAACTAAAATAAATGGTGAAATTATAGTTTGTCCGAGTGCTTTGCGTAGGACGTTGTGAATGGAATCCCCCTCATAGTGTGTTATGGTCGTGTTTCTTAAGATGGGTTGTTTTTTTTTTGACGTAGGACTACGTCTGTGTTTTCAATACTGGGGTACACGTTCGAATTGCGAAAATTTGGAGCGTCACGAAAAATATATAGGTTTTGAACGTTAATAACTAAGTCATCCCACGATTGATTTCCAAAATGTTTGCACCAATCGATCGGAACATTTTCTACGCTTCGATTTAAATGTTTGAAACTATTGATTTTTAACATGCAACTAATAAAATTAACGCAAATATGAAGTGATGTCTTATTATATAGATTTGTCATAGTAAATTTACCAAACGCACAGTACTTTCCGCGCACAGACTTCATATTTAAGTAAGGAACGTCTCCTAGGCAGCCATGAGTGTTATATAAGGGGTACACCTTCGCATTCTGATTTAGTTTTCCGGCGGTCGTGGAGTGGAGCTGTGCAGAGTAGGATCTGCAGTTGGACGAGCAGTCGCTGCCCAGAGAGGCGTTGGTGCAGTTGGCTGTTGTTGCCGATGCTCCCGTCAACCTCGCTGCGAGAAACATGGCTGCTGAAGCCTACAAGTTGGCGGGAAAAAGCCGCCCGTGACAACGAGACAAGAATCAACCATCCCGCGAGATGAACCAAGAGCGAAATCCCAAGTTCAATCGCGAACTGTTTCTCCCCGTTAACTAAATCCGTCCTTTTCAGGACGACCAAATTAGTTTGCCAACTGAAGAGTTCGTTTGGATGAATTTTTCTCTTGTGCTGTTTGAAATTTCCATTCCCGGAGTAAATGGCAAAGTGCGTTGAACAACCAATGAACCAACAGATCCATAACTATCTTCTACGCGTTAGAGATAGTGGCCCTTTCAACCATCGTAGAAAATATAACCGGGGCCGTATCATAATTAAGAGCCACCAAATGCTTTCTAAAGAGTGTAAAATAGAATGTTCTTGGTCCTTTTTAGGACTGACTTAAATCAATTAGCGGATGGCCCTGACGTGTATGGGAATTAGATCGCTGCGTAGTCCTACGTCACCTTTGCGCACAACCCCTAAAGGGCGATACGGTCAAAATTTGGTCAATATCAACTTGACGTATTTCTTTCAATTTTGCATTTAAAAAACCTGAACACCCCTCATTTTGAAGGTGTGTGTGTGTAGAATGTTGCTCCTATTTTGATTTTGGAATTCACTCTTCAGTTGTCAAAATGCCGTCCAAGCAAGAAGAGCAGCGTATCAAAAATTTTGCTCGCGCATCGCGAAAATCCGAGCTACTCGCACGCAAAGTTGGCAAAATCGCTAAAAGTTGCCAAATCAACCGTTACAAATGTAATTAAAGTGTTTGGGGAACGTTTGTCGACAGCCAGGAAGTCTGGATCGGGGGGAAATCGAAAACCGGAAGCCGCTGAGACGACAAAGAGAGTTGCCGGTAGTTTCAAGCGAAACCCTAACCTATCTCTCCGAGATGCCGCAAATAAGCTGGGTGTATCGTCTACAACCGTGCATCGAGCCAAAAAACGAGCCGGACTATCGACTTACAAGAAGGTAGTGACTCCAAATCGCGATGATAAACAAAATACGACGGCCAAAGCGCGATCCCGGAGGCTGTACACGACGATGCTGACGAAGTTTGACTGCGTGGTAATGGACGACGAAACCTACGTCAAAGCCGACTACAAGCAGCTTCCGGGACAGGAGTTTTATACGGCAAAAGGAAGGGAAAGGTAGCAGATATTTTCAAGCACACGAAACTGTCAAAGTTCGCAAAGAAATATCTGGTTTGGCAAGCCATCTGTACCTGTGGCTTGAAAAGCAGCATTTTCATAGCTTCCGGGACTGTCAACCAAGAAATTTACGTGAAAGAGTGTTTGAATAAACGTCTGCTGCCTTTCCTGAAGAAACACGGTTGTTCCGTACTGTTTTGGCCGGATTTGGCATCTTGCCATTACGGTAAAAAGGCCATGGAGTGGTACGCCGCCAACAACGTGCAGGTGGTTCCCAAGGACAAGAACCCTCCCAACACGCCAGAGCTCCGCCCAATTGAGAAATACTGGGCTATTGTCAAGCGGAACCTAAAGAAGACCAAAAAAACTGCTAAGGACGAGCAGCAGTTCAAGGCAAACTGGCTTTCTGCGGCGAAGAAGGTGGACAAGGTGGCTGTACAAAATCTGATGGCAGGGGTCAAGCGTAAGGCCCGGCAATTCGGATTTGGAAAAGCGGAAGCCTAACTGAATATTTTTCCTGAATTTTATACTAATTGAACTTGAAAAAGAAATTTAATTTGATTTTTTAAATAAACGATTTCACCGATTTACACGCGTTTTCCCTTGACCAAATTTTGACCGTATCACCCTTTATATTCTTATTTTTTCTCCATCGTAGATAACGATTATGATGATTAGAAGGGAAATGTTTCCACACCAGAGGGCCCCAGGTACATATTACAGACGAAAGATATGAAGAGAAAGGTACAGCCGAGCGCAGCAAAAAATTGAATAGAAGGTTGAAATGAGCGAAGGGCTGGAACAGTACTCAACCAACACACGTTACTTTACTATACTACCCACGTGTTAAAGCAAGGGGAGATCCACTGACTGGCAAAAGAAGCACCACGCACAGCGGGGCAGCATGTGTCACACCCCTGTCCTACATGGCAAAAGAACTCCCCCGGGGTTTATTTAGAGTACAACGTCTAATTTTTACTCATTTTTTCTCGTCGTACTTTAAAACTAAAGAAATCGGAGAGAAACATTCGTACAGTGTTGTGATACTGGTCCCCCACCAGTATAGTTTACTGGGTTCCCCCTTCCCCCCATTATGGGTTTTACATACTATAATTGTTATGTTTGTATTCTCCATACGTTGAGAAACGATTATGATGATGTAGAAGGAACTATTCTCTCATCACCATGAGGGCACATGATATGTTATAAATAACTAGTATAAAACATTAGCATTAACGGGTGTCCACTAAAAAATGAGAATGATTTCAATACTTTTTCATCAGAACAAAAACGGCCGCATAGAAATGTCACTTTAGATGAATGAATCGTTGCACTCTCCAGAAAATTTTCATACACTCTTATTTCACTCTAACATGTTCAGTCGTGTTCAGCATGCCGTCGAAACAGGAAGAACTGCGCGCGCGGGTTGTACAATTCTTTCAAGCGAACGAAGATCGTGGAAAAAAAAAAGGTGGACCATTTTTGTCGTGAAAAAGTTCCGGTATCCACCGTATACCGTATCCTGGCATGCATGAGAGTAACCCGGAAGAAAGGTTGCGGCCGTCCAGCGAAAATAATGAATGAGAAAACGCTCCGCTCGCTGCGCAGCATGTTCAACAACAAGGATTCGGTAAGTCAACGGGAAGCAGCCCGAAAGTTCCATTGTTCGAAGTCACTCATCTGCAAGCACGGCTCGAAAAAGTAGTGCAAGATTTCTCCTCACCCTCATGCACGTAAATGGAGCGTCTAATAAAACTTACAAATAAACATTATAAATCGTGTAAAGTTCTGGGACATTCCATTCATTGCGGATAATGTGGTATACAAAAGCTTGTCCTTATTACAACTATTTCATGCAAGTTGCTACTTCATGTGGAAGGAAACATAATTTTACATGCTCTGATATTTACATCACTATGAATATTCAGATTTTTTTTATAATTTGCAGATGAAAATTATGGCATATTTTGATCCAATATCTGACGCAAACAATTTTGGAAATGACCTGGATTCTCTTGGACCATCTGTTGACTACTAAGAGCCACTAACGAGTTGAAATATAAAATATCACCATTTTATTCGAGATTTAACAGGTGAAACTCATCTCAGATTAAACTATTTTGGTTAAACATTCGATCCAAACGATTATACGAATGTTTCGGATTCACCTATGGGACCGATCAAAGTTTTTGGTCATCTGATATATCAAATAACATTATTTTATTAGGATGCAAACTATTGCAGATTAAAATAAAGGCCAACTTAGATCAAATATTCGACGCAAACAATTTAACGTCTGTTTTTATTTTTAATCAGTTCTTTTATTTATTAGGCTCAGGCGTGTGTAACACTTTGCGGAGCCGATATTCAATATTGTAGTTAACAATTTTTCTTTTTCGATTTTAGTAAAATGGGGTGCCAATTACTCGTGGCTAGCTCGAGGTTAATGGGTCACATTATCGTTTGGAAGGGGCTAGGCAGGTAACTTATTTCAGGTATTTGTTGCTGCTCATGGTTGCGACATCTTCCAGATCCTCGGTCTCTGTAGTCCCTGACAGGAACTAAGCTGCAGATGGGTGACCACAGCTTGCGGGGCAGGTACAAGTAGCACGGAAATAAAAGGATAATATAACTGGGACACAATGGTAGGGAATTTACTAGAGTGAAAGGGAGGGGGTGATGACATTCCACTCTTAGATCAGACAAACAAAGACATTCGTAAATCGCTTGCATGTAGGGAAGATCACGCATTCCCAAAACATCTCTTACTTCGCGGAAGGGTTGTCTACCCCGGGCCACAAGGGTATCCAATAGTCGTGCTCTGGAGGCATCATTACCCGGGCAATGCCAAACTGCGTGATCCATGTCATAACCGGTTCCGCACCTACATATGTTGCTATCGACGAGGTTAATTCTGTAGAGATGTGCGTCTAGCGAGTAGTGGTTGGACATAAGTCTTGACATCACACGAATGAAACCGTGACTTACATCCAGACCTTTGAACCACGATCTCGACGAAACATTTGGAGTAATGAAATGTAACCAGCGCCCAAGACAATTACTTGTCCAATCGTTTTGCCAACTTTGAAGAGAACTCTGACGTACTAATGGGAAAAATTCATCATGTGAAATTCTTCTTTCAAAAATCTCGCCTTCTTGTGCGCCCCCCTTTGCTAGAGAGTCCGCCTTCTCATTGCCTGGAATTGAGCAATGTGAGGGGACCCATACAAAGGTAATCCTAAATGATCTTTCGACCAACGCACACATCTGCTCCCTTATTTTTGAAAGAAAGTAAGATGAGTGCTTAACTGTTTTCATCGACTGGAGGGCCTCAATAGAACTGAGACTATCCGAGAAGATGAAATAATGGTCTATGGGCATGTCGGAAATTATCCCCAATGCGATTGATTGCTGCCAGCTCAGCAACATATACGGAACAAGGTTCTTGAAGTTTCCGGAAGGCAGATGAGTATTCATTGTAAACACCGAAACCAGTGGATCCATCAATGCGTGACCCATCAGTGAAAATTCTTCTATTGCAACTGACATGTTGGTACTTTTCGATGAAAATATGGGGAATTAAAATAGGTCGAAGTTGATCTGGAACTCCTTGAATAGCCTGTTTCGGAGAGATCATAATCAATGGAGTAACTGTGATAAGGAAAGCGTACACTAGGAGGGTTATAGCATGGAAGACTAATATCGGATGACATATAGTTAATATAGATTCGTAAGAATCGTGACTGGGTACTGGGACTTATTGTAAGCGAGAATCGTCTCTTAGGGCCAATTTCTTCACCTCCGCTTAACTCCTAAACGGAGCTTACCCATACGCTTAAACATGGTTTAAGCTCTAAGCGGAGGTGGCCCTTAGAGTGAGCTGACTCTCCGTGTGAATATATGGAGAGTCACCTCACTCGATTCTACAAGTGGGCTAGACTAACACGGCGCGTAGAATCAGCCTAAAATAACAATAACCCATCTATTCTAATGATGATTTACTTTAACAGACGAAATCGGCAACTATTTTAGTTGACACATTAAATTCTCATAGATTTTTTTTCCAAAAAAATGTTACACTCTTCAGGGCTGTTCTTTTCGATCCATTTGAGCAAACAATGGAGACTAAACTCCAATCCTGTAAACACTTCATTAGTTGAATTTGACTGACACCATTCATGATAAGACGATCCTTCCAATACCCTACAACTTCGGCTTCGGAACACTATCCGGAGTAATTTTGTACAAGAGCTTGTGAGCTTCATCGTAGTACGGATTGGTTGTTTCACGAACACGTGCCATCCAAGCGGTCAGCTTTGGTCTTCCGGCACACGGATCGAATCCAGCCATTTCTAAAACGAAACCGAATCCATCATTTAAGTCTTCTTACTAGTACCCTGACCTTTGCATACTCGGTTGCTCAATTTCACACGCCGCAAACAGATCTGCCACGGAAATTTCATCCCCTACAAGGAACTTATTGTTGCCACCGAGGTAATCTTGTTCGATGAAATCCAAACAATCTTCCATCTTCTGCTTGAGCTCCTCGGCGCGTTCCGGATTTACCTTGGTGCCCATCATCCGCGGCCGTAGCCACATGTACTGGAAATAAACGGCACACACGGCCCGGGTGTTGTGCTGCTGCCATTCCAAATACTCATCGATTCGGGCTCGCTTCAGACTGTCCTTCGGATACCAATGATCCGGAAATTTGTATTCCCTAGCTAGGTACCGTACGATGGCGACACTTTCCGCTAGGTGCAGGTCCTTGTCGATGATGCAGGGAACTTTTTGGAAGCGATTGATTGCCTTGAACTCGTCCGTCAGATGTTGACCTGATGTTGAGTGGAATGGTAATCAGTATGGGAGCAATTAGTACCGTGAACATTAATCCTACCTTTTCCTAAATTAACGAGATTTCGCTCGTAGGGAATCTTGGTCTTCTCCAGGAAAATGTACAACATTCGGCTGGGCTGTGACAGAAGATCGTAAAAGTACCGAAGTTTCGACATTTTTTAGTGGTTTAAAATATTACACCTCAAAGTTCAACTGCTCTGCTGGTTCTGATAAGCCTGAACAAAGATTGCTGCTAGTCATGTATGTATAATTATCCGGCTGGTGAATACCTTCAAAATAAACTAAACTTACCGGTATTCGACACTACCACATGCAGGGATTGATTTGCGAGTGTATGCATTTCACAAAACACAAACATATTTATGATGGAAGTGATATCAAACCAAAACAACATAACTCCTTTAAAGGCACCAAATTCCTTTTTCAACCACCCACCCTCACTCCACCTTCGGAGTGTCAATCTCTTTCGGTGTAAATTTGTACAAAATCTTGTGTGCCTGATCATAATGCGGATTGGTGGCTGCCCGCACCCGTTCCATCCAGGCTGCCAATTGTGGGCGCCCGACCCTGGGATCAAATCCGGCCAGCTTGGGTTGCTCAATTTCACAAGCTGCCACCACGTCCGCAAAACTAAACTCCTTCCCACCGACAAAAGGCTGCCGACCACCGTCCAACCATTCCCGTTCGAACAGATCCAAACACTCGATCATTTTCGATCGCAAACGATCAACCTTTTTCGGATCCAATTCCATTCCCAGCAGCGGTGTTATCCAAGTGTATAGGAAAAACTGAGCGCACTGAGCTCGGATGTTGGCATGCTGCCATTCCAGGTACTCGTCTACGCGAGCTCGCGCCGCCCGCTCGGTCGGGTACCAGCGTTCATCGAACTGAAACTCCCTGGATAGGTACCGGAAGATTGCAACGCTTTCCGCTAGCTTAAAGTCCCCATGGACGATGCAGGGCAGCTTTCCGAAGCGGTTGACATTCTGCACGAACTCGGCGGTTCTGTTTTCAACTGAAATTTTGGAAATGTTAGTTAAGGAAAATGTTTTGGAAAATTCCGCATACATTTCCTCAAAGCTACCGGGCATTTTTCGTACGGTATTTTCGTCTGTTCCAGTAGAATGTACAATGCACGGGATGGCTGAGATAGTAGATCAAAGTAGTACTTGAGAGCCCGGCTAGCCATGATTTTAAAATCTAAAGATAATTTAGAAGTGAAAAAGTTCAGTTCTTCGTGCAAAAATGGAAGGTTACGACTGGTTTGTTGTTGGTTTGTCTTATTTATGATCTTTCCCATAAGCGCAAAGTCCACTCGGTTCGACTACCAGCGCGTCGCATCATTGTGTATATAGTAAAATGAACTGATAAGTGGAAATCGGTGCGCCCGCTAACAAGCTGTTTGCATTGCTCATGTATGAGTATGCGCAGTTGTTGCATAAAAGTGTACGGTTGGATGTTGATATGCTTTATGCTTTGCAATGTCATCTAGAGATGCCAGATCTATGGAAATCTCCGTAGTTGTCAGCAGTCTACACTGAACCCAAACATCCTCCTTTTATCGAATGAATCCTCCGTCGGTTGAGATCGAAACATTGAAATCGCATTTTTGAATGATAGATGCAGGCGGAGGAGGATTTTCTAGAAACCAGATGATTATCCTTCTATTGTTGAACAACTAATATTACGCGAAGTGAATTAACCTCCCGTTCAAATTTGAATGAACGCTGTATGAAAAATCGTCATCCCAAAGTGGAATGCGTATTGCATTGGAAAAGCCCTATAACGCAAATCATTTGAAATGAGGATGACAAACATTCCATTTTACATCATTCAGTAAAAACCTATCAATCGCTATCAGAACTGGTACCGTCACGAATAAAGGATCGAAACCCGCTCACTTTCTTCGGAGTCACGGAAAAACATTTCCTGACTCCTTCAATTATTGTGCTCCCGTTGCAATTTTTGCTCAACGGTTGAGCAAGTGTAATGTGAAATAAATTTAAGTCGTTGAATTGTTTCAAATCATTCATAGATCGCTAATATACCTACACACTTTTGAAACAAACATATTGAATTTGGTTGATTGTCATACGAAACATGGATGATCGTCATACGGATCTAACCATAAGACAATCATCCGATATTCGAATGCTTTTCGTTAAAGGGCGCAATCGATTTACTTTTCAGCCGATCTTGGGATGATGTTTGGGTTCAGTGTACTGCCGGTGGAAGCATAACTGTCCCATGCCTTAGATATTTTTGATTTTTTTATGCCCAAACATAATTCAAACAAGTGTTGTTAATTCTAGAACAATCGTTAATACGGTGAGTGATTTTTTCCACCTGAAATATGGACGCATAATTGTCCCACTAGGAGCAATTTTTGTTCTAGTGGGACAAATATGCGTCCAATTTTCAAGTGGGACAAATCGACTAGGCATTTTTCCGAAATTTATTATTTGTAAGATGGGACAGTAATGCGTCCACCGGCAGTCTAGTCCAGCGGACATCAAAAACGTTGAGTTCTGAAATTGTGATACTCTCTAGAACCTGTCTTTGATTGCCATTTTAACGGACATTGTTCGTCCATACGGTATATAGGTAAACGATGCTTTTCGTTTTGGGTATATTTTTTTGATTTTTCATGTGAAACAGTTTTAACAATTAACATTGCATTTTGATCAATTCCTTCAACTCAGTTTATTGTTTAGCTAAAGCGCAGTAGCAGATAGCTAGTGGTAAAGGGTACTGGAGGTGTGAATGTAGTTCGCCTCCCCGCGGTGCACCTTGGAAACGTTAAGCTCCCCTTAACGGCTAAACGAACTACGGAGGGAGCGTCATACGACGCATTGGGGTGGATGCCAGTAAAACCCCAATTATGGCAACTGGCTGCGAAAGGATTCACGAGTGGTACCGTTGTATTCGGGCTGGCGCCTGTGTCGTCTCCCTCAGTACTGCCGGGTGACACCGAGTAGGAAATGGCGAGGTTCCCGCGGCACAGGTCGTTTCCGTCCCATTAAAACCCTGGCAGGCCTCCAGTACGTTCCATTCTCCACCGCCCGACCTCGCCAGTCGGGCGGGAGTAGGCTCAGATGACCTATACCTGTCTTGCGCTGATCCGGCTCTGAACACGGTTCCCCATGAAGGGCCGTGTCAACCCTCGCATGGCCTCCCTGCTTGCATAGATAACCATGGGATCACAATAGCGACTACTCCACATGGGCTTGGATAGCGGCTGGAGGGAGACCCAACAACATGGAGGAAACAAAAAAGACCCAAGAGAGAGCGAATCCGTTCGCTAAAGGCGGCCTAGTGAGGTCCCCACCGCGTAAAACGGTGGGATCGGGCGTGAGCGACACCTGCGGTAGTGCTACGGCATCGGAGGCAGGTGGCACCAAGCTAGGCGTGGCCATGGATGGGACAGGACTCATCCGGGCCATGGATAGGATGCGGGAAACCCTTCCTAAGGTGATGGAGGTCTCGGAGCAGTTGGATGCGATCATCGACTTTACGTCGTCGCGCAACAACATTGCGAAAGACCTAAAGTTGAGCCTTCTTAGGCTACGCATGACAGTGCAGGCTGCATGCAAGGAGAGGGAGGAGCTGGAGGCCAAACTGCTAGCCGAGCAAAGTGCCAAAGAGTTGGCACGGCTAGCGGCCACCGAAAGGGCAAGGGACATTGCCTCGAAGCAGACGCAGACGGAATCATCCGTCTCCGTCGGAGAGTCCACCCTATCCATGGGGGCGGGGACCTCCAAGCGGGCTAGGCAGTCCCCGGGCGAGACGGCACCCGGCGCTTCTAAGAAGCGCATCGTGTCGGAAGCCCCAAAGGGGAAACGAACCTATGCGAACGTGAGAGAGGCCCCGGCGCTAAGCCCAGCGCGAAAGGCGCGTCGACCAGCTCACGTGTTGTCTCAAGCGCCGAAGGGGGCCCGAGCGGCAGGGCCCCAACGACAACAGCCATAACCAGCACGGAGGCAGATGCCAGTGCTAGGAGGGGGATAAGCGATGACCCCAGGCGGGGCAGGGAAGCCCCATGGAATAAGGTGAGGAAAAAGAGAAATAAAACCAAAAAAGAAAAAGATAAGCGACAGGTGGCCCGCAAGCGTAACCGTGGAGAGGCCCTCATCGTTAAGACCGCGGCGTCAAAGTACTCCGAGGTCTTGAAAGCGATGCGCGGGGACGCTAAACTGGCAGGCCTAGGCGCCGACGTGCGGAGTATACGCCGTACCCGCACCGGCGAAATGCTCTTGGAGGTTAAAAAAGCGACAACGCTTAAGAGCCCGGCGTATAGAGACCTGGCAAAACAGGCCTTAGGTGAGGGTGTACGTGATAAGCACGTCATGGGGGGGGGGGGCAAGTGCCCGGCCGCTAAGGGTATACCAACGAGCCAACCGTAATGCAGGTAACCCAACTAAACCTGAACCATTGTGAGGCAGCCCAGCAACTGCTGTGTCAGACAGTTAGCGAGTCGGCATCGGATATCGCCATAATTTCCGACCCATACCGCATCCCATCCGGCAACGGGAACTGGTTTGCGAACAGGTCTAATATGGCGGCATTATGGACGACGGGCAAGCACCCGGTTCAGGAGGTTGTGTCCAACACAAACGAAGGCTTCGTGGTTGTAAAAGTGAATGGAGTGTTCTTCTGCAGCTGCTACGCACCGCCAAGGTGGTCGATCGAACAGTTTTCCAATATGCTTAATCGGATGACAACGGAGCTAACTGGCCTGAACCCGTTGGTAATAGCGAGGGACTTCAACGCTTGGGCGCTCGAGTGGGGGAGCCGCCTTACCAACCCTAGGGGCCAGATTCTTCTGGAGGCCTTGGCTAGGCTCAATGTAGACCTAGCCAACGTGGGTACCAAGAGTACCTACCATAGAAACGGAGCGGAATCGATTATCGATATAACATTTAGCAGTCCTGGGCTAATTAGCAATTGGAGGGTGGATGATGGCTACACCCATAGCGACCACTTGGCGGTACGTTATTGTATCGTCCACAATACAAGGCAGCGTGCGGAAGGAGGAGCATCCACTCCATTCGCCCGCAGATGGAGGACGTCCTACTTTGATGTAGAGGTTTTTAAAGAGGCGCTTGAGAGGGAACGAAACTTACGCGAAACCCAGGAACCTTGCGGCGAAAGACTCGTTATGACACTTACACGAGCGTGCGATGCGACCATGCCGAGGGAAGTCAAACCGAGGTATGGAAGATCGCCGGTGTATTGGTGGACGGAGTCGATCGCCGACCTCCGAAGAACATGCCTCCACGCAAGACGGAGGATGCAAAGAGCGCGGTCAGACGCCGACAGAATCGAGCGTAGAGGGGCGCTAGTCGCCGCGAAGGCCGCACTAAAGAGGGAGATAAAGGCCAGCAAGCGAGCCTGCTTCGAGGGTCTGTGTCAGAAGGCCAATACGAATCCGTGGAGTGACGCCTACCGGGTTGTAATGGCCAAAACCAGAGGATCGGCGGCTCCAACCGAGCGTTCACCAGAGCTGCTGCAGGTGATCGTTGGGGGACTCTTTCCGAGCCACGACCCAAGTCCATGGCCCCCCGCCGCCGTAGACGTGTCCCATGACCAGCGTTCCAGTATCCCAGACCTTAACGCTGTCATAGCGACGGAAGGGTGGACGGCTCAGCCGAACACCCGTGACCACGTGGGCACCGACAACGGCACAACGGGGGTCGGCGACGAGGCGACGGTGACGAATGATGAACTCATTGCGATAGCAAAGTCGCTAAAGGTGAACAAAGCGCCGGGACCGGATGGTATTCCGAACCTGGCCATCAAGACGGCTATCTTGCTGGATCCCGAAATGTTCAGGGTGGTGATGCAAAAGTGTCTGGACGAGGGCGTCTTCCCGGACCCTTGTGTTGCTACCAAAGACAGGGCAGCCACCAGGAGATCCATCGGCATATAGACCAATATGTCTGTTGGATACAGCGGGTAAGGTGCTCGAGAGGGTAATCCTCAACAGACTGACAGCATACACGGAGGGTATACGCGGTCTGTCAAGTAATCAGTTTGGCTTCCGTAAAGGGAAGTCGACGGTGGATCCAGTGCAAGAGGCGAGGAGTACGATACTGTGCGGTGGTCACCCTTGACGTGAGGAATGCGTTCAATAGCGCCAGTTGGGCGGCTATCGCCGACTCGCTCCAACGCCTTCAGGTTCCTGGGTACCTGTACAAGATTCTCGGAAGCTACTTCCAGAATCGCGTACTGGTATACAATACAGTGGCAGGCCAGAAACGTGTGCAGATCACCGCAGGCGTCCCACAAGGTTCGATCCTGGGTCCGGTGTTATGGAACACGATGTACGACGAGGTACTGTGGCTTGAGTTCCCGAGCGGGGTGAAAATAGTCGGGTTCGCGGACGACATCACCCTGGAGATATGTGGTGAATCCAACGAGGAGGTCGAGTTAACGGCCTCTCACTCCATGGGCATTGTGGAGAGATGGATGAGCTCCAGGCAATTGGAGCTAGCCCACCATAAGGCTGAGGTCACGGTGGTGAACAATCGAAAATCGGAGCAACATGCGACGATCAGTGCAGGTGACGGCACAATAGTATCGAAGAGGTTCTTGAGGTACCTTAGGGTTATGATCGACGATAAGCTGTCCTTTGTCAGTCACGTCGATTACGCCTGCAAGAAAGCCTTTATGACTATATCGGCATTATCCCGCATGATGTCGAATAGCTCGGCGGTGCAAGGGAGTAAGCGTAAACTCCTGGCCAGCGTCGCCCTGTCCATACTTAGGTACGGCGGGCCGGCATGGATCACCGCCTTGAGTACCAAGAGCTACGCAAATAAGCTCGAGAGTACACACAGGCTTATGTGCCTAAGAGTGGTGAGTGCATACCGAACGGTATCACGCGACGCGGTCTGCGTCCTAGCGGGGATGATGCCAATAGGCATCGTCATAAAAGAGGACGTAGAGTGCTTCGAGCAACGTGGAACAAGAGGTATCCGAAAGACCACTAGAGCCGCATCCATGGTTAAGTGGCAGAGGGAATGGAACAACTCCACCAAAGGTCGGTGGACCCACCGACTAATCCCGGAATTAACCGGGTGGGTCGGTAGGCGACACGGTGAAGTGAACTTCCATTTAACGCAGATATTGTCTGGCCACGGCTGTTTTAGACAATACCTGCATAAATATGGGCATGCACAGTCCTCCGCATGCAGTGAGTGCGCGGGAGTCGAAGAAACTGCAGAACATGTGTTTTCCGCATGTCCTCGCATCGACGGCGCGAGATCCGGCATGATGGCCGTATGCGGTCGCGACACGACTCCGGATAACTTGGTCCAGAGGATGTGTCAAGACCGGGACGTCTGGGACGCGGTATGCGTAGCAGCCTCCCAGATCGTCCTTGATCTCCAACAAAAATGGCGAAACGACCAAAGGCAGGTCGCAGGGACCACCTAACTACTAAAGCCCTAAGTAGTTAGACATAGTGGGTGCTTAAGAAGCACAATAGCCCCCTCCCCGAAGTAATACCGAAAGGTGGTTCCGGGGAGGGACCAGGGCTAAAGGCACGGGTGGGTTTTTAGTGGGTCGAGGAGTTGGCACCCTCATCCCCACACCCTGAGTTCTTCAGGTGTCTGGTTGCAGATTTTCCATCCCGTCTAAAAAAAAAAAAAAAAAAGGGTACTGCTAGTTGCTACCTGCCTATTCGGAATTTTCGTATTCTATACGTGATGAAGTGAAATTCAGTTAAGCATCCTTTATATCCTTGTGACCCAATTAGTTTCAGCTGCGTAGGGTAAGTAGAAGGTGAATATACAGGTTCTTAGCTTGGGGCTGTGGAAGCGAGGACATAGCATGATGTTGACATTACTGCTCTCTGTTTATTGTAACGTGCCAACCGCTGAATCTCGGTTTCATAGCTGTATGTTGTGTGGGAGTGACTAGAGGCAGTACTCAAGTAACCATGAAGCTGATACATCAATTTTGCATTATATTACGATATACGTTTACGGTATAAGGCAGTTTAGTCTTACTCTGAGCCAAGAGAGTAAAGGATAACTGTATACTATAAAGGAAGCATACTACCATACTACTATCATGCAGCTATTTTTAGATTTTACTTGCTAAAAACGTTATTGAGATAGCCGAACTTTTTATTAGTGCAAACCTCAACCCGACATGAGTTACAAATGAAACGTACACACCGACATTAAACACACAATAAGCCGACCCTTTTTTGCTATGTGATGCTATTACTTATGCTGTGACATAGCATTACTTATGCTGTTATTCGGTCGAATTAGTGTTATGATATAATGATGGTGGTTACTTCCCAAGTAACCACGAGGCTATAATAGCATGCATATATAGGGCATATGCATTACGTCTAGTGCATCATTGAAGTTGGAATAATGCTGAAAAGGGCCCCACTAAGATCGAACTAATGCTATATCTTTTGTAATGCCATAAGACATTGTTAAAGTAGCATTATTGTATTGGTAATGCATCACTACATTCTTAAATCTAATCTAACGCTTCATTACTTGACAACTGTTGAATTAATGCGATCCCGCATTAATGATGTCGAATAAATGCGATCCCGCATTAATGATGTTCATTTTGGGTTGAATAAGTGCAAAAATATAATGCTTGTGGTTACCTGGGTTAAGTAGGAACGATATATCATTCTGACTAACGATTGTGCTAAAAATACTTTTTTCACTGCTAGAAGTGATTTATACTTTATCATTGTTCTTAAAAACATTGTTCCATACATTTATAAAACATGAACAAGACAAAATTTTATGGGTAGTTTTAAATACTGTTGAAATTACATAACACGAACCATGTTTTGCAAAACGTATTCTTTTTTCTCATACAGATGAATTAGATGTACAAGGTTGTGGTTTTACTGCCAACGGGAAGCATATCAGATACTCAGAGTTTAGTTTTCAACAATCGGAGTTGGCTTAGTAAAGAAGCTACAAACCTATCACGCCAAGGGCTAGTGTTCAAATCCCACGCTTGACATTGTTATATTTTTGTATGATAATGTTTTTTATGTTTTATAAGGCTTCACTTTTTGCGCTCTTTACGTCATATTAAAGTATGGAACAAAGTGTTATACACTTATATTGATTACCTGTATTTGTCATTTAACAGTACTTTCAACTTGATTATTACAAGCTATGTTGCTTGGGGGGTGCAGATAGACACCCCATTTACCCTATTCGGTAAGTTGGGAAGTCATCCTCAGGGTTGCCAGATATACAGACATGTCTGTATTTATACAGACATTTCATCATGCATACAGACATCATACAGATTACAGACATTAAAGACTGTATTCGATGAAATTTGGACACACAAAATAGGTCACCAAAAATTTTCCTTGAGCCCGATTCATTTCAAACTTTCTGGAAATAAAGTACTACTAAATGGTTAAGTTTTGACATCATTGGTTTATTGAACCTCTTCTCCCAACCCAAATGCCCGCACCTTTGCCTTGACCCCTTTCATCAAATTTTGGGCAATGATAGGACCGACTTGCTTACTTACTTTTAACCACACTTTCTTTAGTTCAAGTTCATTTTCTATCAGTTTTTGAGTTTTAACGAGCTTTGCCTTCATGATTGCCCAAAATTTTTCAATTGGGCGAAGTTCCGGAGTGTTTGGAGGGTTGACGTCTTTTGGTACAAAAACTACATTATTATCTTTGTAACAGTCTAAGACGGGCCGGGCATAGTGGCAAGATGCCAAATCCGGCCAAAACAGTGTCGGGCCATCGTGAGATCTCAAGAAGGGCAGAAGTCGTTTTTGGAGGCATTCGTCCTTGTAGATTTGTCCGTTGACGGTCCCAGAGGTGATGAAGGGCTGACTCATTTTGCCACATCCGCAGATCGCTTGCCAGACAAGAAATTTTTTGGCGAATTTCGACAGTTTCTTCTTCCGCACACTCTCCGGAACGGCCAATTTAGAGGTGGCGACGTAGTGTTCCTGTCCTGGCATTTGTTTGGTGTCGGCTTTAATGTAGGTCTCATCGTCCATCACAATGCAGAACGGTTCTGTGAGCCACTCCTTGTACAGTTTTCTTGCACGAGTTTTGGCCACCGAGTTCTGTTTATCGCTCCGGTTCGGCGCCTTCTGGACCTTGTACACATGTAATCCAGAACGTTTCATTGTTTTCTGCATAAAACAAACTGAAACTTTCGCCTTTTTCGCAACATCTCTGATCGAAATGTTGGGATAACGCTTAAATTGGTTCAATACCATCCTGGCCTTCTCCGGATTTGATGTGCCACGTTTTTTGCCACTACCATTTTTCCGCTTGGTTGTCTTACGGTCCTTGAACGTTTTGATCACATGAGATACGGTTGAATGTGCGATTCCGAGCTGTTTTCCGATCCATCGATGAGAAGCGTTTGGGTTTTCGAAGTGAGTACCCAAAATTTGTTGGTGCACTATTTCTTCATTCGAAGCCATCACTGAAATCACTCGACCGATTTTCACGAAACTCATTACACAATTGACACAACACAATGAAATACATTCAGTTAAAATTTCAATAATTTTTACCCACACTCTAAAAAGTTACGAACAATTGCGTGTGTCCAAATTTCATCGAATACAGTCTTTATACAGACATTTGGAAAATGTTACAGACATATACAGAAATTCATTTCGGCGGACTTCTAGATTTAAAAAAAAAACATGGCGATAGGGAAAGTCAAATACGTCACAGTAAGCAAATTATTGACAGTCTGAATTTGGACCATTTTGTTGGCGAAAAATAAACCAGTGAGGGATGTAGAAGTACAAGTATGTGCCTGGCTGTTTTATAAGGCTTTTTTCACTGATTTGACCCTTGTCTAAGACGTAGCACTGAAACGAACTAAAAATACGGCCATCATGACGACTTTCCTTGGCGAATCGCATCACCAAGAATTGGTGGCAATGATGCGGTCCAAACCATTTAGTCTTATAATCGATGAGTCAATTGGTCTTAGAAGTGAGTACTTTCTATTGGAATGGCAATGAACTGTCAATTCGAGATTCTTTTAATCACGTACTCGAGCTTAGTGAAGCGGATGCTACTACGATACACAGTGCCATTGTAACTAAGTTTAATGAAGACTTTGATTATTTTTTTCCTCTGTTCGGGACATAAACCACTGCGACCAGTAAATTGATCTATTGTAGTATATCCCGTATCCTTTGTTTAGTGCATGTCGAGTTACTTCATCACTATTGAGAAATGATGAAGTATTCGGTGTTTTTTACAGTTGTCTTTGTTTGTTTTGTTGGCAATGAATCGACTTTTATTGAAAGTTTCCGCTATTTAAACCCTTTGTGAGTGACAGCACTTTGATTTTGTACAACATAAAAAAAAGTGCCCGCAATCGCACTGCTACATAAACCATGAAAGGCATTTTGTCGGCCAAAGAGTGCGACAGAGCAAAAGCAAAACGAAGTGGTTGAAATTTCATCTAATTTGAAATGTCTGTTCACAAGCGATATGTACAGCAAAATTTAAGTTGCTCAAGTCTTTGAAATAAATGAATTTTGTAGCAGTGAAGTGAAGGTGAGTTGTTTCTTTAAATTTATGAATGATGATATTAAACGAATTGCTTAGAATTTTTCAAAACATCTAATGTAAAAGATCAAAATATTTTGCTATGTTCATGTTTAGTGATTGAAAAATGTCAGTGATTTAATCATATGTATGGAAGTGTCAGGAAAGTTGACATTTAATTATAAAACTTGAAATTGCAATCTCTTGTGCGTTAGATTTTTGTTTTTGCGATGTTTACAAAACATAATCTCACCTCTACTCGTTTGTCAGCATCGATAAATAGCGATTCCATTGAAGCACCTTAAAACCAAAACGAAAACCCTTATACACACTTAATCACAGCTTCCCTGTTCAGTAATTTTTTTTACAGTTTTTGCACCGTAAAACACCTATATTACTGAACAATCGGCTTTTCATTAAAAAAAAATACATTTGTTCAGTGAAACCCAAAGAAAGAGTACCGAATTTTCCGTTAAATAAACGTTTTACGGGACATCACAAAGTTTCAGTAAAAATAATACCGAAAGTTCAGTATTTTTGTGTTGTACTGAACTTCAGTTGAGAAAAATAATCCAAATTACTGAACCCATCAGTACCCTGAAAACCATGACTTATCAAATAATTATCATGTGCAAAATGGTTTCAATCATCGAGCATCGTTTGGAAGTCGATGTAGAGGATCAGGAATTATTTTGTAAGTAAACTTTCCCATTACATTTTGTAGTTTTTTTTTTTTTTTTAACTCTTTATTTATTCCAAATTTTACATTATTTTACATTCATATATTAACCTAGGTGATCCTGCTAAGTAATTAACATTTCAACCTTATATGCTATCATTTATATCTAATTGTGTTAATATTATTTTTACTTTGTCTATTCAGTATTTTTAACAGGGTTCCTTTTGCCTGCGTGTAAGAATAATTATTGATTTCTTAAAACTAGTTCTTATCTATAGAGAGAATTGATCATTGCAATTGAAGACTGCAATGATTTTTGTCTAAAATTATGAATTATTTTGTTGGACATTTCTTCTAGAGTCTCAACGTTTGAAATTCTATGTAATTCAATAGTACTGAACCAGGGTGGCAGCTTCAAAATCATTTTCAGAACTTTGTTCTGAATCCTTTGAAGTGCTTTTTTCCTAGTAGCACAACAACTAGACCATATTGGCACAGCATAAAGCATGGCCGGTCTAAAGATTTGTTTAAATATTAGAAGTTTGTTCTTCAAACAAAGTTTGGATTTTCTGTTTATAAGAGGATATAAACATTTTATATATTTATTACATTTGGCTTGAATGCCCTCAATGTGATCTTTAAAAGTTAATTTTTGATCAAGTATCAGTCCAAGATATTTTACTTGATTTGACCAAGAAATTGGAACTCCGTTCATAGTGACCATATGACTATTACTTGGTTTCAAAAATGCAGCTCTAGGCTTGTGTGGGAATATTATAAGTTGAGTTTTGGAAGCATTAGGAGAAATCTTCCATTTTTGAAAATAATCTGTAAAAATGTCCAAGCTTTTTTGTAGCCTCCTGGATATAACACGAAGACTTTTTCCTTTAGCGGAAATGCCTGTGTCATCAGCAAAGCAAGATTTTTGACAGCCCTGAGGTAAATCAGGGAGATCTGAAGTGAAAATGTTATAAAGTATTGGCCCAAGAATGCTACCTTGAGGAACACCAGCTCTGACAGGCAATTGATCAGATTTAGAATTCTGATAATTTACTTGCAAAGTTCTATCAGTTAAGTAGTTTTGAACTAATTTCATGATATAAAGCGGAAAATTGAACTTTTTCAGTTTCGCAATCAAACCTTCATGCCAAACACTGTCGAATGCTTTTTCTATGTCTAGTAGAGCAACTCCAGTGGAGCAGCCTTCAGCTTTGTTTGAACGAATTAAATTTGTAACTCTCAAAAGTTGATGCGTAGTTGAATGCCCATGGCGGAATCCAAACTGTTCATCAGCAAAAATTGAGTTTGTATTGATGTGAAGCATCATTCTGTTCAAAATTATTTTTTCAAAAAGTTTACTTATTGAAGAAAGCAAACTGATTGGTCGGTAGCTAGAAGCTTCAGCCGGATTTTTGTCTGGCTTCAAAATAGGTACGACTTTTGCATTTTTCCATTTATCTGGAAAGTATGCCAGATGAAAACATCTGTTAAATAGTTTTACCAAGAAAGACAAAGTACTCTCAGGGAGTTTTTTGATGAGGATATAGAAAATTCCATCATCACCTGGTGCTTTCATATTTTGAAATTTTTTAGTTATAGTTTTTACTTCATCCAAATCAGTTCCCCAAGAATCATCAAAAATATTTTCTTGTGAGAAAATATTCAGATACTCCCTGGAAACTTGATCCTCAATAGGACTTGTAAGACCCAAACTGAAATTATGGGAGCTCTCAAACTGCTTAACAAGTTTTTGAGCTTTTTCCGCATTTGTGAGCAAAATTTTATCACCTTCCTTAAGCGCTGGTATAGGTTTTTGAGGTTTTTTCAATATTTTAGAGAGTTTCCAGAAAGGTTTGGAACTCGGATCTAATTTTGACACATTATTTTCAAAATTTTTGTTCCTCAGGGCAGAGAAGCGTTTTTTAATTTGTTTTTGTAAATCTCGCCATATGACTTTTATAGCGGGATCACGTGTTCTTTGATATTGACGCCTACGTACATTTTTCAGACGAATCAAGAGCTGAAGATCGTCATCAATTATAACTGGATCGAATTTAACCTCGCATTTTGGCACTGAAGCAGCTCTTGCTCTATTTATTGAGAAAGCCAGAGATTCAAGAGCATTATTAATTTCATTTTTTGTTTGCAATGGAACATTGGGATCAAAGTTGTATTCCATAAATGTTCGATATTGATCCCAATTAGCTCTATGGTAGTTGATACATTTTGTAGTTTGTTTTAGCTTTTATAGGCTGAACAGAATATCGCGGACACGTGCCGACGATCTGTACCCGGATTTACAAATTCATTATTTTTTCAGCACGATGAACCATTCCCAACCAACAAAAGCGGCAACCCCATACTCCATATGAAAGAAAATTTTCGAGAGGATAACTCTGAGGCAGCTATTTCATGGTTTTTATCCTCTAAACTTATCATTAAATACTGTACGCAAATAACTAAAAATAAATAAAAGCTAAAGCAAGCTCCAAAACATTATTTGTTTTGCCTCCTTGAAAACTTATTTTGTTTTAAATAAATCAGATAAACAACTGACTTTACCGAAAGAAAAAAAAGAATACCGAAAAACTCAGCAAACCAAAGGAAAATAGAGAAATTACCGAAAAACTCAGTAGTTGTGTTTGACAGTTCATGGTTTGTACTCTTACGGAGTTTTCAGCAAAGCAAAATACTGCTCATTTGATTACTGAATTCTCAGCTGTTTGAAAACCCAGTAAAATATTACCGACTTCGGTAATTAAAACTCTGTGTGTACAGACAAGACATTTCAATGAGATTGATACAGACTTTTGAAAAAAGTATCTGGCATCCCTGGTCATCCTACAACATTGCGGGGTTTGAAGTGTGCTATGTGAAAATCGTCGAAGAAATAACTGGTGTCCGTGGCAACTATTGCAACTACTGCTTTTTTTTTTTTCACTTAAATTCAGTCACCGTGGAATCGCATTAAATTAAATTGATTAAAGTTGTTAAACTATTCTCTGTTCTGTTTAACTATTCTCTCTGAATATTAATTTCCCTTTTCCCTGCGTCTACTAAAGGTAGAACTAAATCCTCTCTATCTTCAACGGTTGCATGGACGTGGCCAGGTGAGCGATCGAGGAGTATCTTGCTGGAGATTATTGCGCGAGGAAGCGCAACAGTAACTAGGGTAACTGCCCCCATATTAATCTCATTGTTCCTATATTCATCCTACGATGAATCAAACAATTGAGCAATTGAAGGATCGATTTCGTTTTCTAATAATGTTTGATTACGTTAAATAACTTCAACAAACATTACTAACTAATCCTGTCACGTGTATATCGTTTTATTTCAAGTAGGATGAATTGCAAAGTGATGAGATTAATATAGGTACATCTTCCCAAGTTTCCTTTCATGGTGACATGCAAAGTCTTCAATGAAGTATTCCTCATCCAGTCCTCATCTTAGCTCCATCCACGAGGTGTGCAAACGTCATTGCTAATTGTTTCCACACCGATGCTGCGTAGAAGAAAGTAGGTGCTCTGTTCGTAGGGTTTGTAGACATCCAGTTTGTTTACCCCGGGACCTTCGACAAATCAGCGGAAATAAATCAAGCTGAACAACGCATTAGGTCTTAAGTAACATTGAGAGGTTCTCTTCGTCGACTTTCTCTTTCGTTAATAGTTTGTCTGTTAAACGATTTGCTGATGTTTTTGACGTATTGTATCCTTTATTTAGCGCCAACATTTGATTAGGGCGAATCTGCTGTTGTAAACAAACACTTTATTTGTCTGCTAGTTTACCGGAAGTTGAATACAATTTCTTCAAATTTGATATATCAGCGGATAGAAATAAAGCTCCTCTTCCTTAAAGATTTTAAAATGACGTGGGGTCCAACCCAACAAACATCGGTGTTGAATTAGAGCTTGTTCAAGCAAATTTGGAGAAGCTATTCAGCTGTTTCGTCTAGAATAGCTGAATAGCTTCTCCAAATTTGTTTGAACAAGCTCTAATTCTACACCGATGTTTGTTGGGTTGTTAGCATGAGCATGCATGAGCATGATTGACCGCCCACGGATGCAATTCCGTTATTGCCAGATCAGCTATATTTGCACAAAGAACCAACAGATGATGTTTGGGACTAACATACATCTTCAATGTGTAAAAACTGGTGACCCATTATAAAGCAATACCGGTGCCGGCCGTGCCCGAATGCTGGTCAAGTAGGGAATGGGAAGGAACGTGTTGACATGATACTCGCTTTGGAGGAAGCCGAGAAATCCTCTGCACTTCCACGAGAAATCACTGGGATGTTAGATAGTTGGGGAAAGGTTAGCAGCAGGGTTCGTTTTGGTTAACGATACGCTGAAAGAACATACCTTCACCATCCGCCAAAAGCAATAGACCGCTCAAATGTGACTGAAAATAGACAAACATAACGAAAAACAAAACAAAACAAAATAGACAAAATAAAATGAAATAAAATAAAACAGGATATTAGATATTGTCTTCAAAATATGATAGAAATAAATAATTTGTTGCTCTGCAAACCGGCTCTCCTCGATGTCCTAGATGGCCACGTCCTGCTGGACCCGCAGCTGCTGCCGTCGGCACTCGTCTACATCAACCCGGCCGTCGCCGACGTGTCGGAAACCTTCCGGTAGTAACATGATATCTGTGTCTAATACACTCTTCTTGCACCGATTAATTTACAAACTAGGCCTTCACACCGAATCAAAATTCACTTTGGCACGGTTGTGGTATTTTTCTTTAAAATCTAGTTCTAGATATTTGCACTTGGTTGCAGGAAACAGAATCAATAAGAATAATAAACTCGCTTATGACCTCTAACTTTACACGGTTGCTAAGCAATACACACTATCTTCCCCCACAATACCCGCGAACGACGACACTTTGGACCTGAGCTCGCTTGAGGAAAAATCACCAACACACAGCAGCGCAATTGATTGTATGCAGTTTTTTGAATCCCGCGACACGCAACACTCTTCTAACTTCAGCTCACCGGAACCAATTGCACACACACACTAGTAATCCGCGACGCAGAACAACGCGACGCGTGATGAGGTGCTACTGCCGCAGTCGTCGTGCTAGATGATAACGTTGTTGTTGTTGTTGCCGCCGATGCGATGCAAACTACTGCCAACACACACAACCACCTACCTCTCTATCTTTACGTTTTGATGAATCGCATCCAGGGTGGGCGAAAAAAAAATTCAATCCATCAAACTCACACCAACACCACTGCGCTTCTCCCACAAAGTGCAAACGCGAGCGACAGACAGAGAGAGAGAGAGAGCTATCCGTTCAGCGCGAGAGGGAGAACATTTTCAGCAAGAAAACTCCTCTTCACTGCCAATGGAGGCTGAGAACCAAGCAAAAAAAATATGTTTTCACCACTTTTCCAAACTGTTTAGCGACGGAAAATATCACTTCCACAACGTACGCGATTGCTGCTAGCCTGGAGAACACTTTTCAGGCGCTTTCGAGTGTGATTTCACCCGCACAGTACGGACTTTTTCGCGAGCACAATCTATCCCGACCGAATTTACTCACTTTCCTCCCCCCTCCCCCCCATGTTTTTTTGGTTTTTTCCCACCAAAAAAAACCCAAAACATATGGGAACTGCCAAAAATTTTAAATTTTTTCCGGTAATTTTTTTTCTTTTCCCTCCCAGCCAAAGGACAAAAACAAAAGAAAATTCCCGTTTCTATGTAAAAAAAAAGCTGTCCAGTATCAGAATGCATGATAAAAAAATGAAGCGCAGAATAATTTTCCGTATATTGCCTTTATTATATGAAACTCGAAACATTATGTTTCATAATCCATTCAAATGGAATCTTTAACAAATTCCGGAACCGGTAACATACAAAAAAAAAAAAAATGCAAATTATGTAATTGATACTTATTTTGTTGGAGTGCTAAAAATGAGAACATTTTGAAAACATTTGAACTGTACTTACCGAAAAGCTCCTTTACTTCGACATCCGTAACCTCTAGTTTAAAAGAATTCAAAATCTTATCTTAAACGGCTTTCACAGCTTTAGAACGCAAAAATGTGAGAGGCTTGACAGGTGTGATATGTACTGAAACGTTCAGTAAAAAACTCCTGTGATTTTTACATTTAGCGTCAGTATTTATTATGGTTTCACTGATAATTGGTAAAACATTTACTGAACAGCGAATGATCAATGACAGTTCATTAGTTATCAAAGTACTTTTGTAAAATAAATACAAGCTTTCAGTGATATTTTCATACGAATTACCGAAAACTTGTAGTTTTTTGACAGATATCTATAAATTGAAGAAATTGAAGGGTTATATTTAATATAAAATATAAAAAAAATATATTATATATTTAATTTAAATATAAAAAAAAGTACCAAACACAAAAAAAAAATTTTTTTCTCTCTAACCCACCTACATACAACCAACCCAAAAAAAAAAAAAAAAAAAAAAAAAAAAAAAGAAGGAACCACAACCCACCCAAAAAAAAAAAAAAAAAAAAAAAAAAAATATTTACACACACAAAAAAAAAGGAGGGATTTTTTTTTTTTTCAAAACATATTCCCCCCCTATTATCCCAAAAAAAAAGATGACTTTTTCTTCACAGAAAAATTAATAAAAAAACCCCCGGGAAATAATAAAAAAAAAACCACAACCTCCCCACTTTTTAAGTCGATATTGGCCTTAAAGTGATATAAGGTGATACAACGAGATCGCAGCATGCGCTGCTCGCGGACGGTTGTGTTTTGCGTGAGCTGTCACGTTTTTTTTTTTCTGTTTGTTAAAAATCGGTATTTGTGAATATGTGGAATTGTGAATTTGGTTTCGGAAATTTCAGCAATGAGAGTGGTGGTAGTGCTCCGATTGCTGTTCGAGTAGTCTAGCTCATCTAGCATCAGAATGTCGCGGTGTAATAAATTTATAAAATCTACGTTTCGCGTTGTGTTCGAGTTGCCGTGGGGCATATTTCTCTAGTGCAGTTTGTTTTTCAATAACTTGAAGAAACGAAGAATTGTGCTACTGTTTCCGCATGAAGTGCTTGTAACACATTTTCAGCAGTACTAGAGATGTATCTTTTTTGGCATGGGAGTCAAAATCATGATGCTGGTAGACTTTGTACGGTCGGATTTCCATACAATTCCGAAACAGGATGAGGACCAACGAAACGTCATCAAGATAAGTAAACGTTCATTAAGTGTTTAACATTATATTAAATATTCTTGCCCATTACTTCATTATTTTTCCATCGTTGCCATGAATACGCATTGCGTTTTTTTCCTCGCTTCGCGGGATATTTACTAAAATCTCGAGTAATTTTTGGGCCGGACGTGTCTGCTTTTGTGGACGAGGAGGGGACGTGGGATTCAATCGTTGGATTCTTGAAACCCTTAGCACTTTCATGTAAACTAGGGCCACCTACACAAGGAATAACATTTCCCTAACATGATGGTGATGCTATTTTCCGGGAGGGTGTGGAGGGTCTTGAGAGATTTGCGTTCGAATCTTACTACCCCTCTTTGTTTGCAGGATCAGGTGCGTCTGTTTGGAGAATTTCTCGAGATATATTCCTTTTTGCAATAAGCTTTGATGAGCCAGTAGTATAGCTTTACGCTCAATCCTTGCTTCATTCAAAAAATTGAGAGAACATTTTTTGTTTTCCTTTTCTCAAAAATGTGTCTCCTTTTCGGTTAAGCTGCTTGGTGACATTGGTGAGGACGGGTGTTTCTTAGCCGGGAGACTCTTCACGCCAGCCAAATATGTGAAAGAAAACTAGCAGAAATCTCATGTTTCCAGCTGGCTTTATAAGCATGAAGAAGTGTTCTCTTTGCATCGTGATGTGTCCGGTACGGGCCTATTTTTGGGCGGAAACGAAATAGTCAGTTATAAGTACAAGCAAAGGTTCCCGCACCGTTGATTCATGCGCTGCCGGACGAGTGCGGTGCAGGTGTGTGCACGTCGCTGAAGATCGGTTTCCTCCCAATGATCGGATCATGGGAGGAAAGTGCATCGTTCATGGCGGATTGCATCGTTTTCGAGCCCATGCCGGATCGGATTAATGTGGCAACAAATCAAGCTGAACAACCCATTGGGTCCTGAGTGGCATTGGGAGGCTCTCTTCATCGACTTTCTCTTTGTGTTCCTACGGCTATGTAAAAACATGTTCAAGTATTTTCAACACACAGAACAATAATATAAGGTGTAATTAAGGATCCAATATGTCAAAAACATCAGCAAATCGTTTGATAGACAAGCTGTTGATGAAAGAGACGGTCGACGGGGAGAGTCTCTCAGTGTTGTTCGGGACCTGATGCGTTGTTCAGCTTGAAATGGTTTGTTTCTACCAAGTTTTGCGGACGGTGTCTGGTATTTCTCTATTTCTCAAAACGGACACATCCGGAGTTGAGTACAGGCGATTCGTGATGTGGTAAGTGCTCTCAAGGACGTGGAGCGAGACAGGTAATTGTTATCCATTGTATCTATATTAATAAAATTAATTTTTAATAGGTTTGCGTCGACCATCGGTTGAATCGGTTGAATCGGTTGTGTCGATACTTTGTTCCGCAATATTTTGCTATCGAGCGTAGCGTTTTGTCTATTGTTTCGGTTGTCTATTGTTCGTTGCGCGAGTGATCAGTTGATCATCAGAAGTCGCGGTTCACCGGGTAAGATCGGTCGATGGTGAGGTACATAATTAATTGGGATCCAAATTATTCGTTCGCCATGCTCGTCGGGCCCTATCCTGGCACAAATAAACCACTGTCCCATTTTGTAAGAGACTCAGGCGGCATCCGTACTGTTGGTGTAGATCGGACCAAGTTGGCTCTCAAGCGTTGAGATGAATTACCTTGTTTTCCTAATGGAATACCACTATCACACTTTGTGAGTGGCCCCAATAGCATTCTTACTGTTGGTTTAAACCGGTTAAAATCGGCTTTTTAGCATTATTTAAAATCATCTTGTTTTCCCAAATGAAAAAACCACAATCACACTTTGTGAGTGGCCCCAATAGCATCCTTACTGTTGGTTTAAATCGGTTCAAATCGGAAATCGGTACTAATTACACTTGACAGCTTATCGTTAACCAAAACGAACCCTGCTGCCACCCAATCCTGTTATCCAAAATCCCAGTGATTTCTCGTGGAAGTGCAGTGGATTTCGCGGCTTCCAATACAGCGAGTATCACGTCAACATTTTCCCACCCATTCCCTACTTGACCTGCATTCGGGCGAGGCCGGCGCCGGTATTGCCTTAGTTTGGGATCACCAGTGTTTACACATTGCAGATGTATGTTAGTCCCAAGCATCATCTGTTGGTTCTCTGTGTAATAACAGCTGATCTGGCAACAACGGAGTAGCAACCTCGGGCGGTCAATCATGCTCATGCTCATGCTCAGATATCTATAAATTGAAGAAATTTAGCAGATCATTCAGTAGAAATTTGATTTTACCGATCAAAGCCGTAAACATTTTTACTGAACATCAAAACTAGAATTTGGTGTGTATACTTTATATTACCGTATTGTGTGTTGAAAATACTTGAACATGTTTTCACATAGCTGTAGGAACGCAAAGAGAAAGTCGACGAAGAGAGTCTCTCAATATTACTTAGGACCTAATGCATTGTTCAGCTTGAAAAAGCTAGCTAAAGAAGAACACTCTCCAATTCTATCGGATAGGGGAACTCTTCCTCATCGAAATTACCTTGGTGGATGGATTAGGCGAGTTTTTAATAAAGAGAAATTCGCGAAAAAAGCCATTGTTTACGTTTGTCAGTTTGGCCCTAATGAAAAATCTTTGTCGACTTTTCTACGCACGCTATTTCTAAACAATCCAAATTTGAGTACGATTGACTTAAATTCGTCGGAAGTATGGCTACTCAAAAGTGAGTAAAGATGGTTAGGAGTAACACGTTGACAATTAGTAAACATCGTCCGGTTTCAAGTCGATGTTGACTGTTTGTCATCTTAAGGTCGGTATCGAGTTCAGCAGAAATTTCTTTTTCTAACTCAATCCCATGTTAAATTCCGTTTACTGAAACGGAAAAGTAAAGAATCGAAAAGAAACTTCTGCAGCAGTATCCACAATGAAAAGAACAAAAAATAAATTTGGAATTTGTAAGGTTTCCTCGCAAACTAGTGGAAGCTGTCACTCTTACTTTCGGAAAAACATTCCGCTCGATTATTCAGTAAGTGAAGGTAACATTTAGTTCCATGCAGATCAATTGTCAAAATTCCGCTTGGTAATGTTGAACAAAATTCCGTAACCTCTCTATTTTTTAAGTCGATACTGGCCCTTACCACAACGAACTATCTTTACTCACTTTTGAGTAGCCTTACTTCCGACGAATTTGAGTCAATCGTACTCCATTTTTGATTTTTTTAAAATAGCGTGCGTAATCTCCACATATGCGACCTGAAGAGAAGGTGTTCGTAATACTTATGACAGACATGCAACGCTGATCGTTGTACGAACTGTCAAATACTTTAATCCAGTACCAAAAAACACGTACTAGACTAAAGGAGTACAACGCTGTACGTTGTATGTCTGTCCCAGGCATAATACAATAGCTCTACACACAGAGAATAATGATTGTTAAAATTAATAAAAAAAAAAACCCATTGCCAAAATTGAAAAGTTGCGTTGGTTCTGCTTCGTAGAGAGCGGTTTGCATTTAAAATAAAAAACATTAAAACCGTCCATTCACAATTTTTCTGCTCTGTACATTTTAAAGTTGAAATTTTCAAAACAAATTGTAGAACTGCCAAATCTAAACATCGTTACAAATGAAAGTTAATTATTTTTATTCCAAAATGAACTTTGAAACAAAAAGTATCGTTCAATTAAAATAAAAGTATGCTGTTTGGATTGAAATAAAACATATTTTAACATTAAGTTTTACTTTTCAGATGAATCTTTATAACTTTCGAAGAGAAAACTATTTGTTTTTGAAAATCAGTTGATGTAAAAGTCAGATAGCCTCGGATGCACGCCACCAAGCGAAGTCGATACACTGATAAAAAAGCAATGAAGTATGTATGTGTCCGACACATAGATTTTTGCAATGCTATCACCAAATGATAGCTATCTGTAACCACACATACTTTCTATGTGTACACATAACCACTATGTGTGGCCACACATACTTTTTATTTGTCACATAAACTTCATTTGTGTTTCTCAGAGACCTCTATTCATTTGTGAACACATCAGTAGTATGTGGAATTTTCTATGGATTTTTGCCGTGTAGTATGTTTCGTAGTTCCTAAAGTGTTCTGTAGTTCCTGCAAATTATAATCTACTACTACATTTTGTACTGGTGCTGAGGATTGGACTCCAAGTCATTTTAAAGTCAATACAAAAAGACAGGTTATACCACTCTAACTCTAAGACCAGTAGGTCCCTAACAAATACGATTTTTTTCTTGGCTCAGTCAGTACTAGCACATCGGTCCCAAGCTTAATAATACGCCCCTAATAATGAACTCACACGAACACACTCTCAAGTACTCTGTCAAAATAACACAGCAAATCAAAACAAAGGCGCAAATATGTATAGTTAGGTGCTGGATTCAAGGTGTACTTCGGACCAAGGGGTCCTAAAACAGTGAACTAATTTCAAATCGCTAGTTGCATATTGATTGTTGGTTATACCTTGGGTTAAATAATTTTTGCGAATAGCATTTGCATTTGACACATTTTACATGCTTTTCAACAACACATACCTGTTGAATTTTAGTAAACTGGATCACTAGTAACAACCGAATGCTCCTCTTCATCACGAACCTCTTCGATGATATTGGATTCTTCTAAATAAGTCACATTTTATACTTCTTCGAATACATGAAATCCCTCAAATTCTATCTTTTGCACTGTATTTCACTTATTCATTGTTTATTACCATAGACTAACTCTAAGACCAGTAGGTCCCGAACAAATACGATTTTTTTCTTGGCTCAGTCAGTACTAGCACATCGGTCCCAAGCTCGGTCCCAAGCTTAATAATGCACCCCTAATAATGAACTCACACGAACACACTCTCAAATATTCTGTCAAAATAACACAGCAAATCAAAATAAAGGCGCAAATATGTATAGTTAGGTGCTGGCTTCAAGGTGTACTTCGGACCAAGGGGTTCTACAACAGTGAACCAATTTCAAATCGCTAGTTGCATATTGATTGTTGTTATTACTCACTTCGAAAACACTAAATTCACAGCCCACGTATTTTTTTTTCCAGAAAACGAGAACAATTTTTACAAAGACGCAGCTGGGTAGCTCAGTGGTTACCCGTTCTGCTTACTGAGCACAAGGAGAAAAACAAATATACTTAAAGCATAAAATCTATGCTAAAACCATATTTGATCTATACAGTCATTGGAATGATTAAACCAAGTTTATACATTGCTAAGAATAAGTCAAATATATGCATTGCAATGCACATTTGTATAAATATATGCATTGTAATGCATAAATCAAATGTATGCATTGCAATGCATACATTTATACAACTATATGCTTTACAATGCATACATTTGATTTATGAATTGGAATGCGTATTTCTATAAATATATGCATTTAAATGCATAATTCAAACTTTTGCATTGCAATGCATATTTATAAGAAAATTAAAGAGGGTTATTTTTGGATGTTTATTTTTCTTGTGATTGAAATAAATAAAATAAAACCTAAACAATTTTTAAAATCGAGAACTGGTTTCTGGAGGCAAATCGAAATGTCTTCGGCTAGCTGCTTCGCATTCACGGCTTTGAGGACTGTTCCTTTGACCTGATCCGTGAACTTTTCCCGCTACGCTGTTCGGTCCATCATAACGGGTTTTTCTTGCAAACAATCCCGAACAGCACGATGTAAGTTTCATTCACATGCAGTCCACTGAGGACTCGTCCGAAGATGCAGTTCAGGATCGTACCAAAAATTTTATTCCAATGTTCAAATGATTGGCATACTTTCATCCAAACCTATTTCGTCTAGAAGTTCTTTGACGCTGTTCACAAGTTCCGTTTTCTTCTGCGGATCGCCTCCTGAGTCCTGAGGTAAAAACGACAATGACAATCTATTGCTAAAATTTCTTACAGTACACATACCTTCTCGAGCATGATTTCAATCCGTTCGCTAGCCATCACCAGCTTCTTAATATCGGCCGGTTTTACGTGGCTGTCCTGCTGATAGGGAAAGGCTGGCCCGTAGTTTTTGGTCATGTCTGTTAAGTCACGCATGCCCAGTCCGAGTAGATTTTTGAAGTTGTCAAAAAAGTTTGCGGCAGAGGCTACGCCATGTTGCAGGACCGGTGGTGGCCCCGAGGATGGTGGTGGAGACATTTCGTTGAAACCAGTTATCTATCGGTTGATAATGAAATATGCGTCGAATGAGTCGAATACCTAATAATTATTGTTTGTCTGCACTGATGAAAATGATAATCGATAATTTCGAGATTACGGAACTTTGACACAATTGCAAAAACATAAATAAGATTGAAGTCTTGAAGTTAGAATTTGTCACCGGTAACGCAATATGCACGGAAAATAATAATTATCTAAAATGTATAAAAATGCATAAAATATATTGATTCAATGCATACTTTCTATGCATTGCAGTGATTTAAAAGGAATAAAGCGTAGAGATGAATATATAATATGCTTTTCAGCATTTTCGATTTTCTCCGTGTGCGGTACCCTCCTAAGTTTTTCGTGTGCCCCCCAAAACCAATTTTTTTTCAATTTTCCTTTTTCTCTAAACAAAAAATAAAAAAAAAAAAACAAAAACACAAAAAAAAAAAAAAAAAACAAAAAAAAAAAAACAAAATAAAAAAAAAAATACTACCCTACCACACTACTACATAGATAACTACAATTTAAATTTATACTCCACAATTTTCAACATATTGATATACACACACCTCACAATAAAAACTACACACAAACACCCCCAAAAAACCACCACCCCCCCCCCATTCTATTACTTTTATTTCTATTTTTTTTTAATTTTTTTTTTTTTTCTGAAAATTGCAAATTTTCCCTGATTCCCAAATTACTTTCCCCAGTCACCGCAAAACCAAAACCGAAATAACCGAAGTTTATTCAAAAAAAATATATATTGTACCGCACCCCCCGGGTTCCCCCCCCCAAGACAAAAAAAAAAACACACAAATAAAAACAGGAGAAAATTTGGTGTTTGTGCCCATTTCAACCACCGAAATGGTAGTTTTTTCCTTCGTGTTTTTTTGCGTATAGAAACCAAAAAAAAAACCCTTTTCCCCCAACACCTAACCCCACACCCCCCCCTTTTACCGAATGAATCCTCCGTCGGTTGATATCGAAACATTGAAATCGCATTTTCGAATGATAAATGCAGGCGGAGGACGATTTTCTAGAAACCAAATGATTATCCATCTAATGCTGAACAAATAATAATACGCGAAGTGAATTGACCTCCCGTTCAAATTTGAACGCACGCTGTAAGAAAAATCGTCATCCCAAAGTGGAATGCGTATTGCATTGGAAAAGCCCTATAACGCAAATCATTTGATATGAGGATGACAAACATTCCATTTTACATCATTCGGTTAAAACCTATCAATCGCTATCAGAACTGGTACCGCTACGAATAAAGGATCGAAACACGCTCGCTTAATACGGAGTTATGAAGAAATATTTCCTGACTCCTTCAATTTTTGTACTCCCGTTGCAATCCTTGCTCAACGGTTGAGGAAGTAAAATGTGAAACAATTTAATGCCGTTGATTTTTTTCAAATCATTCATAAATCGCTAATGATCCACACAGTTTTGAAACAAACTTCATTTTAAATTTGTTTGATTGTCATACGAAACATGGATGATCGTCATACGGATCTAACCATAATGCGATTTCCGAATGCTTTTCGTTAAATGGCGCAATCAATCTACTTTTCAGACGATCTTGGGATGAAGTTTGGGTTCAGTGTAGTCCAACTTTCACAAACTTTATTTCTCTTTTTGAACAGGCGGTCCACCCCTCTTTCTATCTCCTTTTTTCTTCCCCCCCCACCCCTCCCCCCAATTTTTTTCTCTCCCCCCTTCCCCTAAAACCTCCCCCCCCCCCCCCCACCCCACACCCCCAACCCCCAACCCCCCCCAATTTTTTTCTCCCACCACCACCCCCCCATAAACAAAAAATTCCTGTCTCCTGCCGCTACCTGCTGCGACCACCCCTACTACAACATCTGCGGAAGTTAAGCCGGAGAAACCAAAGTGCAAGGCGTGTTGTGCTTGTCCGGAGACGAAGAAGATCCGCGATGCTTGGTGAGTTTTAACAAAATAAAATCCCGTTCAAGGTAGTGCGTTGTTATATAACTCTATCCCTTCTTTCATATTTCGGTTTATGCGATGACGAGCAGCATAATGGAACGAGGAGAAGAGTACTGCGGAGATCTTATCGAGAAACATAAACAATGCATGCGGGATATGGGATTCAACATCTAGATGAATAATAGATTTCCTGCTGTGTAGGATGTTTTGCCAAAAATTCCCATTGTTTTAGCTCCAACATGTATTAATTGACATTAATTTCGTTCATGTCCCATCCAAAAATTCGCCATTCACAATCCAAATTGACTGTGCATTAATTACGTCTCCGTGTACATATGAAAGCAAGGTCAGTTGGTTTACTTTATAGAAATTCCTGCTGATAGATTAGACCGATTTTTGTATCTGAATACTGGATCATAATAAAACATTATTTATGTTCAAGAAGGATGTTCTTTCGATTAATTTGAGCTACTCAAATACTTGAATACACATTATTTAATAAACTGCTTATACATAAAGCTTGAAAGCGGAATAAACTTAAGATAACCTCTAATCCTACTTACTTGATATACTTGTCCATGAACTTCTTATGAAATTCGGACCGCAGTGAGTCGTTGATGAACTGGTTGGTCTTTTTATCCGGTTCCGATCGGGCGCAGTTCTTAAACACTACATCGTCGTCCCAGCGTCGCTTCACCTTTAGTTCCGCTTTCGCAGTTGATGCGTAGTTAAGCAAGGGATTTCCCGAAAGGATGTTTTCCATGCGGATCCTCTCATCTTCCTGGCGTTTCTCCTGCTCCTTCTTCGCAGTATCCTGCGCCCTTTCCCGCTTGATTTTATTCAGCTCGGCCAAAAGGGCAGCCGTGTCATCTTCATCCGAGTCGGAATCGGAATTTTCGCTGTCTACCGGATCATCGGCATCCAAATTCTGTGGCGCTGCATCAACCTTTTGGCGCTTGCTGCTGCTTCCTCCAGTGCTGCTATTGGCTTCAATAGCACGCCGAACCACCGACGACGGAGCAGTCGAAACTGCCGCCTTGCTTCCTCCCGATTTGGTCTCACGTTCACGCTTTTCTAATTCCTCGCGGAAGTCACGGCTGCGCAGCTCTTCGGTTGTTCCCTGGCCAGGATCTCTGCGAACAGTTTGAAATAGGTAAATTTTTGCTAACAAAGCAGGAAGCTGTATTGAAGGGTAACCAATTCCATACCTGTACTTGAGCTTGGTGTGCGAAGGCAGATCGCGACTGCTGTACTGCTTGGACAGTGCGCTAAGATCCTTTTCGCCACGGCCACTGCCACCCCGTGCGGGATCAAAGGTTGGTCGAGCTGCGGTGGTCATTCTGGGCGCGTTTTTACCCGGGTTTCACCTGTTTTTAACTATAATTTAAATGGAGGGGGGCCTGGGCGCTGTGTTTTTTCTTTGATTGATTTGTGTGTTTTCGTACCAAAACAACTACGAGTTGCCCCCCCGGCCGGTGGCAATCAACTACCCACTCGCCCGACACTAAACCACGATTTTTATCGTTGCTTTTCACTCCCGTCTCATTTTTCCTCATTTTTTTTTTTAATTAATACATACTTTTTTTTTTCCCCCCAATAAAATACTATTTACTTTTAAATAAAAAATAATAAACAAATAAATTGATTAGTTTTTTTTTTTTTAACGAAAATTGAGTAACATTTCAAGCCAAACATTGCATTAGGTCCTATGTAACTATTGTGTCAAATCGAGAAAAATAGGATTGAAAATTTAAATTTGTTTTTTAAATCGTAATTGCAACTTTATCATGTAATCTTTAATTTTTGCATGGTTTTCAACGTAAAAAGTCGTCAAGATTACAAAGAAAATGTTTGTTTTTAAGTTTACGATGATTCTACTTGTGTTATTGATACATTTGTTACTTAGGACATATTGCATTTACATTTGTAGATTGGACCTGTTAGATTGGTCTTTTGCCAAGTTAGAATGTACATTGGACTTTTTTGATTGAGATAAGAACTAATAGAATAACCCCAACAAACATCGGTGTTGAATTAAAGCTTGTTCAAGCAAATTTGGAGAAGCTATTCAACTGTTTCTTCTAGAATAGCTGAATAGCTTCTCCAATTTTGTTTGAACAAGCTCTAATTCAACACCGATGTTTGTTGGGACGTTCACATTAGCTACCTTTTAGCTTTATTTTTGTACTCTTGTACCGCCTCATCTTTGCAATTAGCAAACATTCAATCAAAAAGTAGTCTATTATATTAGAGAACCCCAGCAACTGGCTACATATTTATTCAATCGGATTATTGTAACAGGTGCACTAGGTACGAGAAATACTTGTTCTTTGGCGTAAACGGCAAGACTGTACACGTGTACAAACTATATGACCTGATGAATGTTTTAGACCCACATTTATAAAATCAAAACTGCTGGGCTGCAAAATGGTGAGTAGACAACTGGGATGGAAAGTGCGTCCCCGCAACATAGCACTGGTCCTCACAAGTTCCTACCTCATGCTTCCACGGTTCAAGAGATGACAAAGACCGCCAGCTAAGGGTTGCGTACTTAGCTGGTAGTGTAGCCTGGGCACTGTTGTCCTTCTGACTTCAGCTAGATTGAGGAGGTGCGTTCCGAGCGTCTGTCCACCAAGGAGGGCAGCTCAAACAGCGTCTGTCCTAGCATCCAACGGCTGAGTAAGAAACGCTGTATCGCGTCAGCTATACCTTGGGAAGCAGTCCCACCAACCCGATGTAGGAAGGTAGCATGCTGAAATCTTACCCTACCACAAAAAATGGAAGTATTCTTTATACGGTGTATAATTTCAGATCATCTATGGAATTCCCAAGTGTTGTTTAATAATTTTAATTTTTTTGTTTCAAACGTGGCCATGATAATGCAAGATCGTCTACAATTGCAGCTGGACATCAGTCTACAGACATGGAGACAGTACAAATATAATTGTTACTATCATTTTATATTATAACATCTCTTCACAATATTTTTAAAGCTATTTTCAGGTTCGCATCTATGCATCGTCGTAAGTTTTAGCCCACCTAACCCACGATATGTATTTGAAAAGATAGGATGGTTTTTAATGTTTTTTTTTTTTTTTAGAAAGGATCATACGACAAATTCTACAAAATAAAATGTCCAAAGTTTTTATGATCTCTCATTTTCTATTGCACAGATATAAAGAATTATTTATGGGCCCAGTAGAAAGCAAGAGTTATCGGAGAATTCAAATTTCATTTTTCTTTTTTCTCTCTGGATTTTTTTTTCTTTTTTGTAGATTTATTAAGCTTCCGTTTTTGGGCAGTAATCATAATCATATGAAATTTATTTCGGCTAATTGTTTGCTTAAATTTTCTTTGCTATTCTGCTTGGCTGCCCGGTTATCAACTTTCTTTCATTATATCACTTTGGAAATTTTTGCCATTTCAGAGTTTCAATCATCTAACATCACAGCAGAAGACACAAATAGCATTTAATTTTTATTTGTATACTATTACAGCATCGTATTATTTTCATCATATCATCATTTTATATATAAATGTAATCATATTAAAAATAGTTACTAAAAGATAATTAAATTTCATTTGCTTCAAGGTTACAAGGAAATTGATTCCAGATAGTACAGATATTTTATTTCATTGTATCTCAAGGTATACAGCGATATTGTGAATTCAGATCGGTGGCTCAATTTGATCTTGCTATTAAGTGGAGCTGCATCCAAGCCAAAGGCATGAAGGGATGGTGGCTACCATACATACATACATACACATTTATAAAATCAAAACTGCTGGTTTACATATCACGCAAATCATTCTTTTCATACTTAATTTACTTGCTTAAGTACCTTAGGGGATCTCCTAGGAGTGTGTGCATAACAGTGGCAATTTGTATTCCACCCAGCAAATAGGTTTGAAAACAGGCATAAATGTGTGACATTTTCGTAAAAATTGATGAAACTAGCTTACCGTGCAAAACCGTGCAATAACGGACCAACGCATCTGATGTTGTAATTATTTGCCTGCTGCCACGCAGCAAAGCTTAAATTAGAAAATAAGATGCATTGGTCCTTTATTGATTGAGATTTGTGTCGATTTGTGAGCTCTCCGAATGAATTATAATTTAGCCAGATGATGGAGTTCTCAAATATGATGGGCTACTGTTTGCTAATTGCAAGAATTAGAGAGTAAAAGAGAACAAAAATAAAGCTAATAGAGATCTAATGCGAACATTATTTTACTAGTGCATACCGCAATCACAATAGTCCAATATACATTCTAACTTGACAAAAGACCAATCTAACAGGTCCAATGTATAAATGCAAATGCAATAGGTCCTAAGTAACAAATGTATCAATTACACGCCTAGAATCACCGTAAACACCAAAGGCAACATTTTCTTTTCAGTCCTGACGGCGTTTGCGCTAAAAATCATACAAAAATTAAAGATTACACGATTGAGTTGCAATTACGATTTGAAAAAAAAAAAATTGAAAATTTCGATCCTATTTTTTCGATTTGACACAAATGTTGCTTGAAGTTGTTGAATATTATCCATCCGAACGAAGAACTTTTAGTTTGTTTTCAAATTTCAAACAATCAGAACACGCGTTTTAGAAGGTGAAATGTAGGTCCTATGTACATCTGTCAAAATTTTAGACAAACATTGTACATTGGACAAGTGGCTGAAAAAAGCCCCATGTACAGAGCTGTGCGATATCAGACGGAAGGTACATTGGACGTTTTGTTATCGGGTCGTATTTTCATTTTTTTTATCTTAAAGCATAATTTCAAAATGATTCATAGAAAAGTAATGGCTTTCCATCCAAATCGATATTCAACTCGATTTTGTTTATATTGTTACTTAGGACCTAATTCAGTGTTTGGCTTGTTCCCGAAAAAAAAAAAAAAAAAAAAAAAAAAAAAAAAAAAAAAAAAAAAAAAAAAAAACGGGGTCAAACAAAACACAACCCACCCACCACCTTATGCCCTATAAAAAACCCCCCCCCCCCAAAAAAAAAAAAAAAAAAAAAATTATTTTTTATAAAAAAAAAAAAAAAAACAAATTTGTATATTAAAAAAATTTTGTTTGTTTTTCCACAAAAAACGCCGCCGGAAGCAAAAAAAAAAGTTTTTTTTTGTTTTTATTAAATTGGACTATTTTGATTGCGGTAGGCACCTTGGTAAGTACTAATAAGATAATTCTCATAAGCTCTATATAAGTTTTATTGTTCACTAATCTTAAGAATTTCATAAGGTTCAACTTATGAACGATGCTTTGGAATTTCATAAGGCTGACTTATGAATGGAATTTGTTTCACACGACGTTGTTCTTGTACGCCTTTAAGCTTTCCTGATCACAAGTTGTTCGGATCAAAGGCCGGATTTAAAAACAAACCGTTTTTGGCTATCACCCTCACAGGATGATCAAACTGTGGAATTTAATTGAGGTATAATTTAATGATTTGTCGCTTTAAATCTTAGTTTCAATATTTTTCCTACTTACAATTTTTAGTTTGCTTTCCGTCCACAACTTCCTTCTACCTCGTTTTAGCGAATTTCTGACTATAATTATTTCTCAAATTATTACAATTATTCATCTATTGTCGTGCAGTACAAGTTTTACCTGTCTGTCCTACTATGTCGTTTGGCGAATATTTATGTGACTGCTCGTGGGACGCGCGATTCAGTTTAGGCACCACTGTACCGTTCCCCTCTTTGTAGTCAGCTGTTACGAGTGAGATCTAATTTAATTCGTTATTTATTCCTTCCAACTCTCACACTACTCACCTGCTTCTGTGTTGTGATCGTACAACCAAATTTCACTGAATACACGATACTTTACTCAGTTTAACCACAGAGAATAGACATCCAAGCTGGAGTGCCCTCCTTGTGTATATTTATGTAACTGTCATTTTAAAATTTCAGTTCGATACCGTTAATTTTGGTGCATCGTATGTTGATGGCGCCACTTGCCCGCCTCGAGATTTGATAGTTTGTAGATTTGTTTTTCCAACGGTTTGCTTTTAAAAATTTACACAGTTACAGTTTACACTATTGAAAAAAAAATGTTCGAGCCTGGATGTCTGTTCTCTGTTCTGAAATTATATTCGCCAAAATGTTCTCAACTTCTATTAAACTCCTTCACTATACAATTCCCGTTTGTTTTTGTTTTTCTCTTCTGCTACCTTCTCGCTCTCTCTCTCTCTCTCTCTCTCTCTCTCTCTCTCTCTCTCTCTCTCTCTCTGTCTCTTCTACTCTTCTTACCATATGTCACCTGACATGTTTACCTCGTCGGCACGAATGTCTGCGTGCTGTCAGAGAACATTCCCCGGCCCGTAACTCTGCCCCGGAAGCCACATCTGGCTCAGGGTTACCATCTCGTACCTCTATGACGGCCAGCTTTGCTGCCACTCGTTTGAATCGTCCGGTGTTAGCACGCACCCACGCTTGCCGGATCCTACCGTCTCCTGACACGATCGGTTCGTCCACCACTTCACGGACCCAACACTTCCGGTTGGAATCATCCACCACGTACACCAGATCACCTGCTTGCAACGCTCTTGACTCGTTGAACCACTTCGACCTCTGGTTCAACGAAGGCACATACTCCTTTATCCACATCCCGCGGACTAGCTGTTGTGTCCGCTGCAAAGCGCCCCGAAGAACCACTGCAGAATGGGGAGGTGGAAGTGTTCCATTTGGCAGGTTCGGTGATGCGCCCCGCAAGAGATGGTTTGGGGTGAGTGCTTCTGACTAATCGGACTACTGCGACACATAGGTTAGCGGACGAGAGTTGATGATGTCCGTTGCCTCCACGATCGTTGTCTGCAGAATCTCGTCCGTCAACCTCCTTCCGTCATTCGGAGCTGTTAGCGCCTCCTTCACAGAACGTGCCAAACGCTCCCAGACACCTCCCGTCCCAAGTAACCACGAGGCTATAATAGCTTGCATATATAGGGCATATGCACTACGTCTATTGCATCATTGAAGTTGGATTAAAGCTGAAAAGGGCCCCACTAAGATCGAACTAATGCTATATCTTTTTTAATGCCATAAAACATTGCTAAAGTAGCATTACTGCATTGGTAATGTATCATTGCATTGGTAATGCATCATTATATTATTAAAGCTAATCTAACGCTTCATTACTTGACAACTGTTGAATTGGTGCGATTCCTCATTATTGATGTTGATTTTGTGTTGAATCAGAGCAATAATATAATGCTTGTGGTTACTTGGGGTGTGTGGTGCGTCGGGAGGATTGAACGTCCACTTCGTTCTCGCGTTCGTAAGCTGATCTGCACAGTCATATCTTATGCACTGCAAAGCCTCTACAACTTCTTTGCTTGCTCCTCGAAAATTCGTCCCGTTGTCGGAAAAGAACTTGATTGGCCAGCCCCGGCGAGCGATGAACCGATGTATCGCCATCAAACAGTACTGAGTTGTCAGCCCGTGTACCACCTCCAAATGCACCGCTCGTATCACCATGCAGGTGAATAGCGCTATCCACCGCTTCTCTGTTCGTTCCTATGGTCACATCAAACGGTCCCAAGCAGTCGACGCCTACGTAGCTGAACGGCCGAAGATTCGGTGTGATTTGCTGCACTGGTAGCGGAGCCATTCTCGGAACATCGGGACGACAACGATGCACTCTGCACCAAATGCAGGCCGCCGATACTTTCCCCACCACTGCATCTTCTGCAGCTGCCAAAGTTCGTTCTTTACCGCTTGGCGGTACCCATGCCCACTCTTCTCGTGATAATGCTGTACTATCAGTTTCGTGATCCGATGATCATCCGGCAGAATCACGGGAAATCGTAGATCGAACTGTAAGAATTCCACTCGCTCGACTCGTCCTTCCATCCGGATCAATCCATTCTCATCGATAAGTGGGGTCAGCTTATACAGCGGACTCGAATTGGTTGTTGTATGCATTGTGATATTTTTCCAACCTATCATTGAGCTTTCTACGCATATATAGCGAGTTTTGTCCTATGTTTTTTTTTTTTAGCTATCGATGCTAATGCCACTAAATCGGATCTCTTTTTTTTCTCTCGGTAGTGCACCAAGAAGAGATTCGAGCTGGTGACTTTGGTGTATTAAGATTGTTCACTGTTTTGCTGGTTGGTATCACACATAAATTCATTTTGCTGTTCGGTAAAAAAAATGACGAAATATTTCGGTAAACATAAAATATTACCGATTTTTTGGTAAACATGAATAATTTTACCGTAATGTGTTACAAAAACACTTTACCGAACGATCTTTCATATTGTATTTTATTTACTGTATTCCGTAGAAAAAAAATACATTTCATACGGTAAAAACAAACAATCACTGAATACGGTAAGCACTTTACCGAACAAAAAGTAAAACGAACTCTGAATTATCGAAGCCCGGTAAAGTATTATTATTTGTCAAACTGTTGGCTATTTTTTAGGAAGTCTCATGGTTTCAGTGATCGGTTGTGTTCCAGAAGGTGGTTTGGAAAGTTTTAATTAAAAAGTGTTCATCTCGCCCTCATAAAAAATTACCTTAAGCGAACGATATCACAAATCTTCCAACCATTTCTTCAATGGTTTGCATGATACCCCGAATAGGTCGTTAAGAAAAATAACCATACGAAATTTATTAGGGCGTGGCTGAACCCCTAAATCAACCGGTGATGGAGCAGGTGTACCAGCAGCTGCAAAAGCAGGATTCTCGACTCATCGAGATTTTCCGTAAGATTTCATCTAAATTTTCTTACCCTTAATTGTTTACAGGTTTCTCCGGTGTTGATATGTTTTTACTGCCGGGAAAATGTCGCCAGATATGTTTCCGTATTCCACCGCCATTTCAACTATCATTATTAATTATCATAATAATCATAGTACGTAATTTAAGTTAGCTTATATATCCGAACATGAATACATAAGAAAATGAACAAATAACAACAAATACAGTGACCATTCGTTCATTGCAACATGCTTACAATGCAATGAGCGAATGGCACTCGCTCATTGCAACATTTGACATCGTCAAGTCGACGGTCAAAAACTCGTGAACGAGTTAAATGACAGATTACTGCTTAACATTTGCATATGACAGTTAATTGCTTTTTAATTGCAACACGAAAGTGCAATTATCAAATGGTCACTAGTTGGTTAAGTTTTTTTTTTCTCTGAGAGTGCAAAAGGGCCATTATTGGGGTAGTTTTCACCGAGTTTTCACATTCTAAACAGCCTCTCTTTCATTTGCATTGAAAAGTTACTTTATTTTCGTAACAAGTGGAACAACTCAATTTATGAGTTGTTCCACTTTTTGCAAAAATTGAGTTACTTTTCCGTTTTGATACGTTGCGGATGCGTTTGCGTGAATTTGACAGTTTTCCCATAGGTTTTCTGTCATATTCACGTCAACGCATCCGCAACGTATCAATAATTGTAGGTCAGCCATTATGGACAGCATTACAAATGAAAGAGAGGCTGTTTTGAGCGTGCGGGTGAGTCGTTTACTCAACTTTCGGTTTTTCATAGTAGCGTGTAGACGGAAAGCTGACAGAAATCGAACCGGTTCGTGCCTTATTCTTCTCCTTGATTGTGTTGTTTGCGACGAACCATCATTGAAATCATCATCGACAATTAACCATCAGCAGTCTCGTCGGTCGGAAAACGTCAAACGAAAATCCCGAGGTGAGCAGCGGAGAAAATAATTTTTCGCACAAAATTTTCGACTTTTTCTCGCTTTGGGTGCAATTTTCTGTTTCGGTACGTATTTAATGCGATTTTCCGTGGTGAACTACTGTTGTGTGAATAGGAAACGGTTTACCCACCCGCGTAGAAATGGTTGATATGTGGAATAAACTTTCTAGGGAAATTATGTAATTTGTGGCGATTTTCAACACGTTTGATTGCTGCTGCGGAAATTTTGCTCTACCGCTACGATCGATAACAGACGGTATTATTTGTTTTGTTTTTGCAGAACCAAATTGAACACGACTAACTTCTAAGCAAGATGCTTCGTGCGCCGTTGACCAGGGCACTAGCGCTTGGAGCGCGCTGCCCAACAACGCAAGTCGTCATCCGTACGTCGACGACGACTCCGGCCAAGGCCCCCGAAAAGATAGAGGTTTTTGTAGATGATGTGTCGGTAATGGTCGATCCGGGAACTACAGTGCTGCAGGTGAACATTTTTGAGACACGGGCGGATTCGATTTCGCCATCAAATGTAATAATTGTTTTTATTTTCAATTTGTAGGCTGCTGCATTGGTGGGTGTTGAGATTCCTCGCTTCTGCTACCACGAGCGATTGGCCGTAGCCGGTAATTGTCGTATGTGCTTGGTGGAAGTGGAGAAGTCTCCCAAGCCGGTAGCCGCTTGCGCCATGCCGGTTATGAAGGGATGGCGAATCAAGACCAATTCGGAAATGACCCGGAAGGCTCGCGAAGGCGTGATGGAGTTCTTGCTGATGAACCATCCGTTGGATTGTCCGATTTGCGACCAGGGTGGTGAATGCGATCTGCAGGATCAGGCTATGGCTTTCGGGTCGGATCGTTCACGGTTCACCGATATCGATCACAGCGGAAAGCGTGCAGTCGAAGATAAGGACATTGGTCCGTTGGTTAAGACCATCATGACCCGATGCATTCACTGCACGAGATGCATCCGATTCGCGTCGGAAGTTGCCGGAGTTGATGATTTGGGAACTACTGGACGAGGAAATGATATGCAGGTTGGAACATATGTGGAGAAGTTCTTCCTGTCGGAGTTGTCCGGAAATGTGATCGATCTGTGCCCGGTTGGTGCTCTGACTAACAAGCCGTACAGTTTCGTAGCTCGTCCGTGGGAGATCCGAAAAGTGGAGTCGATTGATGTGTTAGATGCTGTGGGCAGCAACATCATTGTGAGCACCCGTACCGGAGAAGTACTCCGTATTTTGCCCCGTGAGAACGAAGATATCAACGAGGAATGGCTATCGGACAAGTCCCGCTTTGCTTGTGATGGACTGAAGCGCCAACGTTTGATTGCCCCCATGCTGCGCAATCCAAGTGGTGAATTGGAAGCGGTCGAATGGGAATCGGCCCTGATAACCGTCGCTCAAGCGATGAGGGGTGCCCCCAAGGGCAAGGTTGCAGCTGTTGCCGGAGGCTTGGCCGATGCTGAAGCGCTGGTTGCCCTCAAGGATCTGTTGAACCGTTTGGGATCGGAAACTTTGTGCACTGAGCAGAAGTTCCCCACAGATGGTTCGGGAACTGACTTCCGATCCAGCTATTTATTGAATTCATCGATCGCTGCCTGCGAGGAAGCCGATCTGGTGCTGCTGGTTGGAACCAATCCGAGATACGAAGCCCCCCTGTTGAATACCCGTCTGCGCAAGGGTTACGTTCACAATGAACAGAACATCGCATTGATCGGACCGAAGGTCAATCTTTCGTACGATTATGAGGTGGGTTTTTACCGAACGGCTTCTATTTATTGAACAATTATTAATGATGGAACGTTACCCATTTCAGCACCTTGGAAATGATCCCTCGCTTGTTCGAGACATTGCCAGCGGCAACCATCCATTTGCGAAGAAGCTGAAGGCCGCTAAGAAGCCATTGATCATCGTCGGTGCTAACCAGCTGGCCCGTAAGGACGGATCAGCATTTGTGACCGCCCTTCATGTATTTGCCAACTCCCTGCAGTCGGCTGATGTAAGAGAATTCCATTCCTTTTCTAGATGAGCCCTCTTGTATCATATTCCTATTTTTAAACAGCCCAACTGGAAGGTCTGGAATGTACTGCAGACAAATGCTGCTCAGACGGCAGCTCTGGATGTTGGTTACAGTGCCGGTGTGGAATCCGCGTTGGCTTCTGAACCCAAGGTCTTGTTCTTGCTTGGAGCCGACGCCGGTGCCATCAAGAAGGAACAACTTCCCAAGGATTGCTTCGTCGTCTACCAGGGTCATCACGGTGATGCCGGAGCGCAGTTGGCTCATGCCATCCTACCGGGAGCTGCCTACACCGAGAAGCAAGGCACCTACGTCAACATGGAAGGTCGTGCTCAGCAAACCCTCGTTGCAGTGACTCCCCCTGGTTTGGCCCGCGAAGACTGGAAGATCCTGCGTGCCCTGTCGGAAATCGCCGGAGCTCCTTTGCCATATGACACACTGGATGAGCTGCGGTCCCGATTGGAGGATATCGCCCCGCACCTGGTGCGCTACGGACATCTCGAGAAGGCCAACTTCTTCAAAACCGCCGAGGAACTGCTGAAGAACGCGGCCGTACACTTCGATGGTAGCAAGGTGGAGGTCAGCCAGAAGAAACTGGAGGACTTCTTTATGACCGATCCGATCACTCGGGCCTCGCCCACGATGGCCAAGTGCGTCACGGCGGCCAAGAAGCAGAGTGCAAAGGCGGCAAATTAAATTGAGTTCGAAAGTTCGTTTAGAAATAATCTTTCCTTAAATGTTGCACTACTATTGGATATCCTACAAAAAACAAGTGAAGTCTTGCTAAAGAATGGTGCGATTTTTGTATCGATAATATTGTCGAAGTACGCTGGACTGATGACAACGCTATAGGAATGGAAGCAAATTTGCAAATTTTAATCAACACATGAGTTACAATTCTGTGTAACCTGCTAGTTTCAGATTGCATTAGTTAATAAAGATCAAATAACACTTACTACGAATGCCATGTGAAATCGATGCACCTTACCGTTGCTCTCCTTTTTGTCTTGTACCAGTCGTTTCATTTCGGCAACCATTTTCATCGGGCTGTCGTCCGACGCCAGCCCTGCCGATTGGAGGCTCTTCTAGGTTCATCCAAACATTTTGTGTCGGTCGCAGCTGGAGGACATTGTGAGGGTTGGCGGTCTTCAGTACAACGTTTATCTTTAGCCAGTCCATCTTCTCCAGAGATCTCCTGGCAAAATGGGCCGAGGTCTAGCCAAAAGATCACGAGACACTTCTTGATGAAGGCAGCAACTGACGGCAGGCGCAGGGAATTGGATATTCCCTTCTCGCTGATCATCAGTCACAGCAGGACCTTCGTCGCGAACTTGGCGTGAGAGATATATTTGACGACAACGCTTACCTCCTTGGTGGGGAACGTTAAATACTCGGTCCCCTACACCGGTCGTTGCCGTTCACCGTCAAGTAGGCCTCGTTATCTTTTATGACCACGACGTTGCAGGAAAGATGTTTTTCATCAGCACTTTCAGCCGCTCCTAGCCGCAACTCAGGGTGTGTCTAGCCTTGGTCCCCCCGGGACTACCGGAGCCCTCGTTTGAGGTAGGCACAACCTCCTAAACCGGGTAATTGCCTGTTGTCCATAGTGCCGCCCCGTTGGACCTATCCACAACCCAATTGCTTAAAATCCGACGGGGATACGGTATAGGTCGGAATGTTATGATGATATCCATCGCCGACTCGCGAACTGCTTGACACAGCTGTTTGCTGAGCTGCCTCACAGTGGTTCAGTTTTTGTTGGGTTACCTGCACTGTGATTAGCTGCTTGGTTTACCCTTGTAGGTCGAGCACTTTGGGCCTCCCATTTCGTGCTTGTTGTCCGGTTTTCCGGCACAGTTGTTGGGCTCCGAGCAGTCCCGAGCTTTGTCGGTGGTAAAGGCTCAAAGGACATTTGTCCGCTTTCTAGGCATTTGTAACATGCCTTTAACGGCTGATGCATGCTCAGTGGGCCAACCCCACGCCGAATTGCTCCTTAAAGGACCGTGAAGACCTCGCACACTTCCGTGATCTCATCGAGATTCTTACACTGAATGGTAACTTATGTGGCGAGGCCACGCATCTCTACTCCCTCGCCCAGGACTTGTTCGGCCAACTCCCTTCCGCGCGGTTTCCCTCTTCAACACGACAATCATCTGACCGCTGCGAGTACGATGTATACTGTGCACGGGTTGACTCCTAAACCTACAAGCTTCGCATCTCCACGTATTTCCTTTAAGAGCTCCGAGTACTTGGACTTTTTGACCTTATCTTTAGGGTTCTCTTCTTCTTTTTTCGTACCTGCACCGTCCCTGCGTCCGTTTGCGCGTGCTTCGAGGCTGGAATCTCCCGGGCTTTCTCCGCAGCCACTAGCCCGGCCAACTCAATGGATCTTTGGTCAGCTAGTAGGCTTTGCGTCAAGTCCTTGCTGATGATGCTACGCGTCGACGTGATGTCGATTATAGCATTGATCTGCTCAGCGACTACAGCCACTTTGGAGATCGTATCATGCTTCCTCTCCATGGCGCGGATGATACTTGGCCCATCCTCGTCTTTCCCGGGTTGGCTGCTTCTGCGAGCGTGCTTCCGCCCGTATCGGATGCGCCTCCTGTCCTTGCCGTCCTGCTCATGTTCGGGGCTAGATCAGTGCATGGCATGTATTGGAACGAACTGAAGGCCTGCCAGCAAAACCTCTATCATTCGCACAATTTTTTTTTGAGCTGTTGAGAATCCGGTAGAGTTTTACAGATTTCTGAAAAAAAAATCTAAGCGTGTACAAAAAGCTTTTCCAGGGCGATGGATTGATTCGGCGATTTGGTCTCCTGGACGAGCTGACTTCCATCAAGCTGGACGAATGCGGAACTGTTGAAGATTACGTAGGACCAGTTGGTGACGACGGCGGACGTTTTGAGTGGAATCGGTTTCGAAGTCAAGGATCAATGGTTGTTACATCTTCTGCTGCTGAAAGGATTGCCCGATTATTATAATCCGACGAGCATGGGTCTTGAGCTCACTGCGGATGTCGTGGAGACGAAGAAGATTCAAGATATGGAAATGACCATTGAAAAAATCAAGCGGAGATGGCGAAACAGAAGCCGAGACATCCAGAAGGGAACACAAATCTGTACACCGCAGATTGGGTCACTTGAGGCCACCAAAGTATGCGGAAATTAAATACGATGGTCGATGGGATGTAGTATTTTGTGTCTTTTTACTTATGTGTGTTGTATTCATTTTCCCCATTTCAAACCTGGCAGCACTGTGATTGAGTAGTTGATATGTGTGAGAGTAAATCTGTTCATCATTTCCGGTATGAGTGTGAGTATGTGTGTAAAGTATGCATGAAGAAAGTAGGTATAAGAGAAAAAGCCAAGCTAATTGTAACTCGACAACCGACGCGTTCGGACGTAATAAAAACGTTAAAACTAAACCGCGTGTTTTTATCACTCTCTCTCTCTACAACATCAGAAGTGGGATTCGTTCTGGATTCAAGACGCTTTGCTGATTCAAGTGCTGTTGGTAATGGCCTCACGAATGACCAAGGAGAAGCTCCTCGAGTGGCTGCAGGCTCATGATGTTGAGGTTCCGACGACGGCGACTATTCGACATTTGCGTACTCTGTACGATGGCCATCCGGCAAACTTTACTACAGGCAATGAGGAGGATGTCAATGTAGGAGAGGACTCGTCCGAAGCGGGAGGCGGCGAGGATGAAGATGCGCTGGATGAAGAGATCCGGGTTTTGAAGAAGAAGAAGCAAATCGCCGACTTACGTCGGGAACTGGCTGGCAACGAGCTGCTCTTTGTTCGGCCACCAGAGTTTCAGGATGTAAGGTGCCTTGTTTTACCGTTCGCTGGTAGCGATTCGTACGTTCCCGAGAGATGGCTGAATGATTTTGAGAGTGCTTGTGATTCAGTGGGAGGAGATGCAGATTTCCGACTGAAATGCATCCGCAGATTAATGGAACCTGATACGGAGGCCGAATGGTTTCTACGTATAGACCGTTCTGCCACATACGCCGAATTTCGAGAAAATTTCCTACAAAACTTCGGTCATTCATTCACGGTGGCAGAAATCATCGACCGGCTCAGGAAAACAACTTTCATCAATTGCAAAACATCGGTTATGGGATACATCCTCAGGATGCAGGAGATTGCTCTGCGCGCTGACATTGATGAGGCGCAAACTGTACATATGATCGTCGATGGATTCCAGGATCGCTCTGCTGATATTTCCGTACTCTATCCAGCCAAAGACATGAAACAACTGAAACAACTTGCACGACGATATGCGCAGCTCCGTGAAATACGTTCCAGTTCCGCTCGTTCAACACCATCCGTTCCAGCTTCAGGAAGTAGCAAAACGAAGGCTAAAAGTGGTTCCGATTCTGTATTACGCTGTTACAATTGTTCCGGTAAAGGGCACGTTTCCGCTCGTTGTACGGAGCCTCGTCGAGAGCCAGGATCTTGTTTCCGTTGTGGTTCTGGTGATCACATAATCAAGAATTGCCCCAAACCAGCGCCACGCAACAAGGATGAAGTGGCACTAGTAGATGATTTCCGTCGAGGCAAACCAGCTGATAATCCCAACCATCAGCTAAATGCAGCTCTTTCCGAGTTGAACCTGGTAAGTGTTGCTTTTCTATCTGACAAAAAAGTGCATCCGATTAGTAGTTTTCTTTCTCTTTTCGATACGGGTAGTCCGATCAATCTAGTTAAGCGATCCATTGTACCCAGCGAGTTAATTCCTGCCAATGAAAAGTTTTCAGGATTCCGAAGTATAGGAAATTTTCCGCTTTGTACTTATGCTGTCATCCCGGCTCGCATAACTTTTGGAGCCCATTCGGAGCAGCTGAAGTTCTATGTTGTCCCAGATCACTTTATGACCCATCCTGTATTGCTAGGACGGGAATTTTTAAATACTTTTGGTATCATTTTATTCAATACACGATCCAATCAATACAAAATTGAAGTGAAAAATAATAACGAAATACAAATTTCGGATCACCTCTTACATTGTGTATATGATTTATTCCGGAAGGATTCCGTGACCACCTTGGGGGGTTGTTCTATATGTTCGGCATATACCCGCACGGAAAGTACTGATCTTCCTGCTGGAATTCCAGATATTTATGCTATTGAACTTGATGAAGAGATAATTATTAACCCTAAACTTGGACTAAAGGTCCAGCGTGAACTAACGGCAATCATCAAAGAATATTATCTAGATATTAAAAACATTCCGAAAACGCAACATTCTTACGAGATGAGATTGAAACTGACTTCCGATATTCCCATCAGTTATGGCCCGCGGCGTCTTTCGTATGCTGATAGAGTTGAAGTAGATAACATTGTTGAGGGGTTATTATCCGCTGGTATTATTCGACCAAGTGATTCTCCGTATTCATTTCCGATTGTCTTGAGAACAAAGAAATCTGGAGAGCGACGGATGTGTATTGATTATCGGTCCCTGAACAAAATAACTGTACGTGACAGTTACCCTATTCCGCTTATTGACGATTGTTTGGAGCGAGTTGAAGGGAAGAAATATTTCTCCGTTTTGGATTTGAAGAACGGGTTCCATCAGGTCAATATGGCTTCAGATTCTGTTTCGTACACCGCTTTTGTGACACCTGGTGGACAATACGAGTACGTAAAGATGCCTTTTGGCTTACGGAATGCTCCAGCAGTGTTCCAACGTTTCATTAATATGGTGTTAGAGCCGTTCATCAAAGACGGTTCCATTGTAGTGTACATGGATGACGTTACATTGGCCACTAATACGATATCCGAGCATTTTGATTTATTAGGACGTGTTCTTCGGAGGTTGGCAGAGTTCCGTTTGGAGATTAAAATGAAGAAATGTCAGTTTTGTTTCACAGAGATAGAATTTTTGGGTTTTACGGTAAGCAATAACGGTATCAGACCGAACAATTCACACCTGGAAGCCATTAAAAGTATGCCATTTCCGTCAGATGCTAGACAGATGAGTAAATGTCTTGGTCTTTTTTCGTATTTCCGTCGCTTTGTTCCGTCGTTTTCTTCTATATCATTACCATTACGCAATTCGGTTAAAGCAGGTACTAAGTTCGAATTTGACGAGAACTGCAAACGCGCTTTTGATATTTTACGTGAAAAATTAGTGTCTTCTCCCGTTCTAGCCCTTTACAACCCATCGCGTGAAACCGAACTACATTGTGATGCCAGTTCCGAAGGCTTCGGTGGAATATTGTTGCAGAAACAAGACGATGGCAAGCTGCACCCGATTGCTTATTTTTCTAAACGGACAACTTCGGCAGAGTCCCGCTACCATAGTTTCGAGTTGGAAACATTGGCTATAATTTATACTTTACGGAAGTTCCGAATTTACCTAGAAGGTATTCCATTCCGAATCATTACGGATTGTAATTCTCTTGCTATGACGCTTAGTAAGAAAAGTATAAATGCTAAAATTTCGAGATGGGCTTTAGAGTTAGAGAACTACCATTATACAATTCAGCACCGTAACGGTAAGTTTATGAATCACGTCGACGCGTTGAGTCGCATTCCCAGTAGTTCTAACCAAGTTGTTTCCGGTATTAGTCCTGATGATATTGATTTTCAACTGCAAGTGGCACAAGGACGTGACCCTTCAATCCTCAAATTGAGAGAAGAACTTGAAAATGGAGTTGTTAAAAATTTCACCTTGGATGATGGTTTGGTCTACCGTTCGCCTCCAGAAGGGAAACTTTTGTTTTATGTTCCTGCTGAAATGGAAGATCACATTATACGCAATGTTCATGATCAGTTGTGTCATATGGGTATTACGAAGACTCTGGATCAATTGAGGATGCATTATTGGTTTCCGAAAATGAAAGACAAAGTCGAAAATTATATTAAGAACTGTGTCCGTTGCATCATGTATTCCGTTTCAAATTCCGATTGTGGTCGTATTTTACATAGCATTCCGAAGAAACCTGTTCCGTTCGATACTATTCACGTCGATCATTTTGGGCCTCTTCCATCAATTGTGTCTAAGAGGAAACACATCTTAGTTGTTGTTGACGCTTTTACGAAGTATGTTAAGCTGTTTGCTGTAAACTCTACTAGTACAAAAGAAGTGTGTGCTTGTTTAGATAAGTACTTTGACTGCTATAGTCGCCCACGCAGAGTTATAAGCGACCGTGGATCGTGTTTTACTTCCTTAGACTTTGCAGCTTATTTGTTAGAAAATAATATAGAGCACGTAAAGGTAGCAACAGCGTCTGCTCAGGCAAACGGACAGGTAGAACGCGTTAATCGTGTCCTCAAGTCCATGCTAGGAAAACTTTCTGAACCTGTACAACATGCTGATTGGGCTAGAATGCTGACCAAAGTGGAATATGCTATGAATAACTCCGTTCACTCAAGTACGCATCAAACTCCTTCTGTTCTTTTGTTTGGGGTCGGCCAAAGAGGGCGGGAGATCGATAGTCTATCTGAATATTTGGAAGATAGGGCCAATTTGGAAACAGTCCGAGATTTAACTGCTTTACGTGCAGCTGCTTCTAGTCATATTGAGGTATCTCAGAGTAAGAATTCCGCTTTATTTGATAAAAGACATACGGTACCAAATAATTTCATTGAAGGCGAATATGTTGTAATACGCAATATTGATACCACCATTGGGACCAACAAGAAATTCATTCCTAAGTATCGAGGGCCTTATCAAATCCACAAAGTACTGCCGAATGATCGTTACGTTATTCGTGATATTGATAATTGTCAAATATCTCAACTTCCTTATGATGGCATAATTGAAGCCGCTCGAATTAAGAAGTGGGCAGATTGGAGGACCACCTCCGCTCCCAGGAAAGAAGAGATGCACTGAAAAGCAACACTTGTCAGATGTAATTAGTGTTTTGTGTTTGTGTATGTGTTACTAATCCCGAGTGAGACGCGGGTAATCGTCTTTTGTAGAATATTTATGATCGGGACGATCATTGGTCAGGAATGGCCGAGTTGTAGTATTTTGTGTCTTTTTACTTATGTGTGTTGTATTCATTTTCCCCATTTCAAACCTGGCAGCACTGTGATTGAGTAGTTGATATGTGTGAGAGTAAATCTGTTCATCATTTCCGGTATGAGTGTGAGTATGTGTGTAAAGTATGCATGAAGAAAGTAGGTATAAGAGAAAAAGCCAAGCTAATTGTAACTCGACAACCGACGCGTTCGGACGTAATAAAAACGTTAAAACTAAACCGCGTGTTTTTATCACTCTCTCTCTCTACAAAAAAACAAAAAACCCCCGCCCCCCCCCCCAAAAAAAACACCAACCCCCCCCAACCCCAAAACCAACCATACCCCCCCCCCCCCCTTTTTCCCTTTCTTTTTCCCCCCCAAAAAAAAAAAACACCCCCCCCCCCCCCCCCCCCCCTTATCCTCCCCCCCCACACACCCAACCCCCCCCCTCCCCCACATCCCCATTTTAATCATCGGAACTAAAGGGTGATACGGTCAAAATTTGGTCAAGGGAAAACGCGTGTAAATCGGTGAAGCCAGTTTGCCTTGAACTGCTGCTCGTCCTTAGCAGTTTTTTTGGTCTTCTTTAGGTTCCGCTTGACAATAGCCCAGTATTTCTCAATTGGGCGGAGCTCTGGCGTGTTGGGAGGGTTCTTGTCCTTGGGAACCACCTGCACGTTGTTGGCGGCGTACCACTCCATGGCCTTTTTACCGTAATGGCAAGATGCCAAATCCGGCCAAAACAGTACGGAACAACCGTGTTTCTTCAGGAAAGGCAGCAGACGTTTATTCAAACACTCTTTCACGTAAATTTCTTGGTTGACAGTCCCGGAAGCTATGAAAATGCTGCTTTTCAAGCCACAGGTACGGATGGCTTGCCAAACCAGATATTTCTTTGCGAACTTTGACAGTTTCGTGTGCTTGAAAATATCTGCTACCTTTCCCCTTCCTTTTGCCGTATAAAACTCCTGTCCCGGAAGCTGCTTGTAGTCGGCTTTGACGTAGGTTTCGTCGTCCCTTACCACGCAGTCAAACTTCGTCAGCATCGTCGTGTACAGCCTCCGGGATCGCGCTTTGGCCGTCGTATTTTGTTTATCATCGCGATTTGGAGTCACTACCTTCTTGTAAGTCGATAGTCCGGCTCGTTTTTTGGCTCGATGCACGGTTGTAGACGATACACCCAGCTTATTTGCGGCATCTCGGAGAGATAGGTTAGGGTTTCGCTTGAAACTACCGGCAACTCTCTTTGTCGTCTCAGCGGCTTCCGGTTTTCGATTTCCCCCCGATCCAGACTTCCTGGCTGTCGACAAACGTTCCCCAAACACTTTAATTACATTTGTAACGGTTGATTTGGCAACTTTTAGCGATTTTGCCAACTTTGCGTGGGAGTAGCTCGTATTTTCGCGATGCGCGAGCAAAATTTTGATACGCTGCTCTTCTTGCTTGGACGGCATTTTGACAACTGAAGAGTGAATTCCAAAATCAAAATAGGAGCAACATTCTACACACACACACCTTCAAAATGAGGGGTGTTCAGGTTTTTTAAATGCAAAATTGAAAGAAATACGGCAAGTTGATATTGACCAAATTTTGACCGTATCGCCCTTTACGCTTTCATTCCGCTCGGAAATATCACAGACGAAGCTGTTCATAATGCTTATAGCTTTGGAAGAAACGACAGTATCGGGTTAAGATGCTTCAGCACCCGGTAGATGTGGTGCTATACGTTTTCTTTTTCCGAACTTTGCTACTGGGACTGTTTGCCTTCCGAGCTGGTGGAGCGAGAATGCACCATAAGAGCACCGTGTATTATCCTTACTGCGTTGTAGATGGTTGTGGTCTGTTTGGGAATTCAAAGTCTATTATTGCCGATAGACATCTAGGTCGAAAAAGTGCTAATGGAACGTTGGACCAGCTTTAGGAAGTAAATATGTAAGAAAATTCTTTAGAAAGCATTTGGTGGCTCTTTATGATGATACGGGCCGGTTGTATTTTGTACGATGGTTGAGAGGGCCACTATCTTTAATGCGTAGAAGATACTTATGGATCTGTTGGTTCGTTGGTTGTTCAACGCGCTTTGCCATTTACTCCGGAACGCGGCGTTTAAAGCAATGCCATGTTCAGCCGGGGCGCGGTAATGGAAATTTCAAACAGCACCAGAGAAAAATTCAAACAAACTCTTTAATTGACAAATTGAAAAGGACGGATTTAGTTGACGGGGGAGAAACATGGTTCGCGATTGAACTTGGGCTTTCTTCTTGGTATTCTTGGTTCAGCTACTCGTCGTTGCGGGTGGCCATCTGCAGGTGACGTGGGATAGTTGATTCTTGCCTCGTTGTCACGGGTGGCTTTTTCCCGCCAACTCGTAGGATTTAGCAGCCATGTTTCTCGCAGCGAGGTTGACGACAGCATCGGCAACAATAGCCAACTACACCAACGCCTCTCTGGGCAACGATTGCTCGCCAGTGCTGCAGCCGGCTACGATCCAACTGCAGATCCTACTCTGCACAGCTCCACGACCACCGAAAAACTAATTCAAAATGCGACGGTCTACCCGATATATAACATTCATGGCTGCCTAGGAGACGTTCGTTACTTAAATATGAAGTCTGTGCTAGGAAAGTACTGTGTATTTGGTAAATTTACTCTGAAAAATCGACCTTTTAAGACATCACCTTATATTTGCGTTAATTTAAATAGTTGAATGTTATAAATCAATAGATTTAAATATTGGAATCGAAGCGTAGAAAATGTTTCGATCGATTGGTGCAAACATTTTGTAAATCGATCGTGATATGACTTAGTTATTAACGTTCAAAACCTATATATTTTTCGTGACGCTCCAAATTTTCACAATTCGAACGTGTACCCCAGTATTGAAAACACAGACGTAGTCCTACGTCAAAACAACCGGTTGAATCAACTTTCTTCAATCTGAAAATGGTGTACAAGCTGAAAACAGAAACTTGAAAATTGATATTGTTGATATTGGATTGTTTCTTGAAACCAGGATATTTAAAATAATTGACGTACCCTGGCTTTGTGAACGTGATCCCCAATCACTTCTGCGAGTTGAAAAAAAAAACTGTACGAAGGTGTCGAAGTGCAGGCCTTGATCAACGAATACACTAGAAGTGACAATTTAAGCATGGAGCACTTGCATCAATTTCGACTGGACATGATGAATTTCCACATATGCTGCTGTAATAAAAATTGACCTTACCGACGATACCCTCAAAAAAAAAAACAAAACAAAAAGAATTGACGATACCGACGATACCCTCAGCGATTTAGTTAATGGATCTTATATTCAATATCAGAATAAAAGCCCATCCAACATTTTTTCACCTTATCAAACGATTTGATAACATTATTGATTATGCATCAGTTCAACCAATCAACGACGAGCTCCGGGAATTGAGATTTTCAGTGGCGGACTGAGCTTTTCCGTGTCTACGACAGCTCATTCCAGCTATATTGGCTATACCATATTCGACGGCCACTGTCGAGCGAATTATTTCAATTTTCAATATCAAAAAAACCAATGCCCGCAATCGCACTGCCACATACACCATGAAAGGCATTTTGTCGGCCAAAGAGTACGATAGATCACACAAAAAGCAAAACGAAGTGGTTGAAATTTCATCTAATTTGAAATGTCTGTTCACAAGCGATATGTACAGGGTGCGGCAGAAAATAATGCGAAAATTTGTTCTATTTCTTTCAAATCCCATTTTCAACTAATTCAAGCAATAATATGTACATTTTCGAGTGCAGTTATCTTTATAAGGTCCTTTTAAACAAATTTATTCTATGTGTCCACCATTTTTATTAATAACATCCTCGAGCCGACGCCGGAAGCCAGAGCATGCCTTTCGGACGTAATCCTCCGACATTGACTGCCATGTGCGTGTTATGGTTGACTTCAGGGTTTTCACACTAGGGTGTGATGTTTTGCAGGCTCGTGCTTCAACATATGCCCAAATCGAATAATCCAACGGATTAAGATCTGGACTGCTAGGGGGCCACAAATCCTTCGGCCAAAACTTCATGTTATCGTTCAACCATTGTTGGGTTCGATTGGAAGTGTGACACGGCGCTCCATCCTGCTGTAGGACAACGTTTTGGTCATCGGAGAAGTTGGCCTTCACCCAGGGAAGCACTTGGTCTTTTAAAATACCTATATACACTTCGGTAATGATTTTAACTCCAGCATCAATAAAAACAGGCGGTATTTTCAAACCGTTGGACGCCACCAATCCAAACATCATGACACCAGCCGGATGTTTGGTTTGAAATTTGAATTTCACTTTTTCCGGAACGTTCTATATTTTCTGGCCACAGCATCAATGCTGAAAAGCTTTTCGTCGGAGAACAGGATTATCATTTTTTCCTTCTTCAACAAGGAAAGCAATCTCTTGAAACGAGTCACTCGTAGTTCCTTGACCCGATCCGTAATCAAGTGGCGTTTCACTCTGGTTCTGGAAGATGCATGCAGGTCTTCTTTGGTGATTCGCCGCATGGATTTCTCCGAAATATTGGCTTCCTTTGCAAGTTTTCTTATGGAACACACCGGGTAGCGAGCAATTTTTGCACAGACCGATTTGATCACGTTCGGCGTGCATGCAAAGTGCGGACGTCCGCTTTCCGGCTTCCGCTGCTTAGGACTATCCTGCAGGGATTTTTTTATGCGGTGAACTGTTGCCAAATGGCACCCTACCACCTTGGCAATCTCTTTCGGCTTCTTCTGGGCGAGCAACAAACTGGTGATCACTTCTTTCGCGAACATTTTGACGAATTTGCAATAAAACAAATAGAATGTTTGGATGCAGAACTTGAAAGTAAACATAAACAAATACACTTTCGACCGAAATTAGTCACTAGCTACACGAATTAACCCAATACTCAAGTTTGAACATTTTCGCATTATTTTCTGCCGCACCCTGTACAGCAAAATTTAAGTTGCTCAAGCCTTTGGAATTGATGGATTTTGTAGTAGTGAAGTGAAGGTGAGTTGTTTCTTTAAATTTATGAATGATGGTAATAAACGATTTGCATAGAATTTGTCAAAACATCAAATGTAAAAGATCTAAATATTTGCTTTGTTCATATTTAGTGATTGAAAAATGACAGTGATTTAATCATATGTATGGAAGTGAAAGGAAAGTTGACATTTAAATATACAACTTGAAATTGCAATCTCTTTTGCGTTAGATACTTGTTTTTGCGAAGTTTACAAAACATAATCTCACCTCTACTCGTTTGTCTGCATCGATAAAAAGCGATTTTCAACATTCCATTGAAGCACCTTAAAACCAAAACGAAAACCCTTATACAGACATCTCAATGAGATTGGTACAGACTTTTGAAAAAAGTATCTGGCATCTCTGGACTCCACATTGCGTTTGGGCCTTGCCAAAGGACCGTCATCAACTGCCAAGTAAGCACGGGCTCCGTTCGCACATCGATCATTATTTAGCAATAATTCTTGTTTTATTTGAGAAAGAAAAACCTCCTGGATGTCGGTAAATTACAATATTCTGTTGTCATATGTATACTAATCTGAGGCTCGCTAGGCAAAAAGATTTTCAAGATTGATTTCATCATATTATTATTGTTTTCACGCTGCGCTTCGTCCTTTTCCGCTCACACTATACTAGGTAATCCATGGTTATGCAGAGTAAATTGCGTAGATTAATGCATGCAGTGTGTGTGTTTGTAGTCAATATCTGTATTTATAGTTTCATGTCAAGCAGCGAATCTCTTAAGGTTTGATTATTGTTTTCCATGGTTTCCCCTTTCGTACTGCCTTACAATCTAATAACGGTTTCTTTCCCTTTTCCATTTCCTTTTAGTACGTATTTTGTAAGAAGTAGGATAGTGCTAGGATTACAGAGGTTGGTTGCCTTTTTAGGAAAATGGGTTTCTAGTTTAGTATGTGTGTGTGTGTGTGTGATTTTCTTCTCGTTTTTTAATCGACTGATGTGAGGACAAGTTGCATAATAAATTAGATCAGATTTTCTTGCTTCAATTGATACACTGTGAGTTACATCTAACCGATATTAGAAATTAGGGGAACATCATTTGTTTTTGCTTATCCACGTAAATGCTCCAATTAACATGCAGTAGATTTATCAATAGGGGCTTTCTTTTGCCATCGATGCGTGTCTGGCACGTCAGTGGAGAGAAGGTGGGAGGGAAGATAATGTGATTGGTAGCTTTTTTTTTCATTTAGAATCCAAAATTAAGAAGTACTGGGAGAGACGTTTTGTGAGGCAATGTTGTCGGAGAATTTGAATCATCAATCACAGAGTTTCCAGAGGAGCAACAGCACAACCACAAACGTAGGTTACAGACGGCTTGCTCCACGCAAAATCTTTAATATTTAGTGACTCTCTGTCTTTGACTTTTCCTCCAGTCACTACCAGGATGCGATGGTATTTATTTTTTATCCCGTTGAAGAACCATCCGAGTGTGCTTTTTATTTAAAGGGGTTTCTTTTCGTGCAAAGGCCTTCCAGTAAGGCGCAAGAGGCCTTCAACTAGTACGGTCACCATTGGTACATTCGAAATTTGCAACAGAAAGGGCGTCAGCGAAGTTTCGTCGGGTTGGCGCTTGAATGTTGTGTTCTTGTGCCATACATCGTTCTTGCCTTGCACTCATCTTTGAGTTTCTTGCTTTCCTGATACGCAAGAAGAGGGGTTAGTCAAATGTTTCCGATTATATTCAGTAAGAATACTTTCATGTGAGGTAAATCTGAATCCACTCAATGCATCGATAGAAGTGAAGCAATCGACTAAATGAAGTACCCATCGATGTCTCATTAGTTTGTCCTGGAAACATCAAGTCATGGTTTTTAAGTATTCTAAACGTCTGATTCATGGTCTCCGGAAGCTTCATAAAACCAATATTGTTACTTGGGCTGCGTCACTCCGCTTTGCTTGCAGATTTGAGAGAAATTCAACGGCAACGGTGCAAATAATTTGAACACACGAAACAAAGGCTGATTCAGCGAACGATTCGACTCATACCGAATCTCTTGTTAAACGATCTACGACTGGCAGTCGTGGACAATTACTCAGAGACTCTAAATGGTACATGGATCGTTCGCTAAGCTCTAATTCTTTCACCTTAGTTTACTAATGTGTTCTTTGCCAAAATTGAATTTGTTCCGCAGGGACTATAAAAGGCGACTTTCCCGAGCCAAGAACTCACATTCCCCATCACAATCGGCAATAACCCGCCGTCGCCGTGACATTTCCTCCTCGCTTCTTTCAGTCCCAAGAAGGTTAATTTCCTTTAAACATAAATCACAATTGTTTAATCCTACGATGTATACAACGTTAAAAAAAAATAAATCATGTTATTATCGACAACATTGCCACTCGCATCAACCCGTCAATTTTCCACCCAACCCACCCGGTACCTGCCGACGGCTTAGAAAATCCGTTCGTAGAACAGCAAATAGGCTTGCGTGTTCAGCACCTGTTCTTCGGTCGACTCGCGCACAAGACTATCGGACACGTAGTACCACTTGCCGGGCGGTGGTTCCACGTCCGGTAGGAGTTCCGCCTTCGGTGTGTAGCCCACGGCACCTTCCTCTTCGCCGTCCGAGTTGGTCGTTCCGGTGCTGGATCGACTGCTGGACATACTGGTGGATGAACTGAGTGCATCATCACTGTCGCGGGCGGCGTGGATCATATTGCGGGCCTGCTCTTTGGCCAGTTCCCGATCGAGTTGGCGGGCTTCCTGGTCCTTCTGGTCCAACTCGGATTTTAAGCCTTTCGGAATGAATTCCCACCGCGGATCATCCCGTGTAAGCTGTGGACGGACTTTCACATATGCTACGTAGTGGCCTCCGTGCATGGTGCCCGAGTGTTCCACAATTCCGTACAACGAATAGAGCAGTTTCTTCTGACCGGGCTTAACATTAGGCTGCCTTTTAATTCGGGAACCGCAGAACGGAGCAATGTCCAACACGGTGGGGAAGGTGACGAGTTTGGTAATTTTTCGCAACATTCCACGAGGTCCTACCTGGAAGCGTTTGAGGTGCAGGATGAGGACAGCCGGCGGGGAAGAAATCAGAAATTGTTTGGTGGCATTCGTGTTGACCGATTTGCCGCCCTTGCCATTGATCCGCTCTGTACAGGCATCGCAGCAGACCTTATTACTGCCGGTCATCAGTTCGGCTAACGTAAAACCATTCAAGCAGGATTGAATAGAGCATTCGTTGTCTTCGCATTGGTACCGGGGGGCCAACGTACTTCCCCAGTCGGCATGGCTGTAGGTTCTCTGGCGGCGTGTCTTCAACTTTTTGGCATCTTGCTGATCACCGCTACTGTTCAGCGACATCTTCTCAATCATGTTGACCATTCCCTCGGCAGTCAATCCCAACTCACAAACCACGTTGCCACCCCCAACGCCTTCCTTGTTCGGATTTTCCGGTGTGTCGTCACGCTTTTCCGGCCCAACCAATGGCTGCTGGTTACCGTTTTGATCGATCTGAGCGCTGCCTAGTTTCTTCGGTTGCGCATCATCCGTTAGGTTATCTTCCACATCCGCATCGGACATTCCGTCGTCATCTGCCTCGGACTCTTCGTCGACTCCTCCAACGGCGCCGGAATCCGTTCCCGTATCTTGCCCTACGGCACCCGCTACCGTGGCATTCGAATTGAGCAGGTTTTTGTCCTTCTTGGCAGCGGCACGATTGGCTTTCTTCACACGCCGACGCTCCTTACTGCTCAATGGTTTGGAGGTTGCCATGGAGGAGGAAGAACCAAAGCCATAATCCGGTTCCGGGCTGCCTTTCCGTCGGATTGGATGTTGCGGTTTCTCGACACTCACCGGCAACGAAAGATCCAAGAAGTACTCGTGCCGAGATGATCCGTGGAAGCAATCCTGGCAGGTGAGAGTCGACACGAAGAACCCGCGGAACACCTGCTCTGGACTTAAGATCCGATCGGTTGCCTGCATGTTGTAGAATTTGGCTGCCTCTCTCGAGAGATTATCGGCGATTTGAGGATCGCTATTTTTCTTGAAGCCCAACGAAATCAGGATCACCAGTTGGTATCTGTGGACAAAGGAAGTAAGGTGGATTCATCTTCACAGTGCAGAACGAGATTGAATGTAACTCACCTTCTTAAATCTTCGTTCCTTACGCTCTCCAGTAAATGTCTGAGCAGCTCGTGCGAATCATGTTGCTCGGCACCGGCAAACTGAGGCCACTTGTTGGTCAGTTGGCCCAACAGATTCCTCGGTGAGAAAACGCCTCCACTTGACTGCAGTTCTGTTAATGTTTCGGCAAGAGACTTTGTTAAGTTCCCCCATTCATTTAACTCGCCACAAATCGGTGGCAATTCCGTTTCGGAACCATCCTTCAGTTTCAACAATCCCCCAGGCAGTTCGAATTTTTCGCCTTTCGTAGCCGATTGCTTCAAAACGTCCAACAGGAACGGAGTACGGGCAAGACACTGGAGTACGGCATTGTAAAAGCAAGTGTTGCCTAAGTTGGACAGCCCTCGAACTCGAGGAAGACCATCAATGATGGTGGCATTGGGATCCCTGTAAATGCCCAACTGGAGATCTCGATAGTTTGGTGTCATAATGGGAGCAGTCGATCGATTTTGACTGTTGGATAGCCCCATGGTACTGTTGGTGACGGTCGATCCAGAAGCGACGGGTAGTGGTATGGCATCGCCCATTACCGTCTTCAGGTCGTCGACTGTTGCAATTAGTTTCTGTTGAATATTGGTTATAGTTGGTGGGCCATCCCTGAACTTCTCCGCCTCCCTTTTCACGAACTCAAAGCATTCCGCCAGTTTGGGCATACATTTTGAATTCACCTCGTGGTCGCACTGGTAGCACCAAACTTCGAGACTGGTCGTATTAATCGACAGCGAATGCGATTCCGATCGGGGAGTCTGACAAAAAGCAAAGTTCTAATGAAGAATCCCTTCCACCTTTGTCCCAACGCCAAACCTTACCTCGTAATGATGAAGGGCATGTTTAGCACAGAACCGACCACACAGCTGAGTTCCACACTGAAGGCAAAGCCATAAACTCTGATCGTAGACCGTCTCTTCATCCAAATCTCCATCTCCTGCGCCCTTCGGTGCAACGTTCTTCTCCTCCACGCATTTCAGACACTCCTTTTGCAGACCCGTCGATTTCAGCTTCCTCTTGATCGCGTTCGGATCGATAGCCTTCTTTACGTGGGCGCACTTCTCCCCCCCGGGACCAGTGTGGGGATGCAAAATCGTATCATCGTTAGATTCCGTAGAGGACTCCTCGTCCTTTATCTCATTGCACTTTTTCTTCACCATCGTACACTCGGGATGGCTTCAGCACCTGAAAACCCACCAAACAAAGAATAGATCAATCCACCAGGCGAACGGTGGCTATGGGAGGAGAGACGAAACCTACTCCCCGTTGACCTAGAAAACAACCACAAACACAAAGACCATTGTCTACTTCAGCAGAGCTACTCCTCAACCCCCGGACCATTCCGGACGTGCTTCCACTTTTCACTCGGAACAATCAACACACACCACACGATAGGGACCACTCTCTCCCGTGCTCGGAATATCCATTCATTTCCCCCACCCCAATTGAGGTTAATTGCACCGAAGGAAAAAGAAGTCCAATTCGCGCCGACGGAAGCGCCCAATCCGAGCGAATTTCAACGAAACTCGAAACACCACTTTGTCAACTTACTTTTGCACTACGGATTCTGCAACCGGATCGAGGGTTCAGCGCACAAAATCGACTTTAATAACAACTCAAAGTACATACGGAGCAGAAAGTTTTCATCTTTTGCACTGCCACTTACTTCGACTCGTCGTCGTCAGTTTTTTTTTTTAGACCAGCACAACGCAGGGATGCCAGATACTTTTTTCCAAAGTCTGTATCAATCTCATTGAAATGTCTGTATTTGTCTGTATAAGGGTTTTAGTTTTGGTTTAAAGGTGCTTCAATGGAATGTTGAAAATCGCTTTTTATCGATACTGACAAACGAGTAGAGGTGAGATTATGTTTTGTAAACATCGCAAAAACAAAAATCTATCGCAAAAGAGATTGCAATATCATGTTTTATATATAAATGTCAACTTTCCTTTCACTTTCATACATATGATTAAATCCGTTTCATTATTCAATCACTGAATATGAACAAAACAAAACATTTTGATCTTTTACATCTGATGTTTTTAAAAATTCTAGGCGAATCGTTCATTATTATCATTCATAAATTTAACGAAACAACTCACCTTCACATCACTACTACAAAATTCATACATATCGCTTGTGAACAGGCATTTCAAATAAGATGAAATTTCAACCACTCCGTTTTGCTTTATGTGCGATCTATCGTACTCTTTGACCGACAGAATGCCTTTCATGGTTTATGTGGCAGTGCGATTGCGGGTATTGGGTTTTTTGATATTGTAAATTGAAATAATTCACTCGACAGTGGCCGTCGAATATGGTATAGCCAATATAGCTGAAATGAGCTGTCGTAGACACGGAAAAGCTCAGTCCGCCACTGAAAATCTCAATTCCCGGAGCTCGACGTTGATTGGTTGAACTGATGCATCATCAATAATGTTATCAAATCACTAGTACTCTGATATTGTAAGGATCACTTAACTAAATCGTTGAGGGATCGTCGGTAAGGTCAATTCTTTTGGTTTTTTTTTACGGTATCGTCGGTAAGGTCAATTTTTATTACAGCAGCAAATGTGGAAATTCATCATGTCAACTCGAAATTGATGCAAGTGCTCCGTGCTTAAATTGTCACTTCTAGTGTATTCGTTGATCAAGGCCTGCTCTTCGACACCTTCGTACAGTTTTTCCAACTCGCAGAAGTTATTGGGGATCAGGTTCACAAAGCCAGAGTTCGTCAATTCTTTTAAATATCCTGGTTTCAAGAAACAATCCAATATCAAGAATATCAATTTGCAAGTTTCTGTTTTCAGCTTGTACACCATTGACTTTTCAGATTGAAAAAAGTCGATTCAACCGGTTGATTTTCGGTAAGATGCGATCACGTACAGTTGGTTTGATGGATCGCTGAGATGCTCGTAAAGTTTCTTATTTTTTCATCCTGCTGATGTAACTGAAACATACTTTTAAGACTTCCAGCTTCAAGAACACACTTAACAATTTGGTCCAAAGAAAGCCATCGGGTCGCGGATGAATGTAACATGTTTAAAGGTTTTAGCTCTATTAGGTGCTGCAGTTCGTTGAACTTTGCTCTTTTTAAAGGACTTTTGCTGAAGATGGAATATTCTTACACGCATATTATGCACACAATGCAAATGAATGGCAAATGCAATAGTGCATTAAATTAAATAGTACACCAACGGATTGCTTTCCACCGTGCATAACACTCACTCCATCTCCACCGAACCTTGTTAGCTTATTTTTGTACAAAATCAAAGTCTTCATTAAACTTAGTAATAGGCACTGTGTATCGTAGTGGCAGCGGCTAGATAGTCAGGAAGAAAATGAATATATTGTTTGTCTCAGAAAGTACTAGCACACCGGTCCCAAGCTCGGTCCCAAGCTTAATCATTCGCCCCTAATAACGTTATTCGCACCAACACACCCTCAAATATTCTGTCAAAATAACATAGCGAATCAAAACAAAGCCAAAGATACTAGTACCGAAATGTACTGAAAAGCGCAAGAGTGTATAGCAAGGTGCAGACTGCAAGGTGTACTTCAGACCTAGGGGTTCTACAACAGTGAACCAATTTCAAATTGCTATTTTCATATTGATTGTTGGTAGTAAATAGCATCCGCTTCAGCTAGCTCGAGTACGTGATTAAAAGAATCTCAAATTGACAGTTCATTGCCATTCCAATAGAAAGTCCTCACTACTAAGGCAGTCAATTGGTTCGATTTTAAGATTAAATGGTTTGGACCGCATCATTGCCACCAATTCTTGGTGATGCGATTCGCCAAGGAGTTTCGTCATTATGGCCGTGTTTTTAGTTCGTTTCAGTGCTACGTCTTAGACAAGGGTCAAATAATTGAAAACAGCCTTATAAAACAGCCAAGCACATACTTGTACTTTTACATCCCTCATTGGTTTTTTCGCCAAAAAATGGTCCAACTTCAGACTGTCAATAATTTGCTTACTGTGACGTATGTGACTTTCCATGCGGCCATGTTTTTGCACTTTTGCGGCAATGTTTTTTTTTAAATCTAGAAGTTTGCCGAAATGAATGTCTGTATATGTCTGTAATATTTTCCAAATGTCTGTATAATGTCTGTAATCTGTATGATGTCTGTATGCATGGTGAAATGTCTGTATAAATACAGACATGTCTGTATATCTGGCATCCCTGACCCACCCCCCCAACCCACCCCAAAAATCCCCCCCAACAACATCACCTCTTTCCTCCCCCCCCCCCAACTCCCTATTCTTTTTTTTTTATTCACTACACGGTAATCTCAATTTACGCTATTATGACTATAAAGTATGCTTTTTCGAGGAAAACTGGGACTACGCCAAAAAGGAGTATATTACTTATACTCCCTTTTGCGTAAACTGAATATACGTCAATATGTGCATACTTTTTACTCCTTTTGAAAAGTGTAAAATGCATACTTTTTACTCCTTTTGAAAAGTAAATGTGCATACTTTTTACTCCTTTTGAGAACTTAACAAATGTGTACTTTTTACGCATTTCAAAAAATCAATATTGCCCGAGTATGGCTGCAAACGGTTCAATTCCGAAATTCAAATTAGAAAGTGAAAAAGACATCAATAAATTACAGTCATGTTTATTAATTGAAATTAATACCTATCTAGAGGTTTGGCGCAAAAATTTACTCACGCATATTGTTACAGAGTTGATTAACAGACGTTCTGGAACTATTTATAGCAGCGGCTGGCTAGTCAAGAAGAAAATGAATATAATTTTTTCGCTCAGGAAGTACAAGCACATCGGCTCCAAGCTCGGTCCCAAGCTTAATGATTCGTCCCTAATATTGTATCTCTTATAACTGCATCTGGCCACAGGGCATTGAAGACCTGTTTTGTTTCATATAGTGTTAAACATTTGTAATTACTGACTGGGAAAGCAAATATTTAACTTACCTGTCAACTTCGCGAATACGTCTGTATCCAACGTATTGGATATTTCCTACATTATCTATGCTGCAACAGCCTAAAACAACTCCGGAACTTAAACACGATGCTTACAAAAATGCTATTTTGAAAATGGCGTCTGCATCAAATCACGGGCAGAGTTAATTTTCTTTTTCTCAGCGGTGCCTACTTTTTACGCATTTTTTTGTCACCGTTGACATACTTGAAAAGGCGTAAAAATACTCTTCATTAGTGTATAAAAACTAGTTATTTTTTGACGTATCAACTATAATCTTGAAAATGTGCAAAATATAGTCATAAAATGAGTTTTCCAGATTTACCATGTATTTTTTTTTACAACATATGAGAGTGTGTTGGTGTGTGCTACGTTGTTTGGGGCGGGTAATTGAGCGTGTGAGCGATATTTGTCAAAGTACTACCTGGCCAAAAAAAAAATGTATTTTTTTGGGGACCTCCTGGTTTTAGGGTTAGTCTATGGTTATAGCCTGTTATAAGCCTATCTTGCTGTCGAATTTCTCGTTGAAATTATTTGACAACCGTTGATACATGTTATAGCTCTGTAGACAAGGCATAAGAATATTGCTTATTACTTTCACTTTCAAACACTGGCCAGACTGAGCAGCAGTCTTGAAGAAAACATGAGCGGCGCTGAGCTCTCACTAGTGCGCGTTCATACAATACGCGCTCTCCTTCTCGTGTTTATGTTTACCGAGCACATCACACATGGGAGCAACGGATGAACGCGACGTGTTTGCACTCAGATTCGAGCTCAAGTGCAACTTGCACATCACCCAAGTAACACCACTAGTCATATTCATGTTAATAATACACGTTTTAGACCAAGCTCATGTTTCTTTTCTAACGTCAATAACTTAATTTCATACACGCATATAATCGAAAAAGCGCAATAAATGTAGCATTTTTGAACATATTTTAGGTCATACCAGATGTTTTGTAGAACATCCATTAGACAAATATTATGTTCTATGGATACTTCCAACAGCATGCTTATAACATAATGATATGTTTTGTCAAAGCAAGCACGGTATGAACAAAGTGAAAAAAATATAAACAGGATTTTTAATGACGAAACGATATCGTAGCTAATGGTATTTTACGCGTGGAAGATGATTGTTTATAACTTTTTCAAATAGGAAATTAAAAGTGCTTTACGCATGGAAGTTGTATCAAAATTGTATATGCGGCTCAAGGTTAGCAGTGCAACTTTCCATTTTACCTTCCCTAATTTCATGCGCCATCGATAGGATTAAAAAACGAAGAAGGTACCCCGAATAAATTATTGAATTTTAGTGAGATTTCTTTATGGAATTCACAAAAACCAACATGGCGATTTTCCATGTCTACAGTCCTACAGTACAAGTCTACAACGGGTAAAAACATAAGTAGCACATTTGATTTTCAAATGTTCGTTTTTTCTTTTCTGCGTTTTTTGTTGTGAAATTGAACCGAGTAATGTCAGTATGGATGAAAATACAAATACAATTTTTCTATTATGTTGTGCGTAGCTACATTTCAAAAGACTCCCCCACAAATTAAGCGTAACAATTTATAAAAATTACGAAACAAACTCACAAACTGTTGCTTTATGCTACATTTGAATAAACCCCTATGCCCAATTTGGCTTCTATTTGAATCAGTGAGTGGCATCACAATCTTACATTTAGGTAGTGTTTTATTTTATTCCAGTATTTCAAATAAACATATTTTCAGCCGGCACTGTATTGGTTTCACCATCTATTCTGAATGATTTCTCTATTGCATGAGGATGTTAAAAACATGTTTAAAATTCATCTTGAATGCAACCTAACAACATGTTTACAAACATCTAGCATACACGCTATTTCCAAACAATCCAAAATGAAGTACGTTTGACTCAAATCAGTCAAAAGTATGGATACTCAAAAGTGAGTAAAGATAGTTCGTAGTGGTAAGATGACAAACAGTCACCGATGTTTTGAAGAAGTAAAATTTAAGTTGATTACAACAAAAATGCGCTCGCTGTTCTGGTATCACGTTTGAACCGAATATGTGTGGAAAAACATCATCAAAACCTTTTCAAGACCAGACATGTTTGGTATTTCATCCTCACGACTTTTTTACAACAAACTTCTTATATTCTTGTCAAAGAAGATGTTTCTGGTGTTACTTGGGTATCAACTGCACCATGGTTGATCTAATCGCAGGCATGGTAAAATCAAACGCATTTATAGACAGCTGAAAATTGTTGGTGTTTGCGCTTAATTTAACCATACACTAACTCTAAGACCAGTAGGTCCCGAACAAATACGATTTTTTTCTTGGCTCAGTCAGTACAAGCACATCGGTCCCAAGCTCGGTCCCAAGCTTAATAATACGCCCCTCACAATGAACTCACACGAACACACTCTCAAATATTCTGTCAAAATAACACAGCAAATCAAAACAAAGGCGCAAATATGTATATAGGTGCTGGCTTCAAGGTGTACTTCGGACCAAGGGGTTCTACAAAAGTGAACCAATTTCAAATCGCTAGTTGCATATTGATTGTTGATTTAACCCTCGAAATGGTATACCATTTCGAACTATAGTTTCTACTGCGGTTTTTTTTTGCGTGTACGACGTGTTTAGCAAGAAAAATCTATAAATAGATGCTGATACATATTTTTTTTTCTAGAATGACAAAGAGAGCAGAGAGTATGCTTCCTTAATATTATGCAGTAGTTCTTTGTAATTCTATTGCTCTCTTAGCTCAGAGCAACCGGCACTCAGCGCGAGACTCAGCGTTTAGTCGTGAGAAATGTTGGTTCGAATCTCGATGGAAGGTGAAACACATTTGTGCATATAATAAAATATATCCCTTAAATGTTACGCAGAGATGCCATTTAATAACTGTGGAAAAACATCCTCTAATAAAGAATAACAATGAAAAGATCTAAACTCAATTAGAAATTTTAAACCTTTTTGATGTTTTTTTTTTTAAATATCCCAAGCTCTATGTATGCTTTCAAAAATGCAATGAAACATGTCAGAAGAAGTAGTAATTCAACTGCTGAAAAAGTAACTATGCCCTAAATATACATGTTTTAGGGTTTCAATAAAGCATGTACTCTAGCTTTGATTCAACAGGAGTGGGGCCCTTTTTGACTTTAATTCTTGGAAACTTTTTCAAACAGACGTATGTCATTTTGTAAACAAAGAGGGGAAGTAAGATTCAAAAGTAATTTTGTTGTCAATCGTTTGTTTTGAAGCAAGCGAAGCAGGTTCGTAGCGGAAACAACAGTGAATCTGTAGTGCACAAAGTGGTCCCATAACCATCCATTTTGGCACGAAGAACTGAACTTTTTCACTTCTAAGTTATCCTTAGATTTTTTAAAATCATAGCCATGCTCTCAAGTACTACTTTGATCTATTATCTCAACCATCCTGTGCATTGTACATTCTACTGAAACAGACAAAAATGCCATACGAAAAATGTCCGGTAGCCTCGAGGAAATGTATGTAGAATTTCCCTTTTTCCACAAAATTTTTTTGAATTAAAATTTCGAAAATTTCAGTTGAAAACAAAACCACCAAGTTCGTGCAGAATGTCAACCACTTCAGAAATCTGCCTTGCATCGTCCATGGGAACTTTAAGCTTGCTGAAAGCGATGCAATCTTCCGGGTCCGAAAAAGGTTGATCGTTTACGATCGAACATGATCGAGTGTTTGGATCTATTCGAACACCAATGGGAGAGATCCATCGGTAGCAGCGGAAATTACGATCAATGATACCCATGACAGCCATAATAGTGATAACTCCAGACATTTTCGGCAACTGCGTGTTGCTCGTTGTCAGTCGCCTACGCCGGATGACGGACAAGCGGGTGCCAAGCAACGAAGAGTAAGCCGGCGAGGGCACATAAGACGTAAGAAGAATTTCAATTTCGTTATGACAATTGGTTCTTATCTTTTCTCCTGTTTTAGCTATGAATCCGACCTCTGAGAAAAAAAAAGGTTCGAGAAAAGCCTATTAGTCATCTGTCGCGGCTCTGCGGAGGTTGAGTTGGGTATTGTGTTCTAGACAATCTTTGATAAATTTTGATCCCAATTGCAGCCGGCTTCAAATGGCAGCATGACGATCCAGATCTAGTTCACCGCCGCTGCCCGACTGAAGGGCCGTCGGACACGTCAACGAAGGGATCGCAAAAAGAGCGAGACATTCTAATCTCATCTTGGCAAGATGTCCAGTATCAAACGTCTATAACGGTGGTAGTCCTCGTATTTAAAAAAGTTTTCGTCGATGCTGCAGAAATGTTCTACGACTGTATGAAAAAAAAAAAAATAACCACTTCTGAAGACGGTATGTATTCTGAAATTTTCTGTGGATAAATTTATGGTTTCGACTGGGGGTGCGACACATCTAAATCCAGATTCAAGATGATCGAAAAATCCCACGCTAGCGAATCAATCTTTGAAAAATCTTGTTTCAGCTTGTGAATCTTAATCCATCAACTTGCATCGTGCTGCATCTTTTTGCAGTGAATCTTTAAATCGTACATCGCACAAAAGCAAAACAAAAAAAATCCTGCATCTGAGATAGAGTCGCACCCCCTGGGTTTCGAGGGATAATTTTCAGACGCAGAACCTATCCAAAAATAGAAGCTCGTCGTCAACAGAAGTACCACTTCGTCCCAATCCAGTGGATACTACTGCAATGTGTGTGGCTGCGTCGTGAAAGATTTGATCACATCAACATTATTCAGACATGCTGATGAAGGTCGACAGTAGTTCGCTGAACCAGGTTAAAGAGTGGTTCAAGAAAACAGAGGAAAAAGAGGACTACGAGCCTAGTGAAAGAAGCTAAGAAGAAGGACCGCTACCCAGAATACACAAATTGGGAGCTCATGAGAGGAGGCATAGTATAGTAACTCAAGTACTTCTATAGAGTTAAAGTAAGGATAACTATCTTACAAGAAACGTGTTTATTATCAACTACTGACAGAAATCTTTGGGGTTCATAAGTGTGCAACCTCATGTACATATGGCAGTATTCATTAGAGTAACTACCGGTATAAACGTCCTGTCAAGTAGAATAACAACCAACCGCGTTTTCCAACGTTCTGCCGTCGGTTCAGACCGATGTTGATGAGATAACGTTTTCAAATTCTTCATCAGATGCCATTCGCCACTTTGTCTGAAAGTTAGAAAAAATGATTATTTGAATTTTACCTCAATTGTCATGTTTCAACTAATCTTATGAACCGGCCATCCGAAGGTCTGCTATCTTTCAATTGAATTCCTTCATCATTCGACAATCCTCCAGTTTGCGTTTCTTGGTCGCTTTTGTCTTCATCTGGCTTGTGTCTTTATTAATTTTGATGAATTTTCGTTCGGAAAAAGAGAAACCCTCGCACAAAAACTGAACAAGCTTTATTAAATTATTTCCAGCGCGAGATTAATATTTACACGCCCATTTCATTTTACTAAATTTTTGATTACAATTGTATACGATCTCTTTTCTCTCACGGAAATGTTACTCAATTTTCGTTAAAAAGTGGATCTACTCAATTTATGAGTTTACAGCGTTTACATGATTCACTTTCTTTGAAACCCCATTTTTTTTTTTTTTTACAATTTTTTTTGTTAAAAATAAAAAACACAAAATTTTCAAACAAATAAAACCACATCAAAAATATATTTTTAACCTTTGTCGAGTAAACAATTTCCACTTTTAGCCAAACATTTGTTAGTCAAATATTTGCCAAAAATAATCAAAGTGTGATAGTGTAGACAAACAACTTTGACAAACAGCATTATTTGTAACTAGAAAATAAGAAGAATGATTAGTAATTTCCATTTAATTCCAACTACCTTTATTGCTTATCTTGACAGATAGGCGTATTTCGTCTACAATGTGCAGACCAAGGGGCAAGACAGCTTTCTCGTGAGTAACTTTTTCTTCAAAATTACTCAAGATTCATCAAATTTGCACACTTTATGATTTTCTACTCCCCCCAAGATATAGGGTGGTGGGAATGCCAAAAAATGTGTGCGAAAACGAAAAAAAAACAACTTCACTCATATTTGATCATAAAACTCACGTTTGCTCAGAATGCATCAGCTTTCATCAACTTGTATATTTCATAACTCGATCTAAAGTATTCTGGCAGCACTGACTTGAATAAGACGGTGATGACGGTGGCAACCTTGGCAACCAATAACAGCAGTATGTTTACTGTTTGGGAAAATGATTTATTATCGTATCGTAAGAAGCTCTCATTTCAGGCAAGATAGGTCAAAGTATTTGGAAGAGGAATTGGGCCCCGACGTAAATTGTTTAGTATTGTTTCATTTTTGTTTTGTAGGAAAACGCAAAACATATGGAACCACCTCCAAAAAGAGAACAAGCCGGTTCGACCAACTGCAAATATTGAAAACTCCAGTTTTGCGATTGGTCGATCCGGCTTCGTTTTTTTGGAGGTGATCTGTTCGGCATTCATGAAATGCCATATATTGCTATTGTACGGATTGATTAACCCAACCAATTCGACGTTGGCTTCGACTGTGGGAAGTATTGCTGACGCATATTCTATTTGAGGGAACAGGACAAACATCGGAGAGTCGTTTTGATGAAGATTGTGTCGGTATGCGGACACTGATTTGGAGTTCAGAAGCGAAAGTTCTGTAGGATCATTTTAAGTTGCATACTTAGAGGGGGGCCTGATGATGGTGCGACTAATTGATTTTCATATAGGCTGGTCGGCTTCAGGTGAATAGTAGATGGGGGCTGGCAATGAGCTGTGCTTGGGCTGGGTGACCGACACAAGTTCCAACCAAGCTAAAAACAACGCAATCTACACAAATTATTATTAATTAATGACTAGCGGGTGAGGATTACCACAACGTTGATACGGTAACCCTTCACGACAGAGCTTTCTTGTTTTGATTGTGCAATTTCACTGTCAAAACCAAGCTTCACAAAAGGTAGGAATGTTGAATAGCACAATATGAATCCAGTGAATAAGAAATGGTTTTTTTTTACCTAACCTATCCTGAGTCCAAAACAAATATTATGCTTGATATCTACCTCTCCTTTTTCATTCTTCTTAGAGCATCCGTAGCGGTGCGCGACTAAACTATATTTGATCACCCTCACCATCACTTCAAACCGTATCGGGCGCAACTAAAAGCGGTAGCAAAATTGTGGCGCGACTATCGGAAAGCATCGGGCGCTCAAATTTAGCAACGCGATAGTGGCGCCCACGGTAATTTCAATTTACGCTATTATGACTACACGCAAACAAAAACCGCAGTTGAAACTACCATTTCGAGGGTTAAAATGAAATTATGAACGTGTCATAATGTTGGGGCAATGCAGACGATTTATTTAATGGAGGAAACCAGGTAATGCAAAAGTGAGGTTAAACGTCGTAGATAATGCTCTTGAAAAAAGGTTTTTCAAGCAGTTTAAGCAAAGTAATTGGTGATAAAGCTAGCAGAAAATCGTCGATAATGGTCACTTCCATACAGTTTGAAAAATAGCCAGAAAGTTATTACCGATTTCAGTTTTAGATACTACTATGTTTAATCTCACTTCAGCTTTACTTGGATTCAACCATACTTTATTGATACTTTTTATTAATGCAAAAAAATCGGTATTATTTACCCCCTCTCTCCCCTATGTAACAATAAGTAACACGTGACCAGACCCCCCCCTCTAATTACGTAACGCTCACGGACCTCCCCCCCTATTTCTCAATTGTTATAAAAACATCACAAAAACTGTTATTGTTGTTGCTTTTATGTTTAATTCTCATTTGCTTCAAAATTGTAGTATCCAAACAACAGTTCAATCATTTTATTTGTGTAACTTTAAATTGATAAAGATTGCAAACATCAGTCCACTTATTTCATTAAGGTAACTTAGCCTCGGCTTTTTTTTTGCACCGATATTTCACCATGGTCAATACCGTGTGAAAAATGGAAATACTCATGTTGGTGCATCAAATTTAACGCCACTTGATGGAAACAGTTCAAATTTATTTCCTATACTTTTCTAGGCTATGATGAAATTTTTATTACGCTACCTAAATTTTTCACAGAAGTACGTATTTTAGAAATTGGTATGTCCAAAAATGACTTTTTTTACATGTGTTATGAAATCTTCAAATTTATTAACCATACGAAATTTTGTTCACATGAGGTTAATACATTAGTTATATGGCTGTCAAAAATTCAGTCAAAAATGTTTATAATAGACAAAGTTACAAGAGTTTGAACGTGACGTTTTTTGGAAGCAAAATTTTGCTCGGCTTTTTTTGGCTACTGAGTATACTACTTTTTATTTTATTTGAATTTCCATAACATAATCTTTTGAAAAGTAAATAAAATTTATTATTATTTCAATGGTTTTAATATAAATAACAATATATTCATATATATTTTTTGTTACAATTCCACCGCTTAGGTCGAGTCAATGCAAAGGTGCATTGCTCCCAAAAATCTTATTTTTTGATTCTACAATTAGTGCTTTTTGTTTCCAATAGAAGCCGCCTTTGCAGCGCTTTGAGAAACAACAATATTTATTGTTACTAGAAAATAAGAAGAATGATTAGTAATTTCCATTTAATTCCAACTACCTTTATTGCTTATCTTGACAGATACGCGTATTTCGTCTACAATGTGCAGACTTCTTCAGTGTCGTGTATTAATACTCGACTGGAATTAAATGGAAATTACTAATCATTCTTCTTATTTTCTAGTTACAGGTATTCCACTAAACAGCTCACACTCTCCATAATTTATTGTTGGTTCAAAAATAAAATCGGTATAGTTTGAATGAATAAAAATTATGGGTAAACCGTGAGTCAACAATAATATTTGTTATAGTTATACAGAACAATACATTTCTCAGCGTGTAGATGTACCATTTATGGAAAATTGCGCCAATTGGGGATGCAAATCGTCATAAGATACATTTCGTTTAGTAGGTCATATTTCAATAGTACGTCTCCATTTATTGAAGCTTTAGAATTTGGTCTAAAATAAAAAGATAGACATAATTCATTTTCCCTAAAATTGGTTATTTTGTTACGTAACGATTTTAAAACCCCACCTCCCCCATATGTCACAATAAGTAACGGTTTCTCAACCCCCATCCCTCCCCTTCATGCGTTACGTAATTTGTGCACAAAGCCCAATATTATGTAATTTGTGTTTACGCATAATTTGGGTATGTGCACTTTTAAGCGATTATCTTTACTTTTTAACGATCTTTAGGTATTCTCATCTTAGCGTGTGGAGCACTAGTTTAGCAGCGACCGATACAGAATACGGTAACAAAATATAGTAGCGACCGGTGTGAAATTGAGTGACTAAATTAAAATGACAGCTCGATGCGCTAGTATTTTAGTCGCCCAGATAGTTACGCCCGATACGGATGCTCTTATTTTCTAGTTACAGGTATTCCACTAAACAGCATTATTTGGTAAATATTAACGAGACAAATATTTGGCGTTTCGTCAAACAGTGTGATCTCAGCTTAAAGCTTGTATTACACTGTTTGTCCAATAGCCAAATATTTGTCATAGGCAGATAGGCATCTGACAAACATCTATGATCTCTGTCAGCTGTCTAGCTGCCTATGCCAAATATTTGGCTATTGGACAAACAGTGTAATACAAGCTTAAGGCTGTATCAAAATTCACGAATTCATTTTAATTTTTATTTAAATTTGAGAGATGGAAAATAATCGATTAAGTCTGCTACTCGAGCTGACTTATTTCTGACAGATGGGAACTCAATTTTGACATACATCTTATCGAAAGTTTGTTGATCAATCACAAAGAGATTTTAATCGATTAATCGATTATTTTCCATCTGTCAAGTTTTAGTAAAATTAAAATTATTTCGCGAATTGGAACACAGCAAATACAAAATCGTACCATTTCGGATCGCCCAGTATTGGCGATTTTATCCTTTGACATCGGGCAGTTCGAAATGAAACGAACACGCCGCAGTCATCGATCGCGAGCATCGCGAGAGAACGGAGAAGCTGTCAAACCAGTTTTTGTTTGTACACACGTCGCATAATCGCTTGACGATCCGCAAAGTGGCGTCAATTCTTGTTGTTTCGAATGGCACTTTCGCATCATTCCAATACCGATTTTCCAAACGATTTTTACACTGTGTTAAGTTTAAATGTGATCGAAGCTTAGAACCGTTGCCGGACATTAGTTGAAAGATGGAAAACCCGCTCTGCCGCCTCTGCCTGACTCCGAATACCGGTCGGACTCCGCTGTTCGACGAGCTCACCATGAAAGCGAATGTGCTCCTGCTTCAAAAGGTCGTCGAGTGCACTTCCATTCGGGTATGTCTGAAAAGGATGCGGTATTGAATTGTTCCTGCTTAAATTTGAACCTGTTTTTAGCTTACACCTGAAGATGATTATCCCTCGTCGATTTGCGACGAATGCGAGCGAAAGTTAAACGAACTTTCTGCGTTCAAAATCCAATGCATCGTGAACAACGCTTACTACCGGGAGAAGCAAGCGGAGCTGCGAAAAAGTCAGTTGTCCTGCAGTCAGCAACCAACGGAAGTGGTCTGCCTGGATGACGATGACGACGATGAGGAAGAAGCTGATGACCATTATAAGCAAATGTCACCGCATGGTAAAAAGATGAAAATCGAGGAAGTTATAATCGAAGACGATGACGACGACGACGACGACGACGACGGCGGCGAAGAAAAGAAAAATTCAAGGAACTTACAAAACTATGATGGTGAATTTGCAGAGACGGAAGGGTTCAACTTCGATGATTTTGAATTAGTGGAGGGTCAGGAAGTGGAGCAGTCCTACGAACCCGAGGCAGAGATGGACAACAATGCCATTCTGAGTTCGATCCTGCTGGATGCCGAAGAAGACAACGACAGCGGAAATGCCCTTCTCATCGATCAAGGCCACTACGAGAAGGTCTACCCCTATGAGTGCGAGTACTGCCACCACCGTTATTCTTCGTTGACGAAATTGGAATCACACGTAAAAACCCACTCGCAGAACCGGATGAAGTGCTTCATCTGTGGCAAAATGGTCGTGGTTCATCTTTTGCGGCATCTGCGATCCCAACATCCGGGTATGTCATTTCCCGAGCCGGTGCGTTGCTGGCAGTCCAAGTGTTCCCAACTGGATGAGGTGTTCCTGAACGTGGATCAACTGTTGGTCCATATGGAGACGAAAAGACGGAGACGGTAGGACGAGACGTGGTACGTCTGATCAAATCAAGTGCCTTATTGTAAGATAAATGTAGTTGATAAAGACAGAGTTAGTACTTAAGGAGGAAATCATAAGTAATGAGACTGTACATATGAAAAAAATGTGCTCAAAAATTATGCAATAAAGTATTTTATTTTTAAATAAATAGGTATAGATTTTAGGAAAACGATTGGAATTTGTTTTGTGATTGCGTTGACGTACACATGAATAACAGAAAAAAAGAGAAGTCATTTCAAAGAACTAGCGAATCTTGAGACACGGTAAGGGAGATAGGCGATCGATATCGCTTTTGCTCTATCATCAAGTCGTACGCTCATTGTTATCAGTACTTTATTATCGGCGTTTTCGAATAAAAAAAGCTCAATCGGAAGTGAAATCAACGGACAGAAAATCGATGTCATGTTGGTGACAAATGAGCTCGTATTTTGTCATTTTTCAAATATTTGCAGACCTTTAAATGCCGATAAATTCTTGGTCCGATTGATAAGGTTTAGTTTAGCATCCAAAAACGAAATAGACTCAATCTAACCATCAAATATCACGAGTATATACTGAAGAAGGCTCGTAATGCTCCAGAGTAAGTATTTTGAGGTGTTTGCAATTATTGCATTTGTAATGGAATGAAAGTTGTATTGGACGAAATGGGCAGAACCATCGACTGATAAGTATCACAACCGTGGTGACACAATATTGAAGTAAGGGAACAAGAACTCGAGTGGTAACTAAAAAGTGTGTATTCACTTCAGATGCGTAGTAAGGAATCAGACATTTTCACTTGTTGATTGGGTTAAATAAGCAACCGCCCAGTTGGTTGCTAGGTTGCTATGCAGCTCGGTTGCTCCAACATCTGAGGCAGTGTTGCTTTGATCCAACATCTCCCCACTTTTAATCCAACAAGTAGGATCGGAACCTTGCAGGCAGCCGTATCAAACGTCTATCTCGATCAGGAACGGGATCCACAACTGGAGGGGCTGGTACTTCTTCTTCGGATGCTTCGGAATAGAAAGAGTCATCAGATTCAATGGGATTTTCATTCGCAGCAGGAATCTCGGGTTCGTCGTCATCAGCGTTCACATGGCGCCTTGGAAGTTCTGAACTTGAGAGTCCAAATCCGCCGAAGAATACAGATAGAGGTGGTGGATCTTGATGTGAACAATTGTCAGGAACACGTTGCTTCAATTGATTCGCATGGGAACGGATGAGGCGTTGACGGTCTTCTAGGTACACATTATAGTTAACCTTTCCGATTCGCTCTACGATGGTAGCCTTCTCCCAGTTCCACGTGTTGTTTCGATGTTCTTGTGCGTATACTGTTTCACCTGCTGCCACCTGCCGTTTGAGTGTGTTGGAGCTTCACCTTAAATTCATATTTCACCTTAGGAATATTCCACAACCTGTCTATCACCATTGATTGTCATTTATATAAAGCGAAGAAGCAAGAGAGAATTAAAATTTAAAATTAATTAATTAATTAAAATTAAAACTCAACACTGATATTAATATCAAAACAAATAACCCAGTAAAAAAAAAACACACAACATAACATACACTCAAATGTAAAATTACCACCAAAGGATGAAAAGCTTGCTAAATCACTTAAAAAATGTACAAGTTACAAAAACAGAAGACAAAAATAAAATGAAATTAAAGACAAAAAAAAAAAAAAAAATTAAGAGAGAATAAACTGTCATTAAGTTGTACGCAAATGAACAAGCAGCACGCGTTTTACTTTTGCCCGATACCTGTCCGGATTTTGTACTGTCGGTTACAACAGTTTGGCGACGAAAACGGAAAAAAAAACCTACGCAAGGACGAAGAGTCGACACGGAACGGCAGATAACTGCGATACTGGATCGGAAGTTTAATCGTCAAAGCGGATTTCCGACGAACTTTCCACCGGCGGAAGTGAAGCAGCCATTGTTAACCTCCCTAGCGTTGTGGAAGGGGGCTCTTCTGGAAGACGACGGTGTGATTTGTAGGAGACAAACACGCACAACCGCATATACAACAAGTTCCTGTTTGTGTGCAGCAAGAGGATTGCACTTTACTGCTACTGTGTGTTGATACGGATAAATTACTGTCTTTGCTGAGTGCGGTGATTGTTTGGGTGCTGAGCTGTTTTGTTTTTCAAGAGAGAAATGTCGGACGAAGAAAGAAATGCTGCGGCAGTGGCTGCCGCTGATGCTGCTGCTGCCAGACAAGTTGTTGCTGCTGAACAAGTTTCCCCCGTTGCGCCTAATTTCGCCATGGAACCGTTTGAGCAAGGAAAGAGCAAATGGGCGAGATGGGTGAAGCGCTTGGAAGGAAGTTTTCGGATGTTTAATGTGCCACAAAATCGTCATATAGATTACCTCCTGCACTACATGGGGGCTGCTACGCACGATTTGCTGTGTGATCATCTGGGACCTGTTGAGCCTGAGACGAAAACATACGACGAGATTGTTGATACGTTGGGCGCATTCTTCGATCCGGAGCCACTGGAGATGGTTGAGGTGTGGAAATTCCGCACCTGTACACAGAAGGAGGGAGCATCGGTGAAGGAGTTTGTGACGGAATTGCAGCACAACGCGAAGTTTTGTAAATTCGACAACTACCTGACAAAGGAGCTGCGGAACCAGCTGGTCTTCGGCTTGCGATCGAAACGGATCCGATCGCGACTCATCGAGGAGAAGAATCTAACCTTCGAGAGGGCATTCGAGATTTCGCTCTCGATGGAGGCGTCGGGAGAGGGTGCGGAGATTTTCGAGAAGCGATTGCACGATGTGAACTACACCGAGAAACGATCATCAAAGGTAACTAACACTACTAAAAATAAATGTTATCGATGTGGTCATGAAGCCCACCTGGCAAGTGCTTGCCGTCACAAAGATACAGTGTGCAGTTTTTGCAAGAAGGTAGGACACCTCCAGCGGGTGTGCCTAAAATTCCAATCGAGGGGGGAACAGTCGAAATCGACCAAAAACTACAAACAAATGAAATCGAAAAAGAACATGCAAACTAATTTGATAGATGAGGGAAGTAGTTCTGATGAAGAAAGGGAAGGAGAAGTTGAGGATGAATCAGAAGTAGACGAGGTTCTCACTTTGGAGATTTGTAAGGTTGAAAAGTCAAAATCTTTGTCAAAAGTTATCCTACCGTTAAATGTGAACAAAAGGGTCATCCAGTTTGAGGTAGATTGTGGGTCTCCCGTTTCGCTCATGAGCCTTGACGACAAGAAAGTTTATTTGGACGAGTTGTCATTGTATAAAACTGACGTAGAGTTGATAAGTTACTGCGGAAGCAAGATCAATGTTTGCGGTTACGTGAAAGCGGAGGTACAGCACGATGGTGGTTCAAGCTTGTTGCGGTTGTTCATTGTGAAGACAGGACGCCATCCTTTGCTGGGTCGTGAATGGATGCGGGAGCTAAACGTCGATTGGAATGACATCATTCGGAATTCAGTGTCATGCGTGGGAGCTATTGCTGTCCGTACACCTGGTAGATCGATGTCTGGTGCCGTAGGGAATCTGATTGAACAATTCCCTCGTGTGTTTGATTCGTCAGTGGGTACGATTCGGGGCGTTAAGGCTGCACTACACTTCAAGCCGGGCAGCAAACCGGTCTTCATGAAAGCGCGTACAATTCCTTTTGCCATTCGTGAGACAGTGGAGCATGAAATCAAAAGCATGGTCGATAGTGGAATACTGAAGAAGGTGGAGCGTAGTGTCTGGGCGACCCCTGTAGTGCCGGTCATGAAGTCTGCGAGTCGAGTACGTTTGTGCGGCGACTATAAGGTTACGGTTAACAAATGCCTCCTGGTCGACGAACATCCCTTGCCGACCATCGACGAGCTGTTTTCAAATATGGCCGGCGGTCAGAAATTCACGAAGCTGGACCTGGCGCAAGCTTACCTTCAAATGGAGGTAAGAGAGGAAGACCGTGAAGCCCTAACCTTGAACACTCATCTTGGTCTCTACCAACCAACGCGTCTGATGTACGGAGTGTCTTCCGCACCAGCTATTTTTCAGCGGGAGATTTCTCAGCTACTGGCCGATATTCCCGGAGTCTCAGTATTCCTAGATGACATCAAGGTGACTGGCCCAACAGAGAAGGAACATCTTCAACGGCTGAAGATGGTGCTACAGCGGTTGGACCAACATGGTATGCGGTTGAACGTGACAAAGTGTGAATTCTTCGCCGAACGCATCGAGTATTGCGGGTTCGTGGTTGACAAGGAAGGAATACGGAAGATGAAAACCAAAGTGAACGCTATACAGGAGATGCCGAGGCCACGTAACCGTGAACAAGTTAGAGCCTTTGTTGGCCTAATCAATTATTACGGCCGATTCATGAAGAACTTGAGTACCCGGATTTACCCCATCAACAACCTGCTTAAGGAAAATGTCATCTTTAAGTGGGACAATGATTGCGAAAAGGCGTTCTTATGGGTCAAAAAGGAGATGCAGTCGGACAGAATTTCGGCACATTACGACCCAAAGCTTCCACTCGTGCTGGCAACCGACGCTTCGCCGTATGGTGTTGGCGCTGTACTGAGTCATCTATACCCGGACAAAACCGAAAGGCCGATTCACTATGCGTCTCAAACGCTGAACAGATCGCAGCAAAATTACATACAAGTTGACAAAGAGGCGTATGCGATAATTTTCGGAGTAAAAAAGTTTTACCAGTACCTCTATGGTCGAAAATTCATCCTCGTAACCGACAACAAGGCCGTTGCTCAAATTTTGGCACCTCACAAAGGACTTCCAACCTTGAGTGCTTTGCGGATGCAGCACTATGCTGTCTTCCTCGAATCGTTTGATTATGAGATACGGTTTCGGTCTTCGAAGGAGAATGCGAATGCGGACGCAATGTCTCGACTTCCGATCCAAGATGCGAATAACCAAAATAGAGTCGAAGAAGTAGACCTTGCCTGTCACAGCCCAAGAACTTGCGGAATGCACCAAAGGAGACTCCAACGTGAAAATTTTGCTTGAAAGCCTGAAGATAGGAAGAACTGTTGCAGGACGTGACAGATTCGGCATTGACCAAAGTGAATTTGCGATCCAGAAAGGTTGTCTGATGAGAGGTCTTCGAGTATACATCCCTCCTAAACTGCGACGAAGAGTACTGGAAGAGTTGCACATGGGACATTTCGGCGTATCCAGAATGAAATCCTTGGCTCGTTCGTATTGTTGGTGGGAGACCATCGACCGTGATATCGAGGAACTATCGACAAACTGTATAGAATGTGCCAGAGTACGGAAGAATCCTGTAAAATCTACACCGCACTGTTGGGAACAAGCTACAGAACCATTTCAGCGTATCCACATTGATTTTGCCGGACCGTTCCTTGGGTTGTACTTCTTTGTGATCGTGGACTCCTACACAAAGTGGCCGGAGGTCAAGATTATCCCCGATATGACAACGGAAACAACTATCGACCGCCTGCGGGAATATTTTGTGACCTATGGAGTTCCGTCGATAGTCGTCAGTGATCGTGGGGTCCAGTTTACTTCAGACCAGTTCCAGCTTTTCATGAAATGAAATCACATCGCACACAAAATGGGAGCTCCGTATCACCCAGCCACGAACGGCCAGGCCGAACGGTTTGTTCAAACATTCAAAGATAAACTGAAAGCTCTGAAATGCGAACGAAAACATGTCCAATTCGAGCTCCACAAAATTTTGATGGCATATCGGCGAACGGTACACCCAGCAACTGGAAAATCACCGTCAATGCTAGTGTTTGGCAGACAAATGAAGTCCAGACTCGACTTGCTGGTTCCTGCCAGTGTATCAGAAGGTTCATCTCGAGGGGAGGAAGAGAGTGTTCGACGTTTTAACGTGAACGAAAGAGAAGCTGCCCGAGACTTTCTGGGATCATCCAAGTGGCAGTTCGGCACAGTGACTGAACGGATGGGGAAACTGCATTATATGATTGAGTTGGACGACGGTAGAATCTGGAAGCGGCACGTGGATCAGATGAGAGCAGGACCTTCGAAGCAAAACACCGAAACTGACACCTGGCCGGAGCTATTCAATAGACCTCGCCGGGATGCAATGAGTGATAAGTCCAGTCCTCCAATTATAACCAGCAATACTGTACAATTTGAGGCTGCTCTTCAACAACAAACGGATCCCTCCAACATTTCACCAGCACCGGTCCCGGAGATGACTGCTGCATCTTCAAAAGTGGCTGTTCCGAGCGCAACGCGAAAGGTTCCGAGCGAAACGCGAGTAAGAGCCCAGATTGTAGACCGGTCCGCACAAGATACAAATGAAACACCTCGTAGATCGACAAGAGTTAGGAAGCCACCAAAACGGCTAGACCTCTGATGACCCATGTAACTAACAATACTAACCATTTATGTTGAATTCGATGTATGTTAGGGCACAGTTCTGTTAAGGGGGGGAAAGCTGTTGGAGCTTCACCTTAAATTCATATTTCACCTTAGAAATATTCCACAACCTGTCTATCACCATTGATTGTCATTTATATGAAGCGAAGAAGCAAGAGAGAATAAACTGTCATTAAGTTGTACGCAAATGAACAAGCAGCACGCGTTTTACTTTTGCCCGATACCTGTCCGGATTTTCTACTGTCGGTTACAACAGAGTGCACCATGCTTCTTATTGAAAGCTGCATTTTGCTTCTCTGCTTTGTCGGAGGATGTTGATGGAGCTTCTGTTGGCGGTTTCAGCAGTGAGAAAACAGTTCGTATTGGCCTCTGGAACATCATTTCGGCAGGAGATTTTCCACCTAAGTCGCTTGAAGGAGTGGTGCGATATACTTGGAGAAAAACTTGCAGTGCTTCTTCTAGAGTCTCTCCTCCCGAACGAATTTTCCGTAAACTTCGCTTTAGGGTATCCACAAATCGCTCTGCCAGTCCATTTGATTGAGGGTGGTAAGGGGCTGTACGAATGTGGTTGATGCCGAGGTTTTCACAGAATGTCTGGAATTCATGGCTGGTAAATTGAGTTCCGTTGTCGGATACAATGGTTTCCGGAACGCCGAATGTAGAAAACGTCTGTTTGAGGAGCTTGATTGTCGTTTTTGAGGTGATCGTCCGAGTCGCAAACACTTCTGGCCATTTTGTATACGGATCGACAACCACGAGGAAATACATTCCGTCGACAGGACCTGCATAATCCAAGTGGATGCGTGACCAAGGCTTCGATGGAACTGGCCATGATTCGAGAGTCGTCTTGGGTGGACTTTTTCCTGCGGCAGAACAGGGTGAACATCGCTTGACGAAATCTTCTATGTCCTTGTCAATTCCGGGCCAGTAGATGAAATTTCGAGCGATTGCCTTCATTCGTACTATCCCTGGATGACCACGGTGAAATTGCTTCAAAATCTGCCGTCGAAACTTGTCGGGTACCACCACTCTGTCGTGGAACATCAGGCAGTCGTTGACTAGACTGAGCGATTCCCGCCTGTGGTAGTAGGGAAGTGCTTCTGGATTAGTGATTGAAGCTTGATTGTTTGGCCATCCTTCGCGTATGTACTTCGTAAATAGCTGCAATGTTTTGCTTGATCTGGTAGCTTTTTGAAGAGCATCGAAAGATATGGGTACCTTGTCCACAGTGTCCGTCAGAATGCTTGCCATGTCTTCTTCTAGAGTAACTGCAGCAACTACGTACTCCTCTTCTGGTCGAATGTTGCGATCGATGAGCCTTGACAACATGTCTGCACAGCCAAAGTAGTTGGTAGCCACATGCTGAATCTGGAAATCGTAGTTCAGAAGAGTCAGCGCTCATCGCTGTAGCCGGTTTGCGGTGTGAAGTGGTATGCCCTTTTTTGATCCAAAAATCGATAGTAAAGGCTTATGGTCCGTTAATAGCGTGAAACGTCGTCCCAGCAGGTACTTGCGGAATTTCGTAACAGCGTACACCAGAGCAAGTGCCTCCTTCTCCGGTTGACCATAATTCTGCTCCGCTGGTGTGAGTGAGCGTGATGCATGTTGGATTGCCTTCAAACTGCCATTCGGGAACTCATGGAATATAACTGCACCAATACCTGTGCTTGATGCGTCGGTTGCAACAATCATCGGTAGCTTGGGGTCATAATGAGTTAACAGCAACTTTGATTGAAGAATCTTCTTGAATTCATCGAAAGACTGTTGGCATTCCGAATTCCACTCCCACTTGACACCTTGTTTCAGCAGCTTGTCCATTGGGTGTCGCAAACTGTGCATGTTCCGAACAAATCTTCCATAGAAATTGATTGCTCCAAGGAAATATCGAAGCTCGGAAATGTTGGTCGGAGGTGGAATCGATGCAATGGCCTTCAGTTTCTCAGGATCCGGACGTATGCCTTGAGGGTCGACAATGTGTCCTAGATATCCAATTTCCGTTTGGTAGAAACTGCACTTCTCTAGCTTGATGTGGAAACCCTATTCTTGCAAACGGCTGAGTAGCATGTTGAGTGAAGCATTGTGTGACCTCCAGTCTTTTCCGAAAATGATCAAATCATCGATGAACGAACGAATTCCCGGAAAATCTGCTATCATGCCATCTATCAAACGCTGAAATGCTCCTGGTGCCGATTTCACTCCTGGAGCGAGTCTGTTGAACCGGAACAATCCTCTGTGGGTGTTGATAGTGAGGAGCTTCTTGGAGTCATCATCCACTTCTACTTGCAGATATGCATCTGACAAGTCAATGATGCTGAACACGGTGCTTCAGTTGAGTTGCGAACTGCTACAATCGGCGCTGCCCACTCTGAGAAGTCAACTGGTGTAATGATTCCAAGATTCTGCAGGCCGGTTAGTTCGGCGTCAACGAGTGGAACCGTGTTGAAAGGAACCGGTCGCTTGGAACAAAATACGGGCTTGGCATCAGGTTTAAGGAAAAGCTTCACTTTGGTCTTTGTGCAGTGACCCAACGATTCGTCGAAAACTTGAGCGTGCTTTGCTTGAAGTTGTTGAAGTGAATTGTTGGTTGATGGCTTGTTTTCAGATCCAATGTGGTTGCAGATTGCGTCGAACGGTATTGACCACAGGTTGAACAGGTCGATCCATTCTATGCCCAGAACATTGAGATCAGGAACAAAACATCTTGCTTGCTTCACAACGCCATTGATAGCCGCATCACACTGGAACTTACCGATCAGATCTAGAGGCTCACCGGACGCATTAACAGCTTCTATTGAGGGTAGCTTTGCTTCTGGCTTCTTAAGCATCATCCAGGTTGATTCGGAGATCACTGTGATATCGCTTGCTGAATCCAACTGGAGTGAAACTGCAACGCCGTTGATTGATGTCGTTACAAATTTTCTCTTCCTGCTTTGATTCGCAATTTGATTCACGATGAAAACGCTTCTGGTTTGCGTGGCTGATCCGTTCTTCTTTCCCTTGTAACGTTTGTCTTGAGGTGGTTTGGATGAACTGTCTGTAGCTTTCTTGATGCAGCCACAGTACCTCTCCTTATAGCCAGTTCGATTGCACGTCTTGCATTGAAAACGGACCGTCACGAACAAAGTGCATTTGGCCGCATTGCCAACAGGGAGTACGGGTGTCTTCGATTCCATCTTCATCAAATGCTGGTGAGGCTTACCGGGTTTCTTCTCCGAGACTGCACGTACGGATGACTTCAAGCTTGATTGCTGCTCGATCATCTATGTGTCCGCTTTCAGGTTTACGAGGCGTTGAAACTCGTCGATGAGCGTCTGGAGTGTTACCGGATGTTCCGCCGTTTCGCCTTCGATGCGTGATAGGAGTAAAGCTCGGATGTCTGAATATCGAGGAGCTTTGAGTCCGCAAACGAACACTAAGCACTTGAACTGGTCAGCAAGATCGACCTATGGAACCTTCTGGAACTCGAATTCTTCCACAGCTCTGTTCACCATGCCGCCATAGCTGATTTTGTCATCGCCTTCCGACTTGACTAGCTGCAGACACTGGAACCGTCGGTGGAAAATAAGGATTGCATGCCGAAAATCTTCTTGAGTGTTGAGATGGTTTTGGCGAACTGAAGATCCTTGGGTAGCTTCGGAAGAATGTAATTCACGTATCGGCTATAAGATGCGGTATCCAGCTTCCTTAGGAGTAACCGAACTTTGGCAGCGTCGTCCAAATTCCTGGCATCACTCTCGAATAGCTCCGTGTACCGGGAAAACCACTTCTCGAATGTAATCCCGTTGTCCGGATCGAAGGTGAATTCACTGATGTTGGTCGATAGCGCTTCTAAGATTTGCTCCAACATCTGAGGCTGTGTTGCTTTGATCCAACATCGACCATGCATAGGCTGCCCAGCAGACACAATCTCGATGGAACAAGCGGAGGAATCAACCGTGAGACTTTTCGGACGCGTGTTTATAAATGATGCTGAAACGAGCTAATACACTTTATAACTTGTATTTGCGAACGTTAGCTTGGGAATGAAATGAAAAATGTATTATATTCAAAGGTATGCACTTTTTCTCTTTTCGCCTCTCGCCGCACCACAGATATGTGAAAAGATATCGCACTTCCACACTCCTCCTCGATGTCTTTAGCGGCTACTGGACTCGGCCAATCCCATCATCGTCGAGAACTGCTTCTGCTTCAAACAACCCTGTGGTTTGGTAAGAATATCAGCAATCATTGATTCTGACGGACAGTACTGAACAACTACCACACCTTAATCCGACATGTTTGTAGCAAAATACTAGAAGAGCGATCAACCGAGACAAAGTCGATACAGCTGATATTGTCCTCGAAAACAGTAGTCGGACCATTCTGCTTTTCCTCGAAGTCTTCGAGCAGCTTGCGAAGCCACAGTAGCTCCCTGCAAGCCTCTGACAAGGCAACGTATTCCGCTTCCATACTCGAGAGTGATACGTTGGTTTGTTTGCGGCTGGCCCGACAGATAGTTGCTTGTCCGAACTGGAATAAACATCCAGTGTTGGATTTGCGGTCATCCGTGTCGCCGTCCCAGTCGGCATCGCTATAGTTTTGGTGGTTCACTGCTGATTCACGCTAGCTTGAGCTTCAGCTGCATCCAATCCGTTTCCGAAGGTCCACTCATCCTACGACCAAGAATCGACACACTTGCCGACACATAAGGTCGTGTATTAACAGCTACGTAGAGTAACGCCCCGATTAAACACTGGTACTGTTTGTTATCAGGTAACGCCTTGCTTTCTTCATGGCTCCGGAAGTATCCTGTATCGAGAGGAATCTTTGAACCCTTAGCGCGTTCGAGGTTGAACCGACTAGCAATCTTCATTATGTATCCTTGCTGGTCTAACGAATAGTAACCTTCACAATCTTTGCAGACTTGAATCCCCAGGAAGTAACGGACTTCTTCAAGGGATGACAGCTTTAGCTTCTTCTTCAACGCGTACTCCAGTTTATCGAATTCTACTTCAGACCTACATCGTTCACATAAATGAAAAGATATATCAGTCCTTCGGGAGCCCGTTTTGTAAACAAACATGGATCCGTTCTTGCTTGCTTGAACCCAATCGCCTCAAGTATATCACGAATAGTTTAGTTTCACACTCGCGCTCCTTGTTTCACCCCATAGAGGCTACACTGAAGTCTACATACTAGTTTCTCCTGACCTGGCTTCTCGAAACCCTTGGGTTGCCGCAAATACAGCTCCTCCTTCAGCTGCCCGTGCAAGTATGCACTCTTCACATCCAAATGGCGAACGTTCATTCGTTTCTGACCGGCAATAGTCAGCAGGATCCTTAGCGTCGTTTGAGTAGCCACCAGTGCGAAAACAGTCATAATCGACGCCGTACTGTTGCGAGAAGCCCTGCGCAGCCAAGCGGGCCTTGTACTTGATGACGTTACCAGCGCTGGCCTCCTTCTTCTTATAGACCCACTTATTGCCGATTGCTTTTCGGCCAACTGGCCTTTCGACCAGCGTCCACGTATCATTGTGCATCAGTGAGTCATACTCCTCCTGCATCGCAGCTTCCCACAAATCCTTCTGCGAGCTTTGAACTGCTTCTTCGTAGCTTCCCGGATCATCTTCCACAACCATTGCCACGTCAACAACAAAATCCTGAAGTCTCTTCGGTAGAACGCCTGTGGTTGAACGCTTTTGTCTACTAGACGCTGATGGTACAGCGCGGCCGTCGTCCAATACTTGATCATCCCAGCCGTAGAACTCTTCATCGAAATCGTGCTCAGATCCCCCTTGATGTGAATGGTCTTCCTGAAGTGAATCCTCTTCCTGCGACTGCTTTTCTTGAGTACCTGCTTCATCCTGAACTGCACCTTCGTCGCCTATCGCTGCTGGCCACTCGTAATCGTCCCCGGTTTCGTCCAAGGTAATCGCTTCCGGTTCCATCACGTGAGAACCGTTCCGTTGCTCGATGAAGCGCGCATCGCATCTGCGATCCTCACAGTATCCGACAAAGACAAGCTTCTGTGCTTTGTAGTCCAATTTGACCCACGTAACATCCGGAATATACACATCCGCCGGACATCCGAACACCCGAAGCTTCAACACAGGTTTGTTTCCGAACCATCTTTCGAACGATGTCTTATAAACGACACAAGAAGGGAGGCGATTTTGGATGTAGGCGGCAGTCATAATCGCCTCACCCCAATATTTCTTATGGAGGTTTGCATCAAGCAACATACAAGTTGCCATCTCCTGCAACGTACGGTTTTTGCGTTCAGCCACACCGTTCTGCTGCGGGCTGTATGCAGTGGTGTACTGCGCTTGAATCCCCTCCTCCTCAAAGAATGTCTGCAACTTGCTGTTGACGTATTTGCCTCCTCCATCCGTCCTAATCACGCATGGTGCCCTTCCGAAACGTGTTTTGACGTGACCAACGTACCGTTTTATGCAACCAGCTACATCTGACTTCTGCCGCAATGAACATACAACGGTATAGCGGCTAAAGTCATCGATGAGCGTTATCAGGTACCGACTGCCCCCGGGGTCACAATCGCCATGGGTCCACATACGTCGGTATGCACCAGGTCAAGTATTCTGTCAACTCTACTATCAGAGGCTGTAGGGAATGAAGTACGTGGAAGCTTACCTTTGAGGCAGTCCTCACAAACCTGCCGTAATCCGCAATCCTGCATCTTGAATCCTACTCCGAGATTTCCTGCCTTCAGCTGTTCCAGGACCGCAGGATCACGGTGGCCAAACCGTCGATGCCAAATGTGCTGGCAGTTTGGCAGATGCTGCAGCTCCACACTCAGCTTCGCGTATTCCACGGTCTTCAAAACAAACAAGTTCCCGTTCAGCTCTCCCAACGCAACTGTCCCAACAAACATCGGTGTTGAATTAGAGCTTGTTCAAACAAATTTGGAGAAGCTATTCAGCTATGCTAGAAGATGTGGGGCATAAGCAAGACGACCCGTTGCGAGCCTACCATCAATTCATCATTGTGTCAATACAGATGCACGTGTGTTGCCTTGGGGTGCGCTGACACTCATAATAACGCACTCGTTCGGCCATCAGTGAACGAAGGCTCCCATGCCCCGACATCGCCCTCTTTCGTCCGCAGACAGTCCCACGGGTAAGACGTGGCTCCAATAGCTCCGGCGTGTCAGATAACCCCAAGCTGCAGCTCAAGATTCAACAGAAGAAACAGCTGAATAGCTTCTCCAAATTTGCTTGAACAAGCTCTAATTCAACACCGATGTTTGTTGCGGTCTTACCGGCTTCGCTCACTATAGAACATGCTGGCCCAACAAAGTTCACTACAAAACCTTTCTTCGTCAGCTTTCTAACCGATATCAATCCACTGTCTAGCGCCGGTATGAAGAGCACTTCCATCAACTTCACTTCAAGCACATCTCCTTCTTTGTTCACGCATTTTACGAACCCTTCACCGATACCAAATGATTTCGAGGTAGAACCGTCAGCGAGTACCACCTGCGCCTGCTTGCTTTCATCCAACCGGCTGAAGAAAGCCCGATCGTTGGTCATATGACACAAGCAGCCACTGTCAATGTACCAACAACCCTCATCGGAACACATCCTTTTCGGCCGTCAATTTGGCTTTCGCGTCGTTTTTCTTTGTCTTCGATCTACCCGCACTAGCACTACTCGCACTACCACTTCCCGATTCTGCTTCACTTCTCTTCTGCTGAAGCTACAACCAGAGACGGAAATACTTACGGTAATGGCCAGGCTTCTGGCAGTGGAAACACAGCCATTTCTTCTGCTCCCTATATTCCATCTTCATTCCCTCTTCATTCGACACTGAACCGCGCTCCTTTCGCCGCTGATACTCGTCTTGCAACTTTTGCTTTACGAGCGGCATTGTCATATCTGTTTCCGGCCGGCTCTCCAACGCCGTCACCAGACTGCTGTATGACTCCGGTAGACTCCGAAGTATCATTGCAATTTGCAACGATTCTTCGGGCGCTTGGCAAATGAAAAACTCCTCCCAAGTCATACAAATGCTTCTCCAAATCTTCACCATCACCGTAATTGGAGCTACAAATTTTCTTTAGTAAAGACACACGCGACGTAACGGTTGTTTTTTAATGATACTGCTTCAAAAGGTTCCACACGTCTTTGGCCGAACCCGCGTCTCTAACCAAGTTGAGTTGGTTGTCTTCCAGATACAAAACAATCACCGCATGACACTTCATATCGTCTTTCTTCCAAGCATTGGTTACCGGTTCCGGTTTTGCATCGACAACAACGTACCACCGTTCTTCTCTCTTCAACAGCATCTCGATTCGAGTTTTCCAAATTGAATAATTTTAATTATTCAATCTGGGAAATAGAAATTTCTCACTCATGGTCCCGTTCCTATTCACTTAACACCTCCGACGAATCAAAACAACCGTCTGAATGTATGTGTTCGTTTTTGTTCACACCGAATGGTTTCTATACACACACTAGCGTGGTGACCTGCACGATGCTGAAGACGAACACTGTTTGCTACTGCCAAACTAATACACTGGCAGCCACTTAAGCACAATTCGAGGCATCGCTGCTGCTACGCAGCAATCAGCCACCGAAGACAAAATGGCTCCTCTTGAAATTTCACTCGAACCAAACGCCTACGAAACAGTTCTCTCAACTTTCACCATCGATCTGGGCCCATAACCTATTGGACGAAATGGGCAGAACCATCGACCATGCACAGGCTACCCAGCAGACACAATCTCGACGGAACAAGCGGACGAATCAACCGTGAGACTTTTCGGACGCGTGTTTATAAATGATGGTGAAACACATCCACACAGATATGTGGAAAGATATCGCACTTCCACAAGTTGAACTGTACTGCTTGAGTGGTTGATAATGAATGATGTTTTATTTTCCTAACAAAGTAGTTGCTTACATAGGTATATGGAATCGAGGATTATCATGATTTGCCAACGTTCCTCCCTAATCTTCGATTCTTATTAATTGCTTGAATGCGTGCATCTTCAGATTCAACAAAGCCTTCGTAAATCCGTCTGCAGGCTGATCCTTGGTATATAAATATATGGGTCACTTCAACAGCTCCTTGTTCCAAAGCGTCCTTCACAAAATGGTAACAAATGTTTTTTGTCCTCGGATCGTACCCTTGGTTTCGGGCGACACGGATGGCGGATTGATGATCGATATGAATGGGATCATGCTGCCTCCAAACAATAGCGAGTGAGGGGTCTTACAACCAGAAAGCCTCTTGGATGGTACGAGCAAGAGCGACATATTCAGCTTCACACGTCGAAAGTGCTACTGTAGTCTGCCGTTTCACGTTCCAGGATCTTGCTCCTCCCATAGAGATGAACTCGTATCCGGGAGTCGACTTTCTTGAGCCTATATCTCCTCCCTAATCCGCATCTGGATAGGCAGTTAGTTCATTTTTGCCACCAGCCATATTCCTTGCTCCGTCATAACACTGCCCTCTACAGTTGGACAGCGGCAAACCAAACCGGATGAGGGATGAGGGTAGCGGCAGTCGACGTGGACGCGGCGTTGAAAGTGGCGAAGGAGAAGGTGGGATGGTCCATATGCCATTTAAACTACACCAGCCGCCGAAGGCATGCTTCAGATGCCTAGAGAGCGGGCACATGTCCTGGGAGTGCAAAGGCCCAGATAGGAGCAACATGTGCAGCAGGTGTGGCAGCACTAGCCGCGGGATTGCAAAGGTCCCCCCAAATGCTTGATGTGCGCCAGGAAACCGGACGATAAGCACGTCATGGGTCAAGTGCCCGGCCGCTAAGGGTATTCCAATGAGCCAACCGTAATGCAGGTAACCCAACTAAATCTGAACCACTGTGAGGCCGCCCAGCAACTGTTGTGTCAGACTGTTAGCGAGTCGGCATCGGATATCGCCATAATTTCCGACCCATACCGCATCTCAGCCGGCAACGGAAACTGGTTTGCGGACAGGTCCAATATGGTGACATTATGGACGACGGGCAAGTACCCGGTTCAGGAGGTTGTGTCCATCACAAACGAAGGCTTCGTGGTTGTAAAAGTGAATGGAGTGTTCCTCTGCAGCTGCTACGCACCGCCAAGATGGTCGATCGAACAGTTTTCCAATATGCTTGATCGGATGACAACGGAGCTAACTGGCCCAAACCCGTTGGTAATAGCGAGGGACTTCAACGCTTGGGCGCTCGAGTGGGGGAGCCGCCTTACCAACCCTAGGGGCCAGATTCTTCTGGAGGCCTTGGCTAGGCTCAATGTGGACCTAGCCAACGTGGGTACCAAGAGTACCTACCATAGAAACGGAGCGGAATCGATCATCGATATAACATTCAGCAGTCCTGGGATGCTTAGCAATTGGAGGGTGGATGATGGATACACCCATAGACCCCACTTGGCGGTTCGTTATTGTATCGTCCACAATACAAGGCAGCGCGCGGAAGGAGGAGCATCCACTCCATTCCCCTGCAGATGGAGGACGTGCTACTTCGATGTAGAGACTTTTGAAGAGGCGCTTGAGAGGGAACGAAACTTACGTGAAACCCAGGAACCTTGCGGTGAACGACTCGTTATGAAACTTACACGAGCGTGCGATGCGACCATGCCGAGGGAAGTCAAACCGACGAATGGAAGATCGCCGGTGTATTGGTGGACGGAGTCGATCGCCGACCTCCGAAGAACATGCCTTCACGCAAGACGGAGGGTGCAAAGAGCGCGGTCAGACGCCGATAGAATCGAGCGTAGAGGGGCGCTAGTCTCCGCGAAGGCCGCACTAAAGACGGAGATAAAGGCCAGCAAGCGAGCCTGCTTCGAGGGTCTGTGTCAGAAGGCCAATACGAATCCGTGGGGTGACGCCTATCGGATAGTAATAGCCAAAACCAGAGGATCGGCGGCTCCAACCGAGCCACGACCCAAGTCCATGCCCCCCCGCCGCCGTAGATGTGTCCCATGACCAGCGTTCCAATATCCCAGACCTTAACGCTGTCATAGCGATGGAAGGGTGGACGGCTCAGCCGAACACCCGTGACCACGTGGGCACTGACAACGGCCCAACGGGGGTCGGCGACGAGGCGACGGTGACGAATGATGAACTCATTGCGATAGCAAAGTCGCTAAAGGTGAACAAAGCGCCCGGACCGGATGGTATTCCGAACCTGGCCATCAAGACGGCTATCTTGCTGGATCCCGAAATGTTCAGGGTGGTGACATAGACTAACTCTAAGACCAGTAGGTCCCGAACAAATACGATTTTTTTCTTGGCTCAGTCAGTACTAGCACATCGGTCCCAAGCTAAATAATGCGCCCCTAATAATGAACTCACACGAACACACTCTCAAATATTCTGTCAAAATAACACAGCAAATCAAAACAAAGGCGCAAATATGTATAGTTAGGTGCTAGCTTCAAGGTGTACTTCGGACCAAGGGGTTCTACAACAGTGAACCAATTTCCAATCGCTAGTTGCATATTGATTGTTGGTGGTGATGCAAAAGTGTCTGGACGAGGGCGTCTTCCCGGACGCCTGGAAAATTCGCCTGGAAAATTGCTACCAAAGACAGGTAAGCCACCAGGAGATCCATCGGCATATAGACCTATATGTCTGATGGATACAGCGGGTAAGGTGCTCGAGAGGGTAATCCTCAACAGACTGACAACATACACGGAGGGTATAGGCGGTCTGTCTAATAATCAGTTTGGCTTCCGTAAAGGGATGTCGTCGGTGGACTTGGTGACGGTCTTGGTGAGGTGGCAATCCAGCGCAAGAGGCGAGGAGTACTGTACTGTGCGGTGGTCACCCTTGACGTGAGGAATGCATTCAATAGCGCCAGTTGGGCGGCTATCGCCGACTCGCTCCAACGCCTTCAGGTTCCTGGGTACCTGTACAAGATTCTCGGAAGCTACTTCCAGAATCGCGTACTGGTATACAATACAGAGGCAGGCCAGAAACGTGTGCAGATCACCGCAGGCGTCCCACAAGGTTCGATCCTGGGTCCGGTGTTATGGAACACGATGTACGACGAGTTACTGCGGCTTGAGTTCCCGAGCGGGGTGAAGATAGTCGGGTTCGCGGACGACATCACCCTAGAGATATGTGGCGAATCCATCGAGGAGGTCGAGTTAACGGCCTTACACTCCATTGGCATTGTGGAGAGATGGATGAGCTCCAGGCAATTGGAGCTAGCCCACCATAAGACCGAGGTCACGGTGGTGAATAATCGGAAATCGGAGCAACATGCGACGATAAGTGCAGGTAACTGCACAATAGAATCGAAGAGGTTCTTGAGGTATCTTGAGGTTATGATCGACGATAAGCTGTCCTTTGTCAGTCACGTCGATTACGTTTGCAAGAAAGCCTCTATGGCTATATCGGCATTATCCCGCATGATGTCGAATAGCTCGGCGGATGTAAGCGTAAACTCCTGGCCAGTGTCGCCCTGTCCATACTTAGGTACGGCGGGCCGGCATGGATCACCGCCTTGAGTACCAAGAGCTACGCAAGTAAGCTAGAGAGTACACACAGGCTTATGTGCCTAAGAGTGGTGAGTGCATACCGAACGGTATCACGTGACGCGGTCTGCGTCCTAGCGGGGATGATGCCAATAGGCATCGTCATAAAAGAGGACGTAGAGTGCTTCAAGCAACGTGGAACAAGAGGTATTCGAAAGACCACTAGAGCCGCATCTATGGTTAAGTGGCAAAGGGAATGGAACAACTCCACCAAAGGTCGGTGGACCCACCGAATAATCCCGGAATTAACCGGGTGGGTCGGTAGGCGACACGGTAAAGTGAACTTCCACTTAACGCAGATATTGTCTGGCCACGGCTGTTTTAGACAATACCTGCACAAATATGGGCATGCACAGTCCTCCGCATGCAGCGAGTGCGCGGGAGTCGAGGAAACTGCGGAACATGTGTTCATCGCATGTCCTCGCTTTGACGGCGCGAGATCCGGCATGATTGCCGTAAGCGGTCACGACACGACTCCGGATAATTTGGTCCAGAGGATGTGCCAGGACCAGGACGTCGGGGACGCGGTATGCGTAGCAGCCTCCCAGATCGTCCTCGATCTTCAACAAAAATGGCGAAACGACCAAAGGCAGGTCGCAGGGATCACCTAACTACTAAAGCTCTAAGTAGTTAGACATAGTGGGTGCTTAAGAAGCACAATAGCCCCCTCCCCGAAGTAATACCGAAAGGTGGTCCCGGGGAGGGTCCAGGGCTTAAGGCACGGGTGGATTTTTAGTGGTCGAGGAGTTGGCACCCTCATCCCCACACCCTGAGTTCTTCAGGTGTCTGGTGCAAAAAGTGCTCCCCCCTCCCAAAGTTGGCGCCTATGATTGTAAAACTGCGCCTCATCAAAATGATTCAATGCGAAGGCGAACTTCCACAAGTGTTCTCGCACTACTGGAGATATATATATATTTTGGCGCAATGCTCAGTAAATTTATGTTTCTTTGTCCACGTTACGCATGCTAGGATTATCTCCAGCCAGTCAAAATATCCCATTGTACATCGCTACACATATGATTTCCTGTCAACCAATAGTTAAAATTACAGCAAAACATTGGAGGTCCGAGTCAAAAACATGTGCCATACAAAGCGGTGGGGTACTCCTTCCACCGTCGCGACGCCAACCTGTCGAAGCAGCAGCGGTGTCGAATCGATAAGAATACAATTTTGCGCCTCGTTATCAATCGGAGCAGTACCTACATATTTATCCAATCACGCTTGGTGGTGCGCATGTATTGACTGCACCAAAGTGGAGTATCGGTACTTGAGTAACCCACCTACTGATGCCCACATCTGGCTACAGAAGGGTTTGTGTATTTGTAAAATTGCCAAAACTTGTACATCGGATTGGTGGAAGGCCCCCATAAAATGACCACCGATAAACAAAAGCTCACCTCAGTTACCATTGACATTGGACGACAGGGAAATTGTGTTATGTGTCAGTGTCTGCTTGGTAAGACGCGACATATTTCAGATTTCGAATTCCGCTGGGTGGAAAAGTGTGCGTCAAAAAATATGGCACTTGAAAGATCGTGTCGATTCCTCGCGTGTCACTCGCGCCTAGTAGTTTGATTGTTTAGTATCTTCATTACAAGCGGCGCGGTTGGGCGTGCGCTCGAACTATCTAACGAGCGGGTTTCGGAGTGCGTCCGTCCCTAGCAGACTGCGTGCGGTTTCCTTGGGAAAATGCATGGTTTGCTACCAGTGAACACGGTGAACATGTTTGAGAAATATTGGATGAAGATTTGTCACTAGAAAGGAGCGAAAGCTGCAAGTTTTTCGAAGAGTATCGATTCACACAGTCAACGGAAAAGAAATGGTAAGCGAAGTAAACAACTTTCAATTATAAAACAATCAACACTGAACTTCGCCTCATGAATATGATCTGCAACGTGTTTATTATTGTTCTAAATTTGCAAACAAAAATCACGCCTCCAGCGCGATCATAAATTCAATCATTAATTAACGAAACTTGACAGCGGAGTTGATCCCGCCGGGCCCACGTTTGCAATCCGATCTACCGGGGAGATATTTTGGACAAAGTTCAAACTCGTAAAAATACCGTCGTCGTCATTCGGGCATCCAATCAATTCGAATCAATTGAGGAGCGACCGGAGGACGACGCGCCGGAGTTGTTTGTGATAAGTTCGTTGCAGCAGTGATGTGATTGGTGGCGCTAGAGCGTGCACACGTGCCTTTTTTTTAAAGCGCTGAATCGGAAATCAGAACTTTCATCCGCACGCGCATGCTCCTGGTGACATAATGCAAAATTTTCCAATCTAGAAGCTAGAATCTGGTCGGCTGAGAGTGAAACATTGTAGATACAAGCTTGGAGACATAAATAGTAAACAAACAGAATCGCCACTAGTGATGCCAAAACGCGGATACAATGGTGACAATTGTTTTCGTTGAACTGGGAGAAGCGATTTAGTTTCGATAGTTAGAATTTAATAAGTATATGGACGATAATGCTTGCATTGAGCGCAAACCGTTGATGGGATCATAACATCATCGACAGATGAGAGTGCGCGTGATGAAATCCTCGGATCGGACAAGTGTCAACAAACAATCGCTGCTTTTGTTGCTCCAGCATTGACAAGCGTAACTCCGACAAATCGACCGCAATTGGCGAACAAACGTGGATGTGATTTTCCATGTAAACCCTTTGTGTAATCGAGCCGATTTGAATTCTTAAAAACTAGCCTGTCGGTGATATCGAGTGGTACTTGCTGGCACCTATTCACCGGAAATCAGATGTTTGACTTTTGATAAAGCGCTATCGTGCGCATTACAAGTGCCAGGAAAAGTACGGAAGCGGTAATGAAACTACGGCTCATAATTATGTTCGCAGAACCCACCAAGAATCAAAGTTCCATTTTTTCGATTTCATTTCTTTTTAATCCAGTTGAAAATGAAAAATACGATCTCAAAATAGCCCTCCAGAGATAGAATAGCAGGGTTATTCGAACATTCCCTGCATGAGAACTAAGATGGCCATCACCAGGACTGTTATCGACGTCTGATATTCCACTATGTTGACATGGAATTGCATATTTCCGCATCGATTCATCCGTCAATATCCACGTTGTGTGATTGATTCGGGATTGACCAACACAATTTCGGGAACGCCAATCAACGGCGTATCATGACGATTAGATTGGGGATTTTTATTGCAATATACCAATATACCAAGGTTTTTTAAGTCATTCGTAGGAAACGACGCTGATTAGCCTGAAGCTTACACAACAGTTGATGAATGAGCTTTGGAGTGTGCCATTTTGAGATGATTTGTTTCAGTCCATTACAAATACGAAATTTGGAGGGTAGATAATCTCTCATTTTATTACTTCGATAATTTTACTTCGATAATGGACGCGTTGATAGCTGCAAGCGCGTTTTACCCCTTGCTACCAAGGCCTCGTATCGGCGTTGAGTAAACCTTGGAATACCGAGTATTTCGAGGAATTTTTTTTTAATATTAAATATTCTTTTCCTAATTGTTTTCAGTCAAAACATTTGACAAATGGATAATCCAAAAACCCATTTTTCCGATTGATTTTTGAACAGTTTGTATAAATTTTTCTTGATAAAGGAATCCACTACACAGATAAAAAGAAACATTGTATTTTTTGCGTGATCTAATGCACATAAAGGGAATGCTAGATTTGGCAGAAAATAATGGGAATTTCATGTAAATTTTAGCCTGATAACGCCTGAATCTAGCCTGTTGTATGAAAGAATGCAAACATTGTTGTATGGCGCATGAAAAATTGCAAACAATTTCGTCGTTTACGCCACCTTTGGCTTGAAATCAAACGATGTGAAATTTTACGCGCTTGTTAAAATTCATTATTTTTTTCTATGTAGCTTAAAACCCGATTCAAAATAAATTTGGACGCATTCAAGTGATCATAGCTCAAAAATTAAACAACATACACGGTTGATCAAAACGTCAAACAAAAGGGTATTTATTCAGCTTTCAAATATACAACAACTTATTACATTTCACCGTTTCGAACGAACTGTCGCACTTTACTTGTGATCGATGCCATCATGATCTGCACAGTCGCTGGTGACACTGTACCGGCGAACTTATTCCACTTCAAACGCATTTGTTGTGCATTTGTCACTTCTCTACCGCATCTTAGAAGTTTTCGCTTGACAATTGCCCAATATTTTTCGTTTGGTCTGAACTCAGGGCAATTCGGAGGATTAATCTCTTTGGCGACGAAATTAACATTGTTTGCAGCATACCATTCTAGTACCTCCTTAGAGTAGTGGCAGCTGGCTGGATCCGACCAAAACATAACGTTGGTCTTGTGTTGCCGAATGAAGGGTAAAATCCGCTTTTACAGACACTCTTTAATGTAAACCATACATACTTTTTACAGCACTATAAACAAGTCAACCTCCTAAAGATTGGACTCGGAAAAAATGCGACACTTTGTTTTGGGTGTAACTTTTGATCGCGTGAGTAAAAATTAATGAAATTTTGGGTAACACTAGATTAGAGCGATATGTTTATGTGTGTACAATTTTATCGTGATCTCAAATAGTTTTCAAGATGCATTCGAAACAAGAAGAGCTACGCCAGCAAATCTTGGGCGCGGTGATCGATAATCCTGGTCAGTCGCACAGATGGATCGGCAAAAGGCTTGAAATCCACCATTCATTTTGTCCCGCGTTGTGAAGATGTTCCAGGAGACAAAGACCATCGAGCGGCGCGCTGGAAGCGGCCGAAAACCGAAAACGGAATACCCAGAGAAGGCGCGGAAGATAAGGCAGTACTTTAAGAATAACCCGAACCTTTACACCCGAGACGTGGCCAAAAAGGTCAATTCGTCAAAGTGGTTCGCCAGCAGAGCATAAAGCGGGCTGAGCTACGTGTTTTTAAGGTCAGAAAGGCGCCAAACTGGACTGACAAGCAAAACACGGTGGCCAAATTGCGTGCGCGGAAGCTGTACCGTGAGTGGCTGGTCAAGCCAGGCTGTCTCGTCATGGACGACGAGACATATATCAAGGCGGACACCAAACAAATCCCCGGCTTCGAGTTTTTTGTCGGTACGTCCCGCATGGAGGTTCCGGAAAAGTTCCGGAAGAGAAAAATGGACAAATTCGCGAAGAAGTACCTGTTGTGGCACGTGATCTGCGAGTGCGGACGGTACAGCAAGCCGTTCGTTACAACCGGCACCATAAACGGGCAGATTTATCGAAAGGAATGCTTGCTGCCCTTCCTCGCTTCGTGCCATTACGCCAAGCCTGTAATGGATTGGTACGAAGCGAAGGGCGTTAATGTGGTCCCGAAGGAGGCGAACCCGCCAAATACACCAGAACTTCATCCGATCGAAAAGTTTTGGGCGATAATGAAGAAGAAGTTGAAGAAAAGCGGAAAAACATTCAAAACCGATGAAGCTTTGAAGAAAAACTGGGAGAAATTGTGTAAGAAAGATGGACAAAACCTCGCCCAAGATCTCATGATCTTGTTAAGAGAAATGTACGAGCATTGAGCTTGGGGGAGGAAATTCAAAAAAAAAATATGCCAAAACATAGCTTATATATAGTTATTTAATCCCTGAAAATTTGAGAAGTATCCGATTTAAAATGAATTTTTGGTGATCATTTGTGTGTGTCTCATTTTTTCCGAGTCCAGTCTTTATCTTAAGTTTCTTCAAGATTGTATAGTTTTGACGGGTTTTAAGTTTCTGAATTTCAAAACGAAATTAAGACCCGTCAAAACGAAATTAAGTTTCTTCAAAATTTAAATTAGAACTCGTCAAAATTAAATTTAAACCCTTCAAAACTACCTACAAGATTGCGGAGCAAAGCTCTGCTATACAATCTTGAAGAAACTTAAGACCCGTCAAAACAACCGGCAAGCGCTAACCAGAAGGTTAATACCTCCGATTGCATTATACCGGGCAAACGCATCTAAGGAGCATTTTTCCAAAGTTTAAGGAGCATTTCCCCAAAAAAGAAGGGTGCATTTACCCTGCTGCGCACCATGCTTGGGTAATCTTTGCTCCTGTTTAAAACACCCATTTGCGGTTACCGAACATCGTTGAAGTATCCTTCTGCAAATGCTTTTCCAGGACCTCTTTTACGTAGTATGCTCAAAAAAAAAAAAATTTCTTATCAATGAAAAGCAGTGGTGGAGGACCTTCCGCAGAAATCGCTCCCCAAACCATGACCAGAAGTATAATTTTGCAAGCGTTGAACTGCGCGAATAGAAGTAGGTATATCCTGAATACTCGCTGCGTAGACCCTGTCATTTTGAGCGTTGACTTGCTGCAATACTGAAATTTTTCTCATCCGAAAACACAATCATGGAATCACCGTGCTGACGAAGTAATTCGCGACAACGAATGACTCTGTTCTTCTTGTTGGCTTCCGAAAGTCCATGAATTTTTTCTTTTCTTGTACGGCACCGATCTCAAATCCTCTTTGAGAACTGATCCGATAGCTTTCCTGGAGACATCCAGCCAGTGAGCCAGTTTATATGAAGAACGACAAGGATTTCGGCCAATTCGCTCACACACCGCCTTTCCAAGCCGTTTTGTACGTACACTCCCAAGTAACAATTTTAGTTTTATTCCAGCCGTATAGCACTCCTCCCGGCTTTGTTGATAAAACTACATTCAAAACTGTTTTGTCTACCAACACCTCTACTATGCTTCTTTAAAGCCGAAATTTGTACAAAGTGGACCACGTCATAGACGGTTGTGAAAACAAGTTCATAAAACCTTTATAAGAACATAAAGATTTTGAAAATTTTCTAGTGAAAGATGTTATGACCACTTGAGAACCTTCATAAAACCTATTGGCTGCCATGAAAACCAGAATGCGGCCAAATGGCCACAGCTGTCAAACTTCACTGTGAAATCGAGGTTGTTTTTTGTTGTTCTGCTTTGTTCGATTCTCTACTGTTCTGATTAATTTAGCAGTAAAAAAGAGGTCTAGTGTTGCGGGAAATTTTGTTTGATAGCAAAATATCCAAAATAAATTGTGTTTTCTACAGCACATTATGCTCCAAATTATATGCGCAATTATTTTTATGGTGAATATTGGCGCGATAAGAGCCGAAAATTAATGCGCCTCGGAAATTATGCGAATTTACAACAACATAAATCAAATTTAAAAAATATATTCTATAAATAAATAATGAATTTCCTGAAAATTGCTTGGACATGCCGAAATAAGTCTCCGATCTACAGTTTATTTGCATACCATTGAAAATTAGATGTATTTATTTTTCCACATTTCAATTATTTCTTATATTTCAATATGGCGATTGGAAAAAAATCACAGTTTTGCCATAAAGCCAATTTTTTTTCGCAACGACTATTATAAAACTATTTGGTCTTATGGTGACTTCCTTCAATGCCAATTTGCCGTTTAATGCATTTACTGGAGGCAAAATGGTTTTAAAAATGCTTTTTAACTGACCATAATAAGATAAAATAAATGAGTCCTAAAACGGCAATTCAATACAGCATTTAACGAGTTCATAAAGTCGAAATAAAACCTGATAGGAGTACAGGGTGCGGCAGAAAATAATGTGAAAATTTGTTCTATTTCTTTCAAATCCCATTTTCAACTAATTCAAGCAATAATATCAACATTTTCGAGTGCAGTTATCTTTATAAAGTCCTTTTAAACAAATTTATTCAATGTGTCCTCCATTTTTATTAATAACATCCTCGAGCCGACGCCGGAAGCCAGAGCATGCCTTTCGGACGTAGTCCTCCGATATTGACTGCCATGTGCGTGTTATGGTTGACCTCAGGGTTTTCACACTAGGGTGTGATGTTTTGCAGGCTCGTGCTTCAACATATGCCCAAATCGAATAATCCAACGGATTAAGATCTGGACTGCTAGGGGGCCACAAATCCTTCGGCCAAAACTTCATGTTATCGTTCAACCATTGTTGGGTTCGATTGGACGTGTGACACGGCGCTCCATCCTGCTGTAGGACAACGTTTTGGTCCTCGGAGAAGTTGGCCTTCACCCAGGGAAGCACTTGGTCCTTTAAAATACCGATATACACTTCGGTATTGATTTTAACTCCAGCATCAATGAAAACAGGCGGCATTTTCAAACCGTTGGACGCAACCCAGGCCAAACATCATGACACCAGCCGGATGTTTGGTTTGAAATTTGAATTTCACTTTTTCCGGAACGTTCTCCATTTTCTGCGGTGAAATGAACCGGTCCGTGCGGCTGTTGGCCACAGCATCGATGCTGAAAAGCTTTTCGTCGGAGAACAGGATTATCATTTTTTCCTTCTTCAACAAGGAAAGCAATCTCTTGGAACGAGTCACTCGTAGTTCCTTGACCCGGTCCGTAATCAAGTGGCGTTTCACTCTGGCTCTGGAAGATGCATGCAGGTCTTCTTTGATGATTCTCCGCATGGATTTCTCCGAAATATTGGCATCCTTTGCAAGTTTTCTCATGGAACGCACCGGGTTGCGAGCAATTTTTTCACGGACCGATTTGATCACGTTCGGCGTGCGTGCGTTTCCCGGCTTCCGCTGCTTAGGACCATCCTGCAGGGCCTTTTTTATGCGGTAAACTGTTGCCAAATGGCACCCTACCACCTTGGCAATCTATTTCGGCTTCTTCTGGGCGAGCAACAAACTGGTGATCACTTCTTTCGCGAACATTTTGACGAATTTGCAATAAAACAAATAGAATGTTTGGATGCAGCACTTGAAAGTAAACATAAACAAATACACTTTCGACAAAAATTAGTCACTAGCTACACGAATTAACCCAATACTCAAGTTTGAACATTTTCGCATTATTTTCTGCCGCACCCTGTATCCGAAAGCCTCTTCAGAATTATTAAGTAGACTTTCCAGAAGCATCGGGAAGGCTTTCCAGGTCCATCTGAGAGACTTCTCAGAGCCATCTGAGAAACTTCTATGAACAATATGAGAGGCTTTTCAGAACTTTCTGAGAAAACTCAACGTAAGAAAAAGTTTCAGTTCTTCCATCTCTGCTCTCGTTCCGAGGTATTCGCGACCCAACCGATCAAACCGCTAGAAGTTAAATCGGAATGCCAGCATCAGCCGCTTCAGGTGCTCAAGGTCGACCACATTTCTTCGGCCTGCTTTCCCCCTGAACAAAGTACGATTTGATTTGCACTTTCAGCTGATGTTTACAGTAGGGTTCCCATTTGACCGCGCAGCGTCCGGGACGTGCCCTTTTTGCATTGGTTTGAAAGAGTCAGCTGAGTTTACTCGGACTGTTTCACACCAACGCAGATCCGCGCCGGATCGTGCACGGCACGGCGCAACAGAAACTCTGCTTTCACCCACCTTCGTGTGCACTTCCGTTTCGTTTTACTCAATTTTTGAGTACACTATCTATCTGTAAACTTGAGTAGATCCACTTTTTACGAAAATTGAGTAACATTTAGATATTTAGTATACAATTGTACTCAAATATTGAGTAAAATGAAACGGGAGTGTATGTAAGCCGTGGCAAAAAATGAAAGGATTTATGTTTGTCTTAGAGGGGGAAAGAAAACCCGACTGGTTTGATTGAGATGGAGTCCAATTCCAAGGCGCATCTTCGCCATCTTCACGCGGGCCAACGGCTTTGTTAGACCATCGGCCACCATTCGGTCACTGGGACAATAGCGAACGTCCATCACACCGTCGTTGACTAACTCCTTCACGTAGTTGTAGCGAACGTCGGTGTGTTTCGTCCTTTTGCTACCGCCGGTCGATTTGAGCATTGCTATACAGCTCTGGTTGTCTTCATGGACTACTACTGGACCAGGAACATCTTCTCCTACGTCCTTCAGCATCCACATCAGCTCACGGCTGGCCTCGGAAAGCGCCACGTATTCCGCTTCGGTAGATGAAAGGGTGACGCATGGTTGTTTTCGAGCTGCCCAACTGAATGATCCTCCGAGACGAAAGACGAAACCGGTGTTCGATTTCCGGTATGTTTTGTCACCCACCCAGTCCGCATCGACGTATGCTTCTAGCGGTTCGGATAAACCCAGTTGTAGGCTCAGATTTGCTGTTGACTTTAAGTACCGAAGCGTCCATTTGGCTTCGGTCCAATCTGCTTCCGTTGATCGACTCACTTTGCGACCTAGGATCGAGGCACTGATTGCGATGTCCGGTCTCGTATTAACCGCAACGTACAGTAGAGCGCCCACCGGGCTCTGGAACTCGTCGTTCCTAGGCATAAAGACTGTATTCGATGAAATTTGGACACACAAAATAGGTCACCAAAAATTTTCCTTGAGCCCGATTCTTTTCAAACTTTCTGGAAATAAAGTACTACTAAATGGTTAAGTTTTGACATCATTGGTTTATTGAACCTCTTCTCCCAACCCAAATGCCCGCACCTTTGCCTTGACTCCTTTCATCAAATTTTGGGCAATGATAGGACCGACTTGCTTACTTACTTTTAACCACACTTTCTTTAGTTCAAGTTCTTTTTCTATCAGTTTTGGAGTTTAAACGAGCTTTGCCTTCATGATTGCCCAAAATTTTTCAATTGGGCGAAGTTCCGGAGTGTTTGTAGGGTTGACGTCTTTTGGTACAAAAACTACATTATTATCTTTGTACCAGTCTAAGACAGACCGGGCATAGTGGCAAGATGCCAAATCCGGCCAAAACAGTGTCGGGCCATCGTGAGATCTCAAGAAGGGCAGAAGTCGTTTTTGGAGGCATTCGTCCTTGTAGATTTGTCCGCTGACGGTCCCAGAGGTGATGAAGGGCTGACTCATTTTGCCACATCCGCAGATCGCTTGCCAGACAAGGAATTTGTTGGCGAATTTCGACAGTTTCTTCTTCCGTACACTCTCCGGAACGGCCAACTTAGAGGTGGCGACGTAGTGTTCCTGTCCTGGCATTTGTTTGGTGTCGGCTTTAATGTAGGTCTCATCGTCCATCACAATGCAGAACGGTTTTGTGAGCCACTCCCTGTACAGTTTTCTTGCACGAGTTTTGGCCACCGAGTTCTGTTTATAGCTCCGGTTCGGTGCCTTCTGGACCTTGTACACATGTAATCCAGAACGTTTCAATGTGTTCTGCACAAAACAAACTGAAACATTCGCCTTTTTCGCAACATCCCTGATCGAAATATTGGGATAATGCTTAAATTGGTTCAATACCATCCTGGCCTTCTCCGGATTTGATGTGCCACGTTTTTTGCGACTACCATTTTTCCGCTTGGTTGTCTTACGGTCCTTGAACGTTTTGATCACATGAGATACGGTTGAATGTGCGATTCCGAGCTGTTTTCCGATCCATCGATGAGAGGCGTTTGGGTTTTCGAAGTGAGTGCCCAAAATTTGTGGGCGCACTATTTCTTCATTCGAAGCCATCACTGAAATCACTCGACCGATATTCACGAAACTCATTACACAATTGACACAACACAATGAAATACATTCAGTTAAAATTTCAATAATTTTTACCCACATGCTAAAAAGTTACGAACAATTGCGTGTGTCCAAATTTCATCGAATACAGTCCTTAGGATCTCTTAGAGGGAGAAAGAAAACCCGACTGGTTTGATTGAGAACTTAAGGGTTTTATTTATAATTCAAAATCTTACAGACTACTTTGATTGGTTCTTACAACCACCGATCTCCATCAGTTTGAAAAACCATAGCCTGCGTCGATCTAATCGTAACATAAATCTAGGTAGGTTCTCTTTAGCAACGAGCTGGTCGCTTGCACTAGGGTTACTAGCCCAGGTTTTAACTATAGGACTGTGTTTGTAATGACAAAATCAAGATCGCACTATATTAATGATACGATATCTTATATGCGGTTGAACAAATGCCTATAATTTCTTTATAATTTTCTCAATAATGAGCGTGACTAGAAGCGCTTAAACTAGAAAAGATTCTTTGATTTAACCATAATCAACCAGCCGCCTCCTCCATCTGTCAGTAATCGAAGTGAAGACAACCACTTCTACTGACGCCAAAAATTAAATCACCTCATTGGCAGGCATATGCTGTCATAACGGGGTGTACACACGCTCTCTCTTTCTCTCTCGTGTTTACGTACTTCCATATTAGGAAAGTGTTTGCGGGTAACGAGAGAGGGGAAGAGGTGGTCAAATAGTGTGATCTTCGGCGCTGCTGCTACTCCTACCGTTTCTCGCGGATAGCGCGCGCGATTCAGTTATCAAATGACTGCGAACTGGCAATGATATCATTTTTCTTCGGTCGTCGGTGCGGGTGGACTCTCGTGGGTAAAAATGTGAAGAAGAGCCCGAGCGGGCAGTTGGAAGCATCTTTACGAATGGTGGAGGCTTCTTCGATTTGTGCGTGCAGTGAAAGTTGAATATCGGCGAAGATTTTATCGATCCTAGATCGCAGCTACAGGGAGATGGAAAGGACAAGAAACTGAATTTTGAATGCTTCTGAGATGTGTTTGTACTGCGTGGTCACTTCTTTTGGCTGTTTGGTGAAGTTGTTTTGTAGAAATCATGTGCTCTATAATTTTTTCTGCAAATGATCGTCATTTATTGTGGAAAAAGTGGTACAGGAGATACCCAGGTGTAACCTTCCATGTTTGTAGGCAGTAAGTGCAAACCAAATGAAGTGTGAATAATTCCAACCAAGTGCTAAAAATGCTGCCATCAAACGGGATGAGTGTATGTTCGTCAACAACGCTGCGAGCCGAAAAATGTTATCTTTGAAATGTGTTGTCAACAAATCGAAATCATTCCGAGTATAATCATCTTTCGTTTGCTAAGGTTTGGAAGTTCGCCTGTTGGGGTAGCATTTTAACCGTGAAGCAAAGGCCTGTTATAACGTTTCGAATAAAATGGGACTCGGAAATCGTTGATTTGTTTGAAAGCATAACCCGAGTTACATTTTTTAGTAAATGCAAAAGTTGGCTTCGGCAATTTTAGTCTGTTTTAGGCATCCTTTTGAAACCTTTTTCTACAAGAACCTTAAATTTTAGTGAAAATATGATAACGTTTGCAGTTTTGGCTTCCGTTTGATTAGTTAAAGTTTTCCTAATATTATAAAATAATTACCTCCGAAATGCCAGGGATGGGTGGCCGAATAAAACAACACTGAAAATGCATGATTATACTCATCACTTCCATACTGCTTTTTTTTGTTTCACTGAGAACTAATTACTTTTCTAGAGTATTGATCACTCAAGTAGCTTTACTGACCACTTATATTGCAGAAAAAGCACCATTTCTACCCAAAAAAGTTATAAAAATGATAAATGATAAATCTTATTTTTCTAAATTTTATATTTCATCGGTAGCCACTTTTGATGAGTGTTCCTGGTTGCAAGAAAGGCAAAATATTCTTGGTTCAGAGTTTTGTTGACTTTTAATATTAGTAACCATATATCTAGGCATTACTCAACCCATAATCACATAAAAGTTCAAAATACAACAATTTAATTGTACATGTTGCATATAATTTTCAGTCGTATAAACGCTATAATTATACATAATTTTTAATTTCTTCCTTTAGAAGGGAAGTAAAGCCGTTGGCCCTGACCTATGATTTGATGAGTTTGATATGTAGGGTGGCGTGACGAACCAACCTCAGGCTGAAAGTCACGTAAATACGAAAAAAAAACACACCCAAATTTGAATATACAATTCTCGAATAAATCATGATAAGGTTCTTGGAGCAAAGTATAAGAGTGACCGCTTTGGTTGAGTGATGAATGTGAACTAACGTTTATTTAACAATTTCTTAATCTAAGAAGTGTATCGAATATAAGCTATCCACATACATTTGCGTTGTACGCATGTATTTGTGATGGTTTTTTATGCTCTGAACACTGCATGCTGTGCGTTTGACTGTCAGCTTTTTTTTTGTTTACTTATTTGTGCGGTTCAAATTCTGCGTTTTCAAAATGTCGCGTATTGAAAAAAGTGAAAATTAAGGTTCTGGACACATGGCTAAGTGAGAAGGGTATTACTATGCGAAAATTGGCGAAGCGGTTTGGAATTCATCATGCGAGTGTTAAAACCATCATTAATAAGTTTGGGGAACACTATTCTTTGGATAAGCTACCAGGAAGAGGCAGAAAACCCGGTTCTTCCAACCCGAAACTGGAGCAGAAAGTGGTATCTCTAATCATGAAGAACAAATCAATGTCAATACGTGATTTGGCCAAAAAAGCAGGAACGAGTGTTGGAATGATCCAGCGTATCAAGAGGCGAAACCACCTGAAGACCTACAAGAAGCAGAAAATCTCGAAACAAAGTGCAGAACAGAAGAAGCGAGCAGCAACAAGGGCCCGGAAATTGTATTCGCGTCTTTCGCAGCGTCCGGATGCATGCGTTTTGATGGACGATGAGACCTATGTAAAGGAGGACTCAAAAACCCTTCCAGGTCCACAATACTTTATGTACTGCCGTCGTTGGGGAGGATGTGAGCGATGCGGACAGGTCGATTCAAGTGGAGAAATTCGGTCGAAAGGTACTGGTATGGCAAGCAATATGTTCCTGTGGTTTGAAATCAACCATTTTTTACACTACCGGAACTATAAATGCGGAAATCTATCGATCTGAGTGTCTCCAGAAGAGATTGTTGCCTTTATATAAGAAGCATAGTACACCTCCACTGTTTTGGCCGAATTTAGCGTCGGCTAACTATGCCAAAATTGCCGGCGTCGGTGGTGTAGTGGTAAGCGTGACTGCTACTTGGCACCCCAGTAGGGTCTGGGTTCAATCCCAGTCGACGTCGGTGGTTTTTCTGAGGCGAAAAAATCTTGTCACGTCTTCCTTCGGAAGGGAAGTAAAGCCGTTGGTCCCGGTTCATATTCATGAGTCGTTAGGTAGGGTCCAGGTGGTGGAGTCGTCTTCCTGGCGTCGGTGATTGTCACCATGTGAGGAAATAGGCCGACGTAAAATAAAGATTAAAAAAAAAAAAAACTATGCCAAAACCACTCTCAATTGGCTTGCGGAAAAGGGTATAGATTTCGTTGAGAAAAATATCAATCCACCAAATTGCCCTCAGCTTCGACCCATCGAGCGTTACTGGGCAACCGTGAAGAGGTTCTTCAAGAAGACTGGTAAGGCAGCTGGGAACATGCAGGAGCTCAAAAAAATTTAGGCTCAAGCGTCCAAAAAATGCGATGCAACACTTGTCCGGAACTTGATGAAGAGCATTTGATCCAAAGTTCGAAAATTCGTGAAGGAATAACTTAAAATTCATCCGGTCTTCATTATGTTCAAGTTTAACCTCGTACAATAAAGGATCAATTTTTTGTATGAATAAAATATCGGTTTTCAACATAATTTGAAAGAAAGTTTGTGGATAGCTTATTTTCGATACACTCCTTAGCTTGCTACGATTGGATTGGGGTCGAGTTGCTTCGATTTCTCCTTCACTCCTCCTCCAGCTCGACGCACTGCAGGCCAATCTTGTTTCGTAGCTGTTCCAACTTGACTCTTGCTAACGGCTTCGTGAGGATGTCAGCAATCATCAGTTCTGTGGGACAATAGATAACATCCATGACTCCGGTACTAACCAGATCCTTGACGAAGTTGTACCGTGTGTCAATATGCTTCGTTCGGTTATTTGTTCCTTCGGATCGCAGCATTGCAATGCAGCTTTGGTTGTCCTCCTGCACCGCAATGGGATTTGCGACCACTTCTCCCACGTCGTTCATAAGTTTGAGAAGCCAAAACAATTCACGGCTGGCTTCGGATAGTGCGACGTATTCCGCCTCAGTCGATGAAAGTGTGACACACTGTTGCTTCCTTGCTGTCCAGCTGATAGGTCCACCAAGCAGGAACACGAATCCAGTATTGCTCTTCCGGTCCGCGCGATCGCCAGCCCAGTCAGCGTCCACGTAAGCTTCCAGTGTTCCTTCACCTCCTAGCTGCAACTTCAAGTTTGCGGTTGTGTAGAGATACCGCAGCATGCGTTTTGCTTCCGACCAGTCGGCTTGAGTGGGTCGGCCAACCTTTCGTCCCAGAATGGATGCACTGTTAGCGATGTCGGGCCTCGAATTCGCCGCAATGTACAGCAAAGCACCTACTAGGCTTTGGAACTCCTCGTTCCGGGGCATCGGATCCTCCTCCATTTGCTGTTTATTCGGGTATCCGGGGTCCATCGGGATGTGGGACGGCTTTGCTTTGTCTTGACCAAAGTTAGCCGCGACCCTCCGGATATAAGCGCTTTGATTCAGTAGGAACTGGCCGTCTTGCGTCCTCTGAATCTGGATGCCAAGGTAGTGCGATACTGCTCCAAGATACGTGATGGTGAAGTGTCGTTGCAGGAATTTTACGAGCCCTTTCGTATTCGTTTTGATCGTGGGTCACAATTAGCATGTCGTCAACGTACAATAAGATGAAAAACTTTTGCCCGTTGCACGTCCTCACGTACAGACAAGGGTTGGACTCGGATGGCGCATATCCAAGCTCCTGTAGCACCTTGCTGATCTACTCGTCCCACACTCGTCCTGCTTCAGGCCATACAGGCTTTTGCGTAAACGGCAGACATCGCTCTTGGAACCGGTCGTGAATCCAGCAGGCTGCGTCATGTAAATCGTTTCGGATAATTTGCCGTAAAGGTACGCCGTCTTGATGTCAACGTGTTGCACCATCAGATTACGGTGTGCGGCGATACTGAGTATGGTGCGAAACGTCGTCTGCTTCGCCACTGGTGCAAATACTTGGTCGAAGTCCGTGCCATACTTCTGGCTAAAACCTTGAGCAACAAGGCGGGCTTTATAACGGATCACGTTACCATTATTGTCCAGCTTCTTCTTGAAGATCCATTTGCTACCGATGGCCCTCCGATCTAGCATGCATTCCTTATGAGATTCGGTTGCCCGAACCTCCTTCGGCGTCAGAAACACTGCGTCGCGGTTTACGGTCAGCTTGTCGTTATCGGGATCCATGAAACGATATGCCTTGTGTTGTAGGGAATATCCAACGAACAACAGCTTTTTCGACTTTGCCTACAGCTTCGATCTCTTCTGTTGCGGAATCCAGACGTACGCCGGCGATCCGAAAATCTTCAGATAACTCAGATCCGGCATTGTTCCGCTCCACATTTCAAGCGGTGTTTTCTCTAACGGCTTGGTTGGCAGACGGTTCTGCAGATAGTTGGCTGTGTTGACAGCCTCGGCCCAGTACTGCAGCGGCAAACGTGAATCCAAGACCATGCAGCGTGCCATCTCCACCAATGAGCGATTCTTTCGCTCCGCAACACCGTTCTGCTGGGGGGTATAAGCAACGGTGAACTGCTGACTGATTCCTTCTCCTTTGCAAAATCTATCCAACTTTTTGGTTTGGAACTCGCCACCCTGGTCCGAACGGATGACTTTAGGCGTTTTTCCTAATAACGTCTTCACGTAGCTTACATACTCCTTGATGCGATCGCTCACCTCTGATTTATTTTTCAGGAAATACACGACACAATAGCGAGTGTAGTCGTCAATCATGGTCAAAAAATCTCGACACCCACCTGGTGTTGGTGTTCGCATAGGACCGCATACGTCCGAGTGGATTAGATCCAGAGCTTGACTTGATTTGCGATCGGTCTTCTTCGGGAATTGGAACCGTGTCAGCTTACCTTCCAGGCAACATTCGCAGACTACACGGCAGCCACAATCCTCGATCTTGATTCCGGATGCCAATTTCTTGCTTTCAAGCTCCCGAATAGCATCAGGATCACGGTGCCCCAAAATGCGATGCCACGTGTGCTGACAATTTGATGTATGCTTGCATTCTCTCGACGCTAGCGCTTCATGGGCGACTGTCAAGTAGTACAACCCTCCAGACGATGTGGCACTTCCGATGACCTTCTCATCCTTGATTATACGGCATCCACTGGTATCGAAAACAATAGTAGCACCCTTCACGGTAAGCTTCTTCACCGAAATGAGGTTCGATTCGAAGTCCGGAACATATAAAACATCCCTGAGGGTTACTTTGAACTGTTCAACGTTGGAAGATAAGAACGCCAGTTGGCACGATCCAATTCCCTTCGCTGCAGTTTTCTTGCCGTCCGCTAGGATCACGTCCTGCTGCACACTATCATCCAATTTCACGAACTGGTCCAGGTTCGCACACATGTGAGAGGTAGCACGACAATCCTTCTTCTTGTGTCCTTGCTTGTTGCATAAATGGCACGTTATCATCTGCTTCTTCCAATCCGCCTTCAAAACTGATTTTCCTTGTGTACTGGAACTGCGCTTCGACACCTCATCCACCAGCTTCGACTTGACCAGATCCAGAGTGAGCTCGTCATCTGCCCTTGTCTCCAAAGCCGTGGTCAAAAAGTTGAAAGAATCCGGTAGGCTGCGGAGGACCATGGCAACTTGCAGATTACGATCTTGTTCCTGTCCTGTAACCGTCAGCCGCTCGAATAACTCCTCCATTTCGAATACGTGCTGTTCGATGTTCTCGCTGTCAGAATACCGTTTGTCACACAGTTTTTTTCAGAAGCGAAACCTTCGAGGTTAGCGTTGCCTTCTCGTAGTGTGTACGTAGTTTCTCCCATGTTTCCTTCGCTGTTTTAGCCCCTTTGATGAGGTTCAATTGGTTGTCCTCCATCAAAAGGCCAATCGTTGCACGGGCACGCTGGTCACCGCTGTCCCAAGTTTCAACGACCGGATCCAGAACTGCATTCGCTACCGTTGCGGTACCAGGTCGTTTTCCGGTCACGAACTTCCACAAGTCGTCCCGGATTAGCAGGAACTCCACCTTCGTCTTCCAGATGGGGTAGTTGGCACCGTTGAGCTTCACGATTCCCATACGGTCCATCTCGATCCTCCAAAAAAAAAAATTCTTCGGTTGAAAAATCTTGACTGGAAAATTTTCACCCTTATATTTATATCGGTTGCTACGGTAACCGCTCCAAGCTAGCAAAGGCCCATAACCTCTTGGAGCAAAGTATAAGAGTGACCGCTTTGGTTGAGTGATGAATGTGAACTAACGTTTATTTAACAATTTCTTAATCTAGCTTGCTACGATTGGGTTGCAAATAGGTCGAGTTGCTTCGATTGGTCCTTCAAAGGTCCTAAAAGCCAATTGTAAACAATGACTTTCAACGTTGATCTCTCACGAATCACAAAACTCCTATGATTTTCTACTCCACCAAATGGTAGAGCAAACATTCCCCATTTTTTGCTTTTTACTCGCAAAAGCGTTTTGAAATTCGTGAGAAATCTACTCATTGTTTACAATTGGCTTTAAGGCCCTAATCATGAATCACTCGAGAATTTTTAAATGCAAATGGTAACACTAGGGATGTTGAAGTAGTCAATACAGAAAAGGAAATTGTAGGTATAACAATACAGGGAGATACAGACAGACTTCAGAGTCTTCACACTAGGGTGAGATGTTTTGCCTGCTTGGGCTGCAACATACGCCCAAATCGAAGAATCAAACCGGTTATGGTCCGGACTGCTAGGAGGCCACAAACTTTTCGGCTAAAACTTCACGTTTTCCCCCAGCCATCGTTGGATCCGATTTGACGTGTGACATTGCGCTCCATCTTGTTGTAGGACAACATATTGAACCTCAGAGAAGTTGGTTTTCACCCAGGGAAGTACTTGGTCCTTCCGAACACCGATATACACTTCGGTATTGATTTTAACACCAGCATCAATGCAGCATGCGGCATTTTCAAACCGTTGGACACCACCAAGCCAAACGTCATGGCACCAGCCGGATGTTTGGTTTGGAACTTAAACTTAACTTTCTCCGGAACATCTTCAAGTTTCTTCGGTGAAACGAACAGGTCTGAACGACTGCATTGGAAATAGCATCGATGCTGAAGAGCGTTTCGTCGAAGAACAGGATTATCACTGTTTCCTTCTTCAACAAAGAAAGCAATCTATTCGAACGAATCTCGTAAGTAGTTCCTTTACCCGCCCCATAATCATGTGGCGTTTGATTCTAGCTCTGAAAGATGCATGCATAGCAAAGCAAAGCAATGTGTTCATTTGTGGCATCGCCGATTGGGGCACCGGAGCGTGGATGCTATAACGAAAATCGTCCGTGAAGAATTAGGAACTGGATGCAAGATTGCGGAGTGCAAACGGTTTGCGGAACGTGCTGCGAGGGGAACATGGCGTGGGTATCATTTCTCAAAGCATCGAAACGCAGGAGCAGAGCATTACGAGGTCTAGTCCACTCGTCTAGTTCGAGGTTAGCACACCTAGTAGAAATCGTTACAGTATGACGTTGGTGGCTTCCGTCGTCTATCGCCGCTAGCAAGCAGATTTGTGGGAAGTTATCAAGCCGGTTTGGTGAACGGTTGATCGACAACTGACCAAATCTTTACGTTGCGGCAGATCCTCGAAAAGTGTCGCGAATATCAAGTCCCTACACACAAGGCGACAAGGCGATAGTCTTCCCTGCCTCCTGTTCAACATTGCGCTAGAAGGTGTTATAAAACGTGCGGACTTTAACATGCGGGGTACGATTTTCAATAAATCCGGCCAGTTCATCTGCTTCGCTGACGACGTGGACATTGTCGGCAGAACGTTCCAGGTGGTAGCAGATCAGTACACCAAGCTGAAACGTAAAGCGGGAAAGGATTGATTGAAGGTGAATGCGTCGAAGACTAAGTATCTGTTGGCTGGAGGAACCGAGCGTGATAGACCTCGCGTTGGCAGAAATGTGACAATCGACGGAGATGAGTTCGAGGTGGTGGATGAGTTTGCGTACCTCGGATCATTGGTAACGTCGGATAACAACTGCAACAGAAAAATTCGGAGACGCATTATTACCGGAAGTCGTGCCTACTATGGACTCCACAAGACCTTGAGGTCTGGTAAACTTCACCCCCGTGCAATGTGTACCATGTACGAAACGTTGGTGAGACCGGTAGTTCTCTATGGGCATGAGATGTGGAAAATGCTCGAAGAGGACTTGCGAGCACTTGAAGTTTTCGAACGACGCCTGCTTAGGACCATGGCGGCGTATGAAGGAGAAGGATAAACCACGAGCTGGCGCCGCTCTGTGGAAAACACAGTATCCAGAAAGTTGCTAAAGCTGGAAGGGTACAATGGGCGGGACATGATGTCAGAATGTCTGACAACAACCCCGCAAAAATGGTGCTTGCCTCGAATCCGACCGGTACAAGACGCAGAGGAGCGCAGCGAGCTAGTTGGTCAAACCAAGTGGAGCAAGACCTTGGAAGTGTGGGACATTCGAGGAACCGGAGACAAGCAGCTCTCAACCGAGTTTTATGGAGAAATAGCATGACGCAGGTGCGGTCCTAATAGGACGTTGGATCAGCATAAACAGTAAAATAAATGGCGTTGGTGGACGGTTATTCGCGCTATACATTGCTGTACCTACTGCATTCGAAGTCGGAACCGTACGAGACGATCCAGGATTACGTTAGTCTGGTCGACAACCAATTTGGCCGGATTCTTCGTGCGGACGGTGGAGGAGGGTGCTCCAGTGGCAAGTTGAAGAAGTATAAGCGGAGAGGAAGAAGGAAGAATCGATCATTGGGTGACATGATGCGCTGTTTACTAGGTGAAACTGACATCGTCAAAAAGGTCTGGAGAGAAGCCATTGCAACAGGCAACTACTAGCAGAATATGCTACCATCAACGGCCGTGGAGAACGAAAGAGGAGGTGGGTCGGCCACACACTACGGAGGAGCGGAAAAGAAATCTGCAAACAAGCGCTGGATTGGAACCCAGCAGAACATCGCAGCAGAGGCAGACCCAGGCTCGAGGCGTCGGAGCCTCAATAAGGAAATAAAGGAAGTCGACCGAAATCTCAAGGCTAAAGCGAGCAGCCGCCCAGGATGGAAGTCTTTCACGTTGGCCCTATACAACTCTAGGGATGGACAGGAGACACAAGTAGTGAACTGTGGCATGGACGGACGCCTTCTTACACTTATCTGTGTGTGTTTGGATCGCCGGCATGGGTGTAGATTCCAAGCCAGAAGAGAAGGAAGTTGGACAAGACAGCAGAAAAGTTGATCCTGGTGGGCTACGCTGAGGGACGCAAAGCTTACCGTCTTCTGAATCCGAAAAAAATGCATTGCTGATGGTGATTCAGCAGAGATGTCAATTTTGGCGAGCTTGGTGTCGAACGAAGTAAGAGAAATGACGATGAAGCTCAGTGGATCAGAAAAACACGCAACATTACGAAGCAGAATCTGAGACTGAATCGAACCAAGATGATCAAGATGAAGCACGGGCAGCATTAGAAACCGATTTTCATGAAATTATAAACGCAGAGCCTGAAGTTGAATCGAACAACGAAGACAACGAAGATACAAATGCAGTTTGGGAAGCTGATTTCCTTGATCAACCAACGATTCGTATGTTATGCGGAAACCGAAGAGCTGGCGGAGGAGGAGTTGGAATCCAACGAAGCAAACGAGACTTGGGATCTGCTGGACCTACTGATAGGACAAAAACCGGTTGAATCAAAATGGGTGTTCAAAATCAAGCGAGACTCTGAAGGTACCGGTGTGTGGCCGACCCACCTCCACTTTCGTTCACAAATTTCCACTGATATCGGTTTCTGTTGGCCATCGTCGAGCTCAGCATTTGAGATCGAATTGTGAGGCCACCAGACACGAATTACATACCGCAGGCATCGGTTGATGAAGACCTGCAGCTTTCTAGTATTCTCCGCTGACACGCACTACGTCCCGCTGGCGTATAACAGCACAGATTTCAAGTTTGAGTTGAAAATTCGGATTTTGGTGCGTTGACTTATCTGGTTTGACCTCCATATATTATTTAAACTCGCAAAAGCAGCCCTAGCCTTCTTGATTCGTGCACCTATGTCGCTCTTGGTTCCGCCTTCTGACGCTATCTGGCTGCCGAGATATTGGAAGCTATCGATTTTCTCCACTGCTAGCCCCGCTACTGGAAAATAAAGCGAGTAATGGCGCTATATCCATAAGCCATAAAAGGCTAGGACAAGAGTTAGTGCTCATGTCCCAACCGATAGACAAGCTCTCATGCAAGAAGAGCCTGGATACAAGTAGGAAACGCCTGTGTTCCAACCCAGAAAACCGGACAACAAAGGAGTGCACTATCTTTCTTAGCTTCGTCACTCCCAACGACCTACATACATATATAAATATACATATGCTTTCTCGCCAAGGAAAGCCTTCCACACAATCCCACCCAACTTCCAACTCCAGATGTCTATGAAGGTAGCATGAGTTCTCAGCATCTTCTTAAGTAGACATCTAATCAACACTTCCCTCCCATCCCTTGCTGATCATAAGGACCTGGCCAGGTGTTGTGCAAAGAGATCGATGGATGAAGGGCCTGTCACACCCAAGGCAGCTCTTCTGGCGCTTCCATCGTCTCTACAACAGCCAATCCAGGATTATGTATGGTCGGAAAATGCTATGCTATGCTATGCTATGCTAGCCCCGCTACTGGAAAATTTGAAGGATTGTCCGTGTTGACATTTAGTCTTGTTGACGTTTATGGTGAGACCCGCCGCAGAGGAGCTTTCGGCGAGGTCGTTGATCTTGATCTGCATATCAGAGTTGCGCTAACAAACCAACGTCATCAGCCAAATCGAAGTCGTAGAGGTGTTCCATAGTGATAGACTGCCAAAGCAGCCCAAGGTTTGGTACACGGTCAATAGCGTCTCCCATGATCTCGTCGATTACGGTGAGGAACAGTAGCGGTGATAATATGCATCCTTGCCTCACACCGGTGATAACCCGTATGGGTTCGGACAAGGCTCCGTTATGCAGGACTTTGCATGTGAAAGCCTCGTACTGCGCTTCGATGAGGTTGACGATTTTAACCGGGACTCCTTTGCGTCTCAGGGCGCCCCAAAAATTGTCGTGGTTGAGTCTGTCGAAAGCTTTTTCGTAGTCAATGAATACCAAATAGAGGGACTCTTGGAATTCATTGACCTGCTCCAGAATGATTCGGAGCGTGACAATATGGTCCACACAAGATCTGCCAGCACGGAATTCCGCCTGCTGCCGTCGGAGAGCAGCAGGAATTCCCGAAATCCGGTTTTGGATAACTTTGCACAGGACTTTGAGAACAATACACAGTAACATGATGCCTCGCTAATGTGCGGATAGCATGGGGTCAACTTTGAGCATCTCTGCTGATACGCGATCGACCCCGGGAGCCTTGTTGGATTTCATGCTTCGGATAGCTGCTTCGATCTCCTGCAATGATGGAGCTTCGGAGTTGACGCGAGTGAGGCACCGCATCTGTGGCCGATCATGCCGTGATGTTGATAGTTGGTTGGACGTCGTAACTTGCAGAAGTTGCTAGAAGTGCTCAAACCAACGTTTCAACTGATCAGTGGCGTCGGTAAGTAACTGCCCAGTCGTATCCTTCACAGGAATCTTCGGATTCCTCCTTGCTCCACTCAGGCGTCGTGAGATATCGTAGAGGAGGCGGATATCTTCAGGGTTTGCGGCTTTCTCGCCTTCGTCGGCCAGGGAGAACACCCACGCTCGCTTGTCCCGTCGGCGGTAGCGTTTTACTTTCTTCTCTAAAGCCGAGTACTGTTGACGGGACTCGTACTTGTCTCCTCTGGTTTTTGCCCGCTCTATCGCAGCTTTAGCTTCTCTACGCTCCTCTTCCTCCAGGTTTCATCGGTGTTCCACTCTTTTCGCTGTGTGCGCAGTTCACCCAGCTTACTTACACTTGTCACGATAAAGACATTCTTGATGGCCGTCCATTGTTCTTCCACGTTGCTACCTTCCGGAACATCTGCTGCTCGAGTCTGAAGTTCTTCAACGAACGAACTTTTCACAGCTGGATCTTCTAGTCGGCGTGTGTAGAATCACCGTCCGAGCCTCTCCTCCTGTCGCTGGATCCATGCAATGCGCAGGTGGATCTCGCCGATTAGAAGGTGGTTGTCAGATGCGATATCGACACTGCGTTTATTTCGGACATCAAGAAGGCTCCGTCTCCATTTTCGGCTGATGCAGATGTGGTCGATTTGATTTTCTGTATGTCCATCACGGGAAACCCACGTGCACTTGTCGATGGGGAAAGAGCGAGCCCCCGATCACAATGTCGTTGTTGCCACACAACACCCCCCCCCCCCCCCCCCCCTCCCCCCCCCCCCCCCTCCCACCCCCCCCCCCCCCCCCTCGTCTTGTGCCCCCCAAAAAACATATCTCCCCCAACAAAAAAACTTTTTTTCACCCCAATAATTTTTTTTTTTTTTTTTTTAAAAAAGGAAGAGAAAAAACTTCTATATATCTTATTTCTTTTTTTTTAATTAAAAAAAATAAATAGTTCCCCACCACAACATACTAAAAAATGTTCTATCAAAAATTTGGTCGCCTTTCTTTCCCCCCCCCTTAAAAAAAATTGCACACTCCTCATTTTAAAGATGTGTGCGTGTAGCATCATGCCTCTATTTTGATTTTGAGATTAAGGTCTGTATCCGCAATAATCCGGACACCTTAAAACATGAATAAAACATAAATTTCGCTTAACATTTCCGTCGTAGTTGTTTATTTCAGATTCATGGGATGTGTTTTAATAATTCGTGAGGACAAAACATAGTTATTCGGTATTTGCATAAAATTTTCGAACTTTGCGGTTAACTCCGTCAATTAGGGTTTGTACAGACTCTTCAGAAATCGTAGAAGCCGTCTTTGTCCAAATTTGCTGGAAGTATTTGATGTCTTTAATTCCTTGCTTCTTTCCAGAAAGCTTCCGCTTCATCAGAGCCCAATATCTCTCGATTGGTCGTAGCTCTGGGCAATTTGGCGGGTTTGAGGTTTTTGGTACAATGTTCACTTGATTTGTTTGGTACCACTCCATCACAGTTTTAGCATAGTGGCATGATGCCAAATCGGGCCAGAACAAAGGTTTTTCTTTGTGTCTTTTGATGAAGGGTAGCAATCGCTTCTGCAGACACTCTTTCTGATAGATCTCCTTTGTTGGTTGTGCCTGTAGCGACGAAAGATTTACTCTTTTTGCCACACGTGCAAATTGCTTGCCACACAAGGTATTTTTTGGGAAATTTCGATGCCTTCTTCGTTCTGAAATGCTCAGCTGTAGCATTTCTGGCCATAGCAGAATAAAAAACCAGCGCTGGAAGCTGCTTGAAATCCTCCAGAACATAAGTTTCATCGTCCATAACAACGCATGAAAACTTCGTCAAATATTCGCAGTACAAACGTCGAGCCCGTGATTTTGCTACCAAGTTATGTTTGTCGTTGCGATTTGGAACCGGTTTTACTTTATACGACTTAAGCGTTAAATCAAACGTTGTTTTGATTTTTGGACAAAACCAGGCGACATCCCTATTTTACGAGCCACCGTTCGAATGGAGAGATTTGGGTTTTTCGTTAATATCCTTTTCACCTTTCGGTCCATGACAGGATCAGCGCGTCCAATGTTTTTGTCCCTTCTCGGTTTCCTCTCCACCGTCAAACGTTCCGAAAATGATTTGAGTACATTAGGCAAATCCAATGTTTTTGCAAGGACCCGTATTGACAAGTCAGGATTTGCCGTACGCCCGTACAAAATTCGCTCGCGTACTTGTTATTCTTTCGTCGCCATCTTGAATACTAAACATGAAATGTAAACATCAATCATAGTCTTTTTCATCATAGACTCTCAGCTATACCACAGTGAAATTTTTCATTCCTACGTGCAATATTTCAAAAGTTACAATGATTTGAAGGTGTCCGGATTAATGTGGATATAGACATTAGCACTTCAGTTATCAAAATGTCGTCGAAGGAAGAGAAGCAACGCATCAAAATTTTGCACGTGCATGGCAAAAATCCAAACAACTCTCACGCCAAGTTAACGAAATTGTTGAATGTGGCTAAATCAACTGTTACCAACGGATTAAAAGCGTTCGGTGAACGTATGCCGACAGCCAGGAAAGCTGGATTGGGGGGAAATCGAAAGCAGGAGGCCACAGCGACGACAAAAAGAGTTGCTCGCTGTTTTGAGCGAAACCCCAACCTCTCCGTCCGAAGATGTCGCAAAGAAGCTGGGAGTGGCGCCTTCAACCGTGGATAGAGCTAAAAAACGAGCTGAACTGTTGACTTACGAGAAAGTGGTGACTCCTAATCGCGACGATAAAAAAAAAACACGTCGGCGAATGCACGATTGCGAAAGTTGTACACGACGATGCTGACGAAGTTTGATTGCGTGGTACAGGACGATGAAACATACGTCAAGGCAGACTTTAAACAGCTTCCTGGACAGGAATTTTACACGGCAACCGGACGGGGAAAGGTGGCAGATATTTTCAAGCAGATTAAACTGTCGAAGTTCGTGAAGAAATATCTGGTGTGGCATGCCATCTGTACCTGTGACTTGAAGAGCAACGTTTACATTGGGACCGGAACCATCAACCAGGAAATTTGTCTGAGCGAGTGCCTACAAAAACGTCAACTGCCTTTCCTGAAGCGACACAATTGTTCCGGATTTGGCATCTTGCCATTACGGAATGCTGCCAACAACCTTTAAGTGGTGCCCAAGGACAAAAACCCTCCCAACACGCCAGAGCTCCGCCCAATCGAACAATATTGGGCCATCGTCAAGCGGAACCTTAAGAAGACTCAAAAAGCTGATGTGAGCGAGAAATTGTTCAAGGCAAACTGGCGTTCTACGGCGAATAAAGTCGACAAGGAGACTGTACAAAATCTTATGGCAGGTGTTAAACGAAAGACCCGGCAATTCGCATTCGGTAAAAAGGAAGCTTAGCTGAATATTTCTCCTGTATTCGGTATTAACTGAACTTGAAAAAGAAAAAGAATTTGACTTAGTGATAAGAACTTTGATCGACTCACACACATTACTGTTTGACCAAATTTTGATCGGAACACCCTTTATTACCATACATTTCCAATCATTGAAGCATCCATATGAATAGTAGTTGTAAGTCAGCAGTTCGTATAACATAACAGCTCCATGGAGCTGTCCCTTCAAGTTTCAAAATATGAAGATAGAAACTCGGCAATGAACTTCGGATGCTTCAAGCTTAAATAAGTTTTTGATCGAACCAATTGGCTAAACGTCAAAATTAGTATTCTGTCATTTTATTCCACTTCAAAATGTGTAATGTTGTGTTCATGGACAAAGTTGAGTACCCATATAAACACCGATATTTTGTTTTGCATCTTATCATCAACAGGCTTTGAGCACAAACGCTTTTTCACCACCATAAACTATTTTTCGAATTAATGACTGTCAATATAATTGAGCCACCATAGATAAAGCAAAATCCAATCCACAATTCTCTTTGAAAACAGCGTCCTATTTTGATTTCAAGAACATCATCACGCTTTCGGAGAGTTATCGCCGACTTTGATCTGATTTCAATATCAAACAAAAAACCCCCGACAACGCTTTCACCATCCGCAAAAGTGACCTACGCAGTTCAAACACCAGAAGCCAATATCTAGTAGTGCATGAAGAGATACCTCGGTTGGGCGAAATAAAAAGTCGCAATCGAACAAACTGTCTTATCTTATCAACGCAGCTCCCTTTCCCCGAGTTGTGCTATCACATCGTTGCCGATGTTGCAACTTCGACATCCCACACCACCACCCTCAAACCTCGTCGTCGTCGTCGTTGTCTACCTGCCGGCATTCCAGGAAAACAGCTAGCTTAACCGCGTGCTATAGAAGGGAAAAGCTCCTCGCTGATCGCAGTGGGCGAGCACTGAAAAGCGACCCCATTCACTCAGTAGTCTACTGCTTCGGGAGTTGGTCGAATTGATTTGTGTGCGAGAATCGACGGGCATCCTCTTCATCGTCGCCGTGGTTGACGCGCTATTTTCGTATCCGTCCAAGTAGGCAACGAGGTGCTAATTCGACTGTTTATGTGCGGATTCGAGTCTTCTCCCCTTGCACCTTCTCCTAACGTTGTGCTTAATAGGGCTTGAAATGTGAAGAACTCCGATGCAGTGATGAAGCTCGGACTCGGCGGCAGTTTCCATTCAAAATAGCTCGCTTAGGACGACAGAAACATTGCAGAAAAAAAGAGTGTGTTTGAGAAAGTGATTACCGGTGATCACGAGAAATTTTGGGTGCGAATTATCTCGGTAAACGGTGGTCAATGGGACAGCTGGTCGAGCAAGTGTCCCATGACCGATAGTGAATTGTGAATTATTGCCAAGTGCGTCGAGCAGTGATCGGAACACGATGACAGAGCCGGGGAACGGCGAGGACGAACCGGGGCTGAATGATCTGGAGGAGCACACGTACCGGAAGCGATCGTTCTGGTGCTGGGGAAAGGTAACCATCGACTACTTAGTTTTGTGTGACGTAATGGGAATAGGGAGTAGTTCGGGGTCGTTGTGGCAACCGAGTTTGTTTTTCGTACGATGAATTCTTGATGTTATCTTATCTTGAGTGTGGCTGAGGTATGGATTCGAAATTACGGTAAAACTACACAGACATTGTTATTGCGAGCAGTTCAACTTTGGTGAATCAATATTTTTCCATACGGTTACGACGATAACGATGTTGGTGTTATCGCCTGTTGGAATGGGGATGAGGGCTTTAGGATATATGTGGTTGATGACGAATGATGAATTGACCTGTTTGAAAATGTTGTTTTTTTATCACTTGGCTTGTAAGTTTTTTCGCTTCTGTGTTCAAAAGTTTATCGCGGATTGGACGCACCTTGAGATTTGAGTGTTCTTGAACTTATTACGGTTGAAGATTAATGGTAGGTTTGCAATGATAAAGGCCGCTCACTAATTTAATTGCATAACAAATCATATCATTTTCGTTGATTTTGAAACTAGCTTTACTAGATTCACCTGCTTACTAAACTCATTGTCGCGATCAAAGTGGGGGTACCAACTTTCCAGGGAATAGCAAAGGTATGCATTGCTTCAGCTTATTTTCCTGGAGACGTTGATGATGTTCCTCCTTCATCGGTCGCAAAATTTGTCAATTACAGGGTGCCTCAAAAAATAATGCGAAAATTTGTTCTATTTCTTTCAAATCCCATTTTCAACTAATTCAAGCAATAATATCAACATTTTCGAGGGCAGTTATCTTTATAAAGTCCTTTTAAACAAATTTATTCAATGTGTTCTCCATATTTATTAATAACATCCTCGAGCCGACGCCGGAAGCCAGAGCATGCCTTCCGGACGTAGTCCTCCGACATTGACTGCCATGTGCGTGTTATGGTTGACCTCAGGGTTTTCACACTAGGGTGTGATGTTTTGCAGGCTCATGCTTCAACATATGCCCATATCGAATAATCCAACGGATTAAGATCCATCCTGCTGTAGGACAACGTTTTGGTCCTCGGAGAAGTTGGCCTTCACCCAGGGAAGCACTTGGTCCTTTAAAATACCGATATACACTTCGGTATTGATTTTAACTCCAGCATCAATGAAAACAGGCGGCATTTTCAAACCGTTGGACGCCACCAAGCCAAACATCATGACACCAGCCGGATGTTTGGTTTGAAATTTGAATTTCACTTTTTCCGGAACGTTTTCCATTTTCTGCGGTGAAATGAACCGGTCCGTGCGGCTGTTGGCCACAGCATCGATGCTGAAAAGCTTTTCGTCGGAGAACACGATTATCATTTTTTCCTTCTTCAACAAGGAAAGCAATCTCGTGGAACGAGTCACTCGTAGTTCCTTGACCCGGTCCGTAATCAAGTGGCGTTTCATTCTGGCTCTGGAAGATGCATGCAGGTCTTCTTTGGTGATTCTCCGCATGGATTTCTCCGAAATATTGGCTTCCTTTGCAAGTTTTCTTATGGAAAGCACCGGGTTGCGAGCAATTTTTGCACGGACCGATTTGATCACGTTCGGCGTGCGTGCAAAGCGCGGACGTCCGCTTCCCGACTTCCGCTGTTTAGGACCATCCTGCATGGACATTTTAAGGAGTTAACTGTTGCCAAATGGCACCCTACCACCTTGGCAATCTCTTTCGGCTTCTTCTGGGCGAGCATCAAACTGCTGATCACTTCTTTCGCGAACATTTTGACGAATTTACAATAAAACAAATAGAATGTTTGGATGCAGCACTTGAAAGTAAACATAAACAAATACACTTGCGATAGAAAATAGTCACTAGCTACACGAATTAACCCAATACTCAAGTTTGAACATTTTCGCATTATTTTCTGCCGCACCCTGTACTGCAAGACGGTAAGCATTCAATTTATCATAGGATGTGATGCAAATTCCCACCTTACAATTTGGGGCAGCACAGATATCCCTTTTGGGACGGCCCATATATTGGCGATTATCTCCAATTTTACCATATAAAGTTATTATCTTCCAGAACTAAACATTCTTCAATTGATGTACTGCACCCACCCAGGCAATACTTCGGGTCAAATTAAGACCCGCACAATTGTGCGGGTCCGGCACTTAGGCGTTCTTTATATGAAAACAGAGGACCCGTATTATTTTATTTTACAATTAGGGTGCTCTTTTTTATGCTAAGGTGGTCAAAAGGTTCTGAGTTTTTGCCCTTTTATAACTTTCACAGCTTTGCAACAACTTGTACCGAAAAGGAGAAAAAAGTCTTCAACAAAGTTTCACAAATTTTACATCAGGAGCAGCAGCAGCAGCAGCATCAGCATCAGCATTGACGTTTGCACACCTCGTGGATGGAGCTACGATGAGGAATAATTCGTTGAAGACATTGCATGCCACCTTGAAACCAGTTACTGATCTACACACAATAATCTCCATTAAGACACTCCTCGATCGCTCACATGGCCACGTCCATGCAACCTTTGGAGATAGGAAGGATTTGGTATCTACCTTAAGAAGACACTGGGAACCCATGTAGCCTTCAGTAGATATCAAAGGAAAAGGAAGTGAATAGTCGGAGAGAATAGTTAAGCAGAATGCCCTGTTTGGTGTACAGAACCAAAAAAATTACAAAATTAATTAAAACGGTCGTTGGGAACATCTAGTCTAAGAAGGTTAAGTGATGCTCCATTTCTCTTCAAGCGGTTAAGACTTAAGCATTAACTATAGTCCTAGCCCCATATGGCTTATGATTAAAGCGCCATTACTCGCTCTCTGAAACGAGAAGAATGTCTGATAATATAAGACCGGGTGGTGAAAGAAAACTTATCGCATTCTCTGATGTGATCTTCATATGACTTTCATCGCAAACAATGATTTGATTTTTCTATGTCGTTTACAAAAACTATTACTTAATCTTATAAGCCCACGATTTCTGATTATGAAGCAAACAAGTAAAGTTTGTGCTACAAATCTACACAAAACGATCCAATAACTCTGAATAATTTAAGGCTAAATTAATAGTTCACCCTGCCTGTAATCAGTACCATACAGTTTTTTTTAACGTTTTTAAGTTATAATGTGCAATGATCATATTTTCATCATAGTTTACAAACCTGTAAACCTAAATAAAAAAAAGAAAGAAAAAAACCCTGTAAACTGTGATGAAAATTAAAAAGAAAGAAGTATCAGGTGAAAACCATAATTGCATTGAAATAATGTATCGCCTCTTGTCCCCAAATAAGTAATTGATATGCCTTTTCTTTGAAAACTTCACCAAAATAGCTCTTTAGGACGTTACAATTGCGCAAAGAACTGTAAAATTTTCGAAATACAATTTCATTCTACAACTTACAACTAAAAGTTGTCCGTCGAGACCTGTCGAACGTGCATGAGAAAAGTATGCCGCAAAGAATTCAACAATCAGAGTGGCACTCGACACTGAAGGAGCCTGTAAGTCGTAAACAAAATAGGCCTATCTGTCAAAAGATAAGCTTTTTTCTAGTGAAATTTAAAGAAATTAGCAGCGTTTACTAGTAATATACAGATGGAAAAAGTAAACAAGTGAAGCGATCCATTAAACTTTTCTAGTTTTTTTTTTAACAGAATGGGCCTGATATGCAGCAATACGTGCTCGATGTTAAAAATGGTTTAGAAAATTATGCATACTTACCGAAAATAAATTGCACAATAGATAGCAAAGTTGGCTTAACCAAAGAAAACATTATTTCAGCCTCAATTATTATTTGTCTGATTTGGCTCAATATAGGCGAATATGCTTTTACAGGCAGTATATCTAATCAAGGTCTTTTCCTGTTGGGACCACTTACAAAGTGTTATGGTGACTGATTGGCCACGGTGACTTAATTAGAGTGCCAAAAGGGCACCAAATCACTTTGACAGAGTTGCCGCCGGACACCAGTTACTTCTTTGAGGAGTTCCACAGAGCACTTTCAAATCTTGAAATATTTTTGACGGACTCCTCAACTCACCGAACGGAGTAATGGGTTCCTTTAGTCTCTCCCACCCATACAACATACAGCTATGACATTCAGCGGTTGGCGCGTTACTCTTATTTATATATTTAGTCAGCACCAACAGGCTTAGTAAAGCCCCAATGGTGGTACGTTACAAACAGACAGCAGTAATCTCTACCTAATGCTATGTGGGAGATGACATCCGTGCTCCCTCCGCCCCATGCTAAGGACCTTAAAATTTTACTCTACGGGACCTAAAGCTAATTGGGTTTCAAACATATAAAGGATACTAAGCTGAATTCCAATCGATCAACTATAGAATAAGAAACAGGCAACAAGCTTAACTATGACAAATAAAACGGTGCAAAAATGACAGCAGAAAACTTTTCACGTCTAGATTTTCACTACTTATTGCACTACTGTACAAAATCATCGTACAACAGGGGATGCCAGATCCCGCATACAAGGCAGGGGTAATCAGCGGTGCGAGCACACAGTCATATATAAATTACTACTAGAAAACCAGGTTCGACCTACAGAAAGAGACTGCAGCTGAAGCCTCCTTTAAGAAGTCAAACTACTAATGGCATTTACACGCTAAATTCTATAAATAGAGATTGGACTCATGAAGGTGGTGAAAGAACAAATCTTGCACCCACATAATCTCTTCATAATAATATAATTCAAAGTAAAAAGGAGTAAAATGGAAAGAGCTCACCCAAATTTCAAAGACGTCCGCTTCCCGCATCGTAACCCCAGTGATGATTATCTATAGTCATGACTAAAGATGATCCCGGTGGACTTCCTCCTTTTGATATTGGAAGCAATCGACAAATTCCACTATACATCCTGGGGCCACATCGTTGCTGGTGGAATATCAAATGAATTGCTCACGAACAAAACCACAATCATCTCTTCTTGGGCTATTGCCCTTTTCGAACTCTAAAGTGTTACAGAAAAATCACAGTTTTCAACGATTTTAAGAAAAAAATATCTCTATACTAAGTTTCAAAATTTTACAAGGCCAAAAGTCTACGAGGGGGAGGGGGAGTCTGATATTTTCAAAAGTCGGTCTACGTGTTTTATGGATAGCCCCTTTGCTCGGATATCTACTCCACAGATGGGCGCAAGTAAGTAACATTGGACATCTTTTCAATCATTAGCACGTCAGAATCCACACAAAATAGAAAAATTAAGTCTTCAACAAAGTTCTTTAGGAGATACAGCTTTGTCTAGCAATGGGCCGGAAGGATATAGATCAATTCGCCTTTAAACGTTTCGCATATCAACGTTTACCATAATGAACGATTCGCATAAAAGTTTTCTAAAAAAAAAAGAGAATTTTAAAGAAGGCATATAATTCTCATTATGCCATACGTTCGCAGCTACAGTCAACATCTGACTTCTTAAGGAACCTTGCTAATATATCTAATTGTCCATACAAAAAAGGCGTCAAAGGGGAAGGATCTAGAAGCTTCGAAAAAAAAAAAGACTACGTGTTTTATGGACGGACCTTTGAAAAGTATACTGAAATACATGAGCTCCACAATGGTCGAAAGATACATTTTAAAAGGTCCCATTTGCAAAAGAGTGGCTTTCTTTGTTTGCTTTCTCTATTGTTAATAACGGTTTTCTAACTTCATCTGACAAATTAAATAAAAATGGCAAACGTACTTTTGCATATAAAAAGTAATAAACGATCCATAAAAAATTGAAAATCGTGCCACAAAAAACGCATTTTTGACCCATAAGACTCTGGTGAATATCCATAGAAAAATTGAAATGATCCATAAAACACAGCAATGTGATCCATACTTTATAACAAATTTAGCAATAAAATATCAAAAATGTACCGTTTAATATCTAGGGCATGGTCGTTAAAAGTGTACGGATTACCCATAAACATATTGCAAATTATCCATAAAAGGTTCAATAACTTTCCTTAAACTTGTAAAATTGATCCGTAGAATGTAACCTTTGTGCAATAAAATATATTCGCATGTTCCATAAAGTATTTGAAATTTTCCATAAGTAAATTGCCAATGATCCATAAAATGATGAATAATGAACCATAAGCTTATACAAATTATATATAGTAAATCAGTTTTGTTCGCTAAACCATATGGTATGATCCATAAATTATGCCTGCATTTTTCCAGGTTGGGGCACTTTTTTTTGAATTTTGATCCTTAAAGATTGTAAAATTGATCACGAACTGCGTTACTACTCAAATTTAGTTTTATGTCCGTTCTTTCAGGTATCCGGATATGGTATTACTGCTAAAGAAGGATTGCGGAGTTTTTGCGTAGCCGTGTTGAGGATTGAAGAACTAAACGGTCGATGTTTCCGACATCCGAAGTGTTAACATAGCGTAGATTAGATTCCAGGCAAACGGCTGATTCAAGCATTTGCCCGGTATAATGCAAACAGAGGATGTTTTTTTTAGTTTGGTCCGACGAGCGACAGCGAGTTGGACAGCAAGCGTCTGCCCGGCATAATTTAAATCAAATTTTCTGAAACTACAGTTTAATCAAGTCATAAATTTGACCTGAAGTTCTTTACGTGCAGGAGAGCTCTTTACCAAATTTCTTGACAAACATGTGTCGCAGTTGCGGGGAGATCAAATAATGTTAAGTTCACAAAGTTGGTTTGTTATGAATCATTTTTTGAAGACTACGATTTGTTATACAAACTATTAGGGGTCCCTGGCAATTTATTTAAGGAACATTTACAATAATTAATAGATGATACGCACATATGTTACATTCAGTGGGTCAATTTTTCAAGTTTAAGGAAAAATATTGAACCTTTTAAGTATCATTTGCTTGCTCCGAAAAAATTTATATATTCTTCCCTTGATATAAAACGGTTAATTTTTGATATTCTATTGCTAAATTATGTTAAAAGTATGAATCAAATTGATGAATTTTACGGATCATTTCTATTTTATTTTTTTGTGGGTTTTCACCAGAGTCTTATGGGTCAAGAATGCGTTTTTTATAGAACGATTTTCAATTTTTCATGGAACATTTCTTCAGTTTTAAAGGTGCAAAAATAGGGCGGCCGTAGTTCTTTACGTGCACGAGTGCTCTTAACCAAATTTATTGGGAAACAAATGTCACAGTTGCGGTCGTAAAAGAACGTGAGATCGCAAAAGTAAGTCAGCTTTCTGAAAATTAAAAATCTTCTCCAAAGTGATCCTTCTTTTACAGTAATATTTAAGCCTCATATATAAAGGAACGGACATTTTAATAAATTTGAGTAGTAACGCAGATCGATTTTCCCGTTGTTAAATTTAAAAAAAAAAGAAACCCAAAAGTGGAATAATTCCGGCACAATTAATGGATCAATTATATTAGTAAAAATGCACAAAATTGATTTGTTATGGACCATATTTAGAAGTTTATGGTTTATTTTCAAACTTATTATGGATCATTGGCGATTTATTTATGGAATATTTTCAATAATTTATTGATCATGTGCATATATTTTAGTTCACAAACGTTAAATTCTAAGGATCAGTTTTACAAGTTTAAGGAAAGTTATTGAACCTTTTATGGATAATTTGCAATATGGTTATGGGTAATCGGTACAATTTTATGGATCATAGCCTAGATATATAACGGTACATTTTTAACATTTTATTGCTAAAACTTACATAACATATGGATCACATTGCTGTATTTTATGGATCATTTTAATTTTGTTATGGATTTTCATCAGAGCTTTATGGGTCAGAAATACGTTTTTTATGGAACGAATTTCAATTTTTCATGGATCATTTCTTCAGTTTAAAGGTGCAAACTTAGGGCTGCCAATAAAAATATGACAAGAGGGGGACATCCATAAATTACGCCACACTTTAAGGGGGAGGAAGGTGGGGTTTTGAAACTATGACGATCCATGTGAACATTTCGAAAATCCCTCACTAAGAGGGTGGCGAAGGGAAAGAGTTAATTTTTCTTTATTTTACGTCGGCCTATTTCCTCACATGGTGACAATCACTGACGCCAGGAAGACGACTCCACCACCTGGACCCTACCTAACGCCTCATGAATATGAGCCGGGACCAACGGCTTTACTTCCCTTCCGAAGGAAGACGTGACCAGATTTTTTCGCCTCAGAAAAACCACCGACGTCGACTGGGACCCAGACCCACTGGGGTGCCAAGTAGCAGTCATGCTTACCACTACACCACCGAAGCCGGCAAGAGTTAATTTTTGGACAACATAATTCCTCCGTTAATGTTTTTTGTAAATGATTAATCACTGGGACTATTCATCAGCCACGTAGACTCGTTTTTAGAAATCTCAAACCCTTTCCTCCCTCGTCGAAATAAAATCCACACATTTTGCAAAGTTGTATTGAAAGTAGACTTTGACGAGAACTCCCCCTTCATTCCCTTTAAAGTCTACGTAATTTATGAACGGACCCCTGTATCCAGTATTACCACATCGGCCATATGTGATTCCAATAAAAACTAAATAGTTTCCTAGTCTAATGTAAGATCTTTTTTAATGGCTTCTCATCAGATATGATTTTTTGATATCAAAATATTGATATTGATGTTGTTATTGACACTGGATATACTGGGATAGCACGAGCAGACTAAAAATGATTGAATTAAGGAGTGTATCGAAAATAAGTTATCAACAAACTTTCTTTCAAATTTTGTTGAAAACCGATATTTTATTCATACAAAAAATTGATCAATAAAGGATACGAGGTTAAACTTGAACATAATGAAGACCGGATGAATTTTAAGTTATTCCTTCACGAATTTTCGAACTTTGGATCGAATGCTCTTCATCAAGTTCCGGACAAGTGTTGCATCGCATTTTTTGGACGCTTGAGCCCAAATTTTTTTGAACTCCTGCATGTTCCCAGCTGTCTACCAGTCTTCTTGAAGGCCCTCTTCACAATTGCCCAGTAACGTTCGATGGGTCGAAGCTGAGGACAATTTGGTGGATTGATATTTTTCTCAACGATATCTATACCCTTTTCCGCAAGCCAATTGAGAGTGGTTTTGGCATACTGAGCCGACGCTAAATCCGGCCAAAACAGTGGAGGTGTACTATGCTTCTTATATAAAGGCAACAATCTCTTCTGGAGACACTCAGATCGATAGATTTCCGCATTTATAGTTCCGGTAGTGTAAAAAATGGTTGACTTCAAACCACAGGAACATATTGCTTGCCATACCAGTACCTTTCGACCGAATTTCTCCACTTGAATCGACCTGTCCGCATCGCTCACATCCTCCCCAACGACGGCAGTAAAGTATTGTGGACCTGGAAGGGTTTTTGAGTCCTCCTTTACATAGGTCTCATCCTCCATCAAAACGCATGCATCCGGACGCTGCAAAAGACGCGAATACAATTTCCGGGCCCGTGTTGCTGCTCGCTTCTTCTGTTCTGCACTTTGTTTCGAGATTTTCTGCTTCTTGTAGGTCTTCAGGTGGTTTCGCCTCTTGATACGCTGGATCATTCCGACACTCGTTCCTGCTTTTTTGGCCAAATCACGTATTGACATTGATTTGTTCTTCATGATTAGAGATACCACTTTCTGCTCCAGTTTCGGGTTGGAAGAACCGGGTTTTCTGCCTCTTCCTGGTAGCTCATCCAAAGAATAGTGTTCCCCAAACTTATTAATGATGGTTTTAACACTCGCATGATGAATTCCAAACCGCTTCGCCAATTTTCGCATAGTAATACCCTTCTCACTTAGCCATGTGTCCAGAACCTTAATTTTCACTTCCTTTTCAATACGCGACATTTTGAAAACGCAGAATTTGAACCGCACAAACAAGTAAACAAAAGAAAGCTGACAGTCAAACGCACAGCATGCAGTGTTCAGAGCATAAAAAACCATCACAAATACATGCGTACAACGCAAATGTATGTGGATAGCTTATATTCGATACACTCCTTATTGAACTAGGTAGCATATGTGTCACATAATGAACATTGACAGCGTAAAAGACGGCACCCACACAATTGTGCGGGTCCCATTTTATCCCTCCAGACATCCTTGGCATGTGAACAAACTGATACTTCTTCTTCACTATGTCGAAGAGTAGCTCTTGTCATTTTGATTAGTTCTGGTGCATGCATAGAATAAACTAATAACAACAAAATTATGGCGGATAAAACTTTTTGTGATTTACGAGGTTTGTTAACCTTATGTTTAACCAAACATTGTGCCTTTCATATGCACTATAAACAAAAACAAATGCATGATCATAAAAGTATAAGCAATAATTCAATTATTAACATCAAATTTGTTTGAAAAACATTGATATTGTGACAGAATAGTTTTTTAGTCAATAAAAGGGGTTATTTTAGTCAATAAAGGGGGTGAAGATTTCCTGAATAACATTTCGTCGCACGGTATTGACACATGTAATTGATGGAGCTCCCCCACATTTATTAAGGTCTGTATCCACATTATTCCGGACACCTTCAAATCATTGTAACTTTTGAAATATTGCACGTAAGAATGAAAAATTTCACTGTGGTATAGCTGAGAGTCTATGATGAAAAAGACTATGATTGATGTTTACATTTCATGTTAAGTATTCAAGATGGCGACGAAAGAAAAACAAGTGCGCGAGCGAATTTTGTACGGGCGTACGGCAAATCCTGACTTGTCAATACGGGACCTTGCAAAAACATTGGATTTGCCTAAATCCACTGTTCACGATGTGCTCAAATCATTTTCGGAACGTTTGACGGTGGAGAGGAAACCGAGAAGTGACAAAAACATTGGAAGCGCTGATCCTGTCATGGAGCGAAGGGTGAAAAGGATATTAACGAAAAACCCAAATCTTTCCATTCGAACGGTGGCTCGTAAAATAGGGATGTCGCCTGGTTTTGTCCAAAAATCAAAACAACGTTTGGAACTTAAGTCGTATAAAGTAAAAACAGTTCCAAATCGCAACAACAAACAGAACTTGGCAGCAAAATCTCGGGCTCGACGTTTGTACTGCGAATATTTGACGAAGTTTTCATGCGTTGTTATGGACGATGAAATTTATGTCCTGGAGGATTTCAAGCAGCTTCCAGGGCTGGCTTTTTATTCTGCTATGGCCAGAAATGCTACAGCTGAGCATTTCAGAACGAAGAAGGCATCGAAATTTCCCGAAAAATACCTTGTGTGGCAAGCAATTTGCACGTGTGGCAAAAAGAGTAAATCTTTCGTCACTACAGGCACAATCAACAAAGGAGATCTATCAGAAAGAGTGTCTGCAGAAGCGATTGCTACCCTTCATAAAAAGTCACAAAAAAAAAACCTTTGTTCTGGCCCGATTTGGCATCATGCCACTATGCTAAAACTGTGATGGAGTGGTACCAAGCAAATCAAGTGAACATTGTACCAAAAACCTCAAACCCGCCAAATTGCCCAGAGCTACGACCAATCGAGAGATATTGGGCTCTGATGAAGCGGAAGCTTTCTGGAAAGAAGCAAGGAATCAAAGACATCAAACACTTCCAGCAAATTTGGACAAAGACGGCTTCTACGATTTCTGAAGAGTCTGTACAAACCCTAATGGACGGAGTTAAGCGCAATGTTCGAAAATTTTATGCAAATACCGAATAACTATGTTTTGTCTTCACGAATTGTTAAAAACATCCCATGAATCTGAAATAAACAATTACGACGGAAATATAATGCGAAATTTATGTTTTATTCATGTTTTGAGGTGTCCGGATTATTGCGGATACAGACCTTAAATGTTGTATATGCGATTCATATGTGTCAGTAGCTAATGGCGGTATGTAATCCTCATTGAATTATGATAAAACATAATACATAATATACAAATGCTTACTCAGTCATAAATTTGGTGGATTTGGAGAAGCATGTCAAAACTCCAAAGCACTGCCAAAATGTGCAGTCAGCATCTACCTCAAAATCTATGTTAAGTTTTGTGGTGTAGAAAGCAACTACAGCTGCACTAAAGGTGTGGGCAGCAGAGGGAGCACTTGCGTTTCATACAGTGATGCATCATAATAGCTTCAAGTCTATGGATTGTACGCCGACGCTATTGCGTTTGATGTTCGACGATTCTGTAACTGCCAAGAAGATCAGCTGTACTCGCACTAAGCCAGAAGCTATCATATCCGACGTATTTGCACCGCATTCAATTTAAGTGGTAATGAAAGAACTGTCTGCAACTCCATTCGGCAGCAATCACGGTAACATTAAGTTGTTCCCTATCGTCGTGCAGTACTTTGACGCAGCGCATGGTGGTATTCAAGTGAAGATTCTGGATCTCTATGAAGTGGCGAATGAGAAAGCTTCAACGATTGCAGTCCTGATTGAAACCGCATTCAAAAGGCACAATCTGCAGGATAAATTGGTGGCCTTCAAACAGACAGAAATTCATTTTTAGATTAGGAGTAGAACTCATTGTCGGGTGTGGTTTATTCTGGTTTTCATGCGTGATGATAATATTGACTTCTATGAGTGATCTCTAATGAACGTGTGTTGCTTTTGTGAAGCATGGATGGACTGGAACGAATCCGACACCGAAAGCAACCACTATCCCGTTGACGGTGGTGTGGCACACGAACCAGCCATGTCCAAACAGTACACTGCACGCCGAGCTACTTTTTACCACGCTAATGCGTGTACTAAATTCACCACTTTGACTTCGTGCTTCCAAACTAACACACAACGCGGTGGCTACAACACCAATGTAAGTGCTCGTGTTTTGGCTTCGGACATCGTGTATGATGTTTCGGCAAACACCACAGCCGAGTGTTTCCGATTGTGTCCGATTGCGAATAACACGCGTGGATAATTTATTTTATTTTCAAGTAAGTAAGTTGTTTGTTGTTGTTTTTTTCGGTTATGTACATGGTCAATTTATCTAGACTGTAATTTCTTTTCTAACATGTGTGTGTGTGGACAACAAGGGAAAATACATGACCTGATGAAACGCAACGAGGAACAGGTAGCTCAAATAGAGCAGCTAAAGCACAAAAATGAGGACAACAGTCGACGATGCCTCAGGTTGACAGACGCACTGAACGCGAAAATCCTTGGAAATCCTCACGAAGATGTTTTTACGGAAATCGAAGGGTATGCCAAAAAGGAAAAATTAAAGACATTCTCTGAGGCAGGGCAAAACAATGGTTACGTCTTTGTAAAGCTGCTTATGCATGAGCTGTGGCCAGAAGGGTTCAGTAACAGATCGGTTTCTTGGCGATTACCAATAATCCTTTTGACGAAACGGCGCTCATGGTACCCGACTGGCTGATAAAATCGTATCTGGTTCGCCCAAAATTCCCTTGGTGTCGAATAAAGTGTCCTACATTGAAGTAGCGTGGTCTTTATTAATCATGATCAATCTGTTGTTGTGGGTAGGTGTAATGTGTTATACAATATAAGTGTATGTGTGTGGAAGTATTGATTGATTACGTCACATCTCCCTTTTTTCAAAAAATAACAAAAATTATAAGTTCAAACGTTGAATAGGCTTCACCAATCTGCCTGATCTGGTGAAAGTTTGCTGTCCTCTCTCTTCGTTGATCTGACCGCTAGGTCCCAGGTTTTCCGCACCGACTGGATGCTGCTGTTGCTGTTCCTCCGGGCCAACTGAATTCTGATGCGACTTCGGGGACTTTGGAACGTCGCAGACCGCCTCAGGCTGCGCTGGGATGAGAGTAGTAGACTTCCTTACATGCTTCATGTTTCTGCGATAGACGTCTCCTTGATCGGTTTCGACAAAGACCGACCTCGGTGTATCTGCGTCTGCTATAATACGTCCAGATTCCCAGATTTTCGTCAGCGGATTCTGCAAAAGCACACGATTGTTGACTTCGGTGGGTTGACGAACTTGCGCTGATCGATCATAGTAGTCCTTTTGCTTGAACCGTTCACTTTCCAAATTCTGCTTGACGTCTTCAATCACCTCTGGTTTCAGTTTCTGGCTAACAACTGGCAGGGGCGAGTTGGTGATTCGGCTCATCAGTCGTTGATTTGGGGAAAGCAGCTTCGAGTTCCGTGGAATATTGCGATAGTTGAGTAAGGCAAGCTGAACGGAACTGTTATCCTCGTAGCACTTTTTCAAGATGTTTTTTGCAATCTGAACTGCACGCTCACTTAGCCCATTGCTCTTAGGATAATATGGACTCGATGTTACGTGCTCAAATTTCCATTCTGCAGAGAATTGCCGAAAGAGTTGTGAGGAGTACTGTCTGGCGTTATCACTATTGAACTCCTCAGGGGTTCCCCAAACGGCGAACCACGACTGTAGATGATCGATCACTTCCGATGACTCCATTGACCGCAACTTCTTAAAGTCAATCCATCCAGAGTAGCTGTCGATGATGACAATGTAGTTGGCGTCGTTGAAATGAAATATGTCTGAGCCAACGATTTGGAACGGATATTCTGGAACTTGCTTGACAATCATCGGCTCTTTAACGTTGCTGCGACTATGCTTCTGACAAACTCTACATTGCTCCACCAATCGTTCAATGTCTTTACCCATGGATGGCCAGAACACCAGTTGTTTGGCCCGCATTATACTGGATTGTATTCCGAAATGACCAGCATGGATGATGTTCAACGTCTTGCTGCGCAGCGTCTCTGGAATCAGCAGACGATCGCCTTTGAAGATCAGTCCTTCATATGTGGAGAGCTCGTCCCGATAGTTCCAGTAGGGTTTGAGCACCAGATCGACCTCTTCCGGTTCATTCGGCCATCCTGCTTTGATGGTTTCGATCAGCTTTCGAAGTGTGACATCCTCGCTCGTTTTTGCCACTAATTCCTTCATCCAAGTTTTGGAAACGTTGAGCACCACGTGCACTTCCAGTTCCTCGTCGTTTTCCGGTGTTGGGTTGTTCACATCTCGGCTGAGGGCATCCGCGATCGGCACATTTTCGCCTCGAACATACACTATCTTTGGAGCATACGGTTGAACGTCCAGAATTATCCGCTTAAGCCTTGGAGGAGCCTTGTCAAGAGGTTTTTTAAAAATTGACTCCAGGGGCTTGTGGTCAGTGTCACTACCACTGGCTTCCCAAAGATGTAAGAGTGGAATTTCTGGCAACCGAACCGGATTGCAAATGCCTCCTTTTCGATTTGCGGGTAATTCCGTTGCGCTGAGGTCAACGATTTCGACGCGTATGCAATGGGATGTCCATCTTGCAGCAACACAGCTCCCATAGCGTGCGAACTGCAATCGACCGAGAGCACGCTTTGCTTGTTGACATCGTAGAACTTCAAGACTGGCAACGATGTTAGTAGGTTCATTATTTTGTCGAACGCTGCTTGCTGTTCAGGCTCCCACTGCCAAAGGACATCTTTCTGCAACAGCTGCCTCAAAGGAGCTGTGATTTGGGAAAGGTTTACGATGAACTTTGCCAGATACGTTACCATTCCCAGCAACCGTTGCAACTGCTTCCTATTCTCAGGCACTTTTAGTCTCCGAATCGCTTCAATTTTCTCACCGTCAGACTGGAGACCTTCAGCCGATACTACGTGTCCCAGGTAGGTGACCGACTTTTTGGCGAACTGGCACTTCTCGGGATTCAGCTTCAAGCCAGCATTCCTCAACCGATTAACAACTCTCGTAGTGATCTCGTTCAGTTTGTCCTGCGTTTCAGCATAAATCAGGATATCATCCATGGACACATCCGTTCCAGTAATTCCTTCCAGCAAAGTTGAAATAAGGTTCTGGAAAACTTCTGGAGCCGACGCTAGCCCAAACGGCAATCGCAAACACGAATACCGGCCCCATGGTGTGCCGAACGTCAGGTACTTCTGGGACTTCTCAGCTATTTTGACTTGCCAGAAACCCTTCTTGCAGTCCAAAATAGTGAACCATTTAGCGTTTCTGATTCTGGCCGCAATCTCTTCTAAGGTGCGCAACGGGTAGTGTCGACGAAGAATGTTTTTGTTTACATCCGTCGGGTCGATGCACAAACGAATTCTGTTGTTTTTGCGCACTACTATCAGATTACTTACAACGGGTGTGGGCTCCTCCTGCTTGGTTATGACACCCATTTCGATCATTCTGTCCAACTCTTCCTTCACTTCATCGCGAATCTTGTAGGGAATCGCTCGTGTTGGCCGAATCTCGAACACTGCTTCCGGTTTCAGGTCCAGCTCGTACTCGAAGTTCTTGAAACAGCCCAGGCCTTGAAAGATATCGTCACGGCTACTGATCGCGTTGACACGCTGAATCATCTGCATATCAACACAGGTTTTCTTTCCCAGAATTGGAACAACGTCCAAATCGACGACCTTGAATGTGAGATCTGTTTTGCGCTTGTTCACAACCCCTGTCACCGTCAAATCACCTTCCACCTTGGTCTTTTCTCCATTGTAGGACACAATATACTTTGTTTTCGATTTCTGCAACTGGTTGGAGATCTTCTTTGCCACCTTCAGCGGCAAAACGTTGCACTGTGCCCCACAATCCAGCTTGAACTTCATCTTCATGTTAGCGATCGTTGCCTCCTCGAACCAGTCACCGTCGTCGTCATCGTCATCGGCTCCTACTGCATGTAGGTGCAGGTCAACTTCTGCGTCCGACGAATCCTCCTCTTCACATTTCATCACTGCAGCTGCTTTCTTGGCCTTCCTATTTTCATTCTTCACGTTCACCTCTGCGTCCGCCTCCTTCTTCTTCTTCTTGAAGCAACACTTCGCAAAGTGGCCGGTTCCTTGACACATCAAACACTGTTTTCCGAACGCTGGACAGCTTTTCTTGACATGTTTTGATCCGCAACGTTTACACAGAAACGGATTGCCGTCGTCAGATCTGACAGCGTTGCAGCTTCGACTTTCCGCATCCATCTCCATTAGAGTTTCCGTAGTTTTCTCACTCGCCTTGCAAATCTGGATCGCCTTCTCCAACGTCAGCTTCGGGTCACTCAGCAACTTTTCCCGAACTTTCTGGCTGGAAATTCCGAGTACGATTTTATCCTTCAGCAATCGATCATTGATGTTCATGCCTTCGTGCTCTGTTCCGAAATCACAATCACGGATTGCTGCTCGCAGCTTAATCAGGAAGTTGTCAAAACTTTCACCCGGCAGCTGATCCGTTTTCAGGAAGACGTACGTACTGTATGTCGGATTAGCTGTCGGACTGTACGCATCGCTAAAAGCTTTCTTGATCGCCTCCGGATCCTGTTGTTCAGCTTCCGTCAACTGCAATCCTTTGAACGTCCCGATGACATCCGGACCAAGACTATTCATCAGTATTCCTACTTGGCGCTGAGCTGGCAGATCTTTGATTCCGGATGCTTGCTCGAACCACGAATACTGTTGGATCCAATCCTTCCAGATACGCGCTTTATCCGTCTGACTTTGGATGTTTATGCGTTCTGGCGGGTGAGCAAAAAAATTTTGCACTGGCTGCTGTACAGCTGCCGCTGGCGGCTCCACTGGGTCGGGCATTATCGGCAAATTTTACTTTCTAGCGCCGAAATTTTATTTCGATACCACGGCCGGACACTTTCACAAGCGTTTTCCAGTATTTTTCCGAACTTTCCGCGACTTTTCACTTGTTTTTTCGTGTTTAAATCGTGGCGAGAAAACTGACCCACTTCTGACACCATGTAGCGTGGTCTTTATTAAAGATGATCAATGTGTTGTTGTGGGTAGGTGTAATGTGTTATACAATATAAGTGTATGTGTGTGGAAGTATTGATTGATTACGTCACATTAAAAAAAAAAAAAAAAAAAATATAAAAATAAAACAGAAAAAAAAATATTACCTTACCCCACCAAACATATAAAAAACAAACCTAAAAATAAATTATAAAAAACTTAACAACCCGACCCTTTTTCGTGACCCCCCCAATTTTCGCAATTTGAATGTGTACCCCCCCCCCCAAAACACACACACACACCCACCCCCAAAAAAAATGTATAGTTAACAACTATTTTAATTTTAAACGTACCAATTTTTTGATAGCTTCATATAGTATCGAAAATTAGGTACATTTTTTCCCATTAATGGGTACTGGCCGGTTACAGTGTAAAGGAAGACATAAGAGAATGAGTACTATTCTGCATTGACACAATTCGCTGTTAGATAACCGAGCAATCAGTTTAGTTAAAGCTGTTTAAAGGCCTTATTCTTCTACATTTCATGGCTTGTGACTTTCTTCTAAATAGATGAAATATCTGTTTTCTCATTTAATAAACTACGGGTCGCCTTGAATGCATGCCTACGTGGTCTCTGTGGTTATGTGTTCAACTTAAACAGATACACAAGTGTTTCTCACTGGCCGCATCTATTAATTGGCTGCCGATTTGAAAACTTCAGCAAACTACGTTCATGTTTATTTTTGCAGGGTCTTACGAGCTCAAAAATACCAGACTATTTCAACAGCAAATAAGATGTTATCTTGTTATCTTCCGTGACATCTTCCGCGACATCGTAAGTCTAAGTATGGTAATTCATTTTTCGTTCGAGGTGTAGTTCACTGGAATTCTTTACCAAATAATCTTTCCATCAAAACGTTTTTCATAGCATTCAAGAGAGGAAGTAGTTCAAAAGTTGAATTGACATTGCAGAACAGAAAATTAGATAAATTATTAAAGTCTGGAATTACAGCGTTTATTGTACCAGTGAAAATCATTGTAACATTAAAAAGACTTTCAAGGCTTACGTTACGTAATAGAATTCAATAAATAAATAAATAAATATACCTAAACCACCGCATGAGCCGAAATGGCCAATAGCTACATTTTATTATTATATGTATATTATTTAATAGTTCATTATAATATCGTATTATTTTCATCATATCGTCATTGTATGTTACTTTCTATCATATTATCAAGATGTTGAATTTTATTTGTTATATACATGTAAATTTATTTTCGATTAACATACTGTATTCTACTTTTCGATGGCGGTGAATCAATGAGGCATCCTTCAACCCTTCTATCTTTCAACGTTTTATCCTTAAAGTACATGTTTATATTTATACATTTCATTTAACTGGTTGAGCTGCATAGAGGTACATATCTTCATCTTATTATTAATTGCCTATCATAATTATTTGCACTAGGAAAAACTAGTGAATAGATATTTTGTTGCATCATAAGATGTTTCTCTACTAGTTTCGATCATTGGATATTATTTTATTTAATCCTTAAAATTAATAAATGCTCTTCAGTTCTGCCTATTATACATCCATATGTCATAAATACATACATATTTTATTATTGCTTCATATTGAATTATAATTACATGTTGAAACTAATGTTTCACCCGACAACAACTCAGCAGCACGAGACTCTTGGAACTGGTTCACAGGGTCGGCGCACTACTGGGCAAACTGGAGGGGCTTCGCGAACTAAAGGGCACTCAAACTTTCAAATCAATAAACTACACAGAAAGGATAAACTCATACACTGTATTCTATCTGCTGTTTTTCGTGTGGTTGGACATAGGACGTACCTTCAAAACTACGAAGACGACTGCGACTACGACGACTACAGTCTCGCGAGCGCTCGCGATAAGGTGCCAGAAAGATTCCGGCGATGGCGGACGAACAAATGCCAACCTTCGGCAAGATGGTGGTGGAACTACCGGCTGGTGTACCGTTGGTTACAGCGCGATGGTGGTCAGACTGGCGCGTCTACCGTTCGTAGGCTGTAGTGCGATGGCGGTTCGTTCGCTCACTTCGACCGAGACGGTGATTTGGTGACGCAAAATGGGGCAACGAACCCAGTGGTGTGGCCAAAACCTCTAGCGCCGCGTTTATGCTTCCTACAGGTTTGACGGTTTGACAGGTCATCTTTTGACGGTTTTGATTAGTTCATATTTCCTCCGCATAGGTGGCGCACAATTCTATCTTTTTAACGGAGCGTCCTAGAAGGATGTTTTTTCGAATCAATTGTTTATTAGATCATGCTGAGAAATGTTGTCGAAGACGTCAAAGACCTATCTTACACAGAAAACAAAATATTGGCAAACTTTTAAAAAGTACCGCAAAAAGTAGTTTTTACTATTTTATGGAAAATAAAGATCTACATTATAAAATGTAAACGGTGAAATATTTTCGCAATTCTGCAACTTGTTCTTTTTTGACAAATTTTGCGATATATCATACACGAATACAAATATATTTACAATAATGTTGTAAAATGGAGGTGTTTTCGAATAACAATTACTCAAAATATAGCAAAAAGTAGCAGCCAATTTTTTGTGGAGGCTCAGTGTAAACGTGGTTGGATATTTGCAAGTAAGTAGTCAACAGGGAACAGCAGGGCTTTTTGTAAAATATAATTTCAATATATTTAGGTTTATTTCTTTCAACTTGATTAGATTGTTTTAACCGTGTGAACAGCAGAACCAGTATTCTTTGGAATTTACTTGATTTTTTTTTTATCTTACTTATGTTACCATTGTGTCCATCCTACTCGTTTTCCTAGCATATCGTTACCGAAACTTTCTGAAATCTTTATTCCGAGACTTTTGTGCCTCTTCGCTAAGCATACCAATAAGAACCAACGCTATTTGAATTGCTTGTGATCCATGGATGAGAATTTTATGAACCGATGCTGGCATAGGATACCACTCGTACAAACTAACATACAGACGTGCCGGTATTTTTTAAAAGTTTGCCAATATTTTGTTTTCTGTGTAAGATAGGTCTATGACGTCTAATAAACAATTTTGTCGAAAAAACCATCCTTCTAGGACGCTCCGTTAAAAACATAGAATCGAGCGCCTCTTATGCGGAGGAAATATGAACTAATCAAAACCGTCAAAAGATGGCCCTTTTTCAACTGAACATTTTCTCTAAGACTGCAAACCTGTAGGAAGCATACACGCGATATTTAGGGCCTTTGCCCGAGATGGATATCCTCTTTTACACTTATGGCCTGAAGTCATAGGAATGTGGGTCCTTTGCTATTAGGTGTTGGTGACTAAAATGCCTCATCCACCGTAGCGTGCACTGGCGGTCCTTGACTCGCCAACCAAAAAGTGTTTCCAATAAACGGACAGAAAAGGTCCTAAATCGGCGTAGCTTCAAACGTATAATTCCGTAAAACTGAACACTTCTGGTCTACACGCTCGCCTGTAACTAAGTCAACGATCCCTGTTTACCGAGCATCCAAGAATCCTTCAGCTCATCACCCGTGACTTCGTGTCACCATTTTTCCAAGGCTATGCGCGCCTTTTACAACCCTCGACCGTTAAGCATGGCCATGATGCCTGCCCAGTGAGTTTCACCGCTACTGTTTGGTATGTTTACTTGAATGCTCGAGCACATGGTGCACGTTAAAAAAACATCGCATTTCGTTTATTGTAACAGAACGGTTACAATGTTTTATGGATATTTATATTTCATCTAATTGCAATATGGCCTTCACATTCGAGAGTTTCATTCATCTGCCACTGATTGAGCTGTGAGGCACCACGCTGCATATTATTATCATATGCCAATTCTTATTATTTTAATTACTTCATCATATTATTTCATACATGATTAAATTGAATTTTCAAGATGGTGAATTCCAAATATCACATATTTTAATTTAAAATCTTGTATATTTCATTGCCCTACTACATACCACATATATTGCATTTTTATTACATATTATTTACATTACAATAATAAATACTGGGTTGGGAGGGGACATCAGGGTATCATTTGAGCTGAAACTGGACGATGGTGTGATTGACTGCCTTAGTCCAGGAGGGAACAAACATTGTCATTTTTTTATCCTACCGATTCGATTGTGACGCTGTGAATTCTACTCCAACAGTTTCAGTGGGAGTAACGCGCCCTTCTTAACATGCCATCCTGTAGAAAGCTTAATGAGTATTGTAAATTGGGTTATTCGCTTTGTTGGAAGGAAGTTGAAAGGAGATTCTTAATTTCCCGTGGATTTCGCGTAATTGTCTCAGCTTACGGGTCCGCCGCACCGTTTTTGGCCCTCCATTCGGCGATATTGTGAATTCAGATCGGTGGCGCAATTTGATCTTGCTATTAAGTGGAGGTGCATCCAAGCATACATACATACATACATTTCCAAAACAAATGAACTTGAACGACAAGGTCCTTAAAATGTCTACGCTTGTCGAAAAGACATGCAAGCCTAATGGTTAGTAAGAAAAAATGCGCGATCCTGCCAGGAGTCGAACCTGGAATCTTCTGATCCGTAGTCAGACGCGTTATCCATTGCGCCACAGGACCATGTTGCCGATTGTGAACAACTTATCAACTAAATTTCCTCCCCTGAAGCATACCAAGAACGCCGTCCAAAGCATCATCAAACATCAGTGACCAACTCGTGATCAATGTAGGTAAAATCAAATTTTATGGCGGCAGCACATGTTACCGAAGTTGCGATAGGGACCACCTAAACAGTCATATATTTTGGTACCAGCTACATATACCTAGCATGTATACTTACAGAATAGCCAATTCATCCACGCTGTTAGTCGCAGACGGGAACCGCTTGACGGTCGGAGGTGAAGACGTCGCGACGCGACGCAACGCAATAAGATTAGGTATTTAGTATATGTGGTTTATTCGCTCTCTCAGACAGGCAGAAACAGTAAAACGTAAAAAGAGGCCAATAAACTCATAGAACGCTGCTAGTGCCGGTGGTACTTCTGTGCACGTACTGGCTCACTGAGGGTAATTTATTCATATCCCCAATTTCCCCAATTATGTATGACTGATGTCGAAGCGGTACTGAGAAAGTTTAATTCAGAATTGGACATGTTTCACTCGATTTGATATTGGTTATCAGACAATGACTCTGTTAGTCTAAAGTGCCTAAGGTGAAGGTTAAATAGAATTCTCAAATGATCATCAATTTGCCTTCTAAATGCAGTCACAGAAACAAGAATGATTGAGAAATGGAACCTCACTTCAGACAATATTCGCTGCAATCTTCAATTTATCTTCCTTTTATGGATAAGAAATAGTTTTAGGTTTTAGTTATAAGAAATAATTTGCTCAAATGACAAGCAGGTATACAAACTACCTGTTCAATATACTGAAATGCTTTGGCAAGAAGAATTTAAACATTTTAAACATAGTTAGATGTAGTATTTAAGATAAATCTGAGTGTATATCAACTTAATTTTGAAATCAAGAGTAACAAAAGATGTACAGTTTGAGACAGCTGATTGCTAATGCCGGGTCACATCATTGCTAATATTTCCAAATGCTTATTAGCACATTAGCACATTAGCATGAACGATTTTAATTATCTGCTAATAACTCTTGCAAACGTTACGCTAATATTGTCGGCTGATGCATTTTCGCAACATATTACACAGTTGAAGTTATTTTGTAATTTTCAGTTTCTTTTCATGCACATAAAAAGAGCATGCAAATTACTTCCAAATTACATGTGTTTTCAAACTTACATGGCTTAATAAACAAAGCCTGTAATATTTGCTCCATTGAACTTTACATGACCTGCACAAATGACCACTCCGTTTATTATAACAAAAGAATCCAAACATTCAGATTTGAGACTTCAAGTGACAGAAGAAATCGTGCATAGTAACATTTAACAAATTAATAATCATTTTGTTTACACCTTGGTCTAATCGATGAAATATTTGTTCACCACAAAACTATAGTTAGATTCTTCCAACATGGCATTTTAATTTTTTCCAAGGATATGCGTCGAAAAAAAAAATTAACTCAATGAATAAATTTAACCCCACTACATTTTAGCTTTTCGGGGTTACGGCAAGGTGATGGATTGTCGTGTTTGTTGTTTAACATCGTACTGGAGGGTGTGATTCGAAGAGCTGGGATAGACACGAGTGGCGCGCCCTTCAGGAAGTCTGTCCAACTATTTGGCTTCGCCGACGACGTTGATATCGTAGCACGTAACTTTGAGACGATGGCGGAAACGTACATCAGACTTAAGGCTGAAGCTGGTAGGATTGGGCTTGTGATTAATGCGTTGAAAACAAAATACACGAAGGGCAGAGGCTCACGAGAAGACAATGTTAGCCTTCTAGCACGAGTTCAGATCGACGGTGATGAAATCGAGGTTGTAGACAAATTCGTGTATCTGGGCTCATTGGTGACCATCGATAACGATAACGATAACCAGCAGAGAAATACAAAGGCGCATTATGGCTGGCAATCGTGCCTACTTTGAACTCCGAAGGACGTTAAGATCGAACAAAGTTCGCCGAACCACAAAGTTGACCATCTACAAGACATTATTTAGACCGTTAGTTCTCTACGGCCACGAAACATGGACATTGCTAGTGGAGGACCAACGCGCTCTTAGGGTCTTTGAGCGGAAGGTGCTGCGTACGATCTACGGTGGAGTTCAGATGGAAGACGGAACGGGGAGGAGGCGAATGAACCACGAATTGCACCAGTTGCTGGGAGAACCTCCCATCGTACACATCGCAAAAATCGGTCGACTACGATGGGCTGGGCATGTCGTAAGAATGTTGGACGACAGCCCTGTGAAATGGTTCTCGAAAACGAACCGACAGGTACAAGAAGAAGAGGCGCGCAACGAGCAAGGTGGATTGTTACACCCGGACTGAAAGGGTTGAACGCGTGAACGTGTTCCGTATGATTTGTCATCGGCTAACCCGACTAAGGGAAACGTCACTGTCGATCGTGATCGATGTAAATACAGGGCGCTGCCATGTTGGAAAATAGAATTTCGCAGTAGAAGAATTGATTGAGAGTTAGATACGGTGAATTGAATTTGTTTATTAGAAGCTATAGAGAAATAAGTTAATTGTAGTATAGAGTTAAATTAGTATTGATTGGTGCAATGTAATTACTCTAAGGTTTTTTTTTGCACGGGGGATACGTTCCACTTTTACTATGAAACCGTGTAAAAAAAGACTAAATTGAGTTGAAAAATTCACATGTATAAACATTTTAAATTACTCCGATTTTGTTTGCATGTGTTACCTTTTCATGCAATGGTCAAAATACAATTTTTAAAATTTTGAGTATCTACACCAAAAATTGTGAATTTTTTGAAAAACTGCCATATGATTACTTTTTGCCCAAAACGTAAAATGTGATTTGAATTAGGTCGATAAGTAGTTCCGTTCTGGAGTTATCGCCGTAAACAAACCGTGTAAAAAAAAACCGTGCAAAAAAAAACCTTAGTGTTAGTGTTCCAAAAATAGTGTAGATAGTCAGGAAATGAATTGTTGTTTATTTTCAGTTTGAGGAACGGATTACGTGTTAGGGGAGATTCGGGTTAAGTTGGATTGGATAAAGGAGAAAACTAATTTTGTAGGTAGTATAAGTAATTTGGTATTATGGCTCCTTAAGTAATATAATTACGATTACAGCTTTGAGTGTGTCGAAAAGCATACTTCATAGATTGTTTTTCAATGATGTCCAGAACGCCCCCAACATGGATCGATCAAGTAGAAGGCGACTTGCGGACCTACCGCAGACAGCGAGGCTGGCGAGGTACATGGACCGATTACAATGGAAACAACTTCTGTGTACAGCAGAGGCCACGCCGACCTTGGTCTAATTGGTAAGGTAAGGTAAGTACATTTTAGCTTGATGTGGAATCCGAATAAATGCAACTTTACAATATTTATGTTGCTTTCAGTGACTCCCGTCTTGAGCAAATTAGTCTCTCATCAGAATGTTGGCCCAGTTGGCCGACACGTTCCTCAACTGAGAAGAGATTTGAATCACAATTCTAATCTCTGTTGTACTCGCACACGGGACGAAAATGACCTATTTCCAACAACGGGACGGCAATTACCTATTACAATTAGCAAGGAACCAGGTTTGTCCACCGGATTTTAAGTCTGCTCTCATTTTCAGAATCGCAAACAACAGTCCTTTTTGCTTAGGGATGACGAATGACAGTTGAATTAAAAAATCAGCTTAGTAGCCTTAAACTTGAATGAGAGAATATTTTTATCTACACGATCATGTAAATTCGTATGATCATAGCGCGCTGTGATTTATTCTTTTAACAACGGGTACTTACGTATATTTCAACGAATATGCACTTGTTTTTAATTGTTTATGAATGTTGTAGTTTTGTACATTATTTTTAATTTAAAATTAACCAAAGCAATGGATTGCATTCAAGTATTTTTGAAATTCAAGCATTTTACATCACATGTAATATTCATATTTTTTTGCTGTGTGTGTACAGGCAGATTGTTGCTTCCTGCTGGAGTATGGGTCTTCAGTATGGAAGGGATGCACTCAAACACATCGGAAGAAGCTCCAGGTTCTGCAGATCAAGTTCCTGAAGATGATTCTCAATCTGCCACCGCGCACAGGGACAGCCGAGGTCCATCGGCTGGCAAATCTCCATCTAATAGATAACAGGCTGACTTTACTTTCCAGCAACAAACTATGACTACTTTCCGGCAACAAACTATGACTCTTATCTCTGAGTACACACTACCAAAATGTCATGTAAATTTCTGTCTCCTGAGATCGACACATGCAGGCACATAAGGATGAGTTGAAAGAGATGAGAAAATAAATTCACTAAAACACATCTTTCGTCGAATTGCGTATGTGTCAGTTTCATGAGACATAATTTTACACGAAATCCTTCATATGTTCCCCGAATTTTTACAAACATGCATTACGTCTCGTGTAAAGTTCATAATTTCTAAGCGTGTAGCAAAGATCTGTATGGGCCATAAGTGGTCACCAGACGATTTTCATCCTGCCGGTAAGGCGCAAGGATGAGAAGTAAAGATCGAGAAGAGTTTAGTTGATTGAAGTTTCCTTAAATTAACTGCATATTCTCGCCAGCTGGCAGCCACCTGGGAAGGGCTGACAACGACGAGGTGTTAAATTAACTGCTGAACGATGTGGGCCAGTTGGAAGCAAGCGGTTGCTAAGCAGACTAGCAACCGGAGCCAGCCGATAAGGAAAAACGACGTGGAGTGAAGTAAACTGCTTCCACAGAAGACCGAGATAAATTCAAGCTCACCTTCCGAAATCCGTTCATTTCTGACCGATCAATTCGATTTTTCCAGCAAGAGAGATAGTTTGATCGGAATTTCTCTTGATTTTATCGAACTCATCATTGCATATTCTCGTCAATGGGCAGCCAGCGGAGGCCAACAATTTTCGCGACTATTTAATTAGTTATCAACATCATCATTTAATTACTGACTTTATATTGATTTTATACATACCCTCAAGTATAGAGTTAAATCGTTTTTCAATCGGCATAGAATTCCATACTTCCGGAGAGCTAAGCAAGTCGGTTGCACGAAATGGTTATGGGCCCAGTGTCGCGGAAAAGTTAGTTCAGGTGGAAAATCGGTGGAAATCGCGCCCTAGCTCACTGAAAACAAAGAGTTTTTGTGGGAACAGTGCGTCACAGTTTATGGAGTTTACCGGTTTTGTTATCGGCCATAGCGTGTTATCTATTGTTTCGGTAACTAATTGTTTGGTTGCGAATAATGTTCGGTGCTGTGCAAACATGGAAAATAGTGAACATTAAACAGTTGCCAACAAATGGCATCAATTGTAACCGGGACTAGAATGACAGACAAAGACAAATGTGGGGCTTCTGTTTGTTTAACAGTGCGCGCGTGTATGATAGAGAGAAATGGAGTAAGGCAGAGAGGGAGATAAAGATCTCTCTCTCTCTCTCTCTCTCTCTCTCTCTCTCTCTCTCTCTCTCTCTCTCTCTCTCTCTCTCAGACTCTAGTATTTTTAAATATTTTTGTATTCCATTGAAATAAACCACCCGCACATGTATGTAGCCCCAACAGCATCCCTAATGTTGGTTTTTGTGGGTCCTCAATCTCGATGTTTTTACATATTTTCGTATTCAGCTAAAATAAACCACCCACACTTATGAGTGACCCCAACATCCCAACTGTTGGGGTAGATCGGTCCTCAAACTCGATATTTTAACGTATTCTTGTATTTCATTGAAATAAACCACCCACACTTGTGAGTAGCCCCAACAGCATCCTTACTGTTAAGATCGGTGCCAAAACTTGAATTACTTTAATGTGCATCTATGTACAGAGAATAAACCGGTAACGTAGTTAAATGATTTTCTTTGGTGTCCGTCGGTTGATTACACCAATTGCTTATCCCGATATGGCTCCTGCCCCAAACCTTTTCTTCTTCTTCCCCGCGCTTGCGTGGTGGCGTTGTGGAGGGGTTTTCTCGGGTTCAGCGCGGGTTTGGCTTGTTCGCGACAAAATCTGGACAGATTTTATTTGAAATAAACCAAATTGGCTGTTATTAGGTGCGCAACTAAGTTCTCGCTGTTTATTTTAGTGAAAAAGGAACTTTATTTTGAAAACAAAGGTTACAAACGAATTATTCAAAGTATTCCTATCACTAGCTACGACTTTTTCCCACCTTTCTGGTAGAACGTGAATACCATTTCGATAGAACTGTTCGTCTTTTGATGCTATCCAAGAATCAAGCCATTTTGAGATGTCATCATATGAGTGGAACTGCTGACCAGTGAGACCATGTGCCATCGAACGGAACAAGTAATAATGGGGTAGGACTTCCCATTTGAGCGTTTCCAAGTAGGTTTTCACGGGTTTCGCAACGTGAGGTCGAGCGTTGTCATGCTGAAGAATCACTTTTTTGTGTCTGTGCTCGTATTGTGGCCATTTTTCGTGCAGTGCTCGGCTCAATCGCATCAATTGAGTTCGATACCGTTCCCCGGTAATGGTTTCGTTTGGTTTCAACAGCTCATAATAAATAACACCAACTTGGTCCCACAAAACACACAGCATAACCTTCGCAGCGTGAATATTCGGCCTAGGCGACGATGTTGAAGCATGCCCGGGCAGTCCCCATGAATGTTTCCGTTTTGGGTTACTGTAATGAATCCATTTTTCGTCACCCGTCACAATGCGATGTAGAAAACTCTTCCTTTTTGCCGCTGGAGCAGTTGTTCACAGACGAAAAAACGACGCTCAACATCTCTTGGCTTCAAATCGTAAGGAACCCAAGTTCCTTGCTTTTGAATCATTCCCAACACATGCAATCGCTTAGAAACGGCTTGGCGGGAAACTCCTAATCCTGAACCAAGTTCTTCTTGCGTTTGACACGGATCCTCATCGAGCAATGCCTCCAATTCAGAGTCTTCGAAGTTTTTTGGCCTTCCTTCACGCGGACGATCATCAACACTGAAATCACCGTTTTTGAAGCGACGAAACCAATCACGACACGTTGTTTCACTCAGAGCAGCATCACCGTAAACTTTTTGGAGCTCTCGATGTGCTTCAGCCGCCGTTTTCTTCGAATGAAAGAAGAAAATCAACACTTCCCGCAAATGACGATTATTTGGCACGAAATCAGACATCTTCAAACAACCAAAATATATAACACTAAACCAAAATCACTGACTTGGCAAAGCGGTTTGTTTACCATATGTCTGAGCTTGGTTTATGACGCTTGAGATGTACAACATTCGACCAGCACTTACTACTGGCGCCATCTATTGCTAAACAGCGGGAACTTAGTTGCGCACTAATAGTTCAATACAAGATGCATTTTTAATTCATTTAATTGTGCATTATTAGTCATTTTATAGGGTAGGGAACGGCTTAATCAGGGGTCACTATTTTAATCAGTTGTTAAGAAACAGGTCTATAACTCCTACATTTTCCAAATGATTTCACTTTTAATGATACTATCATAAGCTTTATCTATTGGGCCAATGATTCGATGTATGAATCATGATTGATTACCAATTTATTACTGTCATTTTGAAGATTTAAAATACATCATCTAGAAACCATCAGTTTCTGACCTGCTGAAGAAGTACGCTCAAATGTTGCCTTTGTGTATTTTGCATTTAATCGCGTGTACCGGAGAGCATGTCTTCATCAGCTCTCTCCCACAACTAGGCTTGTTGCCAGAATGTGATGTTGAACATTGAGTTAAATTTATTACATATTTAGATAATCTGAAATCGCTATTTATTTCATGTTTCTTCCAGTCATTGGAGGTTGATCTATGCTTATGATTATATTGTCCATCATCTGGCACTATCATATGCAATGAAAAAATATGTTTTGGAGCTGTCCAATAGTACCCAACGATAAATAATGCTTCGCTGTTGAGCTGCAGCTATGGCATCACTGTTGCTTTTGAGAGAGCCCATGTTTCCTCTCTTCTTTGTTAACCATGGATATAGCGCACCGGTAATGTAACGTGAAGTCTGCTGTCTCTTGCATTTGTTTGTTTTTAAACGAAGCATCCCGTTTGTCGTCACAGTCGCTTTGGCGAACATTTGCGTGAGAGTAAATGAAATAAGAAATACACATTGCCAATCTAAAGCTTGTATTACACTGTTTGTCCAATAGCCAAATATTTGGCATAGGCAGCTAGACAGCTGTCAGATATCATAGATATTTGTCAGATGCCTATCTGCCTATGACAAATATTTGGGTATTGGACAAACAGTGTAATACAAGCTTAAAGATCAATGACAAACTAAAAGTTTGGTCGTGTACGTCTGTCTCATAACCTGCTAGGAGACGAGTTTGTGGTCGTAGCAATCGACATGTTTTGGTTTATTGTTTTCGAGAGCGGATGGGTAAAACGAAGGAGCGGGTTGAGGAAATTGACGTTTGCAGCAAATCGTCAACTGGCCTATTTCATTTCGCCTTCGCACACATGCACAGAATCGCACTCATACAATATTGTTAGTTCATGTACCGATTGAGGAGCTGAAGAAAACATTTTTTTAATCGGAAAGCAATCCGCAAGCGTTTAAGAAGTCCCTGCAATTGGGAACTTTATTCCATGGCTATGAAATTTTCTGAGCCTAATGCTCGTTGCTGAAGGTATGTTCCGATACACCAGACGAAGGAAGAGGGATTAATGTTTTAATATTGGCAGTTCAAATTATAGATTACATACAGCTTCATCAAATGTCTCAGGTGCTGACTAAGCTGCTTAAAACTCGTCCCGTACCCTAACTAATTACAGTTACAAATTAGGCTGCATGAAAAAACTACGAACTTTTGAGTTTACTCCAGACATAAGGGTCTGTGCAGACTTCTCTGCAACCGATTTAGCTGCTTTTGTCCAAGATTTTCGAAATATTTCTATAATTGTAGCTTGTTGTTTATATTGAGAGAGTTCTCTCTTGACGAGAGCCCAATACCGCTCGATAGGTCGCAACTCCGGGCAGTTAGGTGGATTCACCGGGCAGTTGGATTGGATTTCGGTACAACATGGACTCCATTCGCTTTACACCATTCCAAAACATCTTTGGCGTAGTGACAAGATGCCAGATCAGGCCAGAATAGCGAGGGAGCGTCATGGATGCTTAGAAATGGTAACAATCGCTTCTTTAGGCATTCTTCACGGTATATTTCCTTGTTTACCGTTCCGGTAGTGATGAAGCTTCGGCTTGCTCGACGACAGCTGCATATTGCCTGCCAAACCAAATATTTTTTGGGAAACTTGGTCTTTTTCTTCGTCCTGAAATGCTCCTCTACGCCGTTCCGTTGCATGGCAGTATAATAAGACATTCCGGGAAGCTTTTAAAAGTCTTCCAGCACATAAGTTTCATCGTCGATTATCACGCAGGAAAATTTCGTCAAATATTCGCGATACAACTTGAGAGCCCGGGTTTTAGCCGTCACATACTGTTTATCATTACGGTTCGGTAAAGTTTTCACCTTGAACGACTTCATGCCTTGCCGGTGTTTGGAAGCATGTACGAAAGTTGGGGACATTTTTATCATTCTAGCCACAGTACGTACCGAAAGATCTGGTATATTGTGCAATATTTCACCTTCGCGTCCTTCTGGTGGTTCCTGAGATCCGTTTTTGTTCCAATCCCAGCCTTCATGGCTGTTGCCAAACATGTATCGAAATATTTAAGAACGTTATGGACAGTGCTTAGAAAACCCAGCTCTTTTGCAAGTTTTCTTACTGACAGATCCGGATTTGCATTGCGACCAAACACAATTGCTTTTCGCATTTGCTCTTCTTTCGACGCCATCTTCGATCTGAAAGCTTGTAGTATCACCAACAATTGATTTTACACAATGAACAGACATACGTTCATCAGTCTGCGAAATATTTCACGCGTTGATGAAGTATTTCCAAAGATATGCGTATTTAGGGTTGTCCAGATTTTGTCGTGAACAAGCCTTATCACGTCAACATATTCCTACTTTTTCCTTATTTGACCTGTACTCGGGTGAGGCCGGCGCCGGTATTAGCTTAGTTTGGGATCACTAGTTTTTATACATTGAGGATGTATGCTAACATCATCTGTAGGCTCTCTGTGTAATAACAGCTGATATGACAATAACGGAGTTGCAACCTCGGGCGGTCAATCATGCTCATGTTTTATACATACTCTCAAGTATAACACGATATAGCGATATAACGTGATTAGGATAATGGTCTCCAGGTGGTCGATTATATCAAGACAATCAAGACAACCATCACAGCCATCAACACAGTTCCTCATTGATCAAACCAACATTCGATCCAAATTTCAGGACCACCAAATGATTTCAAGAACTGAATAATACTGAAATTCTAACATACTTACTGACTTATGCTGATCCAACGAATCCTATGAGAAAGCACCTGCGTATACTCATGTTTTCTCTTCAATGCTATTATTCTTGACACTTAGCTCTCTAGCTGCTTCATTTTCATAGTGACAAAACATTATTCTTGCTTTTCCATTCTTCCAAATTCAATGGAGGATAGTTGATATTTCCATGCTGTGCTAAGTAAACCGAAACTTACAAATTATTTTCTTACGGAATTAGTAAAGTAGCATTCTGCATACTTAGAATACTGCATATTCTACTCTGTAGGCTCAAAACTGGTGAGTAGCCCGATGTACTTCTCTTCTACCTAAATATAATCCAATCATAAAAGCAACTCGTCGTGAGGCACCGTTCCGCTGGATGAGTCAAATTTGAATGAAAATTTCCAACTCCCGTCGTAGGCACAGAGAAAACAAGTCGGCGCGAAATTCACGCACCGCTAGACGCCAGAACAAATATTGTGCTTTACTCTCGTGAAGTAACAGCCGTAATGATTCGGTGAACTCTATTTATAACCCGCTCCTTCTACCGACTTCGAACTATTGGAGGTGCATAATTTTGTTTATTTTCCACTTTTGGTTTTGTCATAAATCCATCGAATTCTCCCAAACCACCATCCGTGTTCCACTCCGGCCGCAACGCATCTTTTCACCGACAAATATGTTATAATTATGATTGAGGTTTGTGCACTTGTGGACGAAAATAGCATTTCGCTTTCATGGATTTAAATTTGTTTTCAGTGTTTCGCTCTGACTGGAAGCGTGTCGGTTAAATTTTGGTTTTTTTTTAGCTTGGAGCAGAGGAGATTGGATCGAACTTGGTGCAAAGAATATATTGCTTAAATTTCTTTCCGCAAAAACTTACTTTCAAGCAATTAACGCCTACTTCGATAATGTTTATTGAGAGTTCATTGAGATACTCTTTGAACTCTTTACTTTGAAGCGAAATTTCTACTACGACTACTATGTTCGATTATTTTAATAGAGTGAAACATTTTTTGAAATGAGTTTTGAACAAACTGACTCCACCTCCCCTAGACATGTATGCATAATCCACTCTTCCGTGTTTGGATAACCGCATCACCCCTCAAAGCAGCTTTGCGATATTCCAATGACTATAGGTAGTTACATAGGGTATAGAACTACTTCGACTTAGTAGCTCATTTAAGGCAACTCGTATAAAAAACAAAATAGGAAATAATCACTCTAATCAAATCAATGTTTCCATTTCAATTTTAACTTCGTCCATTGAGTGAAGTACATTCAAGTGGATTTTAGTGCGTAGATGTACATTTTCTCAAACATTGTCACAGGAAGCCGAAACCTCACTATAGACTGTTCCGATAATTATAAATACACTAATGATTAACCGTCAATTCAATATTCGTGCAGTATTCAATCTACTTTTGGCTGCGTCCTGTTGTTTACATACAAATTAAACTGATATTGTCATTTTTTCAATTTTTCGCTCGGAAGTTTGAAAATGCGTGGTCTTTCTCCCGAGCAAAGAAAACGGATTGTGAACAAACGGTGCACCGTCAGTGGTCTTTCGATCAGAAAACTGGCTAAGGAAGAAGGTGTGAGCGTCGGAGCAGTTCAATCCGCATTACGGAAGTATCAACAACAGTGCTTTTTCGTAGATTCCCCGAGACGGGGTAGAAAACCCGGTCCCGCTGACCGTACAATTGACAGAAAGGTAAGCGACTATTTCAAGCGTCATCCTAGTCCGCGATGGGGCGAAAAGGCTAAGTACTTCGGCGACTAATGTTATGCGTGCCAAGGAGAGAATGGGCCTGAGCACTCATCGGAAGCAGAAGCATCTAAAACGAAGCACCAAACAGGCTGAATCTGTGAAACGGAGGGCTCGATAGTTGTACTACAAACTGCTGACCAAAAAATCGGACTGTGTTGTCATGGACGATGAAACCTACATAAAACTCGATTATAAAACTCTGTCGGGACCACAGTTTTATAGCTCGCCGAAGGAGAAGGATGTTCCTGGTTCAGTGAAAGCCATTTACACCCAAAAAAAGAATGTAATGGTGTGGCAGGTCAAATGCGGATGTGGAGAAATATCTCGTCCATTCATTACGACAGACACAATGACTGGTCCAATCTACGAGAAGGAGTGTCAGCAAAAAAGGTTGCTACCCTTGATCAAACAGCATAACAAGCCTACAATGCTTCCTGCTATTACTCTAATTTTGCACAAGAGTGGTACAAAAGGAACAATGTTGTATTTGTACCAAAGGAGATGAATCCACCAAACTGCCCAGAGATTCGCCCAATAGAAACTTTCTGGGCTTTGACGAAGGCAACGCAGAGAAAACACATGAAACTGCGCAGAAGCGATGTAGTGTTGAGTAGTGTTAAGGAAAAAGTTAGAGTACTCGCCTACCCTTCGAAAAATCAAGCAAATCGAAATGAAGATGGAAAGAAAACATTGTTATTTATTATGTTTGAGAGTAAAATAATCAAAAAGTATAGTAACAGTATACAGTATGGTCTTTTTTATTTGAGAAGGAAAGTGTATTTATATTTTTCGGAACAGTCTATAGTTTCAATGTTTCGGCCTTCTATATTGTTTGCATGATATCTAATTCTAGATTCTACTTCAAGATAGAGCGGAAATAAGGGCAAATCAAACTTCATCTTTAGTTTTATTTTATATTTTAGTTTAAATGTTGTTGATCATTTACAATTTAACTTACAGTTATCAGTTTCTTCCTATGCTTATTTTTTTATTTCAGGTGAGAAGGGTAAGCTGAAGTAAACTAGTATTCTATGTGCAAACGAATTCACTTCTAATTACCACTAATAATGATCAAAATACAATCGAAATAATACGCTCGAAACAATCTAAAATAACCACTTAATCTACAATATTGTTCCAATAATGTTGTAGATTGTTCCGATCGTATACAGGGTGCGGCAGAAAATAATGCGAAAATGATCAAACTTGAGTATTGGGTGAATTCGTGTAGCTAGTGACTAATTTCTTTCGGAAGTGTATTTGTTTATGTTTACTTTCAAGTGCTCCAAACATTCTATTTGTTTTATTGCAAATTCGTCAAATTGTTCATGAAAGAAGTTATCACCAGTTTGTTGCTCGCCCAGAAGAAACCGAAAGAGATTGCCAAGGTGGTAGGGTGCCATTTGGCAACAGTTTACCGCATAAAAAAGTCCCTGCAGGATGGTCCTAAGGAGCGGAAGCCGGGAAACGGAGGTCCGCGCTTTGCACGCACGCCGAACGTGATCATATCGGTCCGTGCAAAAATTGCTCGCAACCAGGTGCGTTCCATAAGAAAACTTGCAAAAGAAGCCAATATTTCGGAGAAATCCATGCGGAGAATCATCAAAGAAGACCTGCACGCATCTGCCAGAGCCAGAGTGAAACGCCACTTGATTACGGACCGGGTCAAGGAACTACGAGTGATTCGTTCCAAGAGATTGCTTTCCTTGTTGAAGAAGGAAAAAATGATAATCCTGTTCTCCGACGAAAAGCTTTTCAGCATCGATGCTGTGGCCAACAGCCACACGGACCGATTCATTTCACCGCAGAAAATGGAGAACGTTCCGGAAAAAGTTAAATTCAAATTCCGGCTGGTGTCATGATGTTTGGCTTGGTGGCGTCCAACGGTTTGAAAATGCCGCCTGTTTTCATTGCTGCTGGAGTTAAAATCAATACCGAAGTGTATATCGGTATTTTAAAGGACCAAGTGCTTCCCTGGGTGAAGGCCAACTTCTCCGAGGACCAACTGTGTCCTACAGCAGGATGGAGCGCCGTGTCACACGTCCAATCGAACTCAACAATGGTTGAACGATAACATGAAGTTTTAGCCGACGGATTTGTGGCTCCCTAGCAGTCCAGATCCTATTCCGTTGGATTATTCGATTTGGGCATATGTTGAAGCACGAGCCTGCAAAACATCACACCCTAGTGTAAAAACCCTGAAGTCAACCATAATACGCACATGGCATTCAATGTCAGAGGACTACGTCCGAAAGGCAAGCTCTGGCTCTCGGCGTCGGCACGAAGATGTTATTAATAAAAATGGAGGACACATTAAATTATTTGTTTAAAAGGACTTAATAAAGATAACTGCACTCGAAAATGTTGATATTATTGCTTGAATTAGTTGAAAATGGGATTTGAAAGTGATAGAACAAATTTTCGCATTATTTTCTGCCGCACCCTGTAATTGTCGACTTTATTTCACTTCACAATGATTAATTAATTATGCGATATTCTTTGTTTTGCTGTGCATCTCTTCTGACCACCCGTATATGCCCTGTGGTCACTGGGAATACCACCGGTAGACGGTTACACATGGTCACATTTTTTCAAAAAAACTCTGACAAAAATTTCCACTCACCCTGTAGAATAAAAAAAAAATTTAAATTTTTTTGAATTGAAGCTCTGGCTATTTAAGCATTAGGTAAGTTTTTTTGTCAGGATAAATTACTAGACAAAGTCAGATATTTTATCATAAAAACATGAAATGTTATACGCAGTTTTTTTATTAGTTGGTGATCATGTATCTTTGTAATTTTCGTAGTTGAAGTGATTACTTTTTATTGGATATGCCTGGAAAGCTATTGGAAGGAGTGTTACAGTTGAGCTTATTTACCCTAGTTTTGCATAGATAAATTAATAATTGTTTATTTATTAGGTTGTTAGTAAAAGCTGAGTGTTTATATATTAGTACAGTGAATAATTTTCCGGGTAGAATCCGCTGATATACCGTAAATCAGTGCTTCGACGTGTTGAGTTCACCGCAGTTTTTCTGAAGTACCAGAAGCTTAAAAGTGTTGCTGATCGGCCGGGACGTGAACGAAAACGTAAAACGGATCACCGAGAGGACCGAGAGATCAAGAAAAATCCGTTCATCACCATCCGAGAAATGAAAGAGAAGCTGAGCCTACCGATATCGGATCCCGTTATCCGTCGACGCATCGCTGAGCAAGGGTTGAAAAGTTATTTTGCCCGAAAGCGACCGTTCATCAGCCGGACTAACATGGAAAAACGGCTCCAATTCACCAGAACCCACATAACTAGGCCCGTGGAGTTCTGAAAACGTTGAACAAGCTGTTCAACATGAAACGGTGGCAAAGAGTATGGCGCAGAAGTGATGAAAAACTGCAGGATAGGCATCTCCAGCCAACCATCAAACACGGTGGAGGTAATATTATGGTCTGGGGCTGCTTTTCGTGGTTTGGAGTGGTCAATCTGGCCCTGATCAATGGGATCATGACAGCAGATGGCTATATTGATATTTTGTGCGAAAATCTAAAGGAGTCATTGTTGAAAATGGGGTTGGAAGGTAACTACACCTTTCAGCAAGATAATGATCCCAAACATACGGCCAAGAAAACACTCACCTTTTTCCGATCCTGTCACATCAAACCCTTAGAATGGCCGCCCCAGAGCCCTGACTTGAACCCAATTGAGAATCTTTGAACAATTCTCGATAATAAAGTGAAAAAAAAAACAGACGTAACCAACAAACAAACATATCATGTGGCATTGGAGAAGGCTCGGAACGAACTGGATCCCAGCTACCTCAGAACCTGGTGGAAAGCATGCCAAAACGGCTACAGGCGATCATCATTACGAAAGGGGGTCATATTGATTACTAATAACTTGATTTTCACCGATTTTACTGTTGAATTTTGAAATTGATCTTTTTTTATTTCGTCATACCCTATAAAACTAGTTTTTCTGAAATGGTATATAACTCTCGTTTGTGGACGTAGCTGGGTAGCTCAGTGATTACCCGTTCTGCTTACTGAGCAGATGGTCGGGAGTTCAATCCCAGGCCCGTCCCCTTCCTTGCCATTTGTCACTTGCCTCTTCCTATCACCACTAGATTTAAAGTAAAAAGCAGTCTTCTGCGCTTTCATTGATCGCATCACTTACCACAGTGAATCCATGATCTAAAAATAACCTGCCTCACTAACACAAAACTATCCTTCCCTTTGACAATTCTAGGCCGCTCCCCCCCCCCCTCCTCCCCCCCCACCCCTTTCCTTCCCCCCCCACCCTGCCCATCTCCACCTTCCAAGAAAAAATAAAGATAATTGGTTAATGAATAAAGTAAGGCAGCCCGAGGCGAGCCCCCCTTGTAATTCGCCCCCCTAGAAAAAAAAACCCTAGAATTGTGAAGACGCAAAGGTAAACACGGTCTCTAACCAACGATTGTCAAACAAACTAATCATCTTTCCCCCCTCCCCGAAGACCGTGAAGACGTAGCCGGCGCCGGTTCTACAAATAGAATGAACTAGTGAACTTGTCCATTGGAGATGTAAAGCTACTCCCAAGCTCCATCTATGTGGTTCTCTGTGCAATTACACTAGTTCTGATCAGTAACGGAGTAGCAACTACGAAACGCACGGTCTTTTTATAAATTTTTTTTTAAATATAATTCTCGTTGGTGTAGTAAAAAAAAAAAAAATTCCCAGTGAGCCAAACCAAACTTCCATGTGTTTCTTTTGACAGGATGTATCACAACGCCTAGCTCTTTTGCAAATCTATGACTTTTGTAAACATTTACAAATCCATTACGGGATGATCTTTTCTTTCGCCATACTCCATGCAGAAAAATCCATTGGATTCAAGTGTTCGCTGGCCACTCTAGAAATAGTAGTTGAAGGTCAGAAGTACAATTTCAATGCAAACGTTATGCTGAAATGCTGATAAACTAATTTAGCCTTTAATGTTTATCATGTTGCTCCAAGCTAAAAGAGCAATCTATGCTAAAGCCTGTCCAACTTAAAATATCGGACACCAAAATAAAAGCAGCAAAAAAAATTACTCATAATTCAACAAAACAGATTGTTTATTTAACAATAATGGAGTTATATCTACATTAGAAATAGTTGATTAAGATGTTAATCTTTCTTTCTGTAAAATTCTCGAATTTTCTGTGGTACACCCCCCATCAGGTTCCGTACGGTATCCTCAGATACGCCCACCGTGACGATTCTCCATCTTCTCTTGAAATCATCGGTACCATTTGCTTTCTTCTTAGTTTCGAAGAGTTTCCGCTTAACTAGAGCCCAGTATTTCTCTATTGGGCGAGGTTCTGGACAGTTTGGTAGATTGGCTGTTTTTTGCACGTATTTGACCTATTGTACCTTATACCATTCCAGGACGGATTTCGCATAGTGACAAGAGGCCAAATCAGGCCAAAACAGAGCTGGAGAGTCGTGGCTTCTGATAAACGGTGGCAACCGCTTTTGCAGACATTTTTTTCTCGTACACATCCTTATTGATAGTGCCGGTAGAAACGAAACTTTTAGATTTTCGACGACAAATACATATGGCCTGCTAAATCAAATATTTCTTCGGAAATTTTGACACCTTTTTTGTCCAGAAATGCTCCCCCCCTCAAAATAAAAAAAACACCCCCCAGCCTTTAAAATCTATAAACAAATATATTATACATTATTATTCAAAAAAAAAGTTTTAAAAAATTTGAGAGAAACTTTTTTGCCCTCTTTTTTTTCAAAGAATGTTTATTATCACCCATGGGCCCCCTTTTCTCTTTTTACACCCTCACTCCCTGCCCCTCCTTCCCTTTTTTTGTACGTATGATTTTGACTTCCCAACTTTGCGAGCCACATTTTACACAGAAAGATTGGGATTTTTCTCAATAATGGCTACCACCTTCTTGTCCATTTGTCGGGAGCATACTTTTCGATTTGTTCCGCTTCCAACCTTCCGATCCACAGTCAAGCGCTAGTCAAATGATTTGCAAACACAAAACACGATACTTTTCGGTAGTTTTTGTTTCTTGGCAAGATCGCGAACCGATTAATTCGGATTTTACTGCCGTTCGTACAAAATGCGTTTGCGCACTTCCACTTGATTTGACGCCATTTTACTGAATGTAACAAGAATGTAAACATGCTGTACCACGAAATAAAGTGGAGAGTTTCAGCTGTCATATAAGTTAAATGTTTCAGCGAACGATGAAATAATTCAAAATCTACACTGAGAGAAAAGTGTTTGAAATTTAACGTGGACAGGCTTCAATCAACCTAAAATTACAATTGAAGGAATTTGTGAAATTAGAGTCTCTAGAAGCAACTCATCTTTTTCGAACCTACCGAGGGAGACTTGGTCCTATGCCCTATGATTTCATTATCTCCAATCTGCTCAACTAATTTGTGATAATCCAACACAGACGTCTTCCAAATTTGGTAGATCAACAGGCAATCAGTGGGTAACCACCTGGTACCGCATAGCAAGATACTTAGAAGTGGACCATAATTTATGGTGGTATTTATGTCACTACTTCATATTAAAAGATTTTATTTTTTCTACCCTTATCTACCCTTCTCTAATTTTTTTGAACCTACAATCACTGTTTTTCATTTTAGTAAAATTATTAAACGTTTACTGGTTCCAAAGTTATGATTTCTAAAAAGATTTGTTTCTTTCAAAATTTCGTTTGTTTTGCACCAAACTATCCTCAAATTGGATCACCCTAATGACTTAATAAAAAAATACGGGTCAAATATTTTCCAAATATTACAAATTGTGAGATGTGGTATATATATTTTTTTCATGGAATAGCTGCTTAATGGGAAATTCTATTTATTATGCGACGCAGAAAATGCTCATTGCATCACGTCACGTACGTTTTAAATATAGAAATTCAACGCTTTTTGAATGGATATTGAATTTTTGCAACTACTTTTCCAACTTTTCCTTTTTTCATACTAAAAGCATTACGTATTTTATTAACGTTCCCTAATTTGATTTTTTGTTTGAAAGCCTTAAAAACCTCTTAGAAGTGTATTGATGGGAAACGTTTATTCATCCACGTAACACTGTTCAGTTGAATTGTGTGGGCTGTAATCTCAGTAGGTCAAATATCAGTGCTAAACCCGATAGTGTTAAACCCTATATATAGATAGGGGAATTTTAAGTTTTGAATTTGTTCTTTTGGGTTTTTCAATGAGTGTGTCAACTGACACCACCCGGTCGGAGAGAGCTTCAGTGTCGATGGCCTACACGATTAGTCGGTACTTTCCAATGATGTGACGCGCTGCTAGTGCTGGTGCTGATGCTGATGGTGTTCAATCACAGAATTTGGCGTGTTCGAATTTCAAAGAGCACAAGTGTTGATGATTTGCATTTTTGGTTTTTGTGATGATATAATCATGAGCCTGGATGGGTCATAACGAATCATGACGACGCAGACTGTAAGAATACAAACAGTTCAACATCAACATCATCGTACAAACAAAAGTGATTCTGACATGACTAATTAAAAAAACTGTTTTTTTTTGTTTGTTGCAGGACATTATGCAGACACCATTTACACATAGGTACTACAACGTTCTTCTATTTGCTCCGCATCAAACTTTCTTGCTTCTATACCGTTTCACTTTTCTATACCGGGTGCCATTTCAAAATTGAGAAAAATGAGAGCGTTATGCCAAAGGGGATTTTTTTTACTATCGTACAGATTGGGCCGAAGGGTCTCAGATTGTTACGAAACTTTGTCCACGCGTAGGGTTCATGGATATATGAACAAAAAACAATATTAAAAAATTCAGGGTTGCCAGTTTTCCTGGCAAACGCCAGTTGAAGTTTTACGATTTTCCCGAACATCACTAACTTCGAAAATTCATAACACAAGAACGATTCATTGTAGAACAAACTAGATTGCAATTTTCGCAAGAATTTGGAAAAAGTATAATCTTAAAAAAATTTCCTAAAAATTTTTTTACAATGAAGGAAAATTTCTTGGAAAAGCCGAAAATCCATTTTCTGAGTCATGTAAAGTTTTGAAATAAATATGTTATTGTTTATTAATTCATAAGCTTACAGTGGTGAAATTTTGGCGATGGGCTTTTTTTTGTTTTTCTGTAATGCTCGAAAATCTATTGTTTTCATGCCAAAATAATAGTAAATCCGAAAAGTGTCGTCTTCCAATTTGCTTTAGGCGCCTAACGTATGCTTTAAAGGTAGGTATGTGGTTTGTAAATTTTGTTCAATGTAGCTGCTAGGTAGAGAATTAAAGTATAGATAAAAACCAAATTCACCTCCAACTTCGTCGGTTTCATCGAAGGAAAGCTTCCACGGGAGAATCCGTTGGATCATTGGTAAGTTTAGAAAAAAAAATACAAGCTCTTGCACAGTTTTTAGGAATACCTATTGAAGGAAAGTTATCACGATTAGATGCTTCTAGTAGCAGCGCTTCTCTAAAGCAACTAACATATTTTCAAAAAAATATTAACGATAAGAACATGGTTTCCAAATGAAGTTTCTGACGTGTTGGAGGATTTCAAAAAACTGCTATTAAATTTGAAATCAGCTTTTTTTAAAAGCCAACACAACTGAGAAAAAAAATTGAAGTTCTTAGACCATTGTCAAGAAACTGGTCATATGTAAAAATAAAATCTTACTTTGAAGAAGCTGCTCAACATATGGTACCGGGTTTTAAAAAGTACGAGTTGGGAATTCAACCTTTTGTCAAAAACTGGGCGACCGTCACATAGTTCAGATGTTTAAGAAAAGGTTTATAGCCTTTATCTTAGAGACGACATCAGTTGGCCATTTCCTGGGTTGAAAGATACAATTTCTATAAAATTACTCAATGGAACTCGCCAAAATGTTCGGAAACGGGAATCTTCCAACAGAATGAATCTAACAAGAAGTTCACGACATCAGAAATGATTTTGAAACTAGTAAATAAGTATTAATTTAAAGAATAAAATGTTATTTCCTTGATTTAGAAATAAATAAATAATAATCATAAAATTAACGACAAATAGGGTAGGGAACGGCTTAATCAGGGGTCACTATTTTAATCAGTTGTTAGGAAATAGGTCTATAACTCCTACATTTTCCAAATTAGTGCATTTTTAATGATACGATCACAAGCTTTATCTATTGGGCCAATGATTCAATGTATGAAACATGATTGATTACCAATTTATTACTGTCATTTTGAAGATTTAAAATACATCATCTAGAAACCATCAGTTTCTGACCTGCTGAAGAAGTTCGCTCAAATGTTGCTTTTGTGTATTTTGCATTTAATTGCGTGTACCGGAGAGCATGTCTTCATCAGCTCTCTCCCACAACTAGGCTTGTTGCCAGAATGTGATGTTGAACATTGAGTTAAATTTATTACATATTTAGATAATCTGAAATCGCTATTTATTTCATGTTTCTTCCAGTCATTGGAGGTTGATCTATGCTTATGATTAAATTTTCCATCATCTGGCACCATCATTTGCAATAAAAAATGTGTTTTGGAGCTGTCCAATAGTACCCAACGATAAATAATGCTTCGCTGTTGAGCTGCAGCTATGGCAACACTGTTGCTTTTGAGAGAGCCCATGTTTCCTCTCTTCTTTGTTCACCATGGATATAGCGCAACGGTAATGTAACGTGAAGCCTGCTGTCTCTTGCATTTGTTTGTTTTTAAACGAAGCATCCCGTTTGTCGTCACAGTCGCTTTGGCTAACATTTGTGTGAGAGTAAATGAAATAAGAAATACACATTGCCAATTTAAGATCAATGACAAACTAAAAGTTTGGTCGTGTACGTCTGTCTCATAACCTGCTAGGAGACGAGTTTGTGGTCGTAGCAATCGACATGTTTTGGTTGATTGTTTTCGAGAGCGGATGGGTAAAACGAAGGAGCGGGTTGAGGAAATTGACGTTTGCAGCAAATCGTCAACCGGCCTATTTCATTTCGCCTTCGCACACATGCACAGAATCGCACTCATACAATATTGTTAGTTTATGTACCGATTGAGGAGCTGAAGAAAACATTTTTTTAATCGGAAAGCAATCCGCAAGCGTTTAAGAAGTCCCTGCAATTGGGAACTTTATTCCATGACTATGAAAATTTCTGAGCCTAATGCTCGTTGCTGAAGGTATGTTCCGATAGACCAGACGTAAGCAGAGGGATTAATGTCTAAATATTGGCAGTTCTAACTATAGATTACATACAGTTTCATCAAATGTCTCAGGGGTTGACTAAACTGCTTAACCGTCCCGTACCCTATGTGTTTATTTTTTTTTACCATAGACGCCTCCAAGCGTCGAACAAGGAGGAGTATAATCGCTATGAAGGAAACACATTTCTCGAGTACTTTTTAAACAGACGTATCTGATTTTGTAAACAAAGAGGGGAAGTAAGATACACGAAATAATTTCCACACCCCCCCACCCCCCCCCCAACAAAGGGGCCCCCCCACACAAAAAAAAATTTCCCCCCAACATGGTTTTTATCTTCCCCCCCCGCGGCGAGAGTTTGAAAAAAAACCTTTTAACTTTCCTTCCCCCTTTGTTTACAAAACAGATACGTCTGTTTGAAAAAGTACTCGAGATTTGAATATCATATATCCGGAGCACTTAGCGATTTGGGCGTAATTGCATTTGTAAACAAACACTTCAATCGCTGGTTCCTCGCGAATTTAAGCTCAATCTAGAAAACTAGCATTACAATCAAGTAAATAACATATACCTCTATGATTTGGTAGATTTTGTTTGCGCGATTCAGCTTATACTCGCGTGGAATCGGTGGATGAAGTGTTTGTTTACAAATGCAATTACGCCTAAATCGCAAAGTGCTCCGGATATAATTAAATTTGAACATGGGGGCACATGCTGCCCCGCTCCTCAATGACACCCCATTCCCTCCCCTCCCACCCAAAGTCCCGAGTGTTCATGACAACGTAAGCTTTTGATAATCAAGCAAGAAGAAACAATAATAGACCATTGGCTATTGTTAAAGAACAAATTAATTAACCATCGGCTTTTTAAGGAATTTGCAGTTGAGCCTTAAGACACGAACTAGTTTTAGAAGTGAGCTACCTAGCGGCAACCAATCGAATGGGAAACCAAGCAGCCATCTGAGAAATGTACGAGCAAACAAGAAGACGACAGTCTTAGGAACTTTTCCATTTTTGTATGAAGACGAGTGACGGGCCCAAAGTTTTTCGAGCACTACTCAAAAACAAAAAAAAAGAAGCCCATCGCCAAAATTTCATCTATGTAATATTATGAATTGATAAACAAGAAAAAAAATTTAAATTTTCCATGACTCAGATAATTGTTCTTCCGACTTTTCCAAGCAATTTTTCTTCACTGTAGAAAATTTTGTAGGAAATTTTTTTAAGGTTATATTTTTTCGAAATTTTTGAGTAAATTTCATTCTAGCTTGGAAAAAAAATTGTTCTACGGTGAATCGTTCTTGAGTTATGCATTTTTGAAGTTAGTGGCTTCAATTGGCGTTTGCCAGGAAAACTGGTAACCCTGAAATTTTAATATATCCATGAACCCTACGCGTTGAAAAAGTTTCGTAACAATCTGAGACCCTTCGGCCCAAACCTTTACGACAATAAAACAATCCCCTAAAGTAAAGGGTTTTTGAACTCTCGTTTGAATGAACCGAATGACTTCAGGCATACATCATTTGATCAGAAAAACTTACAATTTTTTTACATTAAAATTGATTAAGTTCTATTAGTATAAGAAGTTCATGACGTGTCGTGATTGCATGATCGGTAGTATTTCCCCGTTTTTTTTTGTGCTCCGCCTCCGCACTCGGAAGTAGAGTAACATCAGCTAAGGTTTGTTTATTAGTGGTAGTATTGAAGCACCCGGTCATAAATGATTAAGTTACGAGTGTGTTTCCGCTTTGTCGCGCGTGAATCGATGATTATTAGCAGTTTTGAAGTTCGATATATAGTCGCCTCATAGCGGAGATTGTGATTAGGGGCTATTCAGACACCACGTCGAGATTTTTTGGGGGGAGGGGGCGGTTAGACCAAAGTCTACGCTCCATACAAAATTATAAAAAAAAAATGTATGGAGAAAAATCGACGTGGCTGGAGAGGGTGGGGGGGGGGGGGGGTTTGGGTTTCTGAGATTTTCAAAAATGAGCCTACGTGGTTTATGAACAGGCCCTTATTGGAAGAGTGTGGAGTGAAAAAAAAGAAGACCAGCGCAATGTAGAAAACGCCCATTTGCTGGTCAGAAGCAACAAACGAAGAAAATATTTTAATTCTTATGAATGAACAAGCTAGTGTTATAAAGGAAGCGGTCATGGATGAGATCTATCTGATTATCTACATATGTATATACAGAAAAATTAATGTTTGTTTGTTAAACCCCAACACGCACACCGCCACCTCGGGGTTGTTGTTTCCACCCAACGAAAAAAAAAAAAACAACCCAACCACAACCAAGAAAAGACCGTTATCCAGTTATCCGAAATTTTTAAAATTCTTGGTCCGCCGCATCCCGCCCCTCACTCTCACCTGTCGTTTCTCCTTCTACTCTTCACCTCCCACCGCCTAACTGACCCTGCCCTGCCCCCGCCCCCAACCACGACAATCAAAGATTTAGAAGGGCTAACACGGGGGCCAAATTTTTAATCCCCGCAATTCCTTTGAGTTCCACCGTTTGCCTTCCAGCCCAACCTACAGTTTTCCGCTGCCCTGCACTTCCCGCCACCACCAACCCCCCACACCGCCACTTGGAAGTTTGTGGCATAAATCTGGAAATGCCATGTTTTTCACACGGCTAGCTATACGTGGCGTGTTCACGAGTTGGAAAACCATCTTCTCTGTGCATTTACGCACCGGAATAGAAAACGTAAAATGTTGTTTATCAAGCTGCGTTACATTGAAAAATAAAATATATGTAGAAAAATCACAAATGAATGATTTTCAACACAATGAATTCAAATTTCTTTTCTTTAAAATAAGCAAGCTTCAAGAAAACCCCAATTTTCCACCATCAGTCAATAGAACATCTTCAATTCAGATGCCAGCGCTAAATTGTCATAATGAAAATGCACAAAACGTTGTTGTTTTCGAAAGCTTCTTTATGATATCTTACAGCACCGTTATCAACACAAGTCGGTCCGGCAAGACCTCATACAGAAATCAACCTATTTTTATGCGTTGGAACTGTCAAAAAAACGACTTCAGTATTCCAACATAATACACCAATTAAAATGGCCAATTGATCAAAGATTATCAACAATTTGAAGTGACTGCCGATTGTCATACTTTTCGGAGGCAAAATTGAAAATATCCAAGTTCTCCAATATGACAATTGACAGTCAATTTCAGATTGACTACAACAATGAAGGACATTCACGCGAATTAAAAAAAAGCGTTGTAAATATCGAAAACCGATTTCTTGTGTGAATCAATTTTTAAGCAATTGCATGCGATAAATAAATATTAGACGGGACGAAGTCTGTCGGGTCAGCTTGTTTTCATATAATATAATAAAATATAATACATATAATATATAAATACGTGCCAGGTTTGGAAATTTAACATCTTCAAATCTGGAATTGTGTTGCAGTGCCCCTATCCAAATGATATCAGTAATGATTAGCGGGGCTTATTGCATGTGAAAGTAACTTCGGAATGGGCGTAACTTTCCAGACATTCTGAAATCGGTTGCTGGATCTGCAGTAGAGCTATCACTGTCTAGCTCCCGGATGAAAGCTGCTTTTAGTGGTCGCTTTAAGGTTTTTTGTAATTAGATTTCTTCCATAACACCATTGCCGGCCAATGTGTGCTAAGTAGATTGCACACACAAACACACACACATATCTTTAATAACTGACTTTAAATTCCCAAAGAGACCCTCAACCTTCTACAACGCGATAAGAATAATGGTCTTTAGCTAGTCGATCATCTCCACACAATCATCACTGCCAGCACAACCGTTGCCTTTTACTACTAACATCATACTAACATTCAAACCAAGCGTCTCTTTCTAGAGCCACCAAATTATTTCTGAGAAAATCATAGAATTTTCTAACATACTTACTTACTTAAAGACTGTATTCGATGAAATTTGGACACACAAAATAGGTCACCAAAACTTTTCCTTGAGAGCCCGATTCTTTTCAAACTTTCTGGAAATAAAGTACTACTAAATGGTTAAGTTTTGACATCATTGGTTTATTGAACCTCTTCTCCCAACCCAAATGCCCGCACCTTTGCCTTGACCCCTTTCATCAAATTTTGGGCAATGATAGGACCGACTTGCTTACTTACTTTTAATCACACTTTCTTTAGTTCAAGTTCATTTTCTATCAGTTTTGGAGTTTTAACGAGCTTTGCCTTCATGAGGGTTGACTTTTGGTACAAAAACTACATTATTATCTTTGTACCAGTCTAAGACGGGCCGGACATAGTGGCAAGATGCCAAATCCGGCCAAAACAGTGTCGGGCCATCGTGCGATCTCAAGAAGGGCAGAAGTCGTTTTTGGAGGCATTCGTCCTTGTAGATTTGTCCGTTGACGGTCGCAGAGGTGATGAAGGGCCACATCCGCAGATCATTTTGCCACAACCGCAGATCGCTTGCCAGACAAGGAATTTTTTGGCGAATTTCGACAGTTTCTTCTTCCGTACACTCTCCGGAACGGCCAACTTAGAGGTGGCGACGTAGTGTTCCTGTTCTGGCATTTGTTTGGTGTCGGCTTTAATGTAGGTCTCATCGTCCATCACAATGCAGAACGGTTTTGTGAGCCACCCAACAAACATGGGTGTCGAATAACCGCTTGTTCAAACAAATTTGGAGAAGTTATTCAGCTTTCTAGAAGGAAAAGCTGAACAACTTCTCCAAATTTGTTTGAACAAGCGGTTATTCGACACCGATGTTTGTTGGGCACTCCCTGTACAGTTTTCTTGCACGAGTTTTGGCCACCGAGTTCTGTTTATCGCTCCAGTTCGGTGCCTTCTGGACCTTGTACACATGTAATCCAGAACGTTTCATTTTCTGCACAAAAAAAAAAAACTGAAACTTTCGCCTTTTTTGCAACATCCCTGATCGAAATGTTGGGATAACGCTTAAATTGGTTCAATACCATCCTGGCCTTCTCCGGATTTGATGTGCCACGTTTTTTGCCACTACCATTTTTCCGCTTGGTTGTCTTACGGTCTTTGAACGTTTTGATCACATGAGATACGGTTGAATGTGCGATTCCGAGCTGTTTTCCGATACATCGATGAGAAGCGTTTGGGTTTTCGAAGTGAGTGCCCAAAATTTGTTGGCGCACTATTTCTTCATTCGAAGCCATCACTGAAATCACTCGACCGATTTTCACGAAACTCCTTACACAATTGACACAACACAATGAAATACAGTTTCGTACTATTTATTAAACCAAGAAACAGAAGATGGATTTATGGATTTTTTGGAGAATGCAAGCTCGTACGTCGAAGAAACATTTACCGAAGATGAAGTTGGAAGCGCTGAGGAGCAATCAGAGTAGAAGTGAAAAGAAAATTTCCATGATATTTTTCTAAATTTCAACTGATTTGTATTGTTCTCTGTTTCAGTATGAATAAATAAGTTTTAAATGCGATGGTTGATATTTAATTCAAATTTAGTAATGGTTTTTCTTTATTTATTTATTTTTAATGATTTTTCATCAACATAATGGCATATAAGTCACTTTTGCGATAACGAATAAAATGTGTCATGTTTGCAAACAACACTTCATGTCATTATAAGCAACTTATCTGAAAAAATTACGTTTTTTTATTATTAAACAAATAAATTGGCGCTTGAGACAGTTTTGTGATTATGTGTGTATCGTGTGACATTTATGCAAATTGCAGCTCTCATAATCACGTGCAACTTTCACTTTTACACCAATGTGCTAAAGTGACTATATTATCCAGTTTTGATTTTTGTCCCCCATCCCCATATATTCAACGCACTGTGCGGCGCTGTAATAAACAAAAGAGAAGGGGAGATGAGAGAACATCTCATTGTTACATTCATCCTATTGCAACAAGTTCCAAGATATGCCTGGTTAGGAAAACATAGAAATAATGATAAAATTAATTTAAAAATGGCACGAATAGTAACTGCAAAATATAAATGGCCATACTGCTTAAAAAAATCGACTCCTCCGCCTTGCAGTACATTTCTCCCGATTTCGAATGTCACATGTTTTCAATCACAATGGAACTTCTTCGAATTTTGGAGCAATAAAACCTTCTTCCCTTTCAGCTGTTTCCATTCATACATTCCACCAACCAGTCATCCAGCGAACGACGACAATGTCGACGACATTCACGCGAGCGACATCCTTTAATTATCACCGGCGTTTGTGACTCGTATGGCATGGCAATCGAATGCGGATCGGCCGCGTGTGGCTATTATTTGGCGCCGCCACAACTGCACCGGATTACTCGATCAACTCAAAGGTGACTATAAGCTGCCATCTATGAGCATACCAGCCGATAATGCATAGGGCCCTAATGAATGCAAATGCGCATCTTCCAATGGGGGGGATGGGAGGGGATATTTCGAAAATTTGTTCATCGCTGCATGCAAATCACATGCAAATATGCAACGCTGAACTTTTAGCTTCGGCTATGACATGGAGTGACTTTAGTCAGAGAACGGAAATGGGCACTGGTGCCGACGCTGAGGCCCAGCGTCGTGGTGCACTATGAATCCTAATGCTGCCTCAGAGGTACCATCTGTTGGGAAAATTGTCGGCAAAATAGTCTAGCCATGGTTCTCTTCGACCTTCCCGGGAGAGACGAGCTAGCGTGGAATCCACTGCATATTTATTTAAATTGTTATGAGTCTTAAGCTGGCTACCGCTGGACTTATATTTCATTTCTGTCACATTTCACCCACACTTATTTGTCCCGTTGTTTGTTTCGATTTCTCCGGAGATTCCTTTCGTCATTTATAGACTGTTAGTTCGAAATTTCTGGAGTGTAGTCAAATTGCGATGATGTTTGCGTCATCCAGAAGATGATGAGTTAAATGGTAGCAATTTTGAACAATTAGTAAATGTAAATTGACATTTAGAACCAGACCCACATCAACCGAAAAATCGTACAACACTGCCCGCGCGTGAGACGCCCGGAGACTTATAATTATTCTAGTGCAGTTTTAATTAATTTTTCTACTTCACTGCACATTCCGCCAACTTGCAGCCAAAGTCCACAAAGCATCTCACGAATGGCTGCGGTGGTATGAGGAACCGCTCAGAACTTTATCCAACTGGCACAATATTCTGCAATTCATGGGATCATGTTCCGTCTGCGTCCGCCTTCCGGTGCCTTCAAAACGAAATTGGTCTCTTCGGACTCGGAGGTAATAAAAATCGCACTCTTTGTATGCAAAACGAATCCTTGCTCGTAGAAGCAAAGTGCATCGGTCCCACCACTTTCTGGCTCTCGGGGAGTTTACTTTTAATTGTTATTATTGCTGTTGTTGACTATCAGTTTGTTCTTATTAATTTAAGCTGGTTCGTGCTTGGTTGACGACGTGGACCAAAAGGAAGAAGAGGAACGAGATTCCTTGACCGTCTCCGATGGCAAAAAAACAACACGGAGAGAGAAAGAAACATAATTCCCTGACTTAATTGTTTATCCTTCGCAGAAGATCTGGCTGGTTGTGTGTTTATGAATCTTAATGGACTTTGATGGAGTTGCTTTGGTCACATTTTGATGTTGTTGTTTCCACAGCTGTGGCAAAATTGCAAGATTCTGCCAACGGAGGAAATCCACACGATTCCTTGTAAACATGAAAATAAATCTAATCGAAATCGTTCAATTAGTTCGTTCGGCAACACAGTCAGTCGTCTACGGAGCTATGACAAATGGCTTTAGCCAAGATATAATAGTCCCACACTTCCCGAATGAGCGAAGCTTTTGATCAACCGTCCACACTCGCAACTATCCAATTAGTTCAAGCGATATCATTAAGTCCATTTATCTTACCAGCGACGGAATCTTCGGTACTGAGACTTCAGACACATTTGTAACTGACATTGGTCATCGATTAGATTATAATTGTATGTTGGAAGAAGCGAGACTGCAATAAACCAATCTATCACATAACTTATGACGAAAGCAACATAAATTTTCAGCTGTAGAAGATAATAAAATAGGGTCATGCAAGGTGATCGACGTCAGACTCGTGAGCTGTTGCCCATTTTTGGACAACTCCCAGTTGAAACCAAACAACAGGAGAGTATTACTCAGCTGGGGCGTCGCGGCGGTTATAGTTGAATAATTAAATTAAATTACACTTTCCGGTCTGTATCATTTCAGTTTAATCAAGCCAATCGAGGGGATGGTTTTAAGTGCTGACGTGTGCATTGAACGTGTCTGTGCAATGGATTCATGACAGCTTTTCGAAGGCCTTTCACTTTCTAGGTTACCACAAGCAGTAAATAACTCAGTGTCGGAAATCGCAAGCTCAATTCGCGATGAAAATCAATATTCAAGACATGTTCACATTTTTGAAATATTAAATTTCTTATACCCAGGGCTGGTAGCGACCAACGATGTTAAAAATAGTTATTTTAGTGACTACGTTGATGAAAAAAGTGACTAAATAGTGACTTCAATTTGTAAAAAAAAAAGGACAAAAAGTGACCAAATTTTTCAAAAGGTTACTAAAAGTGACTATGAAAAATGGAGTTGAAAGAAATAATTAATTTGTGTTTGGTGGTTCATCAGCATCCTTGATCCGTTGAGCAACCACACTCATGCTGAGTACGAATAGCGGGCTCGTTCTACCTGATTTGTGCAAAATACAACGCGTGTCGAAGAATTTGACACAAGATTGTCATGAGTGGTTTTTATTATAGTCACTCAATAGTCTCATATAACTTCCAACAAATTTACCCAATGGCTCAGTCAGATCTTTTCGGTGTGATAAAATGACTATATTCAAATCAAATCGTTCGATTGAGGCGAAGGATCTCATAAATACTCAATAATCTTAATAATATCCCAAATTGTATCTTCCTCAAAATGGCATGATCGTTTGGTTTCGATAGTTGAATGCACCAGACCATAAATATATAGGGACTATAGTTTTTGTCTATCAATTTTAGTGGCGTCTCGTCCATATGTGCACCTCGTGTCACAGTCTAAAATTGTATATTTCATGTATTATCAAATTCATCGATTTAATACTCCGTTAATACTCGCAGACTGGGCATTTCAAATGGTGCACCAGATCCTGTATATACCACACGTGGATCGTTTGTAGATTTTTTTTTTCCTATAACTTGATTGCCGATGAGTTAGTGTCTGTTTTGTGCACTTTGTGGTCTGCACAGAGTTGTTTTACTCACTGGCTAGTTGCAATTTTATTCTGTTGTTTCGGGACATTGACAAGGTACTTTTTTTGGAACATCACAAGAGACTCGGCAAAGGAGGAACTATGGAGCAAGATATTGTTGTCAAAATTGACGTCCGGGTTCGAAAATTGTCGTCCGGTCAAAATTGACGCCGGGCAGAAAGCTTCGGTGTCGCCATGATTTCGTGCCCAATCTGAAATCTGGCAGCCGTTCGAATCGGTTTTCTTCAGCCATTCAACGCGAAATAAACATAAACATAAACTAGTAAGTAGTTCACGAAAATAACTTAGAAAATCATTACCTTTTACGAAAAATATACGTGACCGGAAATGGCAAAGACAATATTTTCAGATTTCGAGTTTGAAATTCACTTCTTATTTTGTGCGAAACCACGAGCGAGCGATACGCATCCGAACACTGCTAGAGTACACTTTTTCTGTTGCAAAGCTTTGTGAATGTGTTTGTGAACAAAACGTTGAAACGACGCGGGCGAGCAAAAAATTGAGCTTTGCAGTCGTTCGTGCTGTCTTGTTCTCTCCCGCAAAAATCTTGAAAACGCGGCGCGCAGTAAGTCATGTTTGACGTTACTGCGCGCTGTTTACAAGTTTCCCGTGGAGGAGAACAAGACAGCACAATCGACTGCAAAGTCTAATGTTAAAAAAAAAGCTTTCTCTTTTTTTGCTAGCGCTGCACATTGAGATTAAACTGCTCGAAAAATAAAATAATATAATAAACTATATCTTTCATTTTTTACACACTTTTCCAAAAAAAGTTGAAAAAAGTGACTAATTACTAAAAATAGTGACTTTAGTTAAAAGGCCTTAAAAAAAAGGACTTTAAAGTGACCGCCTCGAAAAAAGTGACCAAGTCACTAAAAAGTGACTTCCCCCCCCTTATACCACAAAAAGGCTAAAAAACAAAAATTTTTAAAAATTTTCTAAATTAAGAAAATAACTACTTTATAAAATTTACACCACGTTTAATTAAAAAAACTGCGCTGAACTTCACAGCGCTTTTCCCCACAGAGCTCCGCGCTACCAAAAAAGCCATTAGTTTTGTAGTAGAAGATCGATTCGCCACGAAGCGCTGATATACTACATTATTAGCTTAGCAGCAGCAGACAATCTCTCGTGAACCAAAAGTACAAGCGTCTTGGCTAAGCAGCAAAGAATCGAAATAGGTCGATAATTCTTTACATCATGGATGTTTCCGGCTTTGTGTATGGGTGTGACCGCAGACAACTTCCATACATCCGGAAAGGTAGGCTCCGATAGCGATAGGTTGAATAGCCAACACACAGGGGGTGCAAGTACTTCAGCACATCGACGGATAAAAACGGGAGGTAGCCTATCTGACCCAGGACCTTTCGTTGACCCTTGTAGATCTCAGTGCACTAGTGATATCTGCTACGGTGAAGGTTGGACACGGAAACTGTATATGGTATGATGGCAAGGAATTCAACAACTCCGGAGAACTCGGTGGAGAGTCAGCATTGTAGACAGATTTGAAGAAATCAGCGAAAAGTTCGACTGAGCCTTCGAAGCCTCGACTGGTTGAGCCATCGAAAGACATTTCCGGCGGGATCGACTGTATGTTTTTCCTGCTTTTAACTAAGCGCCAGAAAGAGGAGGGATCCACTTTAACCTCGTCTTGGATTCGGAAAATATACTCACGGAGAGAAGAAGATACACATTCGGTGTATTCGGTCTCGAGTCTTCGAAGAATGGAGCTGTTTTCAGCAGTACGATGTCGCAGAAACCGGTGACGAGCCTTACGAACAACGTTACGCCGATGTCGAAGCTCAGTATTCCACCATGGTTGATTGTTCGAGCGGCGAGGATAACGTCTGCGGAGAGGACAGTGTCTGCTTATGGTTCTGAAAATCACGCCGTAGAATGTGGCAACCGCAGTGTTAACGTTGGCATCATGAAAAAAATCCTCCCAGTTCAGTGAACGTAGATCTTCAAAGACTGAATCGTAGTCGCATCGGTTGAAATCGAAGTCGATGTCCTCCGTAGTTGCGTGAGTATTTTCTGAGGAACTTCGTGTGTTCACGCGTAAGCCGAACGACTTGTGGTGACGGTCCAAGGGTAAAATTGAGAATGGCGCTTCGAACAACTCAATTTCATTACTGTTGTTTACGAAAGCCAAGTCTAGGAGTCTTCCGTTGACGTTACGCACATCGCAAATCTGTTGCAATCCACTAGCAATCATGTTTTCGGTGAATACAAGTTCCCCTTCGGTTTATTCCGAGTCCAATCCCAGGTACATACACAGACAGATTTTCCCGAGAGGGAACTTACAACGGTTTTTTTTCGGGAGAACCCACGTCCAATTTTTTACAGAGGCCTTTAAAAACCTTTTTAACACACAATGAGCTCTCCACCTCCTCGTTGTAAATGACTCGTCGCGTTACTTCGGTCTCGGTAGATATTAAAGGGCGAACACGAAATTATTGCGACACCGAAAATGTCATGCCAATTTTCTTATAATGTTTAGAATCAAACCAAAATTTTAGGGTAGTTTTATACATATATTTACTTCAAAAATCAAAAGAAAAGTTAATCGATGGAGCCTTGAGTGTAAAATTGAACGCATTTTCGCTTGATGCCCTCCATCAAAGTCTTGACAGTGTCATCCGGTACCAGTTTCTCAGTTTTTTTTCCATTTTCTTAACATGTCCTTCTCGTCTTTGACTGTCTTCTTGCTCTTCCGATTCATCGGAATCATCGCTTCATCATTGCCCAGTACTGCTCCACCGGGCGCAGCTCCGGACAGTTTGGCGGATTCATGTCCTTTGGAACAAAAGGCCTCATACCACTCCAGGACACTTTTAGAATAGTGGCATGATGCCAAATCTGGCCAAAATAGCGGAGCTTCGTCGTGCTGCTGCAAGAACGGCAAAAGGCGCTTCTCGAGGCACTCAGATTTGTAGATCTCGCCATTTACTGTGCCCTTTGTCACGAAAGGCTCACTCCTCAGTCCGCAAGAGCAGATGGCCTGCCAAATGAGATATTTGGAGGCGAACTTCGACATTTTCTTCTTCCTAAATTTGTCGTCCACATAGAACTTGCTCTTGCCGGTGAAAAACTCCAACCCCGTAATTTGCTTAAAATCGGCTTTTATATACGTTTCGTCGTCCATCACACAGCAGCAATACTTTGTCTGCATCTTCTCGTAGAGCTTCCGTGCCCGAGTTTTAGCCGTCGATTGTTGCCGCTCATCGCGGTTTGGGAAGTTCTGTACCTTGAATGTATGTAGTCCAGCTCTCTTCTTTGCATTCTGGACGTAGCTCTGCGACATGCCGATCTTTTTAGCCAAATCACGGCTTGAGACGTTGGGATTTGCTTGAATCATCCGCTTCACCTTTCCCTCCGTCTTTTTGTTCTCCGGTCCCGGTTTTCTTCCAGCTCCTTTGCCGTGGTCCAACGTCAACCGCTCCTGGAACCGCTTCAACACTCTGGAGACGGTTGAATGGTGAATGTTCAACATTCTTCCCAACTGCCGGTGCGACAGGTCAGGAAATTCCAGGTGTTTGGAAGGAATTTGTTCTCTCGACTCGCGTTGGTTCACCTCCATTTTCGTTGAATCGAAAAACACGACTTCGAGTTTGACAGCATGTAAACAATACACATCAATGAGAAAGTGGGCAAAATTTGGTTGATTTTTACCCAATGGTAAAAAAGTTATG